>CM060928.1:530643089-531287288 GCA_030765085.1 Allium cepa | reverse complement strand
TATATATATATATATATATATATACTTATCTCTAAATTATTTGAAGTTAATCGAAAATTTAATTCTTAAATCTTATGTTAAAATATGATTTCAATTATAAAAATGAAGCTAAAATTTTGAATAAATATTTAAATTCAAAATAATTTAGTTGGGATAGTTTACTTGTATAATACCCAATTTCATTCTAATATGACTTACCTAAATTATTCAGAAGTTGAATATGTAATTGGATAATATAAAATACAAGATTATTTTATAAATAAATTTGAGTGTATATAATGAATGTAATATTCTTAAATTTTAATTATAAAATGTTAATAGAGGTAAATAGATGGGTCAATTTAAATAAAAGTTTTGTTTTGAAACAACCTTTTGCATCAAATATCAACAAATTTGAAATTAAATCAACTGGATGAAATATTTTAATTTAAAATTTAAAATTGAATATTAATTAATTTAAATTTAAATTTATATAATTTAAAATATTTATTTTATTTTTTATTAAATCTATTTTCTTTCTGATTGTTTCTATTCTCCTACCTCCTTCCTTTTTCGGTCACGAAAAGTTTTTAGTGGAGGAGAGCGTAATGACCCGTAAATTTTTAATAAATTTATTTGTTTTAATAATATATTTAATTGGATTTTTATGAATTTTTAAATAATAAAATTTTGAAATAAAAATTTGATATTTAAATTACGTCTATTTAAACATAGCAAATGGTAAATTTTCATCTAAAAATAGGGAAGTTTAGTTTTTTTGTAATTTTATTTCAATTTAAATCAGTTACTGTTTGATGATAAAATAATATTATCCAAAATTGAAATTTTTTATATAATAAATTTGTAAATCATCTTTTGAGTGAGACATCATATTTTGTTTCATCAAATTTGAACTTCTATTGCTCCGTTTATCTTATTGCTGGCAAATTAGCAGCATTTTCAGTACCGAATATCGACTTTTGTACGGATGATCGTACCACTAATATCTGTATACCATTTTGATCGTCTCATCGTGCTGATCTCCATGGTATATTTAATTTTGTGTTTTGAAGTCTGGTACACAGCGGAACGCGTGAAACGGTTAACCGTATCGGTTCCGTATTTGGACTTTTGGATTTCTGATCCTTTCATCTATATGACAATTGGAAACAAACAGCCACTAGTCATTAATATTCTTGAATTCAACGTATGAGTTTTAACATTCAATATAATCTTGTTCGTTTGGTTTTCTGACCTTTCACTTCGTTGATACTATTCATTCAAAAGAAATAATATAAATTATTCATACATTATACAGTGTTCCCTCTATCACTTTACCTCATTCTCACCCATTAGCTGCAACATCTTCCTCTCTTCTACATTATTTTTTTCTTCTTTCTCGACAAAACAACAATGGCCGAATGCCTTGTCCTCAAACCAATTCATCAGCGCGACCCAATGTCCCACCTCACCGACCTCGCTCTGCTTCACACGCAGGCCGACCCGACTTCCCAGCTGAACCGCCTCTTCGGCCAACACATTCGAGCATCTCCACTTCGAATGCGCACTTCGTTCTTTGCCAACCTTCTCTTCGCCTACCCACCAGTGCTGAGTCTTCTCTTCACCTCTTCTTTGTTTGGGTATCATCTATTGGGATTATATAAGGTCTGTTTAGTGTATATATATTAGTTTACAAAATTCATGTATAAATTGGTTTATGTTCACTGTATATTATGAGCAGTTTCTATATGATTGTATTATATATATACACACTAGTTTGAAAAGGTTTGTTACATGATGATATGCAAGCTATATAGTTCATATAAATTATAGTTGCTTATATATATATATATATGACGATTTATGAAATGGTTTAAATATATATATATATATATATATATATATATATATATATATATATATAATTTATATAAATGGTAAGCTTTTGGTGTTTGTTTTATAATTTCTATTACAACATATATATATTTTGTAGTAGGAATGTACAGTTCGATTTATATTTACATATATTGGTTATAAGTTTATTTAAAGTTATATTTACACCCAGAAGCTTTGGGTATGGTATACCCCATGTATATATTTTAGTTTTTGGAGTTGCCTGTTATATATATATGTTAGATTTTAAAATTTTAGCTATATTAGTTTAAAGAAGTTTGTGCGTTAATATATAGATCTATTTGTTTTATAAATGCAACTTTATATAAGTCTTAAATATTATTACTTTATCTTAAATTTCTTATGGTTTTAAGTATAATACGTTGTGTTGGATTTTAAGCACCTTATTTTATTTAAATTTACAGCTGCTTTGCTGTCTACCTTCAACTGAGTGAAAATTTAAGTTATATATATATATAATATTATGGTAATTGTTCGAGTCTTTTTTAATATAGGTGTGTACATAAGATATTAGCTTTAATATATAAAGGTTGTTTATACTGTGCAATCTATGAAGGCTATATGATATAATAAGTGTTTCATTGTATAATATGTGTGTTTAGATATTGTCTTTTAATACTATATATATTGATAATGGGTATTAAAGTGTATATAAGTTATAATGTTATATATAGATTTTTAAATTTATCAATTTCTTTTTAAGTTATATATATTATAATTAATTGTTTATATTGATTTTATAACAAATATTGATATGTGGATTTTTCTTTAGTAATACATATATTATTTTTAAATATGAGTCTAAATTTATATTAATCATTAGAGATATATGGATATGCCATTTATTTTGTTTCAGTTTATGTTAAACGGATTTTGACCGGTTCTCGTCGATTTCTGTTATCAGCTCTACCCATCAAATTAGTACCCATCTAGCTTTTTTTTGGAATTGGTGCTTGGGTTAGTAACTCAATTTCATCGTCTACTTCTCTAGCCTCGAAAGGTGAGCAATCACTCACGATTAATGTTCTTATATTTATTAAATTTAATTTCAATTGAAACGACAAATGGAATATGCTACTGTTAGTTATTTACATTGTTATCTATGCTATTATCTGTATCAGTTCGCCTGTGACATCTGACACCATTATTTGTTATTATATTGATGATATATGCATGTTATATTATTATCATACCTGTTACCACTCTACAAGTTCCCTATTTGTATAGAATTCACTATGGGTTGAAATGATACATACCCAAATGATCTGTAGAATAGAAGAAAATCGTTATGGGTAGAAATGATAAACCTAAGCGATTTTCATTTGAATTGAATTTGGGATTGCGTGTTGAAATGATATATACCCGTATATATTAAAATTGCGGATTGAAATGATAAATGTCCATATCACTTGACCATAGGATAGAAAATAATATACAAATACCGTTGGTCTATATACAAATATTTTGAAAATGATTTCTATGGTTTTTGGAAAGAAATATATAGCTTTATAAAAATATAGATTTTAGATATTATATAAAAGTTATAGTTATATTCTTGATTTTAAGCTATGTATAAATTTTGTTTTAATATAAATGATTTTAATAATAAAGTTTGATTTTATTAAAATATAATATATTTAAGTATTTATTTGAATTATATTTTAATATAGAGTTTATAAAGATTTTAATAAAATTAAGGTTGGGAAGATAGATTTGAAATTGATATGAAATGGTATTTAATTAAGAATTTATGTAATTAAAAATTTGGACATATCCTTGGGCCAAGACTGGTTTGAGAATTGAGGAAATTCTCCCCTATCCTTTAAAAATTCTTACTGGTATTCCATTAAATGCTAAAGTAAATTCTTATATCAGTGATGGCTCTATTAACCTACCTTATTGCAGTTTTAAACAAGTCAGAGATTTATGGCAAAATTTAACATCTTTACCATTGAATTCTTCAAATTTAAAAGTTCTTTGGACAATAAAGGTGAAAAAGCATGCTATATCTACTATGTACAAAGCTCTGTTATATAATGTAAACATGGAAATTTTCCCTTGGGCATCAAGAATCTGGTCGAACAATTCACCTGCTAAAGAAAATCTACTTCTCTGGAAAATCATGGCAAATGCAATAAACTCAAAGCAAAAATTGACTAAACTTGGCATACTCAATAATGAGGACTGTGTTTTCTGTCATTCCTATCTTGAAACAAATACACATTTGTTTTTTGAATGCAACTTTACTTATGAAGTATGGAGTAGATTACTTGCCGTTGGAAATTTTTATAGGCCAGTGAAAAACTCTAGAATTGAGTGGTATAATATCTTACGGCTACAAGATGGAAGTGCTCAAAAACTGAAATTCTGTTGATCATATTAAAAACTTTTGTTTATGAAATTTGTAATGAACGAAATAGAAGGATTTTTGATCAGAAAATGGAGAATGCTAATGTGTTATTTAGGCTAATGCATAAGAAGATTGGCAGGAGAGTAGGAATGCTGAGGTGATTTAGGAGTTGATATTGTTGAGTGATGTTTTTTTATTTGTTTGATGTAATCTGCTTCACTTTTTTCTTTTTCTTGATGAATGTTTGTATCTGCATGTAACTCTATTTGTACAATTTTGATGTATATGAATATATTGGGCAGGGCTCCCTTTAGCCCATCGCTTTTCAAAAAAAAAAAAGAATTTATGTATTAAAAATTGATTTGGAACTTATTTGAATTTGAGATTTTAAGGTTATGATTTTATAACTTGATGTTGGTTTAAAGTGATTAAGGAATATTTCAAGTTTGAGTTTTATTTAAATGATATTGAATTTATTAAATAAATATTTCAAACCTAGATAATAGTAAATTGAATTAAGATATATTTGAAATTATCAAATTTAGTTTTGAAATTATGGAATATTTAAAGCTTTGAAATATATCGAAATTGAAATGTTTTATTTTGTGGTTCAAATTTGTATTTGAAAGTGATATAATTTGAAATGATTTATTGAGAAACTGAATTGAATTGAAATTGATGATTTGAGATTTGACTAGATTTGAATTTTTAAATTCAAGTTGTTTTGGAATTTATTTGCAAAATTGAAGAAGCTATTTTATTATATAAAGTATTTTACTATCTAAGCCGTTTAAGTGGTGGAAGTTATGTTTCAAAGTATTATGTTTTGAAAGTGTTATACTTTCAAGTGTTTTGGTTTCGAAGTGTTATAACTTTGAAAGTGCTAAGATTTTGGAAATGGATATATTTGAAATGGAAATTATATCTTATTTGGTTTTGAAATGGAAATGATATCGTATTGATAAGGTTTTTGAAATGGAAATGATATTTTGGTTTTGAAGTATAAACTATTTTGAAATGACTGCGGTGTTATAATAACGTTTGGTTGTTAAAGAGACCGGGATCGGAAGTTGTCATACTCTCTGCCAACTCCGAAAACTACTTTAACGACCATGTATGCGGTGAAAATTCCAGAATGAAGTAGGATGGTTCCGACGTCTTATTGAGGTATATACGTGGACCCGACTCCCGCGAGTTGGCATAAGGTGGCTAAAACAGGTGCAATTGATGGGCTAATGAGGTAGCTCCTCTGATCGGACACACTCCTTCGATACCATTCTATTACTTTGTGATTGATTGGTTGCACCTTTGATTTTTTGAAGTATGGCTCGAGGTAGGTGGTAGCTGCGGCTATGCGTTACCACCGGTCCGGAAGTGTAATTGGTATATCTACCCTGGCATTGCCTAGTTGTGCCGTGTCACCTACCTTAACGCACCTTATATGATTTTGTTTTGTACCATACCTATAGAGTGCCCTCTGACGATGCCCAGTACGGGGGAGATTACGGTACTGTATAGACTATGGGAATATATAAAATGTGTTAAGGTGGAAAATGAAAAGCCTTAACGCTACTTTTAAATATATTATGCTTTACTTTAGACATTATTGAAAGAAGCTATGCGGTAGGATCGTATAATATGGAATAGCGGAATGGTGTAGGTAGATAGCAATAAGCAGTAAGTAAAGTAGACACCAAGACTTTATACTGGTTCGGACCTCTTGTCCTACGTCCAGTCCCTAAGCTCCTCTTAGGAATTCAACTAACCAACAACCCTCACTTAACCCGGAGGAACAGGTTTACAACTTACCCGAACAACCGAACGGGGTTTCTTGCCTCAACTACTGAAGAGGACTTCAACTAGATACAAAGAGTATTTTCGACTTGTTGTGTTCTTGATAACACTACTGAGTCTAACCAAGTACAATTTTCCTATAATCTTATCCTCAAGAATATGAAATGTGTTTATGAAATTTAGGAAATATAGATTGCTATGAATCAAAAGAGTATTTAAGATAAATCAGAGATTCAAGCAATTGAAGTGGTTTGAGATTGCTTTTGAAAACTTAAGAAATCTGAAAATCTGATTGAGATAATAGAGAGATTAAAGCAATTAGAATTCGTTAATTTGCAAATGATAGAATCATGTATTTATAGATGTAGAAGAGGTGTATCTATTCGCAAAGGATCCAGTCAAGAGATGCATCCATTACCATTGGAGAATGGTTGCAACTCCTGGGAAGAAGAAGGTGTCTTTTCATAAAAAATTCACAGGTTTAAATTCAGTCGACTGAACAAGGAGTTTCAGTCGACAGAAGCTGTGCATGTTGTAATTCTGTAACGGGTTCAGTCGACTGAAATTTCCTGTTCAGTCAACTGAACTGGTAATTTCTACACAGTGAACATTTTACTAAAATATTAAGTTATGAAATGTGTTCTTGTGTTTGTACAAGCTTCTTGAGGATAGATTTTAACAATAAAAATAAGACTAAGACCTACATAATAAGTACTCATGAAATCCTTGGTCTTCATAGTCCTTCCTTTAGCTTTGCACATATCTCTTCCTTTTTGTTGAAGCACATTGTCATTGATCAAAATATAGTGTATCAACATTCTCTCCCTTTTTGATTGATGACAATACCTATGTTTGTAGAGATGTAATTATCATTCCTCCCCCTGAATATATGCACTATCTTTCCTATAAAACAAAGTTAGTAACATAGACTTTTCTCCCCCTTTGTCATCGACAAAAGGGAAGTAATAATTTGTAGAAGTATATAATTGTCAAACAAAGCAACCACATGCATGCATAACCATAGTGTGAATTATACAAACCATAGAGTATCCGAATAAAAGAAGGCTATTTATACAAGCCATTTCAGAAGTGTTTGAAAATTAATAAAGAGTTCCGGAAATCAAACCATCAAAAAGATCAAGGATCCTTGTCCCAATCATAAGAGCCTTCATGTCCTCCTTTTGGTTCACGAATAACAGGGCCACCGGTTGGTTGTCTGAAAGCTGATCCTCCTTGACCACCATGTTACCACTAGTGCTGCTGTTCGGATTCTCCTCGGAAGATGTCCACGTGAACTTTGGAGCTGGGCGCTTACCGCGTGAGGTAGAAGCAGAAGTGGTGCTGGTGCATGAAATGACATCCCATAGTTTATTGAAGAACCCTGTTACCCTATCAAGTTTGTGATCAACTTTTTTGAGACGAGTATCAAGGATTTGTTGATTCCTTGATAGAATTCCCAATGATTGATTTGTAGTAAAATCTGGTTGAACAAGACGTATTTCATCATCTTGATCAAGAGGTTCTTGTTGTGGAGCTTAAATTGAGGTTGGTGAGGTTCTTGTTGACGTGCTTCCCATTCGACTAGCGACATGATACGAGGAGGCCTTACGGGTAGTTGCATGAGGCTTATAGTCCGATGGTTGATTTGATGAACCATCGTATTTTCTGAGTTCGGTAGTGGCGTATCAACGTCTAGGAGAAATCGCATTATGTACTCGCCAAAATATATCGTTCTCATTTTCCCATTGTTGAAGGAAAGAAATTCATCAAGTATCAATTGCACCCAATTTACTTTAATATTTCCCCATATAACATATAGTGCCCGGTAGTTATTTGGGTACACTATTTCATAGGAGCCGGTGCGTGGGGTAATGGTCCTCATAAGAGCTTTGTGTAAAAGCCTAGCTCTTGGTCTTAAGGAGGTGGATTTGATATCTCGGATATTGATGTCATCCTCTAAAAATTGATGATTTATATTGCCACGAATATGAGGATTGAAATCTATTTCCTCAAGCTTTCTACCAACGTTTGGGGATCCTAGAATATGAGCAATGCGATCAAGTGAAAACCATACCTTTTTCCCGCATACCATACTCCAAACACTGTCATTCGGATTTCGTGGAGTTTGGTGTCCGAGGTTGAGCTTGGCATAGAATAATTTGACCATAATATGGTTGATGGCATGGTCATTACGATTAATGTCTAAAAGCGATGTCAAACTTGCCTGGTCTGTTAAAGCTTGAATATTGTAGGTTTGAAGGCCTTGGAAATAAACAAATGAGCGCTCGAAAATCCTTGACTTCTTCATCTTGTTCCACCGAGAGATCGCAACTCCATTGTAAAGCCATTGAGCTATTTGGGCATCAATTGGCTCGGCGGAGGTTGAAGTTGAAGCTCTAGAACGTTTAGGAGGCATAATTGTGGAAATTTTGAGGAAGAAATCGAGAAAAAGTAAGAATTGGGGGCTAGGGTTTTCTTAGAAATGGGGAAGATGAAGTTTAGAACCGGTAAAAATAAAAGTTAAAAGTGAAAAAGATGGCTAAGTAGGGTAAAAAAACTGGGTAAACTGCGTTCAGTCGACTGAAATGTTTTGTTCATTCGACTGAACTGGAAGCCGAAAGTTTTCTGGCTAAAATTCAGTCGACTGAACAGAGATTTTCAGTCGACTGAACCGTTGGCCGAAAGTTTCTGTCATATATTTAGTCGACTGTGCAGAACTATTCAATCGACTGAATTTTCCATTTTTGGTTTTTCTTGAGTTTTTGAATGCAAATGTTTTATTTAATGAAATAATTACAATTATATAGTAATATTATGATACAACAACATTATTTTAACCACAAAACCGTTATTTCTTGGGGGATGGGGTCTTCTTCTTTGGTGTTATATATCCCTCATTTGCCATGTAGTTTTTGTCCCATGAATTTGGGCTACATTGAGGTATTTATGGAGATACCCAAGGATTTATCAGATCAATTGATGTACGATATGAAGAAGATTTTTCAAATGAATTAAATGGTCGAGGTAAGGGCTCACTCACATCCTTTTTCTTTGAGCTACAAAATTTTAAACCAATTTTCTCAAGAAAGCTTAAGCGTTTAGCCGTTACTTTCTGTTCAAAATACAATTCACGTTGAAGGTCTATTTGCTGCTGTTGATAATGATGAATTTCATCGATCTTTTTCTTCGTATCTGGAGAGATAAATAGCGCACGTTTGGCCTTCTTGGAATCTGGTGTATACCCGGTTCGATAATTTTCCCATTTATAAACAGGCTCGTGTTTTGGTGTTGGCGTAGGAAGATGAGGTGATGAGGCTGAGCTATCGGTTAAGAAAGTTATAATGATGGGTGAATTTGATTTGTTGGAGGACATTTTTCTACAGAGTTTGAACTTTTTGTTTTGAAAAGAAGTTTGTATTTTGTTTTAGTTTTTAACATGTATATATATAGGCTTAGAGTTTTAAGGAAAGTGTAGTGTAGAATCAATAGGAGTTTAGTGCCAGAAATTGAATTACCGGTTAATAATTTATTTGAAATGAATGGTCTTGGAGGGATGTTCTAGTTTATGTAATATTATGTAGCTAATTCAAGTGTATAGCTTAAATGGTTAAGTTATCAAACTTATAGTCAAATAACCTAAGTTTAACTCTGACCTTTGTTGTGACGATTATTTTGATTTTTAAAATTTTGTAATTTATTTTTATATTAAAAAATTAAATATCTTTTTCTGATATTACTAATTCTCGACGTAGTTTAACAAATGAATTTTCTAAGAGTGGTTTGGTAAATATATCATCTATTTGATTTTCGGTAGAGATATATTCTAAATTGATAATTCCTTTTTCGATATTGTCACGTAGAAAATAGTGAAGAATATCAATATGTTTTGTACGAGAGTGATTTACCGGATTTTTAGATAAATTTATTGTACTTGTATTATCACAATATATTATTGAATTTGTTAAATTTATATTAAAATCTTTAAGTGTTTGTTTCATATATATAACTTGAGTACTAGCTAAGGCGGTAGATATATATTCCGCTTCACAGGTTGAAAGCGAAATACAATTTTGTTTCTTACTAAACCAAGATACAAGTGATTTTCCAATGAAATGAAACGTACCGCTTGTACTTTTTCTATCTGTTTGAGATCCACCAAAATCAGCATCACTAAATGAAACTAACTCGAATGGACAATCTTTTGGATAGAAAAGACCAAAGTCGTATTATTAAGATATCGCATAATTCGTTTTACGGCTCTTAAATGTGATTCTTTAGGATTAACTTGAAAACGTGCACATAAACATACACTCATCATTATGTCTGGTCTACTAGCGGTTAAGTAAAGTAAAGAGCCTATCATACTTCTAAACAACTTTTGGTCTACACTTTTGCCATTTTCATCTCGATCGAGATGAGTTGTGGTACTCATAGGAGTAGGTTTACCAGAAGTGTTTTCCATTCCAAAACGTTTAAATAGATTAGCACAATATTTTTCTTGGTTTAAGAAAATTCCATTCGTTAATTGTTTAATTTGAAGTCCGAGAAAATAATATAATTCTCCCATATGTGACATTTTGAACTCCTTAGTCATTATATTTGAAAATTCTTACACAATTTTTCATTAGTTGATCCAAATATAATGTCATCTACATATATTTGAATTATTAAAATGTCTTTAGTAGTGTTTTTAATGAATAGAGTTTGATCTACTTTTCCGGTTTGAAATCCCGAATCTAGTAGAAAGCTCTTAAGTCTCTCATACCAAGTACGAGGTGCTTGTTTAAGACCATATAATGCTTTCTTTAATTTATATACATGATCCGTATATTTTTCATGAATGAATAAAGGGGGTTGTTCTACATATACATTTTCTTTTATAAAACCATTTTAAAAGGAACTTTTAACATACATTTGATAAGGTTTAAAATTGTGAAAACAAGCGAAGGCTAATAAAATACGAATTGCTTCAAGTCTTGCAACTGGAGCAAACGTTTCTTCGTAATCGATTCCTTCTTCTTGATTATAGCCTTGTGCTACTAATCTTGCTTTATTTCTAGTAATATTTCCAAATACGTCTGCTTTATTTTTATAGACCCATTTAGTTCCAATAATTGATTGGTCATTAGGACGAGGAACTAACTCCCAAACATTATTTCGTTCAAACTGATTTAACTCTTCTTGCATGGCAATAATCCAGTATTCATCTGTTGAAGCTTCTTTTGAATTTTTAGGCTCAATAGTTGAAAGAAAAGCAACATGACCCATTTGGTTTAGTCGACTTCTTGTGTGAACTTGCGAATCAATCTTTCCAATTATATTTTGTGTAGGATGATCTCGTAGGATTCTAGGAGGAGATCTAATTTGATTGTTATTGATTTGATTAAAATTTTCATTATTTTCAAAACTTATATTTTCTGTGTTGGATATAATTTCTTTATCATCTTTGATGATTGTATTTTTATTAAAGTTTTCATCAAAAGATACATGTAAAGTTTCTTTTATTACATTTGTTCGTTTATTGAAAACACGATATGCCTTACTTCGTTTTGAGTAACCTACAAAAATACCATAGTCAGCTTTTGGATCAAATTTTCCAAGTTGGTTGTTTGTGTTAAGAATAAAACATTTTGTACCAAAGATTTTTAAGTACGAAATATTAGGTTTTCTTCCATTAAAAAGTTCATATGAAGTGTTTTTAGTTAAAGGTCGTATGGAAATACGATTTAATACATAGCACGCAGTTGCTATAGCTTCTGCCCAAAAATGCTTTGGTAATGTGCTTCCATTTAATAACGTTCTTGCGCATTCTTGAAGAGTTCTATTTTTCCTTTCTACAACTCCATTTTGTTGTGTATTTCTAGGAAATGAAAAATTATTATTTATTCCTTTCTTTTTACAAAATAATTCAAATGATTCATTTTCAAATTCGCCTCCATGGTCACTCCTCATATTTTTTGACTTTTAAATTCTTAATATTTTGAATTCTTTTAACAAATTTTTTGAAATAATCAAACGTATCACTTTTGTTTTTCATAAATATCATCCATGTATATCTTGAGAAATCATCAACTATTAAAAAAACATATCGATTATGGTTAATAGATTGAACCTGTGTTGGTCTGAATAAATCCATACATATTAATTCTAATGGTTGTAAAGTTGAAATAATTTTCTTAGATTTAAAAGATGATTTAGTTAATTTTCCTAATTGACAACCATCGCAAATATTATTTATTTTAAAATTTATTTTTGGTAAGCCTTTGACTAATTCATTTTTGAAAGTTTTTGAATAGATTTAAAATTAATATGAAAAAATCTTTTGTGTCATAACCAAGGATCATTATCTTTGACCATTAAACACATATCTTTATTTTTATTAATTTTCATGTTTAAAACATAAATATTTCTATCTCTCTTTCCTCCAAAAATAAGATTATGATTTTGATCAAAAATACAACATTTATTTTCAGAAAAAGTTATTTTAAAACCTTTGTCGCATAGTTGACTTATGCTTAATAAATTATGTTTTAAGTTTTTAACTAAAGAAACATTTGTAATAAGGGGTAAATTTGATATACCGTAGTTGCACACATCTCCTTTGCCAATGATGAAACCTTTTGAGTTATCTCCGAAGGTAACAGAGCCACCATCAAAGTATGAAATATTTGTAAGCATTTCTTTGTCTCCGGTCATGTGTTTTGAGCAACCACTATCCAAAATCCATTTTCTTTTCTTGAGTGGGACCTGCAAAAAATATTAATAAATATATTGGTACACACCTTTTAATAGGGTCCTAAGAGTTAAATCTTAGGAAACCAAACCCAAGTGGGTTTAGTATCCCTTTTATAAAGATAATTACTATTTTTGTGAACTGTTTCTATAAAGGAATTTATATATTCATTTCGAATTAAATTATCGTTTGTTTTCGGAACCCATATTTTGATTTTCTTTTTCTTTTTAGTGTTTGGTATGTTATTTTTCAATACTATACTATGTTTTCAATTATCTTCCTTCTTAAAATTATCATTTTTCTTTGGAAGAATTTTTGATTCCTTTTTAAAACCCAATCCATTTTTATTTGAAGAGGATTGAGAATTTTCGAGAATTTTAGATAAATTTTCTCTTCCCTTATTAAAATTAGAAACATTTTTAGTAATGTTATCTAATTTAATCTGAAGACTAGTATTTTCTAATTCAAGTTGTTTTAGTTTATTTTTTAAATTGTGATTTTCAGAAATAATTTCATCATTCTTTGTCTTTTGAGTTTCAATTTCTTGGCTCAAAAGTAAAAGTTGACTATCTGAGTTTGAGAGAGATTCTTGAACTTTTTCAATTTCTTCTTCCAATGTTTTTTTCCGTCTTTTAACATATCTCTTTCAAATTCAGCTTTGTTCTGATTTTCACGTGTCTCTTTAAATTTCTTTTTGAGAATTTTTATAGTATTTAAAAATTCAGTGTTTGCTTTATTAAATCATCATAAGATAAATCACTAACCTCAGATTCTTGAGCCATGAAGCACACATTTGCTTGTTCATTGTTGCTATCACTATCACTATGTGACGAATCTGAATCTGAATCGTCCCACGTGACAGAAAAAGCCTTCTTTTCAAATTTATCTTTCTTATTCTTGTTGTTGAAGTTTTTCAGATTCTCCTTCTTTAGCTCCGGACAGTCTTTTATCATATGACCTTTCTTGTGACAATTAAAACATTCCATATTTGAGGATGAAGGTTTGTTCAAGAAATTCTTTTTGACACCATTTTTATTTCCTTTTCTATATTTTAAGAATTTCTTGAAATTTTTGGCAATAAATGCTAGATCCTCATCTTCAAACTCCGAATCTTCCTTTTCTGCGTGAAAAGCCACATTTTTTCTTTCCTGTGCTTGATCTTTCTTAGCTTGCATGTTAACTTCATAAGAGATAAGGTTTCCAATTAATTCCTCTGGTTTCATTGTAGATAGATCGTTTGCTTCCTTGATTTCTAATACTTTTCTCTCCCATTCATCAGTGAGTGAATTTAGGACCTTAGATACAATATCAAAATCCGTATACTTTTCCCCTAATCCTATTAAGGCATGGTGAATATATTGAAATCTCGAGTACATGTCATTGATGGATTCATTCTCTTGCATTCTAAAGTTTTGGAACTGGTTCTTTAGCATGTAGATCTTTGTTTGTTTGACCTTGTTTGTGCCTTCATGTATGGTTCTAAGTGTATCCTATATCTGATGTGCAGTAGTACAAATGCTAACACGATTGAACTCATTTTCTATCCAGAGCGCAAAATAGCATATTCATAGCTTTGGCATTTGCACTAGCTTCATTCTTCTGAGTTTATGTCCATGTAGGGTAATAAGTTGTGGGTACAATGAACTCTGCTTGAGTTGCATTCCAGGCTTCAAAGCTTGTTGCTTGCATATAAATCCTCATCCTTGTAGCCCAATAATTATAATTTAGTCCATTGAATAGAGGGGGTCTTTGGGTAGATTGTCCTTCTGCAAATGTAGATCTATAGGGAGTTGTTGTACTTGTGCTTCCGTTATTTTCCATATCATCAATATGTCAAATAGCGCTGTTATGGTTATAGGATAACCTTGCTCTGATACCAATTGAAAGAAGCTATGCGGTAGGATCGTATAATATGGAATAGTGGAATGGTCTAGGTAGATAGCAATAAGCAGTAAGTAAAATAGACACCAAGACTTTATATTGGTTCGGACCTCTTGTCCTAAGTCCAGTCCCTAAGCTCCTCTTAGGAATTCAACTAACCAACAACCCTTACTTAACCCGGAGGAATAGGTTTACAACTTATCCGAACAACCGAACGGGATTTCTTGCCTCAACTACTGAAGAGGACTTCATCTAGATACAAAGAGTATTTTTGACTTGTTGTGTTCTTGATAACACTAATGATTCTAATTGAGTACAATTTTCCTATAATCTTATCCTCAATAATATGAAATGTGTTTATGAAGATTGAGGAAATATAGATTGCTATGAATCAAAAGAGTTTTTAAGATAAATAAGAGATTCAAGCAATTGAAGTGGTTTGAGATTGCTTTTGAAAACTTAAGAAATCTGAAAATATGATTGAGATAATAGAGAGATTAAAGCAATTAGAATTCGTTAATTTGCAATTGATAGAATCATGTATTTATAGATGTAGAAGAGGTGTATCTATTTGCAAAGGATCCCGTCAAGAGATGCATCCAATATCATTGGAGAATGGTTGCAACTCCTAGGAAGAAGAAGGTGACTTTTCATAAAAAAATTCGCAGGTTTAAATTCAGTCGGCTAAACAGGGAATTTTAGTCGACTGAAGCTATGCATGTTGTAATTCTATAACAGGTTCAGTCGACTGAAATTTCATGTTCAGTCGATTGAACTGGTAGTTTCTGCACAGTGAACATTGTACTGAAATATTAAGTTATGAAATGTGTTCTTGTGTTTGTGCAGGCTTCTTGAGGATAGATTTTAACAATAAAACTAAGACTAAGACCATATAATAAGTACTCATGAAATCCTTGGTCTTCATAGTCCTTCCTTTAGCTTTGCACATATCTCTTCCTTTTTGTTGAAGCACATTGTCATTGATCAAAATATAGCATATCAACAATTATTATAATAGCGTGTATTACTACATAGTAGATAGTTTAACGGATCCTTAGAGGATGGTTATCCCAAACATCCTTTGAGTTACTTGTATTTAAGTTGTTATTTCACTTGAGTTGAATTTATTGATATAAGAATGTTAATCCTAACTCGAGTGTTTTGTGTTTTGCTTTATGCTCGGGTCAGACTGAGTGGTTCAGCTTTTAAGACTCACCTTTGGAGTGTGAGCTTCGCTTGGAGATCCAGCTATCTCTCCAGCTTTCAGATATTCAGTTGATTCTAGTGATGTATTCTGACCTTGTATTTGACTATAGTATTCGAGACTTCTGTTGTATTTTATTTAACTCTGATATATATATATATATAGTAGCTTCATGAACTACTATTCTCTTATTTCCACTGCATTATTGTTATATTACTCCGTGTCTGGATTATGTGATTATTTATTTACTGTATAAGCGGAGTTTTGCCAAATATAAATTAACAATCTGGTATTTTGAGCAGTTCAAATCCAGCATGTGTGGATGCCAATGGTTGAAAATATCAGGTTGTTACAGTCACTAGGGATGTATTGTTGCTTCGAAAGGACATCTCTGATCCTTATGCAAGAAGGACCATTCTCGAAGTACCGAGGGCACCTCCATGGAATCCTACACAATTACGAAACGTGCCTTATCGGTTTCTGATTCTATATCTAGTATTGTTGTGCTATACACTCACGAGCATCACCACTACTTAATAATTATTATTTTCACCCTTAGACATATTATAATATCACTGGATTTTTTGATATAAATGTTTTGTTTATCACAAGTTAAAAACCCATCCATGTTTATGCGTTGTGGGGTCTTACGAGATACCCATGATTTTAAAGGATGTTTTACAAGTCATCATAAATAAAATTCCTTACGATTTGAGTTTCTCACATTAATTTTATCAGACTAACCCGGGCATTTTTTTTCTATAATGCTCGGGTCAGTCCGAGCTCATTTTCCACATTTAGGTGGATGCTTTGGTGCTTTCAAGGGACGATTTGGATTCTCTAAGATATATTCACATATCTTTTTTTTTGCTGTTTTTTTGTTCTTAATTTTTGTTCGTATTCATCAGCAAATTGTACGGACATGTTTTTATAACTATCTAGGGTTGATGATTGCTTAATGTACTCTGATTTGTGTTATGTTTATAAAATAAATTTGATTTCTATTGTAAAGATCTTTTATATATTATAGATCTTCTTGTCACGATATGAGATTCTGTTCTATCTTTTATTACTTTAACCTAACAATTTATCTTTTCGACATTTGGATATTCGACATAGGAATACCATGAATACGTTAGTGTCGATTTCTAAAGGTAAAAATGGTGGGTTGTTACACCATCTATGTCCTTTGAAGATCTAGAGACGAAGGAACATTCGATGGACCGCCCCAGCAGCTTTCAACAATGGTTTAATACTATGTCTTGAGGAGACATCTGACCCTAAGGAACCAATAACTTCTCTGTTCTAACTATCATCCGACAATAGCTTTCTTTTGTGAATACCCAAATCTCCTTCGACTACAAGTATCAGCATTTCCTCAATGGGAACATACATAAACATTGAAGGTCCCGAATGTCATCAGATATGAATTTGAAAATTTTCTTCTTAGTAAGTTCGTAACACATAGCAAAGCGTTGAATGCATACGGCGTCACCTGCGAGCCACTTTACATCACAATGAGGAGACTCGATCATAAGGAAGATTACAAGGAAGTAGAAATATTGACTTTACCATCAAATGATTCCATATCAAAAACTATTGATTGTTGCAAAGAGAACCAGGAACCTAAGCAATAGGAGCATCACAAAGGGGAAGAGAAACATCAATAGAGGCAACCACATGCGAGGGAGATGGTGGCTTAGGCTTAGGGACCCACTTACTAGCAAGCAAATGAGGAAGGAGGATTTTGACAGGAATAGTAACCAGAGCATCAACAACTATAGGAGAAGTCGAAGACAAACTGTACTTGCAAGAATCCTTAGCGTGACCAAGGGAGTGACTTGTCATACATATATCGGGAGACTAATTATTTCAGACATTAACAACTGCAACATGACCTACTACAGCTTGTACTCTAAGCTTGGTGGGCACTGGCTTGTCAAAAAAAATTCCAATCAAAGCCTTTGCTTACAAAAGCCTCCTTTTCATTACAGTATTTGTATCGAGACACTTTAGATTTGCAACAAGGCTAGTTAACCAATTTAGACCAATCATGGGTTGCAAAACAGAAGGGATATGCGAGAAATGTGCGGAATAGATAATATTTGTTTTATAGCATTGTCGGTAAACAATGTAACATCATGTCTTTTTATATGCTTAAGAAGACACATGTGCCAACTCAAACCATACAAAAGAGCGGATTGTTATTGGGGTAAATAAAAAAAACGGAGAAAGAAATAAAACAAAACAGATTCGCACAGCGGAATGACAAAATATAATAATCAAATAACAGTTCATAAAGCTGTTTTACAAAACATTTGATTATACTTATACAACACATATAGAGTTACACATACCAGAGAATAAATAAATAATGCAGCAGAACAGTATGAATGCAGTGGAATAATATAATATAATAGATAATAGTAAATTTTCATCTTTGTCCTCCAGAAATAAAGTCTTCAAATCCTAAAATGCTCAGGCTGACCCAAGCGAATTGAAAAGACAAAATACTCGAGTCAGAACTAAAAATCTTATGTAAGTTAAATCAGCGGTAAAATATGAGTGGAACAACGTCAGAGATATTTACGGGATTTGACATCTCCTATCCAGTGTCAAAAATGAGTGCAGTAACTTAAGAGATGCTCGAGATTCACATCTCCTAAGGATCCATTAAACTATTTACTCTGTAGTAATATTTCGTTATTATAATAATGTCTATAGTAAAATAAACTTACTTTTAAATAGCGCTAAGGCTTTACATTTTCCACCTTAACACGTAATATTCCCAGTAGTCCATCCAGTATCAACGCATCTCCAGATCGGGAGACTACCCTAAATACTCCACGGGCTATGGGAGAAAACCAAACTCGTACAAGGCGCGCTAGGTTAGGTGACATAGCACACAAGGCAATGCCAGGGTAGATATACCAATTACTATCCGGACTGGTGGTGACGCATAGCGTGCAGCTACCGCCCACCTCGAGCTACATCCCCAAGAATCAAAAATCAAAAGTGGCCGCCAAATGAATCTCCAAGTCAGAATGTAATGTCGAATCCGACAAGAGGAGCTACATCACTGGCCTGGAATCGCTCCTATTTTAGCCACCTTATATCAACTCGCGGGAGTCGGGTCCACGTATATACCCTAATAGAACGTCGCCACCATCCTACTTCATTCTGGAATCTCCACCGCGTACACGTTGTTAAAGTGGTTTTCGGAGTTGGCAGAGAGTATGACAACTTCCGATCTCGGTCTCTTTAACAACCAAACGTTATTATAACACTGTGGTCATTTCAAAATAATTATACTTCAAAACAAGAATATAATATCCATTCAAAACCATAAAATACGATATAATTTCCACTTCAAAAGCCAAATCAATATGATATCATTTTTATTAAAACCCAAATCATTGTAATATCATTTTTATTTCAAATATATCCCTTTTCCAAAATCAGAGCACTCTCAAATTTATACACTTCGAAATCAAACATTTGAAATTATAACACTTCTAAAAAAATACTTTGAAATCCATAACTTCGAAACATTTCAATTTCGATATATTTCAAGGCTTTAAATATTCCAAAATTTAAAAACTAAATTTGATAATTTCGATTCAACAATTAAATTTTCTATTATGTAGTTTTGAAATATTTTACATAATAAATCCCTTATCATTTAAATAAAATTCAAATTAAAAATAACAAAATATTTCTTCAATTCATTTATACTTGAAATAATCATTTAATTCACCTTGACCCCAAAATCAAGTTACAATAATTATACCTTTAAAATTTTCCAGTTTAATAAATTTCACATCAACCTTTTTGAGTTTAATTCTTAAATAAATTTAATTTCAAATAAATCTTCAATTTATCTCCCAACCTTAATTTATTTATATCATTATACACTCTATATTAAAATAAAATTTAAATACTTACTCACCTTTATTTTAATAAAAATCAAACTCTATTATTAAACTTAATTTTTATTTAACAAACTTATACATAGCTTAAATTCAAGCATTTAACTATATATAAAAATAATATTTATATAATATCAAAAATAAATATTCATTAAACCATATATTTCTTTCGAAAACCATAGAAATCATTTTCAAAATATTTTAGATATAGACCACGGTGTTTGTATAAAATTTTCTACCCTATGGTCAAGTGATACGGATATTTATCATTTCAATCCGTAATTTAAAATAAAAATAAGGTTATATATCATTTCAATCCCGAATGAAATAAAAATGCATAACAACTTGCAGTTTATGACAATATAAAATACAACATCCATTCATCCAATATCAATCATCAGCCATTTATCACATTCATTATCCAATTTAAACAATAACATCAATATAGAACAGATAATAAATAACAGGTATTTACTGGCAGTTTATATCAATAATAAATTAAATAACAATTTAACTGGAAGTTTATATGCAATAATAAATTAAATAATAATTTAATTCAATAAATTCAATTTAACTGGAATGATGATAAAAATATACCAAACAGCCATAAATAAATTTCTAATCACATCAGAAATTAATTTAACACAAATAAGAAATTTTAGAAGTTGTGAGTGGGTTAAAACACTCACCTTTTGAATTTAAATTGAATTTAAATTCAATTTAAATTCAAAATTTGAACAGTCTTAGAATCCGTCCAAACCAGCGTCAAAATGTTCGGAATTCCAATACGAACCAAGCGGAGAAAACTGTAACAGTCTGCAAATCCGTACTCCTTGAGTCTACACTATTCTACATCAATCAGCTCAAGTTGAACGGAAATACGAACCATTAGGGTTTAAAAAGAAGAGGTAAGAGAAGAAAATAGGAAACAACATCAAAATCTAACCATCGCAGCGGAATAAAATATAATAGATAATAAATGATATTTACACAAAATCAAATATATCTGTTTATATATTACATCATCATAGTAAAACAATCACAGTTCAACATCAATAACATACAACTGGATACACAGCTACTCAACACAGCGGAATATATATAAAACAAGTACGAAGTACGTATCGTCATCTAGCTCGTCTCCTGAGCTCCACAGCATTATATCTTGTATCCTATAATACTCGGTTTAACCCGAGCATTATAGTTAAATAACACCCGAGTCATTCTGAAATACCAGCATGAGAAATCACATTCAAATTGATTATTAAAGTTTTAAAAATACTTTTGAAAACAAAAGCATCTCGTAAGACCACGCCACAGATAAACATGTCGGGTTTTAACGTTACGATAGCTAAAACGCTTTTTATCAAAATCCTCTGATATTATAATAGGGTCTATATACAAATACTTATAAAATAGCCGAAATTGTTACATGATTAAATTCCAGCTACTAGCCACAGAGTGGGTAATACAAACAAAACTCGTAAAAGGCTCGTAGGAAGAATGGATTTCCAACTAATGACTAGGCACTAGGGTACCACCTGTCACGTACATGGCCTAGATCACAGTACCGAGGATCACTCCCGACCCCCCCGCAACACAAGACCGGGACTACCCCTTACTGGATAATCCCGAGTGAGATCACCCCACGGTTGGGATCAACAACCGCACCACTAAGCCGAATAAAAAGGGACATCTAGACAGGGATGACCTCACCCTAAATAGGTGCTACCCACCTAGCCTTGCTGCATAACCCCTGATTTTCAGTCATTCCCGGTTGATGAGGCTTGAGGCTAAGCGTTACCTTTTTAGAACATATCCCTTAGAATGCCCATCGTCCGCCTGACGATGTTCCGCAAGCATTCATCCATACAACTCCATCCCGGATTCGAACGGAACCGACGGCACTATTCCTACTACATCCATTTTGGAAATATCCTCAGGATTAGTGGCTACTAGCCCTTGCACTTCACTGCTCCATCTTCGACTCCAAACACGTTTCCCTATGAAACGTACAAACCGGATCGAAGTGGTTTTCGAGAAATAAATCCTGATCCCGGTCTCTTCAAAACGATCAGCGCATTTGGCCAATATTGATCGTCGGTTATTTAACTATCAATTAACATTCACAAACAACCATCAAACAATAAATAATTTTCTAAATTATTTATTAATCCCAAAAATATCTTCACAAGATATATTTTCACTTCCAAACCCTTTTGAAAACAGTTTCCAACTATCTTCCTTTTTCAGAATAACTTTCCCAAATATTTTCTATCTCCACTGAAATCACCAAGGACAAACACTTAGATTTTAGAACAGTTTTAAAAACACTTTATTAGTAAATATACTTTAAAATATTTAAAATTAAATATTACTCCAATATTTTATTAAAAATATATACTTTAGAAATATTTAAAAACGAGGTTACTTTTATAAAATATAAAACTAGATTTTCTCTTTAAAACAAATACTAAGTCACTTTTAATAATTCTGCTATAATAGATTAAAAGAAAATACTTACTTTAGAATTTAAATATTTAGAAACAATAATTTTTTTCCAAAACTTGCTTTTTAAACAACTTTAAAACTTTTAACTTATATTTAAAAATTTACTTTGAAAACGAACTTGGTTATCCTGGGAGAATTTCCAATTTCCATCGCTTAATATCAATTTCCCAAATTGATTTCCAATTTACTCTCTTTGAAATAAATTTCTTTACTTACTCAGTTCATTTCAAAATTCATTAATTATGGACTTTTTTTTCTTTTTCCGTTTGATTTTAAATCTTTTAACTGAAATATATAAATTTTAGATTTTTCCCAATTTCTTCTTTATTCTTTTCAACAATTTAAATCTTAAATTTTAAATAAATGTTTTGTTCTTTTAAATAATAACACTGAAGTTTAAAATTCATTAACTTTCTGTTTATTCAAAAATTCCTTTCCATATATAGAATTTATTAATTAGCATTTTGAAACCACTAATATTCTTATCCAATTCATTTTAATTTATTTACATTCTTTATAATTATTTTCTTAAAAATTCACCCCTTTTATTTCTTTTCAAAATTCAATTCTATATATTTAGAAAATCAGTACCGAAATATTCAAGCAGACTATAGCATTCAATCTTCTAATATAATTCATCATAGAATATCAAATAATCACACAGAGAACATTGAATAATTTAAATAAGTGTTGAGGAATCCAGTTGGATCCCTCCAACCTGTTTTCCCTGCATCCACAGACGTTAGCACAACATAAAATGCCAATTCCACTTCGAGGTGGAATATCGCGGTATATGGGATTAAATATAATATTATCCGCTATTATGCGGCGCATAGGGTTTCATCCGCTATATAATGCAGGAAATCAACATTCCAAGATGTAATATATATTATAATATAGCACATCAATCAATTCAACCATTCAAACAATTATTTAAATTTAATCATTTAAATTTAAATTTAAATTTAAATTCAGCTGAGTGAGATTAACTCACCTTTACATTCGTTTGTAGTCCACTTCAAT
Source organism: Allium cepa (assembly GCA_030765085.1). Classification (NCBI taxonomy): domain Eukaryota; kingdom Viridiplantae; phylum Streptophyta; class Magnoliopsida; order Asparagales; family Amaryllidaceae; genus Allium; species Allium cepa. The sequence goes on along the minus strand of CM060928.1, from coordinate 531,263,970 downwards.
ACTGCCTTGTTTCCATGATTTAAAACCTTGTATCAACATTATACAATTTATTAATATTCTGAATTATTTAAAAAAAAAAATTAGTTTCCATGTAATAATTTTGATTGACTAATGATTCTATTTAAACTATTAATTTCCCTTTGAAACTACATACACACTAATAAAAATAAATTATAGATTTTCAAAAATCTATTTTCACATAAACTCTCAAACATTTAAAATTCCTATCATTATTATTTTCCCAAATCTTATATATATATATAAGCTTCTTCGTTCTCTTTTTTTATATGCTTAGATCAAAATATGTGTAAATGATAGATTTACATTTATATAAATTTTTCTCTGAACAAGAATATATAAAAATAAATGAAACAAAATTGTAGATACCTCACGGCGAAGACGAACAGCTCCTCCCCAAATCTGCGACCTACCCAACATCGGCCATCCCGTCACCTACCACCTAGCTTGTGCTTCCCCTCTGCCACTTCCGCTTCCACCACCATCAAGCCCAAACCCTAACTCGAACGAGCCCACAATTGCTCGAACACGCAAAACCCCAACCCTAATCGCGACCATCATTGACGTGCCCAAGACGTGGTTGACATCGAAGCCTCACTTTCTGCACCACTCGTACAATCGAGACTGAGCTCGAAGCCCTACCAGAACCGCCGCCTCGATTTCCCGTAGCCCTTCGATTGACGACGAACCCCCAAAACAGTCGCAACCCCAAACGCCTCTCGATCGATTCGATTAGATTTTACAAAACTTGGCTCAATTGATTTCTGCCATTCCGTTCCTCTTCTATTTTTTATATATATGAAATGAACGAGCTTGATTTTGAAAATGAAAGGGCTCGGCCATTATTCTTTCTGAACAAAGGGAGAGAGAGATTACACGTTTGTTTTCTGAACGAAGAAAAAAAAATATCTACCATTTTTTTATCGAACGAAGGAGCGTACGAGAGAAGCTAAAGAAATGTGTAGTACGCCTTGTAAAAACATAATTGATTTTGAAAAAAAACATGAATATATTATTTTAAATTTAAATTTAAATCGTCTCGATCAACATAGCCTAAAATCACGAACTCCGATCGAGGCGTGCCGCTAAGCGTTTATAATATATATGCCTTTTCCGAACGCAAAGGAAATAGTTTCGAGGTCTAATTCGATCGTATGGAGAAGATAGCTTTTTGGATCATTTATTATATTTAATTTTCGATATAAATTTCAACGCGTTTATACATCGTATGCTCACACAACAATTCCAAACCCTACGAAATTTGAAATCTGATAATAATAAACAATTACGGATCCAATGGAACTGGTTTCGTCGAAATCCGAGACTGTGCCTCGGAAGGCTATTTTTAAATTCAATTTTAAATTTCAAAACTAAACAAATCACTGTTAAATTCAATTTTAACACTTCTATTATCTTCTGTGTTATCAATATAAATTTTATAACCCTTCAAATTATTTTTAACGGGCTTAAAACTCCAGATTCAACATTTTGCTCAATTTCAAATTATTTAATTCAATAAGTTAATTATCAAATAAATAGTGATATTTGAGTTCAAGTTAAAAATTAACTTTTAAATATTTAAATTTATTAAATATTCCAATTTTAAATGCTCAAAAATTCCAGGTCGTCACAAAAACTGTGCATAATCCCGACCTCGTATGCAAAAGTTGTGCTAGTTAGAACATTTCTTAATCAAAATTAAAATAAATTAAACCAAAAAAGGGGAACACACCAAAAGGAGCCTCGTCAACAGTACTCACACGAAAAAATCACGCTCGACTCCAGGTCGATGACCAGCGCACACACCTCAGACCGCCGATCGCCCACACTCCAATGCTCCGCCTCCATCACGCTCGGCCGCCCCCACTCTCGCGACTACCAACCTGATCGTATGCACGCGAAGACTTCGACCGGAGCTTGAGAATTGCACAGGAACCGCCACATAACAAAACCCTACTTGAATATTTCATGCAAATCCACCGTTGATTCGATGAACGAATAACGCTGCTGCATTCCCCGCGGTCCCCTCTATAATATGGTATGGTCGATTCGACAATCTGCTGAAGTTGATCGTCAACGCTGAATGGTCGAGAATTGATCATCAATTCCTGGACAAATAGAGCTTTAAGTCGAAAAATGAATTGCAAATCGGAGATGCGCTCGTCGAGAGCTTCAGATCGATATAAAATTTGATATGTATTGAGGAGTTTGAATTTTTGAGGTTGAATTTTGTATTGGAATTGAACTGGAACATTTAAGGTTTTCAGCCATTGAGGAAGGGGAGCAACATAAGTTTTTGTACGTATAGAAATAAGAAATAGAAAGGCTGCTAGGGTTTATTACAGGGTATATATAGACAAATCTGAAATTAGAATGGACCGGATTGATTTGGGTTGAAAGCTGAACGACAAATGGCCCGAAAAGCCCGTACGGACTCCAAAACGAAATTAAGTCAACCATATATTAAAATAGATGTTATTAGATATTTTAAACGCAATGGAATAGGTTTCAAGTCCAAATTCCATCGTATGAAGAAGTTATGCTAAAATCAAGTTATTTCAGATTGATTTCAATTGATTTCAATTTCATTGATTTCTAGGCGTTTCGAGTCCGTACGATCAAACGACAAGTTCGATCGCTACGAAACTTGCAATGCTACAATAATTCACCATTACGGATCTGATGAAACTGGTTTCGTTGAAATCCGAGTCAGTGGCCAAAATGGCTATTTTCCCGTTAATTAAATAGTTTAATAATTAATTAGTTAAATCACTTTTTCAATTCTGATTCCATAATGGACAAATTTTTATCAATTTGGATTACTAGGTAGTATATAACCCTTTATAACAAATTCTTATATCTATTTGACATTGAATATTCCACCAATTAAAAATGTTGAATCACAAATTCAATAAATTTTAATTAATTATAATTTATTCCACTAAATTAACTTGATTTAATTTCAATCCTTTTTATCTAAATCAATTATTATTCAATAAACAAAGTTAACATTTGTTTTAGCCTTTATTACATGAATATGTTATCTTTCCTTCGTATTAACTATCCTACTACCATTTTAATTTATTTTTGCCAATATATACGTTAATTACTATTAACATTCTTAATTAATTCATTTACTTGGGTTCATACTTTTCATTACATCATTTACTACATTATGAATAAATTTACAACTCTATTTATTTTATTACATTCACCTCTTCCGTTACTTCATTGATTCTTATTAACAACATTCAAGATTTCCTATTTTAATTTAGTAGACCAATTAAGTATAACCATCATTGCCATTAACTTTACAATACACTAAAGTTTATTAATTTCAATTAATTGTTATAATTACTTGCATAACATTGAATTCATTCAATTACCATTAATTATACCAATCCATTTATTTACACAACACTTACTCTTATTTACTCATGTCCAAATTTGTAATCAAGTGCAACAATTTACACTATTTCATTATTGGGATTCCACTTCAGTTATCAATAATTTGTTTTACTTACCATTGCTACAGTTCATTTTCAACATTCACTCCATTTCAAATTATAAATTTTTATTTCTATCCATATTAAATTACCAAAAATTATTAATTTAATGATTTAAATTATTGAAAATTTATGGGTCATTACAAACAAGCTCCACGAAGTAATAATAAATGGCTTGCCATTAATGAAAGATGGCTTTCCTTCAAGAGTGCATTGTCTCTCTTCATGCATAGAGAATTTCAAATAGAACATCGAGTCACTGAAATGCACTTTATGACTTCCTCTAAGCTTCCAAACCTAATGGCAAAGATCTCGAACAATATTATATGGCAGGTTCGAGTCAAGAAGAAACCAACAAAGTATTCTAACCAAAAGTTTATGCCTCTTGCACAACCTCAGCTGGAGGTACCATTATGCTATCAATTTCGATAATATCAGAAGGTTGGGAAGTATACTCACCAACATTTTATAGTAGTGAAGTGAATGAAGAGGTCTATAAATTTGGAGCTGGGGCGTAGCAAAACATGGGACTACATTTGACATGGTATGCTGTACTGATGCATGACCAGATGGATTGTATTTAGTAGCAATTGCTACAGTTAAGACATGGGGAGTGGTGTAATGAGCATCAAAAATGTTACTAATATATCGTTGATTCTTAAGTATGTGTGTTTAAATATACTGTAATAGGTATATCGTTTGTATATAGATATCAGAGTACGCTACACACACACACGTACACACACACACACACACACATATACGTATATAGTTTGGACATTTTTGTGTGTAGCTGACATACATATATTTTCATATAAACTAAAATTAGATAAATGGAGATCAAAGGACAATTAATGAAATAAGTTTCAAATTTATTCCTTTGGCTAAGGAAATATCTAGTTAGTATGAGGGATCGTCCTTCCATCTTCCTTTCTTGATATTTCCTAATTAGAATTAGATTCAAAGAGTGTATTGTAATTTATGTATACCATATTTAATTGCAGCTTAAATAAGAAAATAAGAGATTTTTTATTACACAAATTACGACCTACATAAAATGATAAAATGTGTGTGTATATATGGAGCAAGGATCGGCTACGCCTCATTCTTGCTATACCTCTATTCCCTCTGATTTCAACCGCATGTTCCGATTTAAATACTACACTTTCTCTCGCTTGTCACCTAATTATATTATTTAAATCAGGATGTATAGTTTCAAGGGGAACATAGGTGCATCAAGAATGAGGTGTAGTTGATTATTGCCCGTATACACACACACACAAAATAAATATATAGATTTAACCTATTACTATATACATATGCATTTTATTTTAACCTTTATAAATAAATCAACATTTACGTATATGTATATATAACCAAACTTCAATATAATTGTAAATTAAGTTTATGTAAATAAAAAAGTGTATATACGTGTATTTATAAATATAAATGTGTATGCGTATAAATAATCCAAAATAAATTTCAAATTTCATTTTGACTAGATAGACAATAAAAAATCATAATTAAAAAACAAATTCAAGACAACATTTTGATCCACATTAACATAAATTCTTGATTTCATCCAAATTAAACGATAATTGTATGTGTGTATATGTATGTATATGCATATGTATACATATAATTAAAACATTCAATAATATAAAAACACGTAAGAAAATATTAATTCACAAATACATAAAACAAATTAAATAGATCAAAGTTTCATGTCTGGTTTGTTCTTTTTTAAATTTTACTTATAAACAAATATATAATACATATACTTCAAAAAATTCTATGTGAATTATTTATATATTCCATACACTATTTGGAATAGGTGTAATCATGTACAAGCATATAAAATAAATATAGGTTACGTTTATAGTTTCAGCCCTTCATGATACTTCGATTTGTGAATCAACTCTTAGAATCCTTAAATCAACAATAGATCTTACTACAATCGAATGAAACTCATTTTTTTTAATTTTTTTGATATTGTTTTAGGGAAAAGTGTTCATCCATGGTGGGTTTTGAGTGGGAGAATATGGCTACCATGGACGAAGAAAGAAGAAGGAGAAAATTCAAATTTATGGAAGACTTGATTTATGGAGTGAATGAAAATCTTTCTCTTCCTCTTCTTAAAACCTTTTTTTGTTAATTTCAAATTAGATCTAAATCAATCATTAAACCAATTATTCCATCTTTATAGCCAGCCGTCCTATAAGGAACCATTTTTCCCAAAACCCGTTAAGCAATTAACTATATTTAAAGTCAATTTAACTATATACCGACATCATATATCGATACTTGCATATATAACTTTTATATGCAAATCCATAAAAATGCTAATAACACCCCAAATATCTATTTAATATTTTGTAAAAATTACTAAATTTAATTTATAACACTTTATATACAAACTAAATCATGTAGTTTATCCGATAGTTTACAAATAGGGTTTGAAACTCAAAGACATGAATTCAATCAACGATTAATATTGAACAATTCAAATATTAACATTCACTCTTCACCTTTGCAAGTGGTGTGATAGTGTAGCTAAATTCATCGCTTACAGATCTTTTCAGTAATATCATATTTTACATTACTATAAGCCGAGTATCCACATTACGACCGAGTTAATGCATTAGTAGTGAAGCACTATTCGATAAGGAATTCTCAAGTACATAAATATACTTTAAATTAATTACTTAATTTATTTATATCACAACATAATAAGTATATAAAAGTAAACAAACACTTATATTTTGAACAAGATAGATTGCAAAATTAGATATATGTAACAAATTACATAATTGCCCCTAGAGCATTTCAATCACTATTTCAATCTCCCACTTGAGCTTAGGACATATTATGGATTCTTAATCACATTCCTTCTACCGGTTTCCCCAGAAATGATCTAGCTAGTCTCTTCATGAACTAATCTTTTGTATTGTTTTTATATATTTTGTTAGCCAGCATCCCTCTATCGTGTATAAATTTCCTTTATCATGTGAAACTTTAGGAGTGTGTGTCTAGACATCTTATGATCTCTAGGTCCTATGATCTGCATCGTGACATTGTTCTCATAAAATAATAGTAAGGGATTCTAAGCATTTGAAATGACCCTTAGCTCATTTGTGAATTTCTGCATATTTGTATACTGCTTCTATTTCTTCAATATTCAAGGTGAAGTACTTAGCCTTTTGGTTGAATCAGCCACCATTTCTCGTTTGGAACATTTCCAACTTGAAGCTCCTTAACTAATGTTGAATAATAGTTTTGGATTGATATACCATACTTGGAATCACTTATGAAGTTAGTGTCCAAATAGTCCTTCATAAAAAGTTCGTTGTTTCCATAAATAGTTTACTAGTATTTCATAAATAGTCAAGAACACTCTTAACTAACATTAAGCGATCTTAATTTGGATTTGATATATTCATTCAATGTACCAAGTATATAATCAAAATATAATATAAGAGGCAACATAGCATGTAACAACCCAATTTTTCGACGCCCGAAAGACGACATCAATACGTCCACTGTATCATATGCTGCACAATCGAATGTTGAAAAACCAAACCGTTAGGGTTAAAGAAGAAGAAGATAGAAGAAGAAACAGAAACAATAACAGAATCTCATATTTCGTAGTGGACAATATATAATAGATAAATGAATAATCTTTAAAACAAAGAACTATATTAGTTTATACATACATCATCAGAGTTTATAGCAACAAAACAATGGAAAAGAATATAACATATACAAGTGATACGCCTCGCCATCTAGCTTGCCTCCAAATCTCCACAGCATATTTTTTTGACTTCGCTCCAGAACAACTGATAACCAGACTCTAGTCTGCCCGTGTGGAAAATTATGGGCACCCAAAGTTTAGGAAGGGAACAATAAACTCCAGGTCAGTCATGGGACTGGTGTGAGATCTTAAAAACAGTTATTTGCACAAAGAAAATAAAAAAAATCTACTATGCTTTTGGAAAATAAAATTACCATAAGGCCTCCCCGCGCACACACAATGCAAGCGCACAATTAGAGGAGATTTCTCCTTATGATAGTCAAACATGCTCGATACGAAAAATCTCTTTGATATTATTATTATTAGTGCATAGTGTGGAAAACATTTCGAAAGTATAATATAAATCTTAGCCAGCATAAGTACCATTATATTATGCCTGCTCTAGCTACATCTTGAGGAGGCAGGTTATACAATTGCAATCGTAAATGGCTCGTATTGTTTCTTTGGATTTCCAACAAATGGTCAGGCTAAAGAACTTCCTATGCCACATGGGTACGCCTCTAGAGGGACGCCCCGAGAACCTAACCGGATCTCTGCCAACACAAGGTCGGGTTTACCTCTGTAACTAGGTAACTACTACACGAGTATGCCATCCCCTGGTCTTTACCGACCTTTGTCCGAGGATCTTCAACACCAACAACCAGAAAGTAATAAATTTCAACAACCACATAGGTTAAATATTAGGGACCCACACCATGATACCACCCTTTTCCAGAAGGAAATGGACATACCCTAAGGGGCACTACCCCCAATAACCTTGCCGCATCCTTCTTATTTCGACCATTTTCGGGACGTGAGGTTTGACGAAGTCTCATCCATAAATCTACGCTTTTCACAAAAGCCATGCTTCGATCAACAAATGATCAGCAGCACTTCGCGTGCCACCTTAACAAATTGGGAATGTATCACTAGTAACAATCAACTACATAACCTCTGAGCTCATACGTCTTAGAGAAGGGTGTTAAGCTAAGAGAATAAATTCTCCGCCACCAACAGAAATGTATTTTATAGAAACCAGCTTTACATCTCAAAGTGTAACGTCTGACATACATCCATACAAGTCTGTTTCGGGTTCGAACGGAAACCGAAGGCACTTCAAAGAAGCCCTTGCAAATCCAGATATTCACTAATCACATCCGGACTCCCCATCACAATGGGTGATATAATCTCTATACCAGAGCAACCCAGTGCAGAGACATTCGACAGGTAATCCTTTCGTTTTCGAAAATACCCAGTCTTCAACACCGTCTTCAAATGCAATCCCATTTCATCGTATTATTATTCGGAATGGGTTTTATGACACAAAGTCCTCTCTCGGCTAATCCGAATAATGAGCGCTTATTTTAAAAATAAGCGTTACATTCAGATTTCAAGTAAATCACAACAAATTTCCACCTTGATCTTTTAAACAAAAGATCCATCATAAAGATTCGATGTGGTTTTTGAATAATCATTCGGCATCCGACCCTCGGTCGTATCGAAATTCAAACGTCGTTTAAAGGCCAATATTGATAGTCGGTTATTTAACTATCAATCAATATTCACAACAATCACCAGATTTTAAATAAATTTTCCCCAATTATTTGTTTTCAAAATATCTTTGCAAGATATATTTTCATACTTCAACCCTTTGAAAACAAATTTCAAATCACTCTCCTCACGTGGAATAAATTTCCAAATATTATTTATTTCCACTGAAATTTTTTTCCGAGTTCAAATACTTCAAAATAATTTCAATCACTAATCCAAAAATATATTCATGGAAACATTTAATAATAATTATCTTAAAACACTTTATTAAAAACATTAGTTATGAAATTTTATATCAATATCTCATATAAAACTCAAATCCAAACTAATTGTAAAAATAAAACTATTAAGTAAAGTGTAAATATTAAAATAACCATTTTCTAAATCAAATTGAACTAAAATAACCACTTCTATAATCAACTTAATAATATTCACTTTAAAGATTTAAAAACAACTTTCGAAAATAATTTCTTCAACAATATTCTTTTTAAAACCAATTCTAGAACTTTTAATTTATAATTTAAAAGATACTTTGAAAACATACTCGGCTTTCCAGGGAAAATACACTTTCCATTTCAAAAATGGTCCATTTAAATACGTCCATTTGAAAACAACCCAATTTTTCGACGCCCGAAAGTCGACATCAATACGTCCACTGTATCAAATGCCGCACAATAAAAACCTAACCATTAGCGTTAAAGAAGAAGAAGATAGATGAAGAAACAGAAACAACAACAGAATCTCACATTTCGCAGTGGAACAATATATAATAGATAAATGAATAATCTTTAAAACAAAGAACTATATCAGTTTATACATACATCATCAGAGTTTATAATATCAAAACAGCGGAAAAGAATATAACATATACAAGTGATACGCCTCGCCATCCAGCTTGCCTCCAGATCTCCACAGCATATTTTTCTGACTTCGCTGCAGAACAACTGATAACCTGACTTTAGGCTGCCTGTGTGGAAAATTATGAACACCCAGTGTTTAGAAAGGGAACAATAAACTGCAGGTCAGTCATGGGACTGCTGTGAGATCTTATAAATAGTTATTTATACAAATAAAATAAAAAGAAATCCGCTATGCTTTTGATAAATCAAACTACCATAAGGCCTCCCCGCATACACACAATGCAAGCGCACAATTGGAGGAGATTTCTCCTTATGATAGTCAAACATGCTTGATACACAAAATTTCTTTGATATTATTATTATTAGTGCATAGTGTGGAAAACATTTGGAATGTATAATATAAATCTTAGCCAACATAGGTGCCATTATATTATGCCTACTATAGCTACCTCCTGAGGAGGTAGGTTATACAATTGCAATCGTAAAGGGCTCGTACTGTTTCTTTGGATTTCCAACAAATGGTCAGGCTAAGGAACTTCCTATGCCACATTGGTACACCTTTGAAGGGACGTCCCGAGAACTTAACCGGATCTCTTCCAACACAAGGCCGGGTTACCTCTGTAACTAGGTAACTACTATACGAGTATGCCATCCTCCGGTCGTTATCGACCTTATCTGAGGATCCTCGACACCAACAACCACAAAGTAATAAATTTGCAGCAACCACATAGGTTAAATATCTAGGCTCCATACCATGATACCACCCTTTTCCAGCAGGAAATGGACATACCCTAAGGGGCGCTACCCCCAATAACCTTGTCGCATCCTTTCTGTTTCGACCATTTCCGGGTTGTGAGGTTCGACGAAGTCTCTTCCACAAAGCTACGCTTTTCATTAAAGCCATGCTTCGATCAACATATGATCAATGGCACTTCGCACGCCACATTACCAAATTGGGAATGTATCATCAGTAACCATCAATTATATAACCTCTGAGCTCGTATGTCTTAGAGAAGGGTGTTAAGCTAAGAGAATAAATTCTCCGCTACCAACAGAAATGTATTTGATAGAAATCAGCTTTACATCTCAAAGTGTAACGTCAGACATACGTCCATACAAGTCTGTTTTGGGTTCGAATGGAAACCGAAGGCACTTCAAAGAAGCCCTTGCAAATCCAGATATTCACTAATCACACCCGGACTCCCCATCACAAAGGGTGATATAATCTCTATACCAGAGCAACCAAATGCAGAGACATTCGACAAGTTATCCGTGTTTTTGGAGCTAGCTTGGATTTAGAAGTCTTTTGGAAGCTATCGGATTTTGAAAAGCTTTTGGTTTGGAAATCTTTTGAAGTGTTTGGAGTTTTGAAAGACCTTAAAGTCAAAGTATGTTGGAACCTTTTTGAAGACATGCTGTTATTGTTCCACTGTGATGTTATTGTTCTGTTGTTGTATTATGTATATAACACTCTGATGTTGGTGTTGTTCAAATATTGTATCAGTGTTGTACCTGTGTTGTGATCAATATAATTCATTTTGTTTCTGCTGTTTATATTCATCTAATGTTGTTATAAGATCCATCCGAATTGGAGTTCAACGTTTGAATCTTCGGCAGTCAAATACAAGTGAGGTATTTGATGTCGATTTTTGAACGTAGGATTTCGGGTTGTGACATAGCATATATGATACTTCATATTGTCGATGCATAAGGAATCCGTCTTATGTGCTCCGTTTTAAACATTTTAATATGGTGTATTTGTACATTGTTTGGGATAAATCCACCATCCTTTTACATCAATTATAAAAGACGTCATTAAACAATTAGTAGTATGTTGTTTACTTACAGTTCAGAAATATCTTAGCGCATTTTAATTCTTTCTTATAGACACATGCTTCCTCTATGTTTTGAATGAAAAACAAACTAATTGATATTTGTGTCGAAATACACTTTCAACTCTGATGCTTATCTGATGCCATTTTGTATTCGTTCTTGGGTTGTAACAACCCACTATTTCGAACCATTCAAATTGACAATGTCAGACTTGAATTATTCCAAAAAACAGATTGTAAATATATTTATTTGGCATAACTTAGCATATACAGTAAATGAATCAATCAAAGAATCACAGACACAGAGTTTACAACACAGCGGAATAAAATAAATAATAGTCCATAATCTACTACAGAATTAACATAGTCTGAAACAGAAAATATCAGGAATCCCAGTACATAAAAGTCTCTAGTACAAAGCAAATGACACGTCTGAACATACAACTGGAAATGGTAGAAATAAACTGAAAGAAAAAATAGATAAACAGATAAGCTAGATCTTCCAACGAACTCTAGCTCTAAAGGATGGATCTCAAACTGTGACACTCAAGCTGACTCGAGCGTAAAGCAAAAATAAAACAATCGAATCAGGATTAACATCTTATGCAGATAAATAAGGTTCAAGTGAAATGTCAAATAAATGCAATATAACTTAAAGGGATGTTGGGATTTCCATCCTTTAAGGATCCGATAAACTATTTACATACATAGTAAAATACGCTACATATATAATGTCTATAGTAAAGTAAAATATTAAAATAGCGTTAAGGCGTTACCCATATCCGTCTTAACATATTTTATATATTTCCATAGTCTATACAGTACCATACGCTCCTCGGAGAGGTTTACATAGAGGGCACCCCATAGGTATAGTACAAAACAAACTCATAGAAGGCGCGATAAGGGATGTGACACGACACTCTTGGCAATGCCAGGGTAGATATACCAATTGCACTCCCGGACTGATGGTATCGCATAACAGCTACTATCGTCCACCTCAAGACACACTACTAATCAAAGGTGTGCACACCAAATCGAATCACAAAAGCAATAGATAAGGTTTCGAAGAAATGTGCCCGATAGGGGGAATGACCCCACTTGGCCCGTTATAGCCCTTGTTTTAGCCACATCAAGCTAACTTACGGGAGTCAGTGCTACGTAAATACCATACAGAATCGTCACCAAACCATCCTACTTTGTTCTGGAGTCTCCACCACGTACACAGTTGTTAAAGTGGTTTTCAGTATTGGTAGAGAGTATGACAATATCCGATCTCGGTCTCTTTAACAACCAGACGCTTATTTCACACCGTGGTCATTTATAAAATTTCTTTATAAATATTTAAATCAAAATACAAATTTCAAATATCAATTTTTTAGTCAGAAACAGATATTCAACTTTCAATTCTATTTATATTTTAAGATATTCATGAAATCACCTTTATTGTAACAAGTCATAAATCATTTCCAAATCATTAAGTTAAAATACCATTATTTAAATTGAATTAATAACCAGTTTAAGTTACCATTCAAATTCCCATGTCCTTCCCACCTTATTTTTATTTAAGTTATAGAAAATCTATTTCAATATAAGTCAAATGAACCTTGAAGCAAAATATCATATATTAAATAAAACTACTTTTGTATAATTTAAATAAATTAAATTTGTTATTTATCTACTTAAAATCTTATTTTACAATTTGGAAAATAAAATTATAAGTAAAATTAACAAATTACCTTTTTATTTTAAACTCATACTTTTATATCCCAAAATCAACTATATTGCATTTCAAAAGTCAAACTTATATATTTTCTTTCAAAGAATTGGAAATCATTTTTCAAAATAGACCGACGGTGTCTGTATATAATTTTCTATCTTATGGTCAAGATATACAGATATTGATTATTTCAATCCATAATAGTTTAAATATATGGATTTATATTATTAAACCCGCAATCCTAAAATTTTAGTAATAACCGAACATCGCTTGGGTTTATCATTTCAACCTATAATGAAGTTCTCATATTTCTAAAGTCCGTTTGGGTGTGTATCATTTCCACCTATAGTGATTTCTAAAATAAAATAGCTTGCAGAGTGAGAACAATAAATAGTATAACAAAACATAACAAATTACCGGCGAAGTAAAATAACATGTAACAGTATAAATTTTCAGAAGTAATCAAAATAGCTTATCATATTAAATAGTTAAAAGCTAGCAATTCAGTTTTAACAATACATTAAACTAACATTTCCTATGAAATTAATTTAATAAGCATAAAAATAATAAATCGTGAGTGATTGCTCACCTTTCATGGCTAGAGGACGGTGGAAGACAACTACGGAAAAGAGCGATGTAACGGACACTGGCACGAAATCAGGCACGACAAATCAGTTAGCTGCGACAAGCACGAAGCAGATTTTAGCACGATAATCCCGACGAAAATGAACATATATAGATGCGATACACACACATTTGTTTGATGGGTATTTGAAAGAGAATTCATATTACACAACACATAAAATTTCTCCAACGAGTATAACATTGACATAAAAAGCTTCGGTAGTCCCTTGTTATATATATATGTATGTATGTATATGTATGTATATAATTAAATATTTTAACATATGTTTATATACATGTATGACTTGTAAAACTACTTTGCCGAAAACATATATATGATGTATATTATATAAATAGACCCAGATACAAGCATAAATGCTTCCACCCATATATACATATATTCGGCTTATGTGCTTGTGTGTGTGTGTGTGTATATATGTTTAGCATAGATTTTCAAATCAAACAGGGAAGATACGTAGATATATGCGGTTTGAAAGGGTTAATTATAACAAATAAGTATAAATATCAATGGAGATGGAGAAAGCTCTGACAGCCGAAGTTAAGAGGACAACCTATAATAATATATAAATGATGCATACACAGCCAACCCATACATTGAACAGTATGCTTTTTTTCCATTTTTTTTAAACAAAACGAAAACATAGTAATAATAGTAATAATAATATAAAAGTATAGTCACAGTAGATTAAATACACTTATTTTTAAAATATATTATTTATTTACCTATATCCACACTTAGGAATAGGTTAGATTGAAAAGTAGCCTTCCTCAGTCAACATACATATTAACAGTACATATGTATTAAACGAGAACCACTACGAATATAAAAGTAAAGGTATAATAGGCACCGAGTATCATTTGTTATATGGCGAGACCATTATATATGTATTCCTAGTTCAAGGCACTTATAATCACCCTCATATGCAACTATCACAAGAAAAATGAAATCTACACAGCCTCCAATTATACTGGAAATAAGTTTGCATCGCAAATATGGTTTAAAACATGTATATACCACATGCCGACTATGCGAAATCAACTATATGTATACACTGTGCATAAATAAAGGTACATGCATGGAGACGGAGGAGGGAAGATAGGCATGGTGCCTTCGAGTTGGCTTGGTGTCATGTAGGGAGACGTACGGGGTCGACTTCGATTTTTGGGAAGGGAAGTCATGGGAACTGTGGAGAGGTGCTCGGCCAAACAGATAAAAGAAAGAAATAAGAGCTACAGGAAGAGGAGGAGAATAAAGATACGTACCAATTCCACTTAAGCATGAACAGTGAAGCAATTGCAAAGCCTGGCGAATATTTATAAAGAAATTAAGGTAAAGCAACGGTCATGCTAAAATTTAGCTGAAATGTTAAAGCAATTTATTTTGATATTTGGATGGCACGTTTCAAATTTTAAAACCGAAGGAAAAGTGTAAAGTCACAAATTATGGTACCGTTACAATGAACTGTTTTATTGCTTCCGTCACGTACCGTAACTCAAAATACAGAAACAAATACATTGCGGATATCAGTGCGACAAGGCAGATAGAATGGTATACATGTATCAACGGTACAATCAAATTTTAAAAACTCGAATTTCCGTTGACGAAAAATGCAGCTAAAACGCAGAAAATAAGATCGATGGAGCTATACAAGTCCGAATTTTCCAAAATGAATTACGACATCATCCTTAGAAAATGAACTACATTTTTATTATATAAAAATATTCAGTTTTCAAAAAATTTAAATATCACTAATTAAACTGATTAAATTTAAAATTTAAATTTCACAGATAAATTAACTTTAATATATTTCAATAAAAATTTACCATTTTCTATAATTAAATAGATGCATTCCAAAGATCAAAATTTTATTATTTAAATTTCAAGAAATTTTAGTTAATTACATTATAAAACGGTTAAAATCACCGGATCATTACACTCTCCCCCACTCAAAACTTTTCGTCCTCGAAAAGGAACGAGCTAAGAGAATAGAAATGACAGAAAAGATAAAGGAAGGCATGGATAGTACCTGAGTCAAACAATTCAGGGTTTAAAGCACGTATGGATTCCTTGGTTTCCAAGGTGCAGTCTCGGTCATCCGTACTCCACTGTACTTTAATTAGACCGACAAATTTCCTTCGAAGCTGCTTCGTACCTCTATCAACAATATGAAGCAGCTTCCTCTCAATGGTGAGATTTGGCTCAACGTCCAAATTCTCTAATAACGCTAGCTGAAGAATTAAAGATGGATCGTGGAGATATTTGCGGAGGTGAGATAAATGAAACACGTTGTGTATACTCGATAGCTTCTCTAGCAATTCAACTCTATAAGCTAAAGGACAACTCTTTCCAAAATGCGGAAAGGACCAATGAATCTTGGAGCAAGCTTCCCTCTCCGACCAAAATGAACCACATTCTTAAGTGGCGAGATCTTGAGAAAGACCTGATCACCTATTGAAAATTACAAATCCCTTCTACACCTATCTGCATACTTCTTCTGCCTATCCTGAGCAATCCTCATCTTCCTCCTAATCTCTTCAACCTTCTCAGATGCTTCCAGAATCATATCAGGTCCGAGAACTAGGCGATCACCGGAGTCAATCCAACAAGATGGAGATTTGCAGGATCGTCCGTAAAGAGCGGCAAATAGGGACGTCTCAATACTTGCCTGGTTCGAAAAGAATGGGATTAATCAATAGATTTAGCTTAAGGTGATTCAAGTTCAAAGCTATAATTGTACCTAATAACTATTATTATAGGTGAATTCAATGAGATGGAGATGATCTTCCCAAGATCCTCCATAGTCAAGGACACAAGCACGAAGAAGATCTTCTAAAATTCGATTCACCCTTTCCGTCTGACCATCAGTCTGGGGATGATAAGCCGTACTAAGGTTCAAATGAGTACCCAAAGCTTCCTAAAAAGCTTTCCTGAACTTGCTAGTGAAGATAGGACCACGATCGCAAACAATACTAGAAGGAACACTATGAAGATGGACAATCTCCCTCATATAGATCTCAGCTAAGCTCGAAGCAGTTCGATTCGACCTGACCAGAATAAAGTGAGTGGATTTGGTAATCGTTCAATAACTACCCAAATACTCTCATTCCCCCTACTAGTCTTTGGGAAACCATCAATAAAATCCATAGAAACTTGATCCCACTTCCAAATGGGAATCTCAAGGGGTTGTAGCAATCCAGCAGTCTTCTGGTGATCTGCCTTAACCTGCGGACAAGTGGAACACTACTGACAAAGATAGAAATGTCCTGCTTTATACCCATCAACTAATATAGCATCTTCATATCCTAAAACATCTTCGTAATGCCTTGGGTGGATGGAGAGTCTAGACTGATGACTCTCCCTAAGAACTTCCTATCTCAAACCATCAACATTCGTAACATAAATCCGGCCATTAATCCTCAAAACTCCATTCTGATCAATCTGTGCTCCTAACTCATTTTGGTTATCACCTTCCCTATCCGGAATATTCTCCTTCATAAGCCTAAGCATCGCATCCTCATCCTGCTTATCTGCAATACGATATATAAGAGATGGAGTGACAATAATCTGATACATCAAGGCTTTCTTCCGACTCAAAGCGTCGGCTACAACATTAGCTTTCCCAGGGGTATAGTTGATGTTGAGATCATAAGATGCTAAGAACTCAAGCCATCGAACTTGCCTCTGGTTCAAATCCTTCTGGTTGAAGATATGCTTAAGAGATTGGTGATCGGTGAAAAGCTCAAACTTGGTTCCCAAAAGGTGGTGCCTCCACAACTTCAAAGCAAACAAAACAGCAAGCAACTATAAATTGAGGGTGGCATAGTTAGCTTCGTGGGGCTTCAGCTGACGGCTAGCATAAGCTATGACCTTCCCATCTTGCATCAACACTGTAACGACCCCAAATTTTCCACTCCGAAAATTCCAAATTGTTAGAGAAAAGAAGAAAGAAGGTAGAAGAAGAACATAACAACAACATCTCACATTCGTAGCAGATCAAAAATATAATATCAAAATAATAACATTTTTATAAAGGAGAGCTGTAATTGTTACTTATATAATTCATCAGAGTTATAATCATTTATAGATAAACTAGATAGTTATACAACTTGTTCCACACTACAATCTATATAGACTACACAGTCTCATATATACAGCGGAAAACTTCATATGTTCCTGCCATCCAGCTCGTCTCTTGAGCTCCAAAACGTCCCAACCTGAAAAGCAGTAATACTCGGTCTGACCCGAGCATTACATCAAAGTAACACCCGGGTCAGGCTGGAAACCAGCGTGAGTAAACCCATCAACATGAAATACTAATGCACAAAACTTATTTAAAACCCGGGATAACTCGTACCTTACTACGAATTCTATCTTGCTAAAGCCAATCACTTACTTCACAAACAATCACTAAATATCCTTACTTAGTTTCAATGGTCCACTTTACTTAAAATTATTCAATTCTAGCCTATTGATTGCACAAATCAAATCTATAAAGAATTATTGTAGATTTCAAATCGATGTGGTTTCGGGTATTTACTGATTCCCGACCCCGGTCTCTTCAAATCCAATATTATCTTAAAAACAAAGCTGTTCAAGTTTAAACAATTCCATTTATAGCCAGAATTACGTATTTACATAGCCATTCATCACATATAAACAAACTGTATTATCACAGTTCAACCATATCATATCACATAGCATCATAAATCATATATCAGCTATCAAATAATCTAAGGCATACAATATCATTCAATCATTCATAGCAAGATTAATTTGTCACCCCATTTCTAACTAATTTAAATAAATTAATTTATTTATCCAATCACCTTTTAAACCCTGCTTACTTAATCATTAATTAATTACAAATCATTAATTAATCATCCTTTAATTTCCCATTAATTTCTCATAATTACTTTCATTAAGTAATTATCCCGTTGGTTAATTATCCTCAATTAACTAACCTTTGATTACTCTCATAAATTAATTAACAATAATTTATTACTTTGATCCTTAATTAATTACTCTTAATTAATTATCCTATAATCACTTACATCAATTAATTATCCTTTAATTAATCTCATTCATTAATTAACTAACCTTTTAATTTATTATCTTAATTAATCAATCCTTTAATTAATTACACTAAGTAATAGATCCTTAGTTACTTCCATTAAGTAATTATCATTAAATAAATCACATTTAGTAATTACCCATTAATTGTCCTCCTTAATTAATGACATTAATCAATTTTCCTTTAATTGCTTTCATTAAATAATTATCATTAATTAATTTTCATTAAGTGATTAACCTTTAGTAAATTACCCATCTTTTAATTAATAACTTAATTAATTAATCACATTAATAAATCAATCTTTTAAATTGATTATACAAATTAACTTACCTTAAATTAATTATCTAAATAATTAATTTAATTAATTATTTCCTGATTACAAAAATCAATTAACCATCCTTAATACATTAAATAATTTATACATTATTTAATTTCATTATTTAATTCACCCTTAAAACATATAGGATTTAACCTATTATATAATTACTCTAAACAAATAAAAAACATTTTAAAACTTTGGAAACTCATTTAGAACTTGCCAAAACTTTGTTAAAGAACTTGGTTTACATTCTTCTTTGCAACTTACACATTTTTGATAAACTTTTATAACTTGATTGACTAATTAACAAGCAACTCGAGACCACACCAGTTTTCCCCGTGTCCTACCCATAATTTACCCGAGTCCTACTTATAATTTTCCTCGAGTCACACGCGTTAACTCACTACTTCGAGGCAAAAAACCAAACCTACTCGAACCAAACCCGAGGAAAACATATCTCCCCCAAATCAACATCAACCCAGACACGCTTGTGCACGCGTGCACATGCATGGCCACTCCGGTCACCACTGGACGTCGTCGAGATCACCCACATGTCGTCGTTGCCAAGTACGGCCATCTTCTCTATCCAGAACTCTCAACAACGATGGCAATCAAAAATCGAGCTGCACGATGAATCCTGGAACCCAAAGTCTGATCAATAAACACCTCACCATCGACAATCCAGACCTCCAGCATCCATGCCACCACGACTACAGCTTCGTCACCGACATATGCGGCATTTCCCTCAGGACCGATCATCTCCTAATCACCCAAGACCTCGCTAATGACTCGTCTTCAACTACAATCCATCAGGTTCACTAAACCCTACATCATCGATTTGCCAACGCTACGGCGAAAGATATTCACCCCGACCATTTTTCTTACCATCCTCGACCAACGATCCACCTTCAGCTCAAACCCCGACCTCTCTAAGTTCCGTGATCGCCTGAATTCGAACAAAGACTCAATTCCGATCATCCTTAGGTCCTCACTAACTACAAGCTTAAAATTTTCAATTTTACCTTTAAAAATCATTATTTCCAAAATAGATTCAAACCTTATACACGAAAATTGAGATTTAACTACTTTAAATTTTGATTTGAATCGACTAACCATTGTAAATTTCAATTTTTGTCAAAATTACCTCATGGGTGTACTTGAAACTATTTTTAGAAATTGAATCTGATAATTATAAACAATTTTCTTCCAAAGATCCTAACATAAAAGTATTTATAGAAGGAATTTTTTATTTTTTATTTAGTTTTTGTGTCTGTAAACTAAGAACAGAGATAATATAAACAGAGACATGCAGATCCATATTCACATTCTTATATACATGTAATCATCTCTAAACAAACATGAAAAATATACTAATCATTATAATTTCAAAGATTATCTCATGCAAACACATATATAGACAGATTAAGCTTTAAGATACAAGTTTACTCACCTATAAAAATTTGTTTGAACAGAGCTTGTATCAGTTTTTAAATTTGAAAACTTGAATTGCTGTGATCTTTAAAAGAATGTTACTGGGAAAAATACTTGAATGCTTGAAACTGAGAGATATGGGCTTTTGATTACAGGATGAAGCTTGCTTGTTTTGGTGATTTCAAGTTATTGAAATGTAAACATGCTACAAATTTTTTTCTTGAGTTTGAAAATGGTTTACAGGCTTTAGTTTTGATTTCTTGTGGTTTGAGAAATGTTTGATTACAGGTTTTGTTTTTGGATTTTCTCTGATTTGTATAATGATAGGAAACAAAGAAGTGAAGAGGTGAGATATATGTTTATATAGGCTTAATTAGGATTTATTAAAATTAAAAGAAAAAAATAATAGGTGCTACTTGTTTGTTCATTTAACATTTTTCATTTACCTATTTTAGTCGCATTATACTTGTTAAATTTTATTTATTAAACTTACATGTGTAAATATGCATGTTTTATTTATTTTTAAAATGGTTTATAAGCTTTTATAATTAAATTTCTTAATTAATAAATACTTTTCTAAATTTATATAAATAAAATTCTTTAAAGAAAATAAAATAAAACAAATCATATTTTAATAAAAATCTTATACATATATTTTTAAATCCAAAATAATTCAAGATAGTTGTCTTTTAGATTTCAAATTTAAATCCAAATTCAATTTAAAATCCAATTTAAAGTCAACACAAATATATATATATATATATATATATATATATATATATATTTAAACAACCACAAATTCAATTTGAAAATAATAATTCTATTTAAAATCTATATATATATATATATATATATATATATATAAACAATCATTATTATTCGTTTTTAACAGAATAATTTGTAAATTTAAGTAATTATATTAGAAAATTATCAAATAAATATTTACTATTATCAGATTTATTTGTTCAATCTACAAATCAGTATTTTTCAATAGTTAAATCAGATAATTATCCAATTATCTAATGCCCAAAAATCCGGGTTCTCACATTCCTCCTCCCTTAGAATCTTTTCGTCCTCGAAAAGGAACGAAACCAGAATTTTATTAAAATAGTTATTATCAGTTAAATTTCTCTTTGACCATTTTCAACTGTAAAATATTTTATTAAGAATTTTTAAAACAGTTCAAAATCTATATAATATAAACAAAATAGTTTTATGAAAATACTTTTTATAACTCGATGTCCCAACCAATCCATCCTTGTTTTCACAGAAATTCTGTCATACGTTGATCAGGCGTAAGATTGAAAATCTATAAATACTTAACAAACCCGTTTTCAACACCCAGTGAAAATACTTGGAAAATATTTTGATAAAAATATAGAATTTTTTTTGGAATATAGAGGAAATATCTTTGGTGAGAATGCTATGGAAATCATCACCCCCTCCATGATCGTAGTTAACCCGATGGTTACGCTGCCATCCCGGCAAAGTCCATAGATAACTATAGGCACTCCCCGCCCCTCGATTACGCCATGAAACCCGCCATAGATCGCAATTACATCTCGGATTACGTTGCCATCATGGCAAAAGTCCATGTAACTGTAGGCATCAATGCCCTCGATTTTCGCTGCCAAATGAAACTTCACCACTCCCACATAGGTCGCAGACTACATCAGTAAAGTCCCAATGTAGCCTTAGGCTCTCACGGCCTCTCGGCTTTCGCTATTGTTGCGACTTTTCTATTGATTAGAAAAGCACAAATTTTAATAAATTCTGCAAGCGCACAAGCGTGTAGTATGCAGGTCGAACACAGGGAATTGTATTTTAAAACAATTGAAATCCATAGTTAAATCTTAGGCGTGTTAAACGAATTCGACGGTGAATTTTGAACAGAAAATAAAAACAATAATATACTCCGAATCGATTTCGAAACTAATCGAAATTGCAACCAAAATATAGAATTGTAAAAAAAATCAGAACAGAAATTGAAATTGCGGAAAAGAAGATAACGGAGCAAACAACTGAAATAATTATTAACTAACTGAAAAAAGTGCAGAAAATAACTAAGAACAAGAATAAATAAATTGCTAAATCTAATCAACAATCCTACGTATTCTGTTCGAAAATAAAAACAGTGCTGAATTTAAATCTAAACTTGAAGAAAAGTGATGAGGTAAGAGATGATCTGAAGGTGCTGTATAATGTTGTATATATAGGCCTCAGCCCCTAAAATCAGTCCATCTTTTTAGCAATAGGACCGGTTCTATTCTTAGTATTTGCCAAGATAATTGTACTGACTGGGTCCATTCCTTGAATTGGTGAAGAGTCAAGTTGCCACGTCATTGCTTGAAATACTTTTATATGTGAATTGGTCCAAATTCATACGTAAGCTACTTTTGAATGTGTCCATTTTGCTTCATATCATGGCTATGTATTATGCTACTTTTTAGGAGGAACTAGTCCTTTGCTTGAATTGGTGAAAGAGAACATATATACGTCCACATCATTGCTTGAATTGGTCCATATTGCTTTGATTTATTTCAATGCTCAAAATGTTGCACTCTTTGCTGCGTGATTTTTGAACCAATGGACGGCATAACCGATTAATTTCAACGTTGCACTTTGGAATCAATAATCTGCAAAACCACAACAAAATACCCGTATAATACCGCTTTATTAAAATAAAAATATATGAAATAAACGGTTTAAATTGCAGAGAAATACGTTCATCAAATACCCCCACACTAGAACTTTATTCGTCCTCGAATAAGCAAGAAAATAAAACTAACTAAATCCTTTTTCGTAGGAAACACGATTGCATTGAGCGTATGCAACAAGCCGTTAAACCTCTAGGTGTCCCTAGTAGGACGAGTGGTGTCTCGTGAGGGTTTTCAGCGGATACTACCCACAAAATCCAAATGCAGTATGTGATGATTCTAATGTACTACATGAATGCAAAATTCTACACAAATGGAGACTCGATTTACTTCAAAATAGTTGCAACAAAATAATGTATATCAGTTTTAGTCAACTTCTTCAAATTTTTGGTTCCTCACTAATCACAAATTTCAATGTAACTCAAGTTTTCATTCATTAGATTCTAGTTTGGCCAGTTGTTTCGGTCGATAACATAGTGCAGCCATGAAATAAATTCTTCGCTGTTGATCACAGTTTTTTTTCAAAATGGTATTTTTCATTTCCATTTGTATAACAAGCCAAATCAACAAAGTCAAGAAGTGTTTGGGTTTCAAAGCTTAGTCTCTATTTACTAGTTTTTTTTTCTTCTTTTTTTTACACCTATCCTTTGGACCAAGGTATACCACCCATGCACTGCCTCGCGGGCTTACGTGAGGGTTGGGACAGAGCTTGGCGGATTGTGCAAACCGACGCTGACTATGTCAGAAAAGGTCGGTAATCCTTAGGTGGTTATTTATTTAATTATTTATACACCTAACTCAGAATGCTGAGGCCAGATATACCATCCATGCACTGCCTTGCGGGCTTACGTGAGAAGAGTATAGAGCGTGGCGAGTGCACACACTTTCACAAGTGTGCACACCTATCGACTGTAGGTGTTTCTTATTAGTTTTTTTTTTGAGAAGAGCTAAAGAGTGTTATGCAAATCAACTTAGCACCACTTAACTTTAATGATTTGAGATGTCAACGCATGTACTTTAAATCTGCCATTTTTTTAAACAAAGACTACAGTTTAGAAAAGATTTCATAACCATCACCTATGAATCCCCCTATATACTAACCTCACTATTATCGCTTGTAATTCAACTTTTCATTATATTTTACATTTGAAATTAGTGATTCACAAAAATCTTCATCAATTGACTTCAACTGCTTACTTACTTTGTCTTGACTAATTAGAAATAAATCGAAGTCCTAAAAATATTGGGAAATGAAAAAAAAATTAAAAGAAATTTGAAAACAAATAATGAGATGATTTTTTTAAAAAAAAATGATGCTACACTATGAAATATGAACAAACAGAATGAGATATGCGTCCCCCCCACACTGGAATGAGACAGTGTCCCAACTGTCAAATAGAATGCAAATGCAAAATAGAAGAAAAAAACTAAAAAAAATACAACCTGATATGTGCAAGATAGTGAGCGGCTCATGCCGAATAGCTAGGTTCGTGAAGATCCACGAACTCATCGTCCTCGTGCTGTTCAAACTCTAGAAATGGCTTCAAGCGTTGTCCGTTGACCTTTGAAATGGAACCGTCCCTAGGATTTTCAATTTCAACTACGCCATAAGGGTATACTGTTTTCACAATATATGGACCTGTCCAACGGGATCTCAATTTTCCCGGAAATAAATGAAGTCTGGAATTATATAAGAGAACTTTCTGACCTACTTCGAATGTCTTACGAAGTATGGATTTATCATGATAGAATTTGGTTTTCTCTTTATAAATCTTTGCATTTTCGTACGCTTCATTTCTTAGTTCTTCTAATTCTGACAATTGTAATTTACGATGCGATCCGGCTTTTTCTATGTCAAAATTAAGGTATTTGATTGCCCAAAGTGCGCGGTGCTCGAGCTCAACGGGTAAATGGCATGCTTTTCCAAAGACTAATCGATATGGTGACATTCCTAGATTGGTTTTATAAGCTGTGCGAAATGCCCAAAGGGCGTCTATCAATTTAGATGACCAATCTTTTCTGTTGGAGTTAACCGTCTTTTCAAGAATTCGTTTAATTTGTCTATTGGAAATCTCGACTTGACCGTTGGTCTGTGGATGATATGGAGTAGATAGTTTATGAGTGATAGAATATTTCTTAAGAAGAGATTCAAAAGCACGATTACAAAAATGAGAACCGTTATCACTTATAATGGCTCGAGGTGTGCCAAAACGGGAAAATATGTTTTCTTTCAAAAATTTGACAACAACTTTATTGTCATTCGTTTTGGTAGGAATGGCCTCAACCCATTTAGACACGTAATCTACTGCAAGTAGGATGTAGAGATTTCCAAAAGAATTAGGAAAAGGACCCATGAAATCGATGCCCCAAACATCAAAAATTTCGATGACAAGGATCAGATTTAGGGGCATCATGTCACGTTTGGAAATACGACCTGTTTGTTGACATCTAGCGCATTTGGAGCAAAATTCGTGGGCATCACGAAAAAGAGAAGGCCAATAAAAACCGCACTGTAACACCTTGGCGGCAGTTTTCTTTGCTCCAAAATGTCCTCCACATGCTTGATTATGTGAAAAAGAGAGGATGCTATGGAATTCATGTTCTGGGACACATCTGCGAATGATTTGATCGGTGCAATATTTGAAAAGATAAGGATCGTCCCAGTAAAAGTTTCGAACGTTGGAGAGAAATTTTTGTTTATCTTGTTTTGACCAATGGGAAGGTGTTTCATTTGTGACAAGATAATTTACAATGTCCGCATACCATGGTGCACTAGAGAGATAAAGAATTTGTTCATCGGGAAAATGATCGTTGATTTGAGAGTTATCATAGTTTTCAACTATACGAGAAAGATGGTCAGCTACGACATTTTCAGAACCCTTTTTATCTCGTATTTCTAGGTCAAACTCTTGAAGAAGGAGAATCCAACGGATTAAGCGGGGTTTGGTATCCTTTTTCGTGAGTAAATACCGCAAGGCGGCATGATCGGTGTAAACTATGACCTTAGAACCTACGAGATATGATCTAAACTTATCGAGGGCAAAGATAACTGCTAAAAACTCTTTTTCTGTGGTTGAGTAATTCAATTGAGCTTCATTAAGAGTTTTGCTAGCATAATAGATGACTCGAGGAAGTTTATCGATTCGTTGACCTAAGATGGCTCCGATGGCATAATCAGAAGCGTCACACATTAATTCGAAAGGCAAAGTCCAATTTGGAGGTTGGATGATAGGTGCAGTGGTCAAGATCGATTTGAGGGTTTCAAAAGACTTTTTACATTCATTGGAAAATTCAAATTTGACGTCTTTAGCCAGAAGATTTGAAAGAGGTTTTGAAATTTTTGAAAAATCTTTAATGATCCTCCTATAAAATCCTGCGAGGCCGAGAAACGAGCGAATGTCCTTTACGGACCTTGGAGGAGGAAGGTCAACAATAAGATCAACTTTAGATTTGTCAACTTCTAGGTCATTTTTAGAGACAACATGACCTAAGACTATTCCTCGCTTAACCATAAAATGACATTTTTCCCAATTAAGAACAAGAGATTTCTCCTTACATCGCTTTAAGACACGTTCTAAACGAAGGAGGCATTGATCAAAAGATGACCCATAGATTGAAAAATCGTCCATGGATATTTCTAAGAAATCTTCCACCATATCAGAAAATATACTCATCATACATCGTTGAAAGGTAGCGGGAGCATTACAAAGACCGAAGGGCATGCGACGATAAGCGAAAGTTCCGAAGGGACATGTGAACGTTGTTTTGTGTTGGTCCTCTAACGCAATGGGAATTTGATTATAGCCGGAGTAACCATCAAGAAAACAATAGTATTCATGACCGGCTAAGCGTTCGAGCATTTGATCAATGAAGGGAAGGGGAAAATGATCTTTTCTTGTTGCTGCATTGAGTTTTCGATAGTCGATGCAAACGCGCCATTTTGTTTTGACCTTTGTCGGAACAAGTTCGTTATTCTCATTTGTTGTCACAGTGGTTCCAGACTTCTTTGGTACAACTTGTACCGGACTTACCCAAGTACTGTCAGAGATAGGGTAGATAATGTTATTGTCTAAACATTTGATAATTTCTTCCTTTACCACTTCTCTCATATTAGGGTTTAATCGCCTTTGAGCTTCGCGAGTGGGTTTAGCCTCGTCGACTAAATGTATTCGATGTTCAATAATTGATGGACTAATTCCTTAATGTCAGCGATTACCCATCCTATTGCCTCTTTATTTTCCCTTAAAATTTTCAAAAGTTGTTCTTCTTGGTCCTTAATGAGATCGGATGCCAAGATTACAGGGAAATTTTCCGAAGAATCTAAGTATGCGTACTTAAGATCGTTTGGAAGTGGTTTGAGGTCTAATTTAGGGCGTACTTCTTTTGAGGCTTCAGTAGACATCAACTGATTGAATTCTAGTGAATTATGAAAAGAGCATAGCATATCATTTAATTCATAAATGTATTCATCTTCGTGGAAGTTGGAATTAAAATGATCTAGGCGCATGCTAAGAGACTCCGTAGTATCACTAAAATCATTTTCAACAATTGTTTGGATCATGTCAACTTCTTCTGTTTCAAAATCCCTTGGTTGTCTGTTAAGATTGAAGATATTTAGTTCAATGGTTAGGTGCCCAAAGGAAAGTCGGAGTTGACCATTCCTACAATTTATGATAGCATTTGATCTTGCTAAAAATGGACGACCTAATATCAAAGGAATCTGACTATTGGGATTTGAGACAGGTGCAGTCTCTAGGACTATGAAATCGACTGGGAAATAGAATTGCTCGATTTGTATCAAAACATCTTCAACTGTGCCCAATGGTTTTTTGACAGATCGATCAGCTAGTTGAATTGTGATGTTTGTAGGTTTTAATTCCCCTAGTCCAAGTTGACAGTACACAGTATAAGGCAAAAGATTCACACTAGCTCCAAGATCGAGTAAGGCATGACTAATGTGAGTGTTACCGATTTTACAACCGATCGTAGGACAACCGGGGTCCTTATACTTGATTGGGGAGGGATTTGAAAGAACAGAGCTAGTGTTTGCAGTTAGAAATGCAGTCTTAGGAATGTTAGTGGCACGTTTTTGAGTACATAGCTCTTTCAGACATTTGGCATATTGAGGAATTTGCTCGATGGTATCAAGAAGTGGAATATTGACTCGAACTTGTTTGAAGATTTCAAGAATTTGGTCAAAATTAGCGGGCTTCTTCTTTTTGTTGAGTCTATGGGGAAATGGAGCAATTGGTTTATAGACTCGTTCGGAAGTTTTTTCATTCAAAGAAGAAGGTGTTATATTAGAGGGTGAAGATAAGGGAGATGGAATGTTGGGGTTGCCAACATCAGAAGGTGAAGAGTGGTCGGGATTGCCAACCTTAGATGAAGAATTAGAATCGTTTTGATTGACAACCGTGGTTGTCGACTGAGTTTCAGAATTTGGAACATGGGAAGATTTAAGAAGGATGTCGGGGTTGCCGACATGGTTGTCCACCTTCTTTCCAGACCTTAATGTGGTGACAGCATTAACCGGATTTACATCTTCGTTCTCACAAAGATTTACTCCTCGAGAGTTATACTTTGGGTTCACTTCGGTTTGACTAGGCAATTTACCTTTCTCATTGATTTTCATGAGATCCTTCATCATTATCAACATTTTTTCATTTTGTTTGGTGATTTGCTCAATTCTTGCATCTTGGTTGGTGATTTGTTCATTTTGTTTAGAGAGTTGTTTTTCCAATCGAGCAATTTCTTGTGAAGGCTGAGAAGGTTGGGTTGATGGATTGAAATTAGGATGCCTGTATGGTTGATTCGAAGGTTTTGTTTGAGGAGCGGGTTGAGAATTTTGAGAATTAGAGGTTGGGGCTCGATAATTCGGATTTGGTATCATTGGATACATATGTGATGGATTAGCCACGTTGTTAGGATTTGACCATGAAAAATTGGGATGATGCTTCCAGTTAGGATTATATGTGGACGAATAAGGACTGTTTTGAGCTATAGCATTGATTTGGTCTTGTGTGTGGTAATGAGGTAGCCCTTCTCATTCTTGAGGAATTTGGGCATCTATAGGAAGATGTGATGGGTCAATGGCATGTACTCCTCTGTTTGGAGTACGAATTGGAACACGAATTGTTTCCCATTGCATATCCTTTTCTGTATACTCTTCTAAAAATTCCCAAGCTTCCTCGTCTGTTTTTGCCATGAATTCTCCTCCGCACATTGATTCAAGTTGGGATCTTGTTTGATAGTTAAGCCCTTCATAAACGATTTGGCACAAAACGTGCTTAGGGATTGCATGATGTGGGCAACTATATAACAGTTGATTGAACCTTTCAAAGTATTTTGAAAAAGTTTCTCCTTCATTCTGAGAGAATTGATTGATTTCGGTTCGAATTTTAAGAGTTTTGTGGAAAGGAAAAAACTTTTTCAAAAATATAGTAACAAAATTGTCCCAACTTTTAATTGAATTTTTAGGAAGAGAATTAAGCCATCTTTCCGCGCTTTCTAGAAGTGCGAATGGAATAAGTCTTAGCTTGATGGATTCATTAGAAAGTTGTTGCATTTTAGTTGTAGAAGCATATAACTCAAATTCACTAAGAAATTCATATGCATTTTCAGACCCAGTGAATTTTGGTACCCCTTGGATAAAAGAATGTTTTAGCTCAAAATTATTTCCTTCGGCAGGTGGAAATGAAATAACCGAAGGTTGAACAGTCCGTGTTGGATAACATCGGTCTCTAAGGGATAATGGTTGGTTCTCATGAAATTCATTATTTCCAACATGTGATTTAGGTGATAATTTCGGTGAATTGTGGTGTGAACTGTGTTGTGAACCGTGATTGCTCATATTTGTTTGATTTGAAATTTTCGTTGATTTGTTTAATGAAATATTTTGGCTTTCTAAACGGTTAAAATTATTTCTTGCCCAAATGCGCATAAACAAATCAAGGTGTAACAGCCAAAAGTAAATTAAATCAGTTTTCAGTTGGGCACCAGTAGAGTTGAAAATTACTTACAAAGGTGTATGATAGTCCGTCCAATGCAGCTGAGTAGCGCTAGCGAATGGTTGAGATTTACCGAGTTGGAGCTGTCTGTGTTGAAATAAATGTTTGCTATCTGAGTTGAAGTTTTCTCCGTGCAGGTGAATGCTCGTGAAAGGCACAAAACTAAGATGCTGACAGAAAATATATGAAAACAGTCACATGCAGAAAATTTAAAACATGCCCAATAAAATAAAGTTAAGTAGAATGAATGTGTTGAATGCAAAATGAAACTGCTATGACACTGCTATGTTACGTGAGTAAACGAATGTATGCAAGCTCCTGTGTAGGAGATAGTTACGTGAATATGAAAACTAAACTAACTAATGCATGCAAGAATGTGAAAGTGGAACTGCAAGTAACCAAACTAACGTACGTGAAAACAATGCAGTGAAAAAAAATGTTTTTTTTAATTAATTTATGCAAACTAACGTGAAAATGTGAAAGTGGAAGTGCAACTAAAAATGTGTACTGGCACACGTGAATAACTGTGAAGACGTGGAGATTATGCAAACGTGAAAGCAAGATGTTGTGAAGGAATGATTTTTTTTTTAAAATATGCAGAAACGTAAAAGCAAGATTATGTGAGGTATGCGTGAAAATATGCAGAAACGTGATCCGTGATTGAAAACGAAAAAAAAAAAACGATTTTTTTTTTTTTTGAAAACTAATGCAAAAAAAAATAAAAAAATAAATTAACACGAATAGACTTAAAAACGAAAAATCGAAAATCTCAAAATAGCAACTCCCCGACAACGGCGCCAAAAACTTGTTGCGACTTTTCTATTGATTAGAAAAGCACAAATTTTAATAAATTCTGCAAGCGCACAGGCGTGTAGTATGCAGGTCGAACACAGGGAATTGTATTTTCAAACAATTGAAATCCATAGTTAAATCTTAGGCGTGTTAAACGAATTCGACGGTGAATTTTGAACAGAAAATAAAAAAAATAATATACTCCGAATCGATTTCGAAACTAATCGAAATTGCAACCAAAATATAGAATTGTAAAAAAAATCAGAACAGAAATTGAAATTGCGGAAAAGAAGATAACGGAGCAAACAACTGAAATAATTATTAACTAACTGAAAAAAGTGCAGAAAATAACTAAGAACAAGAATAAATAAATTGCTAAATCTAATCAACAATCCTACGTATTCTGTTCGAAAATAAAAACAGTGTTGAATTTAAATCTAAACTTGAAGAAAAGTGATGAGGTAAGAGATGATCTGAAGGTGCTGTATAATGTTGTATATATAGGCCTCAGCCCCTAAAATAAGTCCATCTTTTTAGCAATAGGACCAGTTATATTCTTAGTATTTGCCAAGATAATTGTACTGACTGGGTCCATTCCTTGAATTGGTGAAGAGTCAAGTTGCCACGTCATTGCTTGAAATACTTTTATATGTGAATTGGTCCAAATTCATACGTAAGCTACTTTTGAATGTGTCCATTTTGCTTCATATCATGGCTATGTATTATGCTACTTTTTAGGAGGAACTGGTCCTTTGCTTGAATTGGTGAAAGAGAACATATATACGTCCACATCATTGCTTGAATTGGTTCATATTGCTTTGATTTATTTCAATGCTCAAAATGTTGCACTCTTTGCTGCGTGATTTTTGAACCAATGGACGGCATAACCGATTAATTTCAACGTTGCACTTTGGAATCAATAATCTTCAAAACCACAACAAAATACCCGTATAATACCGCTTTATTAAAATAAAAATATATGAAATAAACAGTTTAAATTGCAGAGAAATACGTTCATCAGCTATGTCACCATAGGTCGCAGTCTACCGATGTCACATTACCATCGCGGCAAAATCAAACGTGGACTGTTGGCCTTCACGGCACACACGACTTCCACTATGGTCCATAGTAGATCGCAGTGACATCGAGTTACACTGTCGTCACAGCATAACCCAAATGTCTCTGTAGGCATCCGCGCCCTTGACTTTCGCTACCCACTGCACATAATCCTCAGGAACTTAAGTTTGTCTGGACTTCCTCCCATGATTCAATTTAGAGCCTCTCCCTTAGGGCTTAAGGCAGACCCACTATGTGGATCTCCTAATGAAGTTCATTCAAATGGGAGCGCCTTTTTCCCCAGAGCCAATCTCAAAACATTTTATACTGTACACTTATAGTATCTTTCAAATCATACCCTTTATTATTTACATCAAAATCTCCATTACACAAAATCGATATCTCAAATCGATAGTTCCAAACTTGGCTTTCCAAACTCCCAAAATTGATTTTCCAAAAATCAAAAGCCTTTTTAAAATCCATAGGTTCAGAAACCTTTACCCAAATCATTCTCAAAACTACACACACACGCACACAAAACTTTATCCTTTCCAACTTGAAAATAATTTTTGGATCTCTTATATAGATTCCCCTTTCATACTTCAAATATTTTTCAAAAACCTTTCTTCTGGTTTAGATTCAACAAGAGGAGTTTATCATATATAACAAATATATGTAACTTTATTTATACCAATCAAATATTCAAATTTGATTTTCTCTTATAAAGTTACTTACCATATTACTTACTTCTCATAAAGTGAATTTCAAAAAATATCTCATTTCCACCTTTATTCATGTATATTTCTCAAAATATACTTTTCTTTCAAAAATCATTTCTCATTTCTTCCCAGATTTCAATATCAATTTCATTCAAGCACGTACGATGTACATATACCATCCATATGCAATATCAAATCTGATTGCTCACTCAATCACACAATTTCACTTCCGAACAAGTGTCGTCCACCCGACTCCCTAGTGCAGACACAGATATGGTTTCTTGATCAGAAACCGTCATTCTCCTTGCATAGTCATAACTATGATAGAGAATTTTTAGAATTAACCATAAATCCATATCCAGGTTCGCCGTCGAAAATCGAGTGAAAAATCCCAACTCGGATCGATGTACTATCTCGAAATTCTGTGCTCGAATCCAGATCAAATCACTATGCAAATAGAATAATATACGTACATCCTACGTACTTATCTTCATTGATTATCAGCTAAATCAATTCTCTTTTCTATTCACCTTCATTTTGATTCTGTTCACTCATCCACAATTGCTCCTAATTCCTATTTGGGTTAACACTTCAATTCTTATCTCAATTGGTATTCAATTATAGATAGTTTACACTCTGACAAATTCATATTAAGAAAATAGCTTGAAAAAAAATTAAAATAGATAACTAGTTGTAAAACAGTTGTTATTTGCAAATAGTAGTAAAATAGTTAAGTAGTTATAAAATAGTTGTAAAACGGTCAAATAGTTATAAAATAGTTAGATAATTGCAAAATAGTAATTGGTTTATAAAACAGTTATAAAATTGTTGTAAAATAGTTAAATAGTTCCAAAAGTAGTAAAAGATAGTTTTGGGTTTAAAAAAAAGGTTGTATAGTAAATAGCTAGGAAAATTAGATTTAAAAAAAACAATTATATTTAAACAATTTATTTGAAAAAAAATAGTTCAGAGCCAAACTTTCCAATTGCCAATCTTCATTTGCAAACAATTTCCAATTTCCACTTCTATTCAAATTGATTTAATTTCAATTCAATTTAAATTAACTTCAATTCCTATCCCAAATTCAAATCAATTTCCATTTGAATTTTATACATATCCATCTTCAATCATAATTCCAATTAATTCAAATCAAATTCTATTTGAACTAATTCAATTTAAATCTCAACTTTAAACCATCTCGAATTATATAAATTCGAGTTAAATTTTAATGTTGATTTAATCCCTTAGATAAATTAACCTTTACTTTTAAATCAAATCAACCTTTATTTTTAATTTAACAACTTAAATCTTTAAACCATTTAATTCTGAGTCCAAATTCCAAAATTCCATTTTAAATTATCTTTACTTAACTTATTTCAAAGTTCGAATAAGAATTTAAAAACAATTTAATCTTCAGATTCTAATTTATTATCCATTTTTGCTTCAAACCTTGAAACTGATTCTTAAATAGTTTTAGTTTACAAGTTCAATTCTTAATATTGAAATCTTAAGTTCAAAGTGATTCCATATCCTTAATTTCAAATTTAAAGTTTGATTTCCATTTTATCTCAATAATGGATACATTACCTCAATCCACTTCTTAATTTATTTAAGATAATCAGATTCTCAATTTCATAGACTGTTAATAACAACAGGATGATACCAGGATAAGTAGTCATTCAAATTTATCCAAACACCAATCAGTAGCATCTAATTCCAATTTTCAGATATCAAACCCATTTTGAGATCACATCTAACTCCCATTTAAACCAACCATTTAACTTCCCTAAGTTAAATCTTAATTTCATCTTGAAATTTCCAATTCAGGTTGTTTGTTAACCTTATTTTAACTTTCCCAAAGTTAAATTCAATTCAATTTAATCCAATCAACTTTACCCAACTTTAATTTCCATTTCAAATTTTAAACTTTATATTAATAATCTTCCCACTTTTAAGTTCAAAAACTTATCACTTTGGGTTTCCATATCACATTCCAAGGAAAAATTTAAAACTCAACACTTAGAGTATATTTCAAATCATCTTTGATATTATGTATATCCCTCATATATACATATTTATTTCCTTTACATACCAAGTTATACTTTAAATTTTAAACCACCTTTGGTTTTAATTCAAAACAAATTTCTTCAAAATTTCAAAACAACTCTTGTTTGAAACAGGCCCTTTTCATTAAAATACATTGTAAATAATACTACTTACTATTTCTTTTATCACTTTGAAATAAATTCCAAATTCCAGACTTAGATTTTAAAACATCATAATTTAGATCATCTTCATTTCCAATTTACAAGTCATACTCACCTAAATGTTTACTTCCTTAAAACATTTCATTTTTGTTTCTCATTAACAAGTTTTTCATTATTAAACAAACAACCATTTATGATAATAACCAAGATTATCATATCTGGATATCAATTCATTATATATTATCTTATTCTAAAAACACTTCTACTAATTCAGGATTTTAATTTTAGTTTGGATCCTTTTCAAACGTATCTTCATTCAACTCAATTTGGTTGTATTTTTATTACCACTTGATTCTTATTATTTTATTTAATCCCAATAATAAACAACCAATTTCCTTTAATATATTAGAAAACTATTGCTTATATATATATATCAAAATATAAACTTATATAAAAATCATTATCATTTTATTAAAAAAAAAACAAATACGCCCTCGTATATACTACACTCAACTCATTCTTGGGTACCATTGACCCTATCCCTAATGAGTAGTCCCACCAGAGCCAAGGTTCTCGCTTAACCTTCAGCTCTGATACTAAATGTAACGACCCAAAATTTTCGACTTCGAAAATTCTAGATTGTTAGAGAAAAGAAGAAAGAAGGTAGAAGAAGAACAGAACAACAACATCTCACCTTCGCAGTGGATCAAAATATAATATCAAAATAATATCATTTTTATATAGGAAATCTGTAATTGTTACTTTACATACAATTCATCAGAGTTACAATCATTTACACATAGACTGGGCAGTTATACAACTTGTTCCCGACTATAATCTATACAGACTACAGAGTCTCATATACACAGCCGGAAAACTTTATACGTTCCTGCCATCCAGCTCGCCGCCTGAGCTCCAGAACGTCCAAACCTGAAAAGATGTAATACTAGGTCTGACCAGAGCATTACATCAAAGTAACACCCGGGTCAGGCTGGAAACCAGCGTGAGTAAACCCATCAACATGAAATACTAATGCATAAAACTTATTTAAAACCCGGGGTAACTCGTACCTTACTACGAATGCTATCTTGCTAAAGCCAATCACTTAGTTTACAAACAATCACTAAGTATCCTTACGTAGTTTCAATGGTTCAGTTTACTTAAAATCTTTCAATTCCAGCCTATTGATTGCACAAATCAAATCTATAAAGAATTATTGTAGATTTCAAATCAAAGTGGTTTTGGGTATTTTGTAACAACCCGGCATTTGCGTCGATTAATAATCGACTTTTAAATGATTAATATTGACACAAATTTCCATTTGAAGTTTTAAATTTTGAATTTTTAAATTTCTTTTATAAATTGTTAAAAGAAATTTCGGGCTTTAATATAAACTTGGCCCATATTTCTTTTGTTTGATGCTGTGAAGTTTTCGAGTTATAACCGTTCCCCTCTTCATTTCTGTTGGCTAACCCGATCCCTCTCTCTCATTTTCAATTATTCGAAACCCTAAACGAAAAGAAAAATTATGGTGGCTGCTCGTTTCGTCGCCCCTCCCCCTTTTCTCTAAAATTAGGGCTTCGTTCCAAATTGGGGTGTTCGCCTGTAGTCTTGCTCGATCCAATTCTCCTGCTCGGCTACGAATCTGCGACTCGAAAAGGTGAGTGAACTATCACTCACATCTAATTCCTGCTTAGTATTGTGTTCATGTTGTTCAACTTTGTTTCGATGTCGATGATTTTTATTTGCCTTGGTTCGATTTCTATTATCCACGGCTTTGAGTAGTCAAGTGATTCTATAGCTTGAGTACAGTGTAATGTAAATGGCAGATGATTTTGAGTATTTTCTGTTGACATCGGCTTTAACATGAATCTTATTTCTGACTTCAATTTGATTTCTGACTTCGGTCACTTGTTTTTGTGGACTTTCGGTTGGTTGAAAATGCTATGCTTCGGCCTTGATTTTGTGGTGAACCTGTTATCTACTTGTTTTTGGTTGACTTTGATATTGGCATTCATTCATTGTCACTGTCTTGTATACTTGTCGCATTTTTGAGTCCACTGGCATGTTTCACGTTCATTTGCATAGTGCAGTTGCCTTTGTGTCTGGCCATGTTGCATCTCTAGCCAAGCTTAGTACTGGTGCACAGTCCACTGTTGCCTTGAGTAGTTGTTGTCTGCATCACCATATATCAGTTATACCTGTTTTCAATTGGCTGTTACAGTCCTATCCACTGCCCTGTCCTGTTGTACATGCTTACAATTGAATTGAGTTATTCTCGAGTATGATACTTGGTCGTACTGATCATTTATGTCTGGTGTATGTGCATTTGTGGCTTTTCCACTGTGTACTTGCATGCATCCCTCTGATCATATGGTCATGTCGCCTTCAGATTGCTTGTATATATGTTTCATATTGTGCCTTGTTCTTGTCATGATATTAGCACTGTCCAGTTTACAGTTGAATGCATGTTGTATTTTGGGATACACTTGGGTTATGTATCACTTGTGTTGTTTGTTGTGTCATATATGACATTGTTTGCATTAAGTTGTAACTGTTGCCTTGAACTGTTGCCACAACGTTCATGTGCATTTTCCATTTAAGTGAAATTGAATTCGAAATGTATTATTAAACACTTGAGTTGATTATGGTAATTTTGGGCATTGTTTCATCTGACTTCGGTCTTGATACTTGTACTACCTGGTCTGGATTGTGCTTTATCTTTGTGTATGGCTATTCTTTGACCACTTCACTATCATTTTGACATTCCTTTGTATCTTGGTTCTACGCATTGTCGTGTCACTTGTGTACTTAAGTCAGTGCTGCCCACCTGACTTTGAGCATTGCAGTTTACTAGCTGTCTTCAATCTTATGTTTTCGGTGAAGGCTTGAATCTCTGATATGTGTATGTTTATATGCATATATATGCATACATATAAATCTGCTCGTTTTGGTCATCATTCAAAGTGTTCACTGAGCCTGTACACTTGCCTTCATCTGAATTCATGATTTTTATTCCAGTGCATACTCTAGCCTGCACATTCACCTATGCTCGTATGCAGTTTGTTTGTCACCTCTGTACTGTGTATTCATGTTGAAACTGGACCATTTACTTTCTTTGATCTTTGATCCATTGTAGCATTTTTAGTTACACTAACACTTGAACTTGTAGTCTTTATGCACTTTTCTGGTTTGATGTGCATATGCTTACTTGATCCTGTAGTGTTGTACTGGGGCACTGTTGTGTCTGCACTTGTATCTCTTGTGAACTTTGTCTCTCTTTTGCCTTTTTGAACCAGTGCACTTGACCATGAGCCTGTAGTCTTCATATATGTGCATTTGGATTGATTTTCGAATTACACTTGAGTTGAATCCGGTGACTCGGGTTTGATCTTGTGTTTGCTTGTGAATATTCATTGGGTACATCATCACTGTAGTGGCAAGGCAGTGCACGCAAGCGTGAACTGCAGCCACACGGTATTGAGTTTTTGGGTACGACATCACTATAGTGGCAAGGCAGTGCACGCAAGCGTGAACTGCAGCCACACGGTATGGTTTTGTGATATTCTATTTTGTTTTGATTTATTAATCTTTTGCGTAGTTCATGTGCTGTAGTGGCGAGGCAGTACACGCGTGCGTGTACTGCAGCCCTACTCATCTTAATGTTTTAATTGATATTCCAATGGTCTGAACTGTTTTGTTTATTTCAATTCAATGTTCTGAATTGCATTCTGATTTGGTTTAATTACTATCGTCTATTCATTATTTAATTATTATTGCTTCTGTGCATTAATAACTGAGTTTGAATTAGACTGACCCGAGTATTATTTTCTTTTGAATTTAATACTCGGGTCAGACCGAGTATTTCAGGTTGTAGATATTCTGCTTTGGGTTGCTGCTAGAGCTATGAAGTTCTTTCATATCTTTTGAAGTAGTCGTCGTCATTTGTAGTAGTATGTAAAATTGTATAGGAAGATATGTATTCATGTATATTATATACGTTAATGTACTTGTATATGTAACTTCCTTAGTCGACTGTTGTAGTAGTATCATATGTACCGTGTGAATGTATTGTAACTGACATCAGTTATTATATATATATGAGACTTTCTGTTCCATCTGTGTTCCGCATTTATATTATCTGTGTTGTTATTTTATATTTACTGTTCTAAACTATCACGAACCATCGTAGTTCGTTTTATACTGGAATTGGGGTATGTCGATGGGAGAAAATAAATCAGAGATGAAAAATGAAAGAATATATATATTTATATCACTCCCATCGAGATAACCAATACTAGTGTAAGGCCAACTATTGATGGCCGCTCCTCAACAGCCTTATTCTCCGTGCTAGTTGACAGCACTACACCGTAGTGTTCTTGGCTAGCGTGGGTATAGAGGTGGGGCGTCACAGCTTGGTATCAGAGCCTGGGGTTTAGAACAAATATAAAACGTAACTTAGATAGTACATGTGTTACAACTATTTGTCGACTTTGAAAACTTCTATTTCTGGAATTTTTTTGGATATTCCTACTTTGATGGATTTAGAATCGAATTCTTTGGATTTTATTCACGTCTTCGAATGTGAATTTTAGTGAATTGATTTGGTTTCCAAATTTAATCGATTTTTGATTATTTCCCGATTTGTTGCTATCATTTATTAGCAACTTTGATGACTATTTCTTCGGGAACTTTTGTGAACATACCTTTTGATGGATACAGTATCGATTTCTTTGGATTCTATTCACATATTTACATGTGAATTCTTGTGATTGATTGTTCCTACAATCATTTTTGTGATTTGTCACTTTAAAAATATAAATGTTTCAATACCAGTAGTAAATATCAAAACTCTTTTATCAAAATGTTTTTAACTCTATTTTCAATATCAAACTCTTCTTCTAAAAACCGTTTTCCAATCTATTAGTATATACAAACCTTTACCTCACTCGGATGAGAAATCTTATTAAACGACTTAGTAAAACAAGTGGTATGAAACGCTTGCGTTCACTTCGTCGGTTAATTCTTGGACTTGTTCGATTGAACCTCCTGTGACAATTTTATTAGTGAAGATTTACAGTTTGTTCGTAAATATTTAAGTTAAGCTAGTGGTTAT
This sequence comes from Allium cepa, assembly GCA_030765085.1. Lineage (NCBI taxonomy): Eukaryota > Viridiplantae > Streptophyta > Magnoliopsida > Asparagales > Amaryllidaceae > Allium > Allium cepa. The sequence goes on along the minus strand of CM060928.1, from coordinate 531,223,675 downwards.
GGGACATGAAGCTAAACTTTTATATTCACTAGCTTAGTGTAATTGACACTTCTCGTTGATCTTGACGATCGCTTTATGAACTAGACTAGCAATTGTGCTATGTCTTTTTATTTGCGAGGTTAGACTAGACACCACTTGTGTGATTCCATTCACACATACCTTTCTGCTTTTTGGTTAGTCTTGACCTCAATCTGTGTGATTCCATTCACACATGCTTAGTGTAATTGACACTCCTCGTTGATCATGATGATCGTTCTGATGGTCAGACTAGACACCACTTGTGTGATTCCATTCACACATACCTTTCTGCTTTTTGGTTAGTCTTGACCTCAATCTGTGTGATTCCATTCACACATGCGGGGTAGCTCCCCATGGTCTTCGGACCGTCATGTGATAGGCCTCTTTCCCTTTTTCTGTGATTTCTAGATTCCTTATGTTGATTTCTGAAAATTTTATGCTTCACCTATTCTTGTGCATTGGTGAATTCATATGTTATTAATTTGTCATGAGTACAAATTTGGGGTATGTTACCTCTTTGGATCTTTGAGAAGATTCTTGTGATATTGATTATCTCTTATCGGTTGATCTCCTGTTGATCATTATTTGCATACTTATAGTCGTATGTCAGTATGGATATTTCATATTTATGCCATACCCCTCATCGGTTGATCTCCTGTTGATCATTATTTACATACTTATAGTAGTATGTCATTCTGGATATTTTATGTTATGCCATATCTTTTATTCTATGTCATACTCTGTTCGAGTTTTCATACTCCGTTCGAGTTTTTATACTCCGTTCGAGTTTTTATACTCCGTTCGAGTTTTCATACTCCGTTCGAGTTCTCATACTCTTATCTTGTGATTTTTGGATTTCTTGTGTAGATTTCTAGAATTTGTGCTTCACCAACTTTCGTGATTTCTATTGATAAGTTTTATCAATTCTTGTGCATTGGTGAATTCGTGTGTTATTGACTTGTTATGAATACAAGTTTAGGGTATGATATCCCTTTCTATCTTTGAGAAGATTCTTGTGACATTTTTGATGAACGAAAATTCATTGGTATTATATTTTGATGCCAATTATTTCGATGAAATTTTGACGTATGTCGAAGTTGCTACTGACATTGCTATTTTAATCACGTGTTTTAAAAATTTGTTATTCTTCAAAATATTTCAAAATATAAATCAAAATTGTTTTCAAAATCTTTACGATTTGCGCTTTCAAAAGAATGAGGAAGCGAATTAAACGTTTCAGAAAAATCGAGGACTATGACCCCTTTCTTTTACTGATTCGCTTAATTCCGGACTTGTCCGTTTGAGAACGTAAAATGTTATTTATTTAAAATACACAATTTTGCACTTTCAAGGAAACGATGAAGTGAATTAAACGATTTAGTAAAACTTGTGGTTATGGGTCATGTGCGTTTGCTATTTCGGTTAATTTCGGACTCGTTAATTGAAAATTTGTGATTTCTGATTATCGCTTGTGATAATCAGATAATTGAGATTTGATTATCAATTGTGATAATTAAATATTTATGATTTCTGATTATAGTTTTTGATAATCAGATATTTATTGTTTCTAATTATCGTTTGTGATAATTAGATATTTGTGGTTTAATTATCGTTTGTGATAATTAAACATTTGCGATTTGAGATTTGATTATCAATTGTGATAATTAAATATTTGTGATTTGAAATTTGATTACCGTTGTGGTAATTCCTGATTATCGTTTTTGATAATTAGATATTTGTGGTTTAATTATCGTTTGTGATAATTAAACATTTGAGATTTGAGATTTGATTATCAATTGTGATAATTAGATATTTGTGGTTTAATTATCGTTTGTGATAATTAGACATTTGAGATTTGAGATTTGATTATCAATTGTGATAATTAAATATTTGTGATTTCTGATTATCGTTTTTGATAATCAGATATTTGTTGTTTTTGATTATCGTTTGTGATAATTAAATATCTGTGATTTGAGATTGATTTTCGATTTTGATAATCGAATACTTGTTGATTTGATTATCGTTTTGGATAATCGAATATTTGTGATTTGAGATTTCTGAATTATCTATTGATAATTAGATTTTGATGATAATTTGTGAATTTCCTATATGAAATTAAAAGATTTCTTTGGCGTTTATATTGTACTACGCCAGTGTACCGGCTCAATTTTCTGCTATTCATGACGTTTTCCACGTCTTCCTATTACGGAAATGCCTTAGGGATTTTTGATTTTTATTCTTGAGCAACCTTCTATTCATATCAATGCTTCGGGGGTTCAGCACCTTCGAAATAAAGATGTTTTCCTCGTGAAAGTTTAGCGGTTCTCAAATCCTATGGATTTCACTTTGGAATCCAGAGAATTCATCGAGCAAACACATTCAAGCTTACTCTTTCATGCTCTTATGGTTGTTACCTTTTGTCCATTTATTCCTTATGATTGCGAGGACGCAATTTCTTTAAGAAGGGGAGTCTGTAACAACCCGGCATTTGCGTCGATTAATAATCGACTTTTAAATGATTAATATTGACACAAATTTCCATTTGAAGTTTTAAATTTTGAATTTTTAAATTTCTTTTATAAATTGTTAAAAGAAATTTCGGGCTTTAATATAAACTTGGCCCATATTTCTTTTGTTTGATGCTGTGAAGTTTTCGAGTTATAACCGTTCCCCTCTTCATTTCTGTTGGCTAACCCGATCCCTCTCTCTCATTTTCAATTATTCGAAACCCTAAACGAAAAGAAAAATTATGGTGGCTGCTCGTTTCGTCGCCCCTCCCCCTTTTCTCTAAAATTAGGGCTTCGTTCCAAATTGGGGTGTTCGCCTGTAGTCTTGCTCGATCCAATTCTCCTGCTCGGCTACGAATCTGCGACTCGAAAAGGTGAGTGAACTATCACTCACATCTAATTCCTGCTTAGTATTGTGTTTATGTTGTTCAACTTTGTTTCGATGTCGATGATTTTTATTTGCCTTGGTTCGATTTCTATTATCCACGGCTTTGAGTAGTCAAGTGATTCTATAGCTTGAGTACAGTGTAATGTAAATGGCAGATGATTTTGAGTATTTTCTGTTGACATCGGCTTTAACATGAATCTTATTTCTGACTTCAATTTGATTTCTGACTTCGGTCACTTGTTTTTGTGGACTTTCGGTTGGTTGAAAATGCTATGCTTCGGCCTTGATTTTGTGGTGAACCTGTTATCTACTTGTTTTTGGTTGACTTTGATATTGGCATTCATTCATTGTCACTGTCTTGTATACTTGTCGCATTTTTGAGTCCACTGGCATGTTTCACGTTCATTTGCATAGTGCAGTTGCCTTTGTGTCTGGCCATGTTGCATCTCTAGCCAAGCTTAGTACTGGTGCACAGTCCACTGTTGCCTTGAGTAGTTGTTGTCTGCATCACCATATATCAGTTATACCTGTTTTCAATTGGCTGTTACAGTCCTATCCACTGCCCTGTCCTGTTGTACATGCTTACAATTGAATTGAGTTATTCTCGAGTATGATACTTGGTCGTACTGATCATTTATGTCTGGTGTATGTGCATTTGTGGCATTTCCACTGTGTACTTGCATGCATCCCTCTGATCATATGGTCATGTCGCCTTCAGATTGCTTGTATATATGTTTCATATTGTGCCTTGTTCTTGATTATGATATTAGCACTGTCCAGTTTACAGTTGAATGCATGTTGTATTTTGGGATACACTTGGGTTATGTATCACTTGTGTTGTTTGTTGTGTCATATATGACATTGTTTGCATTAAGTTGTAACTGTTGCCTTGAACTGTTGCCACAACGTTCATGTGCATTTTCCATTTAAGTGAAATTGAATTCGAAATGTATTATTAAACACTTGAGTTGATTATGGTAATTTTGGGCATTGTTTCATCTGACTTCGGTCTTGATACTTGTACTACCTGGTCTGGATTGTGCTTTATCTTTGTGTATGGCTATTCTTTGACCACTTCACTATCGTTTTGACATTCCTTTGTATCTTGGTTCTACGCATTGTCGTGTCGCTTGTGTACTTAAGTCAGTGCTGCCCACCTGACTTTGAGCATTGCAGTTTACTAGTTGTCTTCAATCTTATGTTTTCGGTGAAGGCTTGAATCTCTGATATGTGTATGTTTATATGCATATATATGCATACATATAAATCTGCTCGTTTTGGTCATCATTCAAAGTGTTCACTGAGCCTGTACACTTGCCTTCATCTGAATTCATGATTTTTATTCCAGTGCATACTCTAGCCTGCACATTCACCTATGCTCGTATGCAGTTTGTTTGTCACCTCTGTACTGTGTATTCATGTTGAAACTGGACCATTTACTTTCTTTGATCTTTGATCCATTGTAGCATTTTTAGTTACACTAACACTTGAACTTGTAGTCTTTATGCACTTTTCTGGTTTGATGTGCATATGCTTACTTGATCCTGTAGTGTTGTACTGGGGCACTGTTGTGTCTGCACTTGTATCTCTTGTGAACTTTGTCTCTCTTTTGCCTTTTTGAACCAGTGCACTTGACCATGAGCCTGTAGTCTTCATATATGTGCATTTGGATTGATTTTCGAATTACACTTGAGTTGAATCCGGTGACTCGGGTTTGATCTTGTGTTTGCTTGTGAATATTCATTGGGTACATCATCACTGTAGTGGCAAGGCAGTGCACGCAAGCGTGAACTGCAGCCACACGGTATTGAGTTTTTGGGTACGACATCACTATAGTGGCAAGGCAGTGCACGCAAGCGTGAACTGCAGCCACACGGTATGGTTTTGTGATATTCTATTTTGTTTTGATTTATTAATCTTTTGCGTAGTTCATGTGCTGTAGTGGCGAGGCAGTACACGCGTGCGTGTACTGCAGCCCTACTCATCTTAATGTTTTAATTGATATTCCAATGGTCTGAACTGTTTTGTTTATTTCAATTCAATGTTCTGAATTGCATTCTGATTTGGTTTAATTACTATCGTCTATTCATTATTTAATTATTATTGCTTCTGTGCATTAATAACTGAGTTTGAATTAGACTGACCCGAGTATTATTTTCTTTTGAATTTAATACTCGGGTCAGACCGAGTATTTCAGGTTGTAGATATTCTGCTTTGGGTTGCTGCTAGAGCTATGAAGTTCTTTCATATCTTTTGAAGTAGTCGTCGTCATTTGTAATAGTATGTAAAATTGTATAGGAAGATATGTATTCATGTATATTATATACGTTAATGTACTTGTATATGTAACTTCCTTAGTCGACTGTTGTAGTAGTATCATATGTACCGTGTGAATGTATTGTAACTGACATCAGTTATTATATATATATGAGACTTTCTGTTCCATCTGTGTTCCGCATTTATATTATCTGTGTTGTTATTTTATATTTACTGTTCTAAACTATTACGAACCATCGTAGTTCGTTTTATACTGGAATTGGGGTATGTCGATGGGAGAAAATAAATCAGAGATGAAAAATGAAAGAATATATATATATTTATATCACTCCCATCGAGATAACCAATACTAGTGTAAGGCCAACTATTGATGGCCGCTCCTCAACAGCCTTATTCTCCGTGCTAGTTGACAGCACTACACCGTAGTGTTCTTCGCTAGCGTGGGTATAGAGGTGGGGCGTCACATATTTACTGATACCCGACCCCGGTCTCTTCGAATCCAATATTATCTTAAAAACAAAGCTATTTAAGTATAAACAATTCCATTTATAGCTAGAATTATGTATTTACATAGCCATTCATCACAGATAAACAAACCATATTATCACATTTCAACCATATCATATCACATAGCATCACAAATCACATATCAGCTATTAACTAATCTAAGGCATACAATATCATTCAATCATTCATAGCAAAATTAATTTGTCACCCCATTTCGAATTGATTTAAATAAATAAATTTAATTTCTTCAATCACCTTTTAAATATTGTTTACTTAATCATTAGTTAATTACAAATCATCCTTTAATTTCCCATTAATTTCTCATAATTACTTTCATTAAGTAATTATCCCATTGGTTAATTATCCTCAATTAATTAACCTTTGATTACTCCCATAAATTATGAACAATAATTTATTACATTGATCCTTAATTAATTACTCTTAATTAATTATCCTATAATCACTTACATTGATTAATTATCCTTTAATTAGTCTCATTCATTAATTAACTAACCTTTTAATTTATTATCTTAATTAATAAATCCTTTAATTAATTACACTAAGTAATAAATCCTTAATTACTTCCATTAAGTAATTATCATTAAATAAATCACATTTAGTAATTACCCATTAATTATCCTCCTTAATTAATGACATTAAGTAATCTTCCTTTAATTACTTTCATTAACTAATTATCATAATTAGTTTTAACTATGTGATTAATTTTTAATAAATTACCCATCTTTTAATTAATAACTTAATTAATTAATCACATTAATAAATCAATCTTTTAAATTGATTATATAAATTAATTTACCTTAAATTAATTATCTAAATAATTAATTTAATTAATTATTTCCTGATTACAAAAATCAATTAACCATTGTTAATACATTGAATAATTTATACATTATTTAATTTCATCATTTAATTCACCCTTAAAAACATATAGGATTTAACTTATTATATAATTACTCTAAAAAAATAAAAAACATTTTAAATCTTTGGAAACTTGTTTAAAACTTGCCAAAACTTTGTTAAAGAACTTGGTTTACATTCTTCTTTGCAACTTAGACATTTTTGATAAACTTTTATAACCTGATTGACTAACAATAAGCAACTTGAGACCACATCAGTTTTCCCCGAGTCCTACCCATAATTTACCCGAGTCCTACTCATAATTTTCCTCGAGTCACACGCATTAACTCACTACTTCGAGGCAAAAAAAACAAACCTACTCAAACCAGACCCGAGGAAAACATCGTCTCCCCCAAATCAACATCAACCTAGACACGCTTGTGCACGCGTGCACATGCATGGCCACTCCGGTTACCACTGGACATCGTCGGGATCACCCGTAAGTCGTCGTTACCAAGCACGACCATCTTCTCTACCTAGAACACTCAACAACGATGGCAATCAAAAATCGAGCTGCACGAGGAATCCTGGAACCCAAAGCCCGATCAATAAACACCTCACCGTCGACAACCCAGACCTCCAGCATCTATGCCACCACGACTACAGCTTCATCACCGACATATGCGGCATTTCCCCCAGGACCGATCATCTCCTGATCACCCAAGACCTTGCTAATGACCCGTCTTCAATGACGATCCATCAGGTTCACTAAACCCTACATCATCGATTTGCCACCGCTACAGCGAAAGATATTCACCCGACCATTTTTCCTACCATCCTCAACCCATGATCCACCTTCAGCTCGAACCCCGACCTCTCCGAGTTCCGCAATTGCCTGAATTCGAACAAAGACTCAATTCCGATCATCCCTCAGATCCTCACTAACTATAAGCGTAAATTTTTTGATTTTACCCATAAAAATCATTGTTTCCAAAATCGATTCAGATCATATACACAAAACTTGAGATTTAACAACTTTAAATTTCGATTTGAATCGACTTACCACTGTAAATTTCAATTTTTGTCATAATTACTTCATGGATAAACTTGAAACTATTTTTAAAAATTGAATCTGACAATTACAAATAATTTTCTTTGAAAGATCCTAACATAAAAGTATTTATACAAGGAGTTACTGATTTTTGATTTAGTTTTTGTGTCTATAACTAAGAACAGAGATAATATCTATACACAGAGACATGCAGATTCATATTCACATTCATATATACATGCAATAATCTATAAACAAACATGCAAAATATACTACTCATCGTAATTTCAAAGGTTAGCTCAGGCAAACACATATATAGACAGATTAAGATTTAAGATACAAGTTTATTCACCTGTAAAAATATGTTTGAACAGAGCTTGTATCATTTTTTAAATTTGAAAACTTAAATTGATGTGATATTTGAAAGCTTGTTACTGGGAAAAAAAATACTTGAATGCTTGAAACTGAGATGATCTAGGCTTTTGATTACAGGTTGAAGGTTGGCTTGTTTTGGTGATTTCAAGTGGTTGAAATGTAAACGGGCTACAGATTTTTATCTTGAGTTTGAAAATGGTTTACAGGCTTTAGTTTTGATTTCTTGTGGTTTGAGAAATGTTTGATTATAGGTTTTGTTTTTGGATTTTCTCTGATTTTGGACTTTCTCTGATTTGTATAATGATAGGAAAAAAGAAGAAGCGAAGAGGTGAGATATATGTTTATATAGGCTTAATTAGGATTTATTAAAAATAAAATAAAATAAAATAAATAAATGGGTGCCACTTGTTTATTAATTTAACGTTTATCATTTACCTATTTTAATCACATTACACTTGTTAAATTTTATTTATTAAACTTACATGTGTAAATATGCATGTTTTATTTATTTTTAAAATGGTTTATAAGCTTTTATAATTATATTTCTTAATTAATAAACACTTTTCTAAATTTATATAAATAAAATTCTTTAAAGAAAATAAAATAAATCAAATCATATATTAATAAAAATCTTATACATATATTTTTAAATCTAAAATAATTTAAGATAATTATCATTTAGACTTTAAATTTAAATCCAAATTCAATTTAAAATCCAATTTAAAGTCAACAAAAATATATATATTTAAAAAACATAAATTCAATTTGAAAATAATAATTCTATTTAAAATCTATTTATATCTATATACATAAACAATCATTATTATTTGTTTTTAAAAAAATAATTTGTAAATTTAAGTAATTATATTAGGAGATTATCAAATAAATATTTATCCAAATATAAATATTTAATATCATATTTATTTATTCAATGCATAAATCAGTATTTTTCAATAGTTAAATTAGATAATTATCCAATTATCTGATGCCCAAAAATCCGGGTTATCACAAACACAGCACCCAATCCTTCCTTACTAGCATCGGTATAAACCGATAATCCTTCCTCCCCATTTAGAACGTTGAGAACAGAAGCAGAGGTAAGCTTTTGCTTCAACTCATTAAATGCAGCTTCACACTTTTCATTCCAATTAAACTTGGCATTTTTACGATTCAAAGCAGTGAGAGGTGCAGCTATACGAGCAAAGTTCTCTATGAACCTTCGATAATAACCAGCAAGGCCCAGAAAGCTACAGATATCAGTCGGAGTCTTTGGTGTCTCCCAATCTTGAAATTGGATAAGGTAGATAGGTTTAAAGGAGATAAAGTGAATAAATTCAAAAGAGAAAGGTGGACGGACTTACATTAATCGTGGCGACCTTAGCCGGGTCAACTGATACTCCATTCTCTGAAACAATGTGTCCAAGAAATCGAACTTCATCCATCTGGAAATGGCATTTAGAAAATTTAACTTTCAACTGATGGCTCCTAAGAGTTTTGAGAACATGTTCCAAATGTTCCTTATGCTCCTTCTGCGACTTATAAAAACGAGGATATCATCAACGAAAAACAAGACAAACTTATTGAGGACATCGTGGAATATGTGATTCATAAGGTCAACAAAGAAGGCGGGAGCATTGGTTAATCCAAAAGGCATGACTAACCATTCATAGAAACCATTTTCAGTTTGGAAAGTAGTCTTAGGGATGCTTTCCTTAGCTACACGAAGTTGGTGAAAGTCGGTAGCAAGATCAAGCTAGGAGAATACTTTAGCTCCATAGAGCTGATCGTACATATCATTGTTGCGAGGCACCAGATAACGTTTCTTGAGAGTAAGCTTGTTCAGCTCTCTAACATCAACACACATCCTTAAAGAACCATCAGATTTGGTGCAAAGACCACAGTTGCACCCCATTCAGAAAAACTCTGCCTAATCACACCCTTGGAGAACAAATCCTCAATTTGCTTCTTCAACTCGCCCTTCTCTTTGGGTGCCATCCGTCTGGGAGGGAGAATAACAGGTCTCGAACTCAGAATAAGATCAATGCAGAAATCAATTTCCTGCTTAGGGGGAAGAGAAGTGACCTCACCAAATACATCAGGAAATTTCTTGACAATAGGGGTGGAGTCAAGATCACTAGTCTGAGAATCCAGTGAAAAGATAAAGCTGCCAGCAATATCCTATGGTATTCGACATTCAATCATGAAAGGATTTCCCTAGTTGTCCATAAGGGACACGGTTCGGGCTTTGCAAGAGATAAAAGCATCATACCGTTTCAACCAATTACCTCCAATAAGAATATCAAAAGCATCGAAACCCAAGACATAGAAATCTCCGGTAAATCGATGCAAATTATAAAGAAGCTTCACACCTTCACAAATCATGCTTAGATTTGCAGGTCCGCCGATGGGATTTATTACACATAATGACGAGGTCGCCAATTGAGGTTGCAAAATATGCTCGAATTTATTACAGAGATCAATGGATATAAAACTATGGGATGCACAGTGTTAAATAAGACTCTAACAAGAAAACCAAGCAAAGAAAATGAGCTCTGAAGAGTACCTTGGTTATCACTGGCAGATGGAGGAGTGGAAGATGTCATGGCAAAGACTCCAGATGTCTTGGCTCTCTACTGGGTGGGATAGTTATTCTTGAAATGACCCGGTTGCAGACAAAGGTGGCAGAGGTTGTTTCTGGTAGCCTGAAGTAGAGTGATAGTGGCACCGGCAGGAGATGGATAGCTGTTGGCATAGTGGCCCTTCTGGTTGCACTTGAAACAAGTGATGGAAGAAAGATCAAGAGACCGCCTCTAAGGAACAGATCCAATATCATGATTGTTCTGCCACTTCTTCTTCTGCTGCTGGAAGTCGAACTTCCTCTTCTTAGGACCACTTGAAGTACCCTGAGACGCTGAAATAGCTTGCTTACCCTTGGAAGCAGGGTTCTCAAATCTGGTGGCCATATACATCAGAGAAGTGAAAGTGCCAGAACATGACTAATCAAGCAATCATAATACTCCGGGTGAGCACCATGATTGAACTTCTCATTCTTCTTCAGCTGAATGTCAACCAAACCAGGACCGAACTTGGAAACCTCACTGAACTTTCTTTCATACTTAGCAAACATCATATCTCCTTGCTCCAGATCCATAAATGCCCTATACAACTGGGATTTCCCTGCTTCAGGCATCCATTTTGCCACAAAAGCATCCTTGAAAAGAAGGGACCCAAAGTAATGCAAAGATAAAGAAAATAAATTTCGAAGCATAGATTCGACAAGAATAAGCTAGGAGAGACAACTAAGAAACTCACCTGAACTGCTGCCACGAGATATTAGCTTCAATAGTCTGAGTGGTGACAGATTCCCACCAGTCCTGGGCGGACTCCTTAAACTGCCAAGTAGCAAGTTGACGCATCTGAGCGTCCATGATTTCCAATCCAGTGAAGATCTTTTCAAGACTCTTTAGCCATTGTTGAGCCTCGATAATGCTTTCGGCCCAAGTGAACTTGGTGCCTCCGAGTTGAGAATACTCTTTACAAAGCTGGTTGAGCCTAATAGGTTGAACAGGTGGGACGAGAGCAACAATAGGTGGAACAGGGCCAACTAGTGGTGCAGGAGCATTGCTACGACCTCTACCGCAGGCATTCCTACGGTTACTCGTCTAAAAACAAGAAATTTTGATCTCAGAACAATGATACAGTTTCAAATTTTCAAAAGGAATCCTAATTGAAGAGAACTCTAACCTAGAATTTTAAGCATGAACGAATATGATTCTGGAATTAATTCAACTCATTCTAAGGTATGACTACCCTATTTCTAATGAGATTTCACTCTATATGCTAAGTTTACCAAAACCAGAGCTCTGATACCAACTGTAACGACCCGCTATTTCGAACCATTCAAATTGACAATGTCAGACTTGAATTGTTCAAACAACAGATTGTAAATATTTTTTTAGGATAACTTAGCATATACAGTAAATGAATCAATCATAGAATCATACACACAGAGTTTACAATACAGCGGAATAAAATAAATAGTAGTCCATAATCTACTTAGAATTAACATAGTCTGAAACAGAAAATACCAGGAATCCCAGTACATGGAAGTCTCTAGTATAAAGCAAATGACATGTCTGAACATACAACTAGAAATGATAGATATAAACTGAAAGCAGAAATAGATAAACAGATAAGCTAGATCTTCCAACGAACTCCAGCTCCAAAGGATGAATCTCAAACTGTGACACTCAAGCTGACTCGAGCCCAAAGCAAAATCAAAACACACGAATCGGGATTAACATTCTATTGCAGACAAATCAGGTTCAAGTGAAATGTCAAGTAAATGCAATATAACTTAAAGGGATGTTGGGATTTCCATCCTTTAAGGATCCGACAAAATATTTACATACATAGTAAAATACGCTATATATATAATGTCTATAGTAAAGTAAAATATTAAAATAGCGTTAAGGCGTTACCCATAACCCCCTTTACACATTTTATTTATTCTCATAATCTATATTGTACCGTACGCTCCTCCCAGAGGTTTACACAAAGAGCACCCCAAAGTATGGTACAAAACAAACTCATAGAAGGCGTGATAAGGCATGTGACATGACACTCGAGGCAATGCCAGGGTAGATATACCAATTGCACTCCAGGACTGGTGGTAACGCATAGCAGCTACTATCGTCCACCTCAAGACACACTCCCAATCAAAGGTGTTTACACCAAATCGAATCATAAAAGCAATAGATAAGGTTTCGAAGAAATGTGACCTATAGGGGGAATGACCCCACTTGGCCTGGTATAGCTCCTGTTTTAGCCACACAAGCAGACTCACATGAGTTAGGGCTACGTAAATACCATACAGAATCGTCACCAACCATCCTACTTCATTCTGGAGTCTCCACCACGTATATAGTTGTTAAAGTGGTTTTCGGCATTGGCAGAGAGTATGAGAATATCCGACCCCGGTCTCTTTAACAACCAAAAGCTTATTTCAGACCATGGTCATTTGTAAAATTTCTTTATAAATATTTAAATCAAAATACAAATTTCAATTATCATTTTTTTAGTCAGAAACGGATATTCAACTTTCAATTCTATTTATATTTTAAGATATTCATTAAATCACCTTTATTGAAACAAGTCATAAATCACTTCCAAATCATTAAGTTCTAAATACCTTTATTTAAATTGAATTAATAACCAGTTTAAGTTACCATTCAAATTCCTATGTCCTTCCCACCTTACTTTTATTTAAGTTATAGAAAATCTATTTAAATATAAATCAAATAAACCTTGAAACAAAATATTATATATTAAATAAAACTACTTTTGTATAATTTAAATAAATTAAATTTGTTATCTATCTATTTAAAATCTTATTTTACAATTTGGAAAATAAAACTATAAGTAAAATTTACAAATTACCTTTTTATTTTGAACTCATACTTTTATATCCCAAAATCAACTACATTGCATTTCAAAAGTCAAACTCACATATTTACTTTCAAAGGATTGGAAATCAGTTTTCAAAATAGACCAGTGGTGTCCGTATATAATTTTCTATCCTATAGTCAAATAATACGGATATTGGTTATTTCAATCATTAATAGTTTAAATTTACGGGTTTATATTATTAAACCCGCAATCCCAAAATTTTAATAATAACTGAACATCGCTTGGTTTTATCATTTCAACCCATAACGAAGTTCTCCTATTTCAAAGTCTGTTCGGGTATGTATCATTTCGACCCATAGTGATTTCTAAACTAAAGGAACTTGCAGAGTGAGAATAATAAATAGTATAACAAAACATAACAATTATTGGCGAAGTAAAATAACATGTAACAGTGTAAATTTTCAGAAGTAATCAAAATAGCTTACCATATTAAATAGTTAGCAATTCAGTTTTAACAATACATTAAATTCCCATTTCCTATGAAATTAATTTAATGAGCATAAGAATATTAAATGTGAGTGATTGCTCACCATTCGTGGCTAGAGGACTATAGAAGCCAACTACGGAAAAGAGCGATGTAACGGACACTGGCACGAAATCAAGCACGATAAATCAGTTAGCAACGACAAGCACGAAACAGATTTTAGCACGATAATCCCAACGAAAACGAATATATATAGATGCGATATACACACACATTTGTTTGATGGGTATTTGAAAGAGAATTCATATATACACAACACATAAAATTTCTCCAACGGGTATAACAATGACATAAAAAGCTTCGGTAGGCCCTTGTTATATATGTGTGTGTGTGTGTGTTTATATATATATATATATATATATATATGATGTATATTAATAAATAGACCCAGATACAAGCATAAATGCTTCCACCCATGTATACATATATTCGGCCTCTGTGTGTGTGTTTACACACACACACACAAATATATGTTTAGCGTAGAGTTTCAAATCAAATAGGGAAGATATGTGGATATATGCGGTTTGAAAGGTTAATTATAACAAATAAATAGAAGTACCAATGTAGATGGAGCAAGCTCTGACAGTCGAAGTTAAGAGGACATCCTATAATAATATATAAATGATGCATACGCAGCCAACCCATACATTGAATAGTATATGTTTTTTTTCTCTTTTTTTTACAAAACAAAATGAAAACATAGTAATAATAGTAATAATAATATAAAAGTATAGACACAGTAGATTATATACACTTATTTTTGAAATCTATTATTTATTTACCTATATCTACACTTAGGAATAGGTTAGATTGAAAAGTAGCCTTCCTCAGTCAACATACATATCTCTACTACTAATAAAGAAAATTCGTTGAACTAATTTACTTGGTGTCTGTTTGAAATTCCAAAAATGCACTTCCTTTCCGTTTACATATTTGTGCTTAAATAAAATATCAACGTATAGAATAACACAAACAGCTCGTGTGCGAAGCACGGACCCATACTAGTTAATAGTACATATGTATTGAACGAGAACCACTACGAATATAAAAGTAAAGGTATAATAGGCACCGAGTATCATTTGTTATATATGCTAGACCTTTATAGATGTATTCCTAGTTCAAGGCACTTATAGTCACCCTCGTATGCAACTGTCACGAGAAAAATGAAATCTACTGAGGCTCCAATTATATTGGAAACAAGTTTTCATCACAAATATATGTTAAAAAATGTATATACCACATGCCGACTATGCGAAATCAACTATATGTATATACTATGCACATATGGAAGGTACAGGCATGGAGACAGAGGAGGGAAGATGGGCCTGGTGCCTTCGGGTTCGCTTGGTGTCAAGTAGGGAAACGTACGGGGTCAACTTGGGGTTTTGGGAAGGGAAGTCATGGGAACTGTGGAGAGGAGCTCGGCCAAACAAAAAAGAAAAAGAAAGAAGAGCTACAGGAAGAGGAGGAGAATAAAGATACGTACCAAATTCACTTTAGGATGAACAGTGAAGCAATTGCAAAGCCCGACGAATATTTATAAAGAAATGAAGGTAAAACAATAGTCACGCTAAAATTTAGCTAAAAAGTTAAAGCAATTTATTTTGTTGTTTGGAGTGCACATTTCAAATTTTGAAACTGAAGGAAAAGTGTAAAGTCAGAAATTATGGCATGGTTACAATGAAGCGTTTTATTGCTTCCGTCGCGTACCGGATCTCAAAATACAATTAATATATCGCAGAGATCACTGCGACGAGGCGGATAGAATGGTACACAAGTATCAGCGGTACAATCATATTTTAAAAACTTGAATTTCTGTTACCGAAAAATGCAGCTACAATGCAGAAAATAAGATCGACGGAGCTATAGAAGTCCGAATTTGCCAAAACAAATTACGACATCTTTCTCAGAAAATGAATTACATTTTTATTAAATAAAAATATTTATTTTTAAAAAATATTTAAATTTCACTAATTAAACTGATTAAATTTAAAAATTATATTTCACAATTAAATTAACTTTAATATATTTCAATAAAAATTTACCAGCTACTATAATTAAATAGACGCATTCCAAATATTAAAATTTTATTTCAAAATTTTATTATTTAAATTTCAAGAAATTTTAGTTAATTACGTTATAAAACGGTTAAAATCCCCGGATCATTACATGGGTCATATCCAAAAACGTATAAATCATGCTATCCTTTACACCGACTTTGTGATATTTTGGTTGTTACATAAATAGTCTATTATAATTCATTATTAATATTTTTTTCCAACATAAATGTACTAAAGACAAAGTCATACTAGGAAATAATTTTGTGAGTTGAACTGAACTAATTTAAGCATGTCGATCAACAAATCTATTACGTTGTTTTCAATAATTTAAATTTACGAAGATATTCCCATTGATATAGCTTACTACATTCCTACTATATTGGTCTTCTTCTTAAAGACATATTTACGGCCAATGGATCATATCCCTATGGGTACAATTATCAAAATCATATTTTGATAATGTACATGGAATCTCTACTAGATTTAAGTATCCTGCCATATGGTAGAGTCTATACTCTCTATGGCTTATTGATAATTTATGAACTATTATAAATAACAATTCTTTTTATCAACATTAATAAGTAACTTGTAATTTCTCATTAATGTGTGAGAATTCTTATTAGATATTCTAATAAGTTGTGTCCATTGTAATCTTAGTTAATTTCATTTCATCTTGTACAACAAATTTCCATGTTAGAGCCTTTGAATCGTAATGAAGTCCTTGCAGTACCATTGATTTGCAAAAGAACCTTCACCATGAAAGCGGTTTTTCTTAAAACAAATTTTTTTCTTGGTACAACGAAATATGCATTCATAACATTTTATGAACCCACTTTATGTTTACATAAATTAATTTAGTTTTGAGTTTACAAAATTTATAACATAAATTAGTCAACCACACATCTTAAACTATTTAAGATAGAGGTTTCTTATCAATTCGTATCTTATACTATCTTGTAAATTGTGTTTAGATGAAATTAAATTTATCATATGTACTTACTCTTAAAAGAAAATTCTTACAGAATGGAATTAACTCAGTGTCACTCATCATCAATCATACTTTATTCAACATAGTCGGATTACTCCTTGTCGATACAGAGTTATTTATTAGGAGGAGCAACTTTTGAGATTGAATCTTATGCGATTATAGGCACTTTTGGAACCATTTTTCCTATAATCACTTATTCAATCGAATCAAATTATTTTATTTCTTTTGCCCGTTATTTTTTTAACTTCCATTTTATATGCTATGGACCTATCATAGATATACTGCTTATGTATCAAATACACATGTTTATATTAGTGACAATTTATCAATGATTATAACAAAGTGGATCAATTTTTTTCATCATTAGACTTTGGAACGAATACTTCTATATGTATCAATCCGATGAATCCATTAACTCTTTTGTCACAACCACTAAATGGGTGTTTTTTGCTTAATTGTTTGAGATTCAATTCATCAGTGCCATATGATTCTAATTCTACGATTAAAGAATTATTTTTCAAAATTATGGCTTGGTACATAATTCCAAAAAACTTTAGAAAATTTTAGATACTTTTGTATTTTCTATAACTAATGCATCACCATTGTCACAAAAACAAATACCATTATTATAGTAGATTAAATTCATAATGAATATTCATGTAAAATAAAACCATATCTATTTTCAATCAATATCCAAAATAATTTTTTTTGGGTAAAAATGGTAGTGTAAATATATAGAAACATTCTATGTATTACATGCCATATTTATATTCACGATCATAATAAACTGGTTACAACTTACCACCAAAATTGAGATGCCTCGATTTTTCGACGCTCGAAAACCGACATCAATACGTCCACTGTATCAACTGCCGAACAATCGAAGGCCAGAAAACCGAAATGTTATGGTTAAAGAAGAAGAAAAAGATAGAAGAAGAGAGAAAAAGATAGAGCAGAACAGAAACAAACAACAGAACAATATCAGAATCTCACAATCGCAGCGGAACAACATATAATAGATAAATGAATAATCTTTAAACAAAAGAACTATATCAGTTATTACATTACGTCACATTACATTACATTATCAGAGTTTACAACAACAAACATCGGAAAAGAAATACTATATACTAGTAATACTCCATGCCATCCAGCTTGCCTCCAGATTTCTATAGCAACTCCCGCGTTCCGGAATGACATGATAACCTGACTCTAGAGTGCCCGTATAGAAATTGGTGGGCACCCAGAGTTTAGGAAGGAAAATAATAAACTCCAGGTCAGTCGTGGGATTGGTGTGAGAACTTAAAACAGTTATTTATCTTTAAAACAAACCAAGGGATATTTTAAAATAGATTCGCAATGCTTTTTGGAAAATGAGACTGCTATAAGGCCTCCCGCACATACACACAATGCAAGCGCAGAATCGGAGGAGATTTATCCTTATGATAGTCAAAGATGCTTGATACGCATTAAAAAGAAACATTTGATATTATTACTAGTGCATAGTGTAGAAAACATTTCGAAAGTAAAGATATAAATCTTAGCTAGCATAGGCATTCCGCACTTATGCCTACTATAGCTACAATCTAAACAGTGGTGACCACCATAAGTAAATGGTAGGTTCTACAACTAAAACCGTACAAGATCGTATAGTTTCTTTGGATTTCCAACAAATGGTCAGGCCAAGGAACTTCCCATTTCCACATGGGTACGCCTCTAGAAAGACGACCCGAGAACCTAACCGGGTCTCTGCCAACACAAGGCCGGGTTACCCCTAGCTGGGTAACCACTGACACGAATATGCCATCCCCCGATCGTAACCGATCTATATCCGAGGATCCTCGATTCCATCAACCACAAATTAATAAATTTGCAGCAACAACATAGGCTAAGTATCTGGGCTCCATACCATGATACCACCTCTATCCAGAAGGAATGACATACACTAAAGGGGCGCTACCCCCTAATAACCTTGCTGCATCCTTCCTTTTTTGATCATTTTCGGGGTGTGAGGTCCGATGAAGTCTCGTCCACAAAGATACGCTTTATAAAAAAGCTGTTCCTTGATCATCAAATGCTCAACGGCACTTCGTATGCCACATTACCAATTTTGGGAATGTATCACTAGTAACCATCAACTACATAACCTCTAAAGGTGTTAAGCTAAGAGAATAAATTCTCCGCCACCAACGGGAACATATTTGATAGAAACCAGCTTTACATCTCAAATTGTAACGTCAGACACACATCCATACAAGTCCGTTCCGGGATCGAACAGAACCGAAGGCACTTCCAAAGAAGTCCTTGCAATTCGGATATTCACTAATCACGACCGGACTTCCCATCACAAAGGGTAATAAATTTCTATATCGGAGATCAGCCGATGCAGAAACATTCGACGGTAATCCTTCCGTTTTCATAAATATCCGGTCTTCAACACCGGTCATCAATGCTATCCATTACGACGTATCACTATTCGGAATGGGTTATACGACTCAGAGGTCCTTTCCCGGCTAAACCGAATAATGAGCGCTTATTTTGAAAATAAGTGTGCATTCAAATTCAAGCAAATCACAACAAATACCCATTTAGAGGTAAATATTGATAGTCGGTTATTTAACTATCAATAGGTATGCACAACATCACCAGATTCCAAATAATTTTCCAAATTATTTATTTTCCAAAAATATCTTTACAAGATATATTTTTCCACACTTCAACATTTGAAAACAAATTTCAAATCACTTTTCACCTTTACCACTTTTGAAAACAAATTTCAAATCGTTTCCCTACACGGAATATATTCACCGATCTTTATTCATTTTCATTTCAAAATAGTTCATTTAAACCAATTAAATAAATCCTTACCGATTTACTTTATATTTACATTCCAAATCCGTAAATTATTTCCACACTTCAAAAATAGATCAACGTTTATTTTTAAACAAATTTCCCTTTCTTTTATAAATTCCATAGTGAATTTACAATTCCAAAATATCTATGAATATACGATTTCCAAATCGATTTCTAATATTCATTTTCAATTTATCTTTGCAAGATAAAATATCAAAACATTCACTTCATATCGAAAAACATTTCCATACTTATTTAATAATAAGTAATTCACAAATCCATTTATTTTAAACACTTGAAAATTATTCAATATGCTTAAATCGAAATTAAGTATATATTTCATTCTTTAAAGAAAACGTAAACTTAAACACATCTATTTGAGTCAAAACTAATGTTGCGTAAAACATCGTTACGACGACCCAAAATCACTAGTATAGGGATTCGAAATTAAGATCGATATATAAATCCCAATACTATATAAAACATTTCCTTTCAGAAATCATTTACTATAACAACAGTGTTATAGTCCACTATTTCCTTCTATTTCTCGAAAACGTCTATTTCAACAATAAATGTTGAAATCTATGTATTCGATACTTAAATTATTTTAAATCATCTTTAAATCGTTTTAATTCTATTTAAAATATCACTTCCCAAAACATATCCATTATATTTAATAATATGTTCACTGTCCAAAATCGTGAATATAATTCCCAACCAAACTCTTATTATTACAACATTTAACTTAAAGGATAATTCACTGTCCAAAATCACGAATATCTCTCCTTTAATAAACTTCTATGTTTAATTCATCAAATTCAGTTGATTTCGGATTTATAAAATAACGTTTATAAATTCACATTTATATCTTATAACAACTTCGATTTGTAAATCCCCTTTATTAACAAATTCTATTTATATCTCATTTAAATGCCAAAATCCAATTTATAAGCTAATTCCTTATAAATCTTTTATTCTACAAATTCATTCATTTTATAACTTCACAATTTATAAATCTATAAATTTCATTCACTTATGAAATCCATTTATACTTCATTTAACACTTATAAAAACTCGTTTTATAATTCCTATATTTTAATTTATAAATATCAATATTATAAATCTTTTATATAAATCGTTTATAATAATTCAAAAATCCCAATTTAAAACATTCTTTTTAATAATTTACAAATCGTTATTAAAGCTTATATATAACTCCAAAATCATACTTAAGTATTATTTTCCAAAAACATAACTTTTATAATAATAATAATTATAACGTTTATTTATTTTAACAATTCAAAATTTTATAAATGTATACCTTCAAAAATCACTTTAAAATCCTTTTAAATTCAAAATCGTTAACTTTAATATTTTTAAAACTCCAAAAATAGGCCAATGCTGCAACAGCAACATTATATCAATCACGACAATCAAAACATCATATATCAATATGATAACAGAATATATAACAATATCTGTAAATAAATCAATATAGTTGAGGAATCCAGTTGGATCCCTCCAACCTATTTCCCTGCATGCACAGATGTTAGCACAATACCAATTCCGTTCCAATACGGAATATCGCGGTATATAGGATTTATAAAATATTACCCGCTATTATGCGGCGCAGTAGGGTCTCATCCGCTATATAATGCGGGAAATCAACTCCAAGTACATATTATACCAATTCCAATCAAGATGGAATTATCGCGGTATATATTTTAATAAATAACCTCCGCTTAATATACGGTGTATAATGTCTATTTTTAACAATCCATAACAATCATCATCCAATCATACAATCAAGCGATTTTAAATCTAACTATTTAAAATTTGAATCGAAACAATTCGATTGAGTGAGATTCTCTCACCTTGGTTTCCAATTTCCAGCGTTTTATTTCGAATAAAATTAAACACGCGTTTAATTTTACCCAAAATTCAAACTAGCTCCAAACGACTCCAATCTAGTTCCATAGCGTAGTGCTCGTCAAAACGAAGCCAACGCAATTCGTTTTGGGATTTTTCGACCTCGTATCAAAAAGTTATACACTTTTAAAGTTTACGCGATTTAATAAAAATTCAATTTACAAATTTCATTTTAATTTTTAACCCTACATCAATTTACAGCCGATAGATCCTTCATCATGAAATCAGGGCCGTTACTTGCATCTTCCCTCCCATGCATTCCTTTCCCAGTTCGGCCATGAACTAGAAACCCATAGCCGCCGTTCTATGTTGAATTTTCGTGCTCCTTATACTCAACTTCACCACGATCCAACACCTCCATTTCGTAGCCAAACTCGAGAGCCATCATCAGCTTGATTATCTTGGAGGTCGCCCCCCTTATGTGGTCTCGGAAATCGAGCAAGACGAGCACGTACACGGCCAAAAACCCCCCTCATTGTTGCGCCATATCCCATCATCTCCGTATAGATGAGTAGACCTTGCAAGGCTCTACAATTTCCTAGTTAATAGTTTCTCGCGAAAGGCTGTGGATTGAGAGAGAATAAGGAAGAAAGGAGAGAGCAATTTCGGCCATTGAATGTTGAAAATGGCGGCTGAAGGTTTCAATTAGGGTTAGGGTTTGGGTTTATGAGTGAAAATTAGAAATATGGAGGCCTTTTATAGTAAATTCACCAAAACACTATTCACCCGGATTTTTCCGCACTCCAAATCTCGCGCGGTGACCGACGTTTCTAGGGTTTACCCCGCGTTCCGGACATAATGGAACGTGTTTCGGAGGCTAATTTGATCATATGTGCGAGTTACGAAAATAAACGATCAAATTTAAATTAAATCGGTTAACCAAATTTCTATGGGTTTTAGCTTGCCCCGGACAAACGGTAAATCCGATTGACACGAAATTTGAAACTATACAATAATATAACATTACGGATCCGATGAAACTAGTTTCGTTGAAATCCAAGACTGCTTGAAAGATGGCTATTTTAACTCGTCAATTAAATATTAAAATATTCAATTTTCACAAATTAACTTTTAATTCAATTTTAAAAGTTCTATAATATCGTTATAACTTCAATATGATTTAATAAAATTTTACAAATCATTTTTAATCACATTAAACTAATTTCCAATCATTTCTGTATTTTCAATATTAAATTATCGATTTAATTATCCAATTAAATCCTTATATTCGAAATAAAATTCATTCGACTTACAAATTTTACTTATTAATATTTAAAATCAGTTAAATAATAAAATTTTAAGTAACAGAAATTCTGGGTCGTTACAAAAATATTTGCTCACGAATGAGCTTGCAACCCACAACAAAAAAGAAAAACAAACAGCTTACGTAGGAGCAAAACCAATAGAGACGGTTAAACCTTACAAAGAAAAATAGCCAATGCGGGGAGGAATCATCATAAACATTTAAGCATACGGACCCATAATAGCTCATGCAGGAGCAAATACAAATACATACAAAAAACACAAAATATAAAAGCACTACAAAGCGAGACAACTATGACTTCTTTAAACATTGCTACTCCTTCATCTCCTTCTCACTCTCACACTAATGACGTCTTCAGTCATCTAAACCTACCTCCATCCCCCAACACCTACCTAAAGATATGAATATTAAGGAATTTGAAATATACTATAATTTGAGCTTTTGAACACTTCCTTGAAGCATCTAGAATTTCTCTCATGCTACAATAGCCAACAAAAAATAAAATTTAATATAATATACTTGTTTAATTTTTTGGGTTAGTGAATTCAGATCTAGTATAAGCCTAAAAATCACAATGATCTTTAATGAAAGAACTCCAATCTAGATTGATTCCTAGTTGAACCAAAGACTTAATCCATTCATAGAAAGCAAAGTCACAAAATAAATGAGTATAATTTTCAACTTCTTTAACATAAAACACACATTTTTCAATAATATTCAATTTCTTAGCTTTCAGCATGCATTTATTATTCAATTTACAATAAATTAAGATTATATATGCATCTTAACTTTCATAGGAACACTTTTAAAATCCCACATGAATTGAAGTCCTAAAAAATTTATGCTTGGAAAATTTATGAACGTATACATGATTTAACCTTGAACATCTTACTGCTACATAAATTCCATTCAAAAATATCCTTCTCTTCCTTTAAATTGTAATTTTCTAGCGAAGCAATAATTTTCGTTAACCAACTTAATGCTCTCCCTTCAATCACTCCAGTAAAGGATAGTTTCCATTTGAAATCTGATGCTTTTTCAGCAAACATTTCAACTACTGTACTTTTCTTATTATCCACCAAATCAAACAATGTATAAAATTCAATAACTAGAACTTGGTAGTACCAACAATCTAGCCAAAAATCAGTTAGATCCATTATTCACCATAATGTTGACACCCAACTTAAAGAATTAAATATTTCTCATAACATCTTTCCAAAAAATAATGTTTGCTTGTATCAATCAACCAAGAGAAGTTTCCATCATAATTAGTGTTTAATACCCATTCTTTCCATAAATTCCTTTTGTTACTTATCATATCCCATAACCATTTATAAAGAAAAGTGGAATTCATAACTTGCATGTTTAAAACCCCTAAATTTCCTTAATCATACGATTTGCAAATTTGATCCCAGGATATTAAACAACTAAGAATTTTAGTTTCTTTTTTTCATGTCCAAAAGAAATTTCTTCTCAAAGTATTAATCTTGTTCAAAACCAATTTAGGATGTTTATAAAAGGAAAACCAATAGAGAGGCTATGCAGATAATACTGAATTCACTATAATCAGCCTATTTGCCTTGGATAGTGAATTACCTTTCCACCTAGCTAACTTAGCGCCAAATTTATTAATAAGAAAATGCCAATCTTGTTTTTTTATAAATTACTTTGTCTTATGCACAATCACAAGTAATTTAGAGGAAAGTCTCCAACATTACAATTAAACATATCAGTAATACTCTTAGTAGTTGACTCTTGAAAACTAATGGTAATTACATTACAATATCGAAAAATATTTTTATTATATATATAATATCTGATATGCACAACGAAAAAAATTCATGACTTATGCATCCATAGTAAGTCTCATATGGTATGCTCCTGCTATATTCGACACTATAAATGTTAGTGCATGTAATACGGAACTACATTCAACTACTTATTACGAGATTTTATTTCAACTACTATAATTAGTTTACAGTTGAGAGTTTAGATCAAATATCTTGAACTTAAAGAAATGACTCTTATATAAAATAATTTTCTATAAAATATACTTGGAAAATAAATCAGATTTCTCATTCTATATTAAATATCTACTAATGTTTTACATAGTTCTCGTTTTGATGTTTCTTCATAAAGTAGACGTGACCATTCACTCTGTTCATACCAATTGTGTCCATGTAATTAAATCCACTCGGGGACATCTACTTTCCTTTCAAAATGGTCAGACCAATCTAAAGGAATCCTTTACTACAAGACTTTATTGAATTATTTAAAAAGTGCATTTAGACATTCTTAACATTTTATTGATATCAAAAAAGTTGCACTAAAGTGAATTGATTAAAAAAATAACATTTAAGTTATTAAATTCTTAGGTCCGTCTTCAGTACCTAGTTTAACGTTGTTTTCAACACAACAAGATTCTCATTGTGTTCATCCATAGCGAACATATGATCTTGCATTATGGTTTACTTGCTTATTTCGAATGATCTAATTTCATCGAGATTTCGTATATTATAAACAGAACTGTTCTCCATACAAATTTTGTATATGCTCGAATATTGATTAAATATCCATGTTCTTGTATTGCTTTGAAGTTCAAAGCTCTTGGAAGACAACGCCTAGTCTCGGGAAAATAAACACTTAAGCAAGCAAGGTATGAATATGTTAATAGTTGTATAATTCAGCTTTTGCATGGGTCTTGAGTGACTATATACTAAAATATTTATTGGTAGGTACATTTTATATTTCTTTGTCTATGTTAGTTAGGTTCATTAATATATTTCAACTAATATACAATGTTATCAATTAGATTAGTTGCATGAATTTATTGAAGTAAATAATTGTAATTTTATGTAGCATGTGTTCTTACAATATTAGAAAGGTTAAAATTTGTCATATCATTATCTAATAAGACTTCCACTAGATTTGTATATTTCTTAAAATGTTAAGAGAAATATTTAAACCGTTTGATTTTTGTAGCGAGTGTTAGAACTTGCTTCCCCTGGGATTGTACAGCCTACTCCTACGGACTCATCGATCCAAAGCACAAAATGGCATTTGAACTAGCATTGTGCTAGTAGTATGAGTTGTTGGGTTATTATAGGTTACATGATACACAGACAATTATATATTAGAATATTTTAATCTTTTAGATCTCACAATGGGAATAAAATATAAGTACCGAAAATAAGAAAATAAGATAACCACCTAAACGAAAGCATGGTTCATACAACAATGTCTCCAAATGATAGTACATAAGAGTTTGACTAATAGATAAAATAAAAAGTACATAGAGGAGTAACAATAAGTAAAATAAATCTCTAATGCTCCAAGTCACTTCCACCATGTACCTTGTCTTACATGCTTCGCCCAATACCATGAATTTCTAAAATAGTTATAAAAAGGGAGAAACAAAGAGGGTCAGACAATGTCTAGTGCATAAATTATATCATTAGTGGTATTGCAACGACGCGTAATTTTGCTACTTCAAAAATGAGAGATTTCATTTGTTTTAAATTTGAAAAGGTTTAAAGCTTAAATAAATAAGTTATATATAATAGATAATAATAGAGAAATTATTTTTTCTTATAATTGATAAATTTGAAAAAGTATAAATTTGGATTTTAGAACAAATCAATAAAAGTTAAGTTTTGTTAAAAATAAATAAATGCTTGAATAAATAAGTTTAAGTATTTATTTAAAAAGATAAATATTATTGAAAACATTTAATAAATATAATAAAAGTATATTAAAATATTTATAAGTATGTAAATAACCGTTTTACAAAAATAACCAAATTTTGTCGCATTTTGTCAGTTTTACATACATCATAAAACTAGAGATTTTGATATTATTTAAATATGATTTTAAAATATAAAGAGACATGTTTTAATTTATTTAAAGAAGGAAAAAGTTCATTTTTAAACTTGGTTTACATAAATAAATAGTTTAACTAAAACGTCAAAATGTGACAGTAAAACATTTTGTCGAAAATCAACGTATTGTTGATTAAAAGTTATCGCAACGTCCTCGCACCTTTATTTTCTTATATAAGAACATATATTCAAATAGTATAAGCATTAATTAATTCACTAATCAAGTTTACTTTTACTAAACATACTTAGAAAATTATATAATATAATTAACAAAAAGTAAGCATAAAAAGACAAAAAAGTACAAAAGTTAGAAAGTAAAACATCAAATCAAAGAAACATAATTATTACTTTCTTTACTTAATATCTAAGTGAAAATGACAAAAAGTAATGATTTGAAATGTGATGTTAAGTATTAAAAAAAAATAAGGTTACTTAAGAAGTAAGGTTATTTTGGTAATTTGGTAAAAGGATATTTTGGTAACTTAGCACTTCATTTTTTTATAAATACCAACCACTTTCTCACTTTTTTTCACACTATTTCTATGTCTTCTTCTTCCTCCTTAAAGCTCTCTTTAATTTCTTCTTCTTCTCTTCCATTTCCCTGCTAACTTTTTCAAAATCATATAAAATGAACTTCAAACACCACCAAACTTTACCAATGACCTTAGGATACCATTAAAACATGGTTTAGCATCTAAGAAGTGATGAAATGATGGAGGAAGAGGGAAATAGATGGAGGCCAAACCTTTATAGAGAAGGAAGCAAGTTG
The DNA here is from genome assembly GCA_030765085.1 of Allium cepa. Classification (NCBI taxonomy): domain Eukaryota; kingdom Viridiplantae; phylum Streptophyta; class Magnoliopsida; order Asparagales; family Amaryllidaceae; genus Allium; species Allium cepa. Next base: position 531,196,000 of record CM060928.1, on the reverse strand, counting down.
GAAAGCTCCGAAGCAAGAAAAAGAGAAGGAAGTGCCGCCGATTTCATTCGAAGGAGCTAGGAGCAAATACAAGGTGCTACGGAAGCTCTGCCGAATTTTTCGAAGTTGGTTGAAGTCGAAAACAATAGTGAAGTGTTGTTTGAAAAAGAATATTGGTTGGAATTAATCATTTGGTTAAAGGAGAGTACTCTTATTTCCATAAATTATTTCAAGTATAATGATCTGAAAAGTTTAAATATGTTGAACGATTAAATGTTTGATAACCTGGTTGCAAAATTGGTTGATTATATGATTGTTTATGTGATTGATAACTTGTTTGATATGTGATAAGAGAAATGATTAGAAATTAAACATAGTTAATTCAGTGGAAATTAAATCCATATAAATGTGTGTATGGAAATTATTTAGCCTTTTAATGATTTCAAAATATCTAAAAAGATTAAAAATGCTATTATATTAATATAATATTATAATATGAAATAAAAAGAGAAATGAGTTTGAAATGATGAAAATATTATTTTAAACAAGTGGAAATAGTTTAAATATAGTTTAAAACAAATTTGAAGTATTTCGGACAAGTTCCGAAACAATTCACAAAATTGGTCAAAATCGAGCTGGTCGCGTGGTGGCAGTTCGTAAATTTCAACCCGTAACTTCAAATTAATGTAGAAAATGATTTATAGGTCAGATTTTTATGAAATAAAAATTCTTTGGTCCACAATGATAATATTTTTCCAACGAAAAAAGAAAATAAAGATTTCATATAGTAGATTTTGAAATATGTCCAAAATAATTTTCTAAAAACATCGTGGTTTTGTAGTTCGGAATCCAAAATGAGATTTCTTTATAAATGATATTTCTAAGGACTAAAAATATAAAGTAAATTTGATAAATTTATTAAAATTGTTTAAAAGAGATTTGGAATGGAAAATATGAATTTTCAAATATTAAAAAGTTGTTTAAATCAAATAAGCTCATATAGCACTTTCGCAGCACTTTTATGCTGAGAATCCTATAACCTTTTGAAATATAGTTTTAAACTTAACGATTCTTTCCTAAATATTTTGTGAATGATTTTAAAGGAATAGTTAAATAATTTAAGAGATGATTTGAAAGTTTTAAAAAGAGTTTGAATAAATGGTTAAGAGGAATTGTTTATACCACTTAAATGAAAAGCAAAGAAGATTGAATATAATAACAAACTGAGTATGCAGAAACGAATAGTACATTTGTTCCGCCTGTGAGATCTGGGAAGATAAAACAAGGTATTTAACTAAGGTTAGGGATGGAGCAACTATTGCCCTGAACTTACCTAGCCTATGTTTTCTCTTTTTGGTGGAAGGGTGGAATATATCAAAAGGAAAGCCCGGATGCTCTAACAGATCAGATTAAAGTTTTTCTAAGATAAAAGAAAAGAAATAAATTTTTAGAATGTTATTTAACTTAAAATATTATTTAACTTAACATCTTTTTATCGATGATTAGTTCGAAGGAACCAGGATCGGATTTAGGTGATTCTTATTTGAAAGAACCGATATTGGATTTAGGTGATTCTTATCCAAAAATCACTTCAAACTAATTTTTGAAACCCCATATGAAATTAACATCTTTTAATCAATGATTAGTACGAAGGAACTGGGATCAGATTTGGGTGATTCCTATCCGAAGAACCTGGATCAGATCTGGGTGATTCCTATCCGTAAATCCCTTCAAACTAATTTTCGGAATAAAATACATTGAAGACAATGATTATTGATGACAATGATCTTCATGATATAGGATTACTTACCATTAGTCCCTAGAGGCGAAATTTACCATATTTAAAGTGGCAGTAGTGCTGGTTTTGAAAATCTTCGATTTGCAAGAATACGATTTGAAGTTAAGAAGAAATCTTTGATTAAGATTTAATAAATGATTTGTGAATGTTTTCCCTAAGATAAAAGTTATAAATTGAATATAAGAAATCTTTGATTAAGATTTAATGAATGATTTAAAAAGGTTTTCCAAAGCAAATGAGAAAATGATTTGGAATTATTCCAGGATTTAAGAAAGATTTAAATAAACCAAATGATTTAATAAGTGAGGCTTAATGATTCCATATACTCTTGAAAAAAATGGAATAAATTGAAAAGAATATATCTAAGAAAGATATTTGATTTAAATAAAAGATGAAGTAATTGATTGATGATTGATATCGATATATGTACTTAACATATTTCGAAGCGACGATTGGCTTCGAAGGAACCGGAGTCGTATTTGGGTGATTCCTATCCGAAAACCACTTCGAACCAATTTAAACGTTCGAAAGTAAAGACATATTGAAGATGATGATTATTGAAGACCGTGGATCTTCATAGCGTGAGGATTGCTTGTTAAACATGCTCTAGGTAACTCCCATTATAGAGATATTTATAGAAGTGGTCTTCCAATTATGGAGATTTTTTTGGATTGCAAGGGCTTCTCGCCTAGTAAAGGATGAGGAAAGTGCCTTCGGTTTCGTTCAGTCCCAGAATGAACTTGTAAGGACGAATGTCCGACATTGCATTTCTGAGACACAAAGTTTGACTTTTACAAATGTACATAAGTAGTGGCAGAGAAGGCAACTGCTCTTAGCTTAACACCCTCCATGAGATGTACGAGCTCAAGGGTTGTATTTTTGTGGAAGGCAAATAGTGATCAGAGGAATGGTAGTGCATCATTCGAAGTGGAACCCGTTATGATCAAAGCGTGGTTTTGTATGAAAAGCGTGGCTTTGAAGAAATTGAGCGTAGCCTCATGAGCCTTACACCCCGGTTATGATGGGATACTATGTGGTCTAATAGACACAAATTAAAAATAAGTGAGTATGTATGATGGTGTTAATACGTTGGGCCCTTTGGGGGATACGTCCCTCATGGCATTTATTGCCCCATTTGGATAAAGGGGTTAGCTTGAGAAAAGCAGGGAACAACCGGTTATCAGTAGTAGTGTAGCAAGTATAGTTCCAAGTGTCTAGTTTGAGAAAAGCGATTAAGGCACCGTGGGAACTACAGTTGTTATGCGTGGATCGAGGAAAAGGTCATAAGTTTCATATCATGTTGGAAATCCAAACCCAATACGAGATTTACGGTTTTGATTGTATTCTCAAAGTAGCTATAATGACTTGCAAACATTTCAGCTACCCCTTTTTGGTATCATATATTCTGTTCGGTATATTTCGTTAACCCGATCCAGGATATTACCTTTGACTCAGTCTGGGTATTGATACCTTATTTGAGTAAGTTTATTGGAAAAGTGTTTTCAAAAGAATATCGTTAAAAATAATAATAAGTGAATTTTGGTACAAAAATGTTTTGGTTATCATAAGGTAAAAACTCATCCGTGTTTATGTGTGGGCGTGGTCTTATGAGATACCCTTCTTTTTAAAGGTTTTTGATAACATAGTCATTTTAAATTTCGAGTATCTCACGCTGGTTTATCAAGCCTGATCCGGGTGTTTTTAATACTCGGGTCATATCGGAGTAGTTTCAGGTTGAGTTGAAGATGGTTGGAGTATCCAGAGGAGAGATGGAGATCTTCATCATCGTATGGACATATTCTATTATCCAGTACATCTATTGCATTTGATTTGTTGTTTTTAGCATCTGTGAGGGCATGTGTTATAACAATCCAGGCTGAATCTAGGTTAGACTCTGATATTGTATTTTGAAATTATCTGTTGTAAAAATTATTATTAAAATACTATATGTTATTCCATTCGTGTGAGATTCTGTTCTGTCTTTATTTTCTTGCTATCCTTAATGATCCGCTTATTCGTGCAATTTGAGTTGGACATGTGTGGTTTATTGTCGATTCAAAGTGTATGAAAAACACGTCATTACATTTGGTATCATAGCTGAAGGTTAAGCGAGGACCTTGGCTTTGGTGGGGTAAAGACTCATCAGAGATAGGGTTAGTAACACCCTTGGATGAGTGACTCATTAGAGATAGGGTTAGTAACACCCTAGAATGAGTTTGAGTGTATTATATATCAGTGTATATTTGTTAGTGACTATAAATTGTTTTGTGTTGATTTATCGGTTGAGTGATTTATAAATTCTGGTTGATATGGGAAGTACAACTGTATCTATAGGTAATTCTAAACTCTTAATAAGTCATATCGACACACTGATTTTAAAGAAATTGGTAAATGAAATAATTTTACATAGGATTATATTTTGAATATTAATTGTATATTTTGAAAAGTTGTACAATTAGAAATCTGGATTAGTGAAATTTAAATATTAACATTTTGTGATTAGAATTTCACAGTTTGACTATAAGATGTTTCATAAAGATAATTGATAAGTAAGAAATCTGGTAAGGTAATTATTCCAAAATAATAAATTAAGAAATGATAATGTTAAGTTAATATCATAAAGTGAGCAGTTGTTTGGTTTAAAAGTTTAAGTACAAATAACTTATGAATTAAGTTTCACAATTTGACTATAAGGTGTTTGATAATAAGATTTATTTAAGGAATGAACATATAAGATAAAAATGTAATAAAAAATGATTTTGTAAAAATATAAATATAAAAGGAATGAGAATTTAAATTCGAGTAAAAGAATTGTGGAAATTTAAATAAAGTTAATTAATATCAGATAAATTTATAAAATCAATTTATAAGATAGGTTTTATAAATAAAAGTAATCTCTAAATGATTTTGAAAATGGTATTATTTCAAATAAAAAGAGATATTTTATGATAAATAATTCGATTGGCTCGAAAATAAACTACAAATGGGCAAGTGATGTGTTCGGATGGTAAACACTTCTCTTAAGCATTACTCTTCTTGTTAAGAGGATATATGATACTATTGGTAGTACCCAGTTCCTTGGACTGTTTTGGAGTTACTCGATCTATATGATTTTCTTCAGTTAAAGAGATAATGTGAATCATTAACTGATAAATTGTTCAGTTCGCTAATTGATAAAATAAAGCGGAATTACCGATGATTTTGGACAGGCGAAAATTTCTAAATCGTACATAACTCAAAGCTAAGAAATTGATAAAGGATTGTGAAATACTTTGAGTAAATGAAATAAGATAAGGATAATTTATAAATCTGATTTATAAAGAAAAAAAAGAGATTTAAGAGTTAAGAGTTTGAGGATTTAAATACAGGTGGTTTTAAAATTTATTTTTCAAAGCTACTAATAGTGTTAATAAGAAATAAGTTTTATAACTTTTGAATTTGAAATAAATTAAATTACAACAAAGTCTAAATTTGTTAGACAGACGGATTTCAGTAAAATCAATTTGGAATTTGACACTAATATATACTCTTAGGATGTAAAGTTATATCATATAAATATAGATTTAAGTCATGAACTATAAAATAAAAAAATAGTGACTCCTCAAAAAGGTAATTATAACCTGAAAAATGTTTTATTAATGAATTCTAGCATAAATTAAGGATTTGGACTTAAATCTTTAAATTGTGATTGATTGACATAAGTTATAAGATGAAATAAACTTAAGATAATAGTTTTATGAATTTTTTTTATGAAAGTTAGTAAATACATATATTATATGTAGATCATTTCGTCACACACGGTTTGATCTATGATTTGAGTACAGAACTTTGAGGTGTTTACACTAGTCCGAAAAAGGATTTATCACTCGATTCTTGACGGCGAACATTGATGAGGATTTTTGGTTAGGTAATTTAGTTTTCTATCATAGTTGAGAGCTATGCAAGGAAAGCAAAGGTTTCTGAGTAAAGAGCCTGATCAAAGTCCGCAATAGAGGATCGAGGGATCGATACTAGTTTGAAAATTTAGTTGTGTATTCGAATAGTAGATCGAATAAGATGTTTCATATTGATGATTTGTGTATATTATATGGAATTAAGTTTAAAGATAAATGTTTTAGGAAAACTTTTGTTTTGAGTAATTTCAAGGACGAAATGCTTTTAAGTAGGTGAGAATGTAACGACCCGTAATTTCGCTACTTCGAAAATGAGAGATTTCGTTTGTTTTAAATTTAAAAAGGTTTAAATCTTAAATAAATAATTTATATATAATAGATAATAATAGAAAAATTATTTTTTTCCTGTAGTTGATAAATTTTAAAATGTATAAATTTAGATTTTAGAACAAAGCAACAAAAGTTAAGTTTTGTTAAAAATAAATAAATGCTTGAATAAATAGGTTTAAATATTTATTTAAAAATATAAATATTATTGAAAACATTTAATAAATATAATAAAAGTATATTAAAATATTTATAAGTATGTTAATAATTGTTTTATAAAAATAACCAAATTTTATCGCATTTTGTCAGTTTTACATACACCGTAAAATTAGAGATTTTGATATTATTTAAATATGATTTTAATATATAAAGAGACATGTTTTAATTTATTTAAAGAAGTAAAAATTTAATTTTAAAATTTGTTTTACATAAATAAATAGTTTAACTAAAATGTCAAAATGTGACCGTAAAACATTTTGTCGAAAATCAACGTTTTGTCGATTAAAAGTTGTCATAACGTCGTCGCACCTTTATTTTCTTATATAAGAACATATATTCTAATAGTATAATTATTAATTAATTCATTAATCAAGTTTACTTTTTCTTAACATACTTAGAAAATTCTAGAATATAATTAACGAAAAGTAAGCACAAAAAGACAAAAAAAGTACAAAAGTCAAAGAGTAAGACATCAAATCAAAGAAACATAATTATTACGTTCTTTACTTAATATCTAAGTGAAAATGACATAAAGTAATGATTTGAAATGTGATGTTAAGTGTTGAAAAAAAATAAGGTTACTTAAGAAGTAAGTAAGGTTATTTTAGTAATTTAGTAAAGGGATATATTGGTAACTTACCAATTCATTATTTTTCTATAAATACCAACCACTTTCTCACTTTTTTTCACACTTTTTCTACCTTCTTCTTCTTCCTCCTTGAAGCTCTCTTTAATGACTTCTTCTTCTCTTCCATTTCCTTACTAACTTTTTCAAAATCATATCAAATCAACTCCAAACACCACCAAACTTTGCTAAAGACCTTAGGATACCATTAAAACATGGTTTAGCATCTAAGAAGTGATGAAATGATGGAGGAAGGGGAAATAAATGGAGGATGAACCTATAAAGAGAAGGAAGCAAGTTGGAAAGCTCGGGAGCCAGAAAAAGAGAAGGAAGGACCACCGATTTCATTCCAAGGAGCTAGGAGCAAATTCAAGGTGTCGCGGAAGCTCTACCAAATTTTTCAAAGTTGGTTGAAGTTGAAACAATAGTGAAGTGTTGTCTGAAAAAGAATGTTGGTAGGAAGTTAATCTTTTTGTTAAAGGTGAGTACTCTTATTTACTAATAAATCCATAAATTATTTCAAGTATAATGATTTGAAAAGTTTAAATATGTTGAACGATTAAATGTTTGATAACTTGGTTGCAAAATTGGTCGATTATATGATTGTTTATGTGATTGATAACGTGTTTGATAAATGATAAGAGAAATGATTAGAAATTAACCATAGTTAATTTAATGGAAATTAAATCCACACAAATGTGTGTATGAAAATTATTTAGCCTCTTAATGATTTCAAAATATCTAAAAAGATTGAAAATGATTATATAGTAATATGATATTATTATGAAATGAAATGAAAAATGAGTTTGAAATGATGAAAATATTGTTTAAATAAAAGGAAATAGTTTAAATATGGTTTAAAGAAATTGAAGTATTTTGGACAAGTTCCGAAGCAATTAACAAAATTGATCAAAATCGAGCTCGTTGCGTAGCGGCAGTTCGTAAATTTCGACCTGAAACTTCAAATTAACATAGAGAATGATTTATAAGTCAGATTCGTATGAAGTATAAATTCTTTGGTCCATAATGATAATAGTTTTCCAACAAAGAAATAAAATCAAGATTTCATTAAGTAGATTTTGAAATATGTCCAAAACAATTTTCTAAAAACATCACGGTTTCGCAGTTCGGAATCCAATACGGGACTTCTTTATAAATGATATTTATAAATGATTAAAAATATGAAATAAATTTGATAAATTTATTAAAATGGTTTAAAAGAGATTTGGAATGGAAAATATGAATTTTCGAATATCAAAAAGTTGTTTAAATCAAATAAGCGTATATAGCACTTTCCGTAGCACTTTTACGCTGCGAATTCTATAACCTTTTGAAATATAGTTTTAAACTTAACGACTCTTTCCAAAATCATTTTTGAATGATTTTAAAGGAATAATTGAGTAATTTAAAAGAATATTTGAGAGTTTTAATAAGAGTTTGAATAAATGGTTAAGAGGAATTGTTTATACCACTTAAACAAAAAGTAAAGAAGATTGAATATAATAAAAAACTGAGTATACGGAAACGACTAGTACATTTGTCCCATCTATGAGATCTGGAAAGATAAAGTAAAGTGTTTAACTAATATTAGGGATGGAGAAACCAGTGCCCTGAACTTACCTTGCCTATGTTTTCTCTTTTTAGGCCAAGGGTGGAATAGATCGAAAGAAAAGCCTGGATGCTCTGAAAGATCATATTTAAGTTTTTCTAAGATAAAGGAAAAGAAATAAATCCTCAGAATGTTATTTAACTTAACATCTTTTTATCGATGATTAGTTCGAAAAAACTGGGATCGGATTTGGGTGATTCTTATTCAAAAGAACCGGGATTGGATTTAGGTGATTCCTAACCGAAAATCACTTCAAACTAAATTTCGAAACCCCATATGAAATTAATATCTTTTTATCAAAGTTTATTATGAAGGAACCGAAATCAGATTTGGATGATTCCTATCCGAAGAACGATCAGATCTGGGTGATTCCTATCCAAAATCGCTTCAAACTAATTTTCGAAATTAAATATATTAAAGCCAATGATTATTGATGACAAAGATTTTCATGATGTAGGATTACTTTCCATTTGTCTCTGGAGGTGAAATTTACCATATTTAAAGTGGCAGTAGTGCTTCGTTATGAAAATCTTCGATTTGCAAGAATACGATTTGAAGTTAAGAAGAAATCTTTGATTAAGATTTAATAAATCATTTGGGACTGTTTTCCCTAAGTTAAAATTATAACTTTAATATAAGAAATCTTTGATTAAGATTTAATGAATAATTTGGAAATGTATTCCTAAGTAAAGAAGAAAAAGATTTGGAATTATTCCTGGATTTAAGAAAGGTTTAAATAAATAAATAATTTGATAAATGAGGCTTAATGATTCCATATACTCTTAAAAAAATGAAATAAATTGAAAAGAATATATCTAAGAAAGATATTTGATTTAAATAAAAAATGAAGTAATTGATTGATGATTAATATCCACATATGAACTTAACATCTTTATAGCGACAATTGTCTTCGAAGGAACCAGATTCGGATTTAGGTGATTCATATCCAAAACCACTTCGAACCAATGTATACGTTTGAAAGTTAAGACATATTGAAGATGATGATTATTGAAGATCGTGGACATTCATAGCATGAGGACTGCTTGTTGAACATGCTCTGGGTAGCTCCCATTATAGAGTTATTTATAGTAGTGGTCTTCCCATTATGGAGATTTTTTCGGATTACAAAGGCTTCTCGCCTAGTAATGGCCGAGGAAAGTGCCTTCGATTTCGTTCAGTCTCAGAACAAACTTGTATGGATGAATGTCTGACATTGCATTTCTGAGACACAACGTTTGACTTTTGCAAATGTACATCAGTGGCGGCGGAGAAGGCAACTTCTCTTAGCTTAACACCCTCATTGAGACGTACGAGCTCAAGGGTTATATTTTTGTGAAAGGCAAATAGTGATCGAAGGAATGGCAGTGTGGCTTTCAAAGTTGAACCTGTTATGATCAAAGCGTGGTTTTGTATGAAAAGCATGGCTTTGAAGAAATTGAGCGTAGCCTCGCGAGCCTCACATCTCGATTATGATGGGATACTATGTTGTCTAATAGACACAAATTCAAAATAAGTGAGTATGTACGGTGATGTCCAATACATTGGGCTCTTTAGGGGATACATCCATCAAGGCACATTGCTCCATTTGGATAAAGTGGTTAGCTTCAGAAAAGCAGGGAACTACCGTTTATCAGTGTAGTGTAGTAAGTATAGTTCCAAGTGACTAGTTTAAGAAAAGCGATTAAGGCACCGTAGGATCTATGTTTGTTACGCGTGGATCTGAGAAAAGGTCACAAGTTCTCTATCTTGTTGGAAATCCAATCCTAATACGAGATTTACAGTTTTGGTTGTATTCCGATAATAGCTGTAATGACTTGCAAACATTTCAGCTACCCCTTTTTGTATCATATAATCTGTTCGGTATATTTCGTTGACCCGATCCAGGATATTACCTTTGACTTAGTCCGAGTATTGATACCTTATTTGAATAAGTTTATTTGAAAAGCGTTTTCAAAAGAATGTCATTAAAAATAATATCAACTGAATTTTGGTATAAAAGTGTTTTGGTTGTTATAAGGTAAAAAATCGTCCGTGTTTATATGTAGGCAAGGTCTTATGGGATACCCTTCTTTTTAAATGTTTTTGATAACACAGTCATTTTAAATTTTGAATATCTCACATTGGTTTATCAAGCCCGATCCGGGTATTTTTAATACTCAGGTCATATCTGAGTAGTTTCAGGTTGAGTTGAAGACGGTTGGAGTTTCCAGAGGAGAGCTGGAGATCTTCATCATCATATGGACGTATTCTATTATCCGCTACATCTATTGCATTTGTTTTGTTGTTTTCAGCATTTGTAAGGGCAGGTATTATAACTATCCAGGCTGAATCTAGGTTAGACTCTGATATTGTATTTTGAAATTTTCCACTGTAAAGATTATTATTGAAATACTATATGTTATTACATTCGTGTGAGATTCTGTTTTGTCATTATTTTCTTTCTACTCTTAATGATCCACTTATTCGTGCAATTTGAGTTGGACATGTGTGGTTTATTTTTGATTCAAAATTAATGGAAAAACAGTCCATTACAGATATGGTGTTGACAAGTAATTAAAGTTCATTTATAACCTACAAATAAGGGTTTTTTAATGCGCTTGTCCTATATATGTAAATGATTAATTACTTTCACTAAGTCAACTTCCCTTAATATGACTAGGTGCAATTGTGATTTGTGAAAATTTCGGCTCACATATGAAACATAATAAAAATAGATAATCCTAGAAATATCTCTAGTGTATGGTCTCAACAATAGACCTGCTATCTTCCATTGAGTTAATGCTCAATGGTAACTTCTTGTTAGGTATTGAGCTAACAATCTCAATGATAATCGTTTGAGTTGACCTAACCGAGTATACCTCATAATACAAAACCTATATATTTGGGTTGCCAATCCTAATATAATCATTTAGCTTAACAATCCCAATAATAACTTGTCACTTAAGCATCGAGTAACATCCTCGTAAAAGGCATGTCCTATGCTCTATACCATTATAAAAGTAGCAACAAGGAGAGAATTAATCGATTCAATTCCTTTGTAGAATCAACATATCCCAATATGATGGACTCTCCATTTGCTCTTTTCCACTTTCACCAATAGGTGATTGAAACATGCTACGAGTTAAGAGCATCTAACTGCGATATGATTGAACATCGCATTGAGTGTCACACTTAACAACTTCATGAAGTGAGAGCCTAGGACATCACCGAGTGTGGTATTTTTCTAGCTTGTTACACCGCTCCATTCAGCTACGCGAACCTCTGAAAAACGAGGAAGTGAGAACAAGTTCCCCCATCCATCCTACTTGGCCTGTACTATGTCCAATTTCATCTTGGGCTTGCTGTAGTAATTCAGACATTCAAACATCTGATCCCCTGTACAAAGTTTTTATTACAGGAATTTATAAATATGGTTCCTTACTTAGGTGTATAACTTTGATTCTAGATGTCAAGATAAGGATTTAGGCATCCGAATCAGGTCGGATTTTATATGTTTCTGTTCTATTTCATAATTTCTAAAATTTAGACTTCTGATTATTGATTTAGACGTCTAAATAGATTATCTAATGTTTCAATCGACTTCCTACATATATCGAATCAATTATTTACATATATTTTAGGTTAATAGAATCAAATCTATAGAAGTAAAGTGGTTTCAATCCAATTTACCGTTCCCTCTCTAATTACAATAATTATTCCATCAATTCTTTACCTAGGGTTTTTTTATCATTTCAATTCATAAGTATTTTAGAATAAAATCATTGATTCAAGATTAAAAATCACATTTTTAATTCTAAGAAGGTATATAAATGAAAATTAACTACTTATCTACATAATAGGCATTTCATAGATAAGTCCACTTATCTTGAAAGGTTGTTCAAAGAAATTCTTTTTTGTAACCTGATTTGAATTAAAGACTCCCTTCCTTTATTCCTTGATTTGTTTGTGCTTTTCTTTCTCTTCCTATTTCAATTTGATTCTCTCCCTTTCTCTGTTTTAATTTAATATATTCTCTTTTATTTTTGATCCAGAAATTTAGGGAATAGAATAGAAATTAATGTTTTGATTAAGGAATTTTAAGGAGGAAAAGGAAGGGAAGAACGCACTAAATTAATGAGGCGGGGACTAGGGTTTAGAATGAAGAAGAATGAGGGTTGGGGATTTATTTATAGTTGAAAACTAGGGTTAATAGGTTAAATTACAAAATTATTATGTATGGAACTGCCACTGGGTCTAGTTTCTGCCAATTTTGACCTATTTTATCAAATTCAACAAGTTATAGATGTCTTTTGATAGTAAACGCATCCCGTGCACAATAGAATAGATACCAAGACCTAATACCAAATTTTATGAAATTTTATTATTTTATCCTTTTCTCTATAATTACAATTTTACCTTTATCAGAATTTTAATTTATTATCAGGATTTTAGGGGTGTTATATTCCCCTTGAAAAGATTTCGTCCCGAAATCTTCAAGGATGGAAAAATGCAACTTTATTGTAAGAAAACAAATGTCTACAACCATCTACTCACCTATCAACCATTCACATACATTATCCTTAGTTCAAATTTATAATGCAACATGTACATATAGGTATGAAATGCATATGAGCATACAGATAATGTAAAATTAGGTAGCCTCCTGAATTAGTCAACCTCTTGAAATGCAAGGGCTTATGCCATGTATTCAAAATATATGCAATGCCCTGAATATTTGTAATTCTATATAGATAAGAAACCATTCACTATACATGCAAAAATGCGACAACCATTATGCATATAACTGATATAATAAAATAGAAAAAAGATATGCGTTATAAGCTAATATGAACATATCAGCCTATGTGCAATACTAAAAAATAAAATACATCCATTAGCATCAATTATCCAAATCATGTCCTATTGATATGTTCACATTCATAAACACTTACCTACAGAATACACTAAGCTAAATAGTATGCATTCAAGAAATCATACTAACTTAAATGCAAACGTACCAAAAAAGAGTTATGGATGGATAGCTTAGATTTTCTCCTCGGGCTCCCAAGTACTCTAAGCTGGATCTTCTCCCTATTGAACTCAAACCATTTGAATTACCTTACAACAAAGTTGCTTTGTCCCATGTTCTATGATGCTAGTGGGTGCATGATAAACAAGTCACCCTGTCTCAACTTCCACTTCTTCTAACGGACTCGGCTCGATCATAGTAGCTGAACCGTGTAAACATTTTTGCAAGTGTGACACATGAAACATATTATAAGCTTCCACCAACTTTTCAGAAAACTCCACTCTATAAGCTTACGTTCCTACATTCTCTAAGATTGGCGAAGGCCCTATAAACCTCGATGCTAACTGTCCTGAATTGCCATACCTCATAATGTATGTAAACAACGAGACTTTCACAAAGACTATATCGCATACTACAAACTTTGACTCTATGCATCTCCTGTCAACATATGATTTCTACGTATCCTATGCAGTCTTCATCCACCTATGGATTAAATCTACATTCTTCAAAGTCTTCCTAATCATGTCTGGCCCAAGAATGATTCTATCTGTAGTTTTCCACTGATAACATGGAGATCTAGAAGGCCTCCCATACAATGCTTCGAACGTTGTGTTCCAATACTTGCATAATAGCTGTTATTATGTGAAAACTCTACTAACTGAAAATGATATTCCTAAGAACCTCTAAAGTTTAATATACACATCTATAGAATGTTTACCAATGCTCGATTCACCCTCTCGATCTGCCCGTTCATTTGATGGTGATAAGCAACACTCAAGTTTATTTCAATACCTAAGGGCTCTTAAAGGCTCTTCCAAAACTCACTAATGAAAAGCGGATTCCGGTCATTGACAATGCTAGAAGTAACTCTATGTTAATGAACTATCTTCATCATATATATGGTCGCTAAAGATGCAGCTGTCCTCATACTTCTAACCAAAATAAAATTAGCGCATTTGGTGAGTCATTGACTATAACCCAAACACATTCATTCGTCCTTTTACTCCTACGTGGTAAATCAAAAAATACATTAAGATACTCTCCCATTTCCATTGTGAAATATAAGAAAGGTTGAAATAATCTACCATGCTTCTTTTTCTTCGCTTTCACTCTTTTTCATGTCACACACTTAGAAACAAACTTCGTTACATGCCTCTTCATATTAGGCTAGTAAAATACCCTCTTTATATCATAATAAATCGCCACGATGAATGGTTATCCTAGAATGATGGAACTCTACTAGTTCTGTGTTAATCAACTCCTTAATAAAAGGGACACATAATCTACCATCTGTGTATAGCCATCCCATCGAATCAATGGAATAATGGTATAAATGGATCGAATGTTCTCCTTTGTTCAGCTTCTTAGAAATACCTAATAATTTTGATTCTTGCTTCTAACTTGAACTAATGTGGTCCATAAGTGATGGATGAACATCTAAGCTTCCAACAACCCTGAGTAATGTCTGATGAAGTTTGAAAATCAAACTTAGAAATGAACTCTAAGTGCTTCCATTCCAAAAACATAGGACTTAATATCGCATGCTTTCTACTTAAGGCATCTGCTACAACATTGCCCTTTGTGTAGAGTATATGATATATTGAAATCATATGACATCAAGAACTCCATCCAGCTTTGCTGCCTCAAATTCAGGTCATTTTAGGAGAATAAATACCTTAAATATTTTTGATCCATGAATAAGTCAAATTGCTCCCCCAAAAGATAACATCTCTATGATTTGAGGAAAAAGACAATAGTTGCCAACTCAAGATCATGGGTTGGATAGTTTCTCTCGTGTACCTTCAGTTGTCGACTAGTATAACAAACAACACTACCCTCTTGCAGCAATACAATGCCTAGTCCTATGCCACAAGTACTGGTATATAGTATAATCGCCTTCGAACCATCAAGAAGTACTTATATAGGAACATTAGTCAAAACTCATTTAGCCTAATTAAAATATAATTGCATTCCGACTTCCATGAGAAAAATAATTCTTCTTGGTAAGGCATGTAAATGGTGTAGAAATTATAGCAAAGTCCTTAATGAACTTCCTATAATTGCCAACCAAACCATGAAAACTTCTCACCTCTGTATCATTCTTAAGTACGTGCCAATCCTGTATTGCATCAACTTTACTAGGATCGACTAGTAGTCCATGCTTGGAGACAACATGTCCTGCAAAGTGAACCTCCTTGCACCAAACGTGACATTTGCAAAATTTTGCTTTTAGCATATGCCTATGGAGAGTATCAAGAACTTCTCCTAAATGCAACTTGTGCTCTTCCTCTCTTTTCGAACAGACAATTATCTCATCAACAAATATCGCCACAAATGTATTTAGCAACACTCTAAAAACTAGACTCATAAGGTTGAAAACGAACTTGGTGCATTAGTCAGTCCAAATGACATGACTAACCACTTATAAAGTCCGTCGGGTGTACGAAAAATGCTTTTCTGAATATTAACCTTGGCCATATGCAACTGATGGAATTCAGTAGCCAAGTCAACCCTAGAGAATGCTTTTGATCCAACTAATAGATCAAAGAAATCGTCTATATATGACAGTGGATAATGGTTCTTCTTTGCCAGGTTGTTTAATTTACAATAATTGATGCAAAGCCTTAAAGAGCCATCTGCTTTAGTAGTGAAGATAACAGTGCTCCCGACCCCAAAATACTTATCTGAATAATGCCCTTCTCTAATAATTCATTTACTTGCTTATTTAGCTCACGTCTTTCTCTGGAATCCATATGCCTAAGGGCTAAGGCAACGGATCTAGCATTTTATTCTCAATAGATTCAAAATTTAATCTCCTTATGGGGCGAAAAACTAGAAACTTTGGCCAAGACATCTGGGTAGTCACGAACTACTAGTACTGAAGCTAATTTATCATGTGAAAAGTTCATAGAGTATATGTAACTCAACATAACATAACTTTCGGGATCACAGTAAACCTCAAGATTACGCCCACTATAAGTATCTAAATGAACCATCCTATCACAATCCAATATTTCTCAATACATAGCCATCCAGTCCAATTCCAAAATTAAAATAAGCCCAGAAAAAGAAAGCATCGCAATCATATTCGACAGCCAAAATGTACAGTTTAAAAGTCTAGCAAATTATGGATAAAATACTCGATCCTATAATAGGGTTTGATACTATAACACGGTTTGTAACTACACTAGTTTCTAAGTGCAATTCATATACTACCTTCCTTGAAATAAATGACTGCGATGCTCCTATGTCAAATAAAGTGAGAATAGATAAATTAAAAGCTAATACAAAGTGTATAATGACATACTCCTTGACAATGTTGAAACAACCCGCATATTTAAAGATTTGAATATTTAAATATTTTATTTAAATATAGCATCGTTAGTCAGATTTAAGTCCGAAAGGTTACTTTGTGCAAACAGTCAAATTAGGACTCAGGACCACTTCCATTGAGTTCAAAATGTCGTTTACTCGTCCTCCTTATCGTATGTCCAATAAGAAAAATGAAGAGATGCGTAGACAATTATCCGAATTGGAGGCGAAGCAATTTATTCTCTTTAGTTCCTCTCCTTGGTGAGCTTCGACTATTTTTGTAAGAAATCCGATGGTACACTTAGGCTTTGCGTTGACTACTGCAAGCTTAATGATCTCACTATCAAGAATAAATATCCTTTACCTCGGATTGATGATTTTTTTAATTAACTTAGTGGTGCTAGAGTCTTTTCACAGTTAGACTTAGCAAACGGCTTTCATCAGCTTCGTATTGCAGATGATAGTATTCCTTTGACGTCGTTCTATACACGTTATGGATCTTATGAATGGCTTGTTATGCCATTTGGTTTAACGAATGCTTCAGCTTATTTCGTTGACTTTATAAATCGGGTTTTCAAAGACTTCCTCGACCAGTTTGTTCTCATCTTTATAGATGATATTCTTGTTTATTCTAAAACCGAGGAAGAGCATGAAAAGCATCTTCGGATTGTGTTGGAAACTCTTAGGAGCAATCAATTGAAAGAAAATTTTTCTAAGTGCCACTTTTGGCAATCTCGTGTGAAATTTCTTGGTCATATCATTTCTGAATCCGAAATTTCCATGGATCCTTCAAAGGTTAAAGCAATTCAAAATTGGAAGAGACCGGAGAGTACTACGGAAATCCGTAGCTTTCTTGGATTGGCGGGTTATCACCGTTGTTTCATAAAAGACTTTTCAAAAATTTCTGTGCCTCTTACTAGTTTGACAAAGAAGGGAGTTAAATACATTTGGTCGGACAAATGTGAAGCTTCTTTTTAGAAATTAAAAGAACTCCTTTCCGATGCTCCTATTCTTTGATTCCTGAGGGGAACCAAGATTTTATTGTTTCTACTGATGCTAGTCATGTTGGTTTGGGAGCCATTCTTATGCAAAGGGATTGTGTTATTGCTTATGCTTCTAGGAAATTAAAGCCTGCCTAGACTAGATATGCTACACTTGATTTAAAGCACGCGGCTATTGTTTTCGCCCTTAGAATTTGGCGCCATTATCTTTTGGGAGAAAAATTTATTCTTTACACCGATCATAAATCTTTGAAGTACTTATTTTCTCAAAAGGAACTTAATTTGTGTCAACAACATTGGCTCGAATTTCTTCCATCTTATGATCTTGATATTCTTTACACTCCCGGAAAGGGGATTCGTGTTGCGGATGCCTTTAGCCGTAAGCAACAAGCGGTTGTTTCTATGATGGTATCCGAGTGGAATCATCTCGGGATTTTGTCCACTTGCGAGATTCGAGATCGTGAATCCGATTTATGTTCATCTCTCGTTTTATGTAGCCTCGAGGCTCACCTTCTCTTTTAGACCGCATTCTTGAAGCTCAAAAGCTAGATTTCGAATTTGCTCTTCTTAGCCAAAGTTTTAGGGATAAAATTAATATTGAAGGTTAGAAAGACTTTGATATTGATGCTTGTGGCGGCATTCGAAAATTTGGTAGACTTATCGTACCAAATATTAGTGATCTTCGTAAAGACATTTTAGAAGATTCTCATCGTTCTAAATTTACCATTCATCCCGATAGTAGTAAAATGTATGCGAATATGAAGCGACTTTACTATTGGGATGGAATGAAATCCAATATTGCTAACTTTGTTAAGTGTTGCAATACTTGCTAACTCATTAAGGCCGAGCATCAAAGGCCCGGCGGGTTATTGCAACCTTTGGATATTCCAATTGGGAAGTGGGACCAAATTTCCAGGGATTTTCTTGACGGCCTTCCCCGTTCTCGTTAGGTTCATGATAGCCTATGGGTGATAGTTGATAGACTTAAAAAATCCACCCATTTTATTCATGTTCCCTCCAATCGGGCCGTGCCTCTTTTGGCCAAACTCTTTATTAAAGAAATTGTTAAATTGCATGGAGTCCCTATTTATATTGTTACCGATCGTGATCCATTGTTTACTAGTGGATTTTGAAAGAATCTTCAAAAAGCTTTGGGAACGAAGCTTAATTTTAGCACCGCTTATCACCCTCAGTCCGATGGACAAACCGAGCGTGTGAATCAAACTCTTGAAGATCTTCTTCGTGCATGTGTTCTTGATTTTGGTGGAAGTTGGGAAGATCACATTTCTCTTGTTGAGTTTTCCTATAATAATAGCTTCCAATCTAGTATTGGTATGGCATCTTTTGAGGCACTCTATGGAAGGCCATGCCGATCTCCTTCTTGTTGGCTTGAGGTAGGTGAGAAGCTGGTTTTTGGTCCAGACTTTATTCATGATTCCACAGAAAAGATTGACCTTATCCGCCATAGGATGAAAGAAGCTCAAAATGGGAAAACATCATATGCCGAAAACCGAAGAAGGAAATTAGAATTTTCTTTGGGAAATTTTGTGTTAATTCGTGTTTCACCTATGAAGGGTGTTGTGCGTTTCAGTCGATCGGGAAAATTAGCACCTCGATATATTGGTCCATTTCCCATCACCAAACGTATTGGTTCCGTGGCTTATCACCTTTTATTACCGGCTCAGTTTTCTGCTATTCATGACGTGTTTCACGTTTCTCAACTACGAAAATGCCTTAGGGATTCCGGTTCTATTCTTGAGCCCGGTGTTGTGGAAGAAATTGAAGTTTCGCCAAATTTGTCTTATGTGCAGCATCCTATTCGTATCATTGCATCGGAGGTAAAACGCCTTCGAAATAAAGATGTCCCTCTTGTGAAGGTTCAGTGGTCCTCAAATCCTAAGGGCTGTTCTTGGGAATCTAGAGAATTCATCGAGCGAACACATCCGAACTTACTCTCTCGTGCTCTTTGAGGTGAACTTCTTATTTCAAATTTCTTTTGTGTTGATATGCTCTTATGGTTGTTACTTTTTATATTTTCTTCTTAAGTATTGTGAGGATGCAATTTCTTTAAAGAGGGGAGTCTGTAACAACCCGCGTATTTAACGATTTGAATATTTAAATATTTTATCAAAATATAGCATCGTTAGTCGGATTTAAGTCCAAAAGGTTACTTTGTGCAAACAGTCAAATTAGGACTCGGGACCACTTCCATTGAGTTCAAAATGGCATTTGCGACCTTTTTGAGTATAAAAATCGATATGTTTGGAGCTAGCTAAAATCTCGACCTTTTCACTTAGGGCTTTGGGTTTGGGTTTCAGCCCATTAACCTAACATATCAACCAAACTCCACACCACCCCTATTCGTTCCTTCATAATAATTCCTACAACTCAAGCTTTAGCAAAAATGGTGGTGGAGATTGGAAATTAAAATCCTAACCCCTAGTTTCTGTAGCAAATCCAAGTTTAGCTCCAAAATCAAAGAGAAGCTTAGGTAAGCATCTCCTTCTTCTTCTCCATCTCAATCTCTCTCCAATTTCAGAAATTCCCTATAACCTAATTTGGGATATTATTGCTTGTGATCTTAGATTGAAGCTTTTAGAGTTGAGATTGAAGAGTGGTTGATCCTCCTTTGTTTTCAAGCTTCTTCTTTCTTGTTTTGGTGTAAAAGGTGAGATTTTTTTCTCACATCTATGTCATATCTACCTTTGTTGTTAGGTATGAATTCCTAACTTCGATTCCGTGTTCATTTGCTTTAGATTGAATTGGTTTTATGAATGTTCCAATTTTGGTGTTTTGAAGTCAAATCTTTAAAAATCCTAGCTTCGTTGTTTGACCATGTTTTTGGTGATGCATCAAAGAGCCTATAGGGCTGGGTTGTCGATTGGCATAAACCTGAGGCGACCATTGCTCATCCGGTCCCGAATTGGCTAGAGTTTGCTCTTCATTTAGATAGGCTGGAAATGCTGGAAAACAGGCACCAGTGGACTGACCCTCTGAGTCTAGTCGACTGACCTGGAACCCGAGAGTTTTTCCAGGCATTGGCCAGTCGACTATTCTCTGAGTGTCAGTCGACTGACCTGCTTGTATTCAGTCTATTTTACCTATTTAGCCTATTTTGCTTGAGATTCCAATTTTTATCGATTCGTGATTATCCGATTTCTTGTTATCATTTATTATTGACTTTGACGACTTCTTTTTGGAATTTTTGAGAATATCCATTTGATGGATTCGATATCGATTTTTATGGCTTTGATTCACGCCTTTGAATGTGAATCTTTGGTGATTGATTATTTCTACAATCATTTTTGTGATTTGTCACTTCTAAATACAAAGGTTTCTGTACTAGTAGTAAATATTCAAACTCTTTCACAAAGATGATTTCAACTCTATTTTCAATAATCAAACTCGTTTATAAAATCCTTTTTCCAATCTACTAGTATACACTAATCTTTACCTCATTCGTTCCAGAAATCCAATTAAACGACTTTGCAAAACAAGTGGTATGAAACGCTTGCATTTACTTTGTCGGTTAATTCTTAAACTCGTTCGATTGAAACTCTTGTGACAACTTTCGAGTGGAGACTTATAGTTTGTTCGTAAATATTTAAGTTAAGCCGGTGGTTATGGGACATGAAGCTAAACTCATCTATTTACTAGATTAGTGTAATTGACACTTCTTGATGATCGATGATGATCATTTTGTGATTTAGACTAGCAATGTGCGATGTCTCTTTATCTGCGAGGGACACTAAGCCCCATTTCTGTGGAGCTTCGGCTCAATTTTGTAGGGTAGCGACCCATGGTCTTCGGACCGTTTTGTGGAGCTTCGGCTTAAAATTGATGGTTAGCAACCATGGAATAGCATTCCGTTTTGTGATACACGTGTTGGTGAGTTTTCATGCTCTCGTTTTGTGATAAGCCTCCCCGTCTTGTGATTTCTAGATTTCTAATTGATGATTTCTAGAATTTGTGTCTCACCAATTTTAGTGATTTACATTGATGGGTTTATCAATATTTGTACATTGGTGCATTTGTGTTTCAACAACTTTTACAATTGGCATTGAGATGTTCGCCAATATTTGTGATTTAGTGAATAAAAATAAAGAATATAGTTTTCTTTTTGATCTATGAGAAGATTCTTATGATATTGATTAATCTCTGGTTGGTTTTCAAATGCATACTTATCACAGTATGGCATTACTGTTATCATACGTTTCTGTCATATCCCTCACTCTATCTCATTTTTATCTGGTATTTATAGTTAGACTGATCCATTTATTATTTTCTTATTAAATAATACTCGGAAAAGACCGAGATGTTACAGGTGCTTCTGCTTGACTTCTTATCTGGGATCATCATTGTCTGATTTTTGTCTAACTACAATAAATTGGTAGTTTTTATTGTTATACATTCGAGATAGAGACTCCTTGATGTATACATACACTTTGATGTTGCACTTGTATCTATTCTTCTATGATATTGTGGATCTTATTTGACCACTACTCTGATGTACACTTATATGTGCTATATTCATATCTGTTTCCGCCTTTGTGATATGAATACCTATGACTGATTTATGTTATGCTTATTTCTATTTTGTTTCCAAAGACCACATAGTCACTGTGTGGTAGCTTTGAGTTTTTATCGGCATGTTGGATTTCCTCTTGAAATGAAATGCATGTTATACTATCTGACATATCGGTGCTCGCACAAAGCAATTACACGGATGGTCGCTCCTCAACATCCTTATTCTTCGTGCTAGTTGACGACATTACTTCGTAGTGTCCTTGGCTAGCGTAAGTATAGAAGTGGGGCGTCACAGCTTGGTATCAGAGCCGAACTTCGGAACAGTGTAGAATATTCTAGCAAGGATCATCGTCCTAAGTTCTTCTTAGGAGTCATGCCCTAGGATTTTATTCGAGTCATTGGACCCATCCTATCCTATTTTCTTTGTGATGCCTTTTATCCATCATGATTGTTTGATATTCATTTTGAGATTAACCTTTTTCTTCTTCTTACTTCCTTTCTTAAAGAATAGAAATGTTTAGACCAAGCCATCCCAACGTCGGTCAATCCAGTGCTACTCCTCAAGATGGAGTATTTATGTCCGCCCAATAGCTTCTTGATCTGGTAAAGAATGCTCAGGCTGTCGGACCCATTCCAGAGCCTACTCATCCAAAATCTGGATTTACACGCCTATGTAGTGATTATACAAATTTGGGTGGAAAGCCGTTCAGGTGTTCCGAGGGCGTTATCGAAGTCCATGCTTGGCTTAGAACATGCGATCGCATCTTTTCTCGCATGAATCTTATTGATCTTCATCGAGTCCAAGTGGCTTCTATCATTCTCTAAGAAAGAGCATTACATTGGTATGAGCTTCTTATTTCTGAAATAGTTGAAGCGGATCTTACTTGGGAGCAATTCCGGGAAAGATTCGAATCAAAGTTTGTGCCGGAAGCTGAAAAAGTGACTTTGGCCCGTTGTTTTATTGACCTTGTTCAAGGTGAATCTTCTGTAGCAGATTATGTCGCATCTTTTGAATCCCTCTCTAAATATGGGATCGAGTACATTAATACCCCATTGAAGAAAAATCAGAGATTTGTCTATGGCTTGAATAAGAATCTCAAAAAGCCATTACTTCTGAAATTGGAAGTTGCTTTCGATCGGCTTGTTGATATCGCTCTTCGACTTGAAGAGGCAGATAAAGAGAGTGATGTTGAAGTTGGGAGTGCCAAACCGAACTTCAACAACAACAATAAGTGGCCTAATAAGTTCAAAGGTCCTTATCCCAACAAGAAAGGTAAACAAGAAACTCGATATCCAAGACTTCTAACCCTAGTGGTGGTCAATGCTTCAATTGTGGTTCTAAGGACCATTATGCAAATAAGTGTTCAAAGTCCCTTGCTTGTCGCTATTGCAAAAGATCGGGTCATTATATATCTGCATATCCAAAACTTCAAAGCAAGAAGGAGGGAAAGCTAAATGTGGTGCAAGCCCCCAGTAACACTTCTCGTGGTCAAGGTATTTCTCATTCTATCCTTGATGGCATTATTATGTTTCGTGATCATCCTATTCGAGTTCTTTTTGATACGGGTGCATCCCATTCTTTTATCTCAAAAGAACTTGTTGATACCTTTTCTTTGAGTGTTATGGAATTAATAACTTCTTTGAGAATTGCGAATCTAGTAGGTGGATCCGCAACACTCAGTTTGCTTTGTAAAGATGTCAAGATTGTTTTATGTGATTATTCTTTCCGAGCATATTTGCATGTCATGCGCTACTTAGGCTTCAGAATGATTTTGGGAATGGATTGGCTTAACCGTTATGAAGCTCAAGTCCTATGTCCTGAGCGGACTATTCATCTTCGACATCCTCAATCTGTTAAGCAGATTTCTGTTATTCTTAAAGATTCGGATTCCAGCCTGGCAACATCTGTATATTCTTTAAATCCTCATGATGACGATAATGATGATGAGGAAGATGTCATTTCTCTTATTCACGTTGTTCGTGAATTTTCTAACATATTTGAGCCCGTTTTAGGATTACCCCCTAACCGAGCCATTGAGTTCAGAATTAATCTAATTCCTGGAGCTGTACCTATTACTCGTCCTCCTTATCGTATGTCCAATAAGGAAAATGAAGAGATGCGTAGACAATTATCCGAATTGGAGGTGAAGCAATTTATTCGCTCTAGTTCCTCTCCTTGGGGAGCTTCGGCTATTTTTGTGAAGAAATCCGATGGTACACTTAGGCTTTGCATTGACTACCGCAAGCTTAATGATCTCACTTTTAAGAATAATTTCCTTTACCTCGGATTGATGATTTGTTTGATCAACTTAGTGGTGCTAGAGTCTTTTCACAGTTAGACTTAGCAACCGTCTTTCATCAGCTTTGTATTGCAGAGGATAGTATTCCTTTGACGTCGTTCCGTACTCGTTATGGATCTTGTGAATGGCTTGTTATGCCATTTGGTTTAACGAATGCTCCAGCTTATTTCGTTGTCTTTATAATTCGAGTTTTCAAAGACTTCCTCGACCGGTTTGTCCTCATCCTTATAGATGATATTCTTGTTTATTCTAAAACTGAGGAAGAGCATGAAAAGCATCTTCGGATTGTGTTGGAAACTCTTAGGAGCAATCAATCGAATGCAAAATTTTCTAAGTGCCACTTTTGGCAATCTCCTGTGAAATTTCTTGGTCGTATCATTTCTGAATCCGGAATTTCCGTGGATCCTTCAAAGATTAAAGTGATTCAAAATTGGAAGAGACCGGAGAGTGTTACGGAAATCCGTAGCTTTCTTGGATTGGCGGGTTATTACCGTCGTTTCATAAAAGACTTTTCAAAAAATTTCGTGCCTCTTACTAGTTTGAAAAAGAAGGGAATTAAATACATTTGGTCGGACAAATGTGAAGCTTCTTTTCAGAAATTAAAAGAATTCCTTTCTGATGCTCCTATTCTTGTGATTCCTGAGGGGAACCAAGATTTTATTATTTATACCGACGCTAGTCATGTTGGTTTGGGAGCCGTTCTTATGAAAAGGGATCGTGTTATTGCTTATGCTTCTAGGCAATTAAAGCCTGCCGAGACTAGATATGCCACACATGATTTAGAGCTCGCGGCTATTGTTTTCGCCCTTAGAATTTGGCGCCATTATCTTTCGGGAGAAAAATTTATTCTTTACACCGATCATAAATATTTGAAATACTTATTTTCTCAAAAGGAACTTAATTTGCGTCAACAACGTTGGCTTGAATTTCTTGCATCTTATGATCTTGATATTCTTTACACTCCCGGAAAGGGGAATCGTGTTGCCGATGCCCTTAGCCGTAAGCAACAAGCGGTTGTTTCTATGATGGTATCCGAATGGAATGATCTCGGGATTTTGTCCACTTGCGAGATTCGAGATCGTGAATCCGATTTATGTTCATCTCTCATTTTATGTAGCCCTGAGGCCCATCCTTCTCTTTTAGACCGCATTCTTGAACTCAAAAGATAGATTCCGAATTGGCTCTTCTTAGCCAAAGTTCTAGGGATAAAATTAATATTGAAGGTTAGAAAGACTTTGATATTGATGCTCGTGGAGGCATTCGAAAATTTGGTAGACTTATCGTACCAAATATTAGTGATCTTCGTAAAGACATTTTAGAAGATTCTCATCGTTCTAAATTTACCATTCATCCCGGTAGTAGTAAAATGTACGCGAATATGAAGCGACTTTATTATTGGGATGGAATGAAATCCGATATTGCTAACATTGTTAAGCGTTGCATGACTTGCCAACTCATTAAGGCCGAGCATCAAAGGCCTGGCGGGTTATTGCAACCTTTGGATATTCCAATTTGGAAGTGGGACCAAATTTCCATGGATTTTATTGATGACCTTCCCCGTTCTCGTTCGGGTCATGATAGCTTATGGGTGATAGTTGATAGACTTACAAAATCCACACATTTTATTCCCGTTCGCTCCAATCGGACCATGCTTCTTTTGGCCAAACTCTTTATTAAAGAAATTGTTAAATTGCATGGAGTCCCTACTTCTATTGTTAGCGATCGTGATCCATTGTTTACTAGTGGATTTTGAAAGATTCTTCAAAAAGCTTTGGGAAAGCTTAATTTTAGCACCGCTTATCACCCTCAGTCCGATGGACAAACCGAGCATGTGCATCAAACTCTTGAAGATCATCTTCATGCATGTGTTCTTGATTTTGGTGGAAGTTGGGAAGATCACATTTCTCTTGTTGAGTTTTCCTATAATATTACCTTCCAATCTAGTATTGGTATGGCATCTTTTGAGGCACTCTATGGAAGGCCATGCCGATCTCCTTCTTGTTGGCTTGAGGTAGGTGAGAAGCTGGTTTTTGGTCCAGACTTTATTCGTGATTCCACAGAAAAGATTGACCTTATCCGCCATAGGATGAAAGAAGCTCAAAGTGGGCAAAAATCATATGCCGATAACCGAAGAAGGAAATTAGAATTTTCTGTGGGAGATTTTGTGTTAATTCGTGTTTCACCTATGAAGGGTGTTGTGCGTTTCAGTCGATCGGGAAAATTAGCACCTCGATATATTGGTCCATTTCCCATCACCAAATGTATTGGTTCCGTGGCTTATCAGCTTTTATTACCGGCTCAGTTTTCTGCTATTCATGATGTGTTTCACGTTTCTCAACTACGGAAATGCCTTAGGGATTCCGATTCTATTCTTGAGCCCGGTGTTGTGGAAGAAATTGAAGTTTCGCCTAATTTGACTTATGAGCAGCATCCTATTCGTATCATTGCATCAGAGGTGAAACGCCTTCGAAATAAAGATGTCCCTCTTGTGAATGTTCATTGGTTCTCAAATCCTAAGGATTGTTCTTGGGAATCTAGAGAATTCATCGAGCGAACACGTCCGGACTTACTCTCTCGTGCTCTTTGAGGTGAACTTCTTGTTAATACCGTTGGTATTGATTTTGATGACAACAACCATATAAATATTGCTATTAACGTATCTTCAAGTTATGCAGTCATATCGGATATATTATGGAGACATTTACAGAGATAAACAAGAATACAGTGGAAGCAAATGAATTATATAAGAAGGTTAATCAGAGCAATTGAAGAACAAAACCCAATTACAGAAGAATGCTGAAGCATAAAAATGTTTGAAGTGATGAGGAGTTGGTTGAACCTTAGAATATCTTGTTAAAGATCTCATGGCAATTATTCTTGAAGATCATCAACCATTGACCTCAACCGAATCACAAAAAACTACAAATATAAGGTAATTTGAAATGCCGAAAATTTGCAACACTTATTAGTGTTGCTGTTCATTTTGCAACACACACATGTCGACATGGGGGTACCTAGTATGTCGACATACTAGCAGTTTTCAGAATTTCAAATTTTAAATGAAGAGACATTTCCCTCCACCTCTTCACCAAAAGACACATCTCTTCAACCACTATATAAAGGCCTCTGAAAATGAATTTTCAAATAAAGAATTCTCATTTTCTCTTACTCCTTCTCCAAACATTTGCAATATAAATCCATTGAATACTCTTCAAATCACCTTGCAAATCGATACTATTTCACTCTAATTCTTCACCGATTTACAAACCACACAATATCAGAGAGTGGTATTTTAATTCACATCATTCTCTCTCTGATTTTATCCTATTCCTCAAAGAATTCAAAGTTATATTGCCACTAGAGGTCTATAGGATCATTGTACCGAATCTACAAGAATCAGTATTGAAGATATGAGTACTTGCCATAGTTTGTTGTTGCTGATAAGGAGAAGGTGTTCTTGTAGCCTGTAAAATAAAGAGGGTGTGTATTGTAGCCCATGAAACCAAGATTGTAAAGGTGTTCTTGCCACCCGTGGAAAGCAAGCGATTATAGTGGAATTCTGCACGATAGAGTGCATGACTGGATGTAGGATTGGTTAATCCGAACCAGTATAAAAATCCGGGTGTTATTTACATTACTGCATTTTACTTTATTACTTACTTATTCTCTGATTACTTCTTTATATACATAAGTATGTAGTTAATACACGTTTCACCACTTTTAATGTCTGAATAGCCTTAAGATCCAACACTGTGTTGTAGCCACCCTAGTTTTCTAACACTTCTTATTTCAAATTTCTTTTGTGTTGATATGCTCTTATGGTTGTTACTTTTTATATTTTCTTCTTAAGTATTGCGTGGATGCAATTTCTTTAAGGAGGGGAATCTGTAACAACCCGTATATTTAACGATTTGAATATTTAAATATTTTATCAAAATATGGCATCGTTAGTCGGATTTAAGTCCAAAAGGTTACTTTGTGCAAACAGTCAAATTAGGACTCAGGACCACTTCCATTGAGTTCAAAATGGCATTTGCGACCATTTTGAGTATAAACATCGATATGTTTGGGGCTAGCTAAAATTTTGACCTTTTCACTTAGGGCTTTGGGTTTGGGTTTCAGCCCATTAACCTAACATATCAACCCAACTCCACTCCACCCCTCTTCATTCCTTCATAATAATTCCTACAACTCAAGATTTAGCAAAAATGGTGGTGGAGATTGGAAATTAAAATCCTAAGCCCTAGTGTCTTTAGCAAATCCAAGTTTAGCTCCAAAATCAAAGAGAAGCTTAGGTAAGCATCTCCTAATTCTTCTCCATCTCAATCTCTCTCCAATTTCAGAAATTCCCTATAACCTAATTTGGGAAATTATTGCTTATGATCTTAGATTGGAGCTTTTAGAGTTGAGATTGAAGAGTGGTTGATCCTCCTTTGTTTTCAAGCTTCTTCTTTCTTGTTTTGGAGTAAAAGATGAGATTTTTGTCTCACATCTATGTCTATATCTATCTTTGTTGTTAGGTATGAATTCCTAACTTCGATCCATGTTCATTTGCTTTGGATTGAATTGCTTTTATGAATGTTCCAATTTTTGGCATTTAAAAGTCAAATCTTTAAAAATCCTAGCTTCGTTGTTTGAACATGTTTTTGGTGATGCATCGAAGAGCTTAAGTGATGGGTTGTCGATTGGCATAAACCCCTAGCGCCCATTGCTCGTCCGGTCGCGAATTGGCTAGAGTTTGCTCTTCATTTAGGTAGGCTGGAAATGCTGGAAAACAGGCACCAGTCGACTGACCCTCCGAGCCTAGTCGACTAACGTGGAACCCAAGAGTTTTTCCAGGCATTGGCGAGTCGACTGTTCTTAGAGTGCCAGTCGACTGACTTGCTTGTATTCGGTCTATTTTTCCTATTTAACCTATTTTTCTTGAGATTCCAATTTTTATCGATTCGTGATTATCCAACTTCTTGTTATCATTTATTATTGACTTTGATGACTTTTTTTTGGAATTTTTGAGAATATCCATTTGATGGATTCGATATCGATTTTTATGGCTTTGACCCACGCCTTCGAATGTGAATCTTTGGTGATTGATTATTTCTACAATCATTTTTGTGATTTGTCACTTCTAAATACAAAGGTTTCTATACTAGTAGTACATATTCAAACTCTTTCACAAAGATTGGGGTAAACCAAATAATGTTATTTCCCAAATAATGTTATTTCCCAAATAATGTTATTTCCCTTTCTACAATCACCCAAATAATGTTATTTCCCTTTCTAGATTGGGGTAAACCATCTATGATGTTCATCGAAACACTAACCCACTTCCATTCGGTTACATACAATGGTTGAAGCAATCCGCCAGGCTTTTGCTGCTCCAGCTTAACCCTTTGGCACACAAGAAACTTAGCCAAAAACTTTGCTACATCCTTCTTTATGCCACTCTAATAAGACACTCTCTTAATGTCCCTATACATCTTATCACCGCCCAGATGACTAGTCATCTAAGAATGGTGTGCTTTTTCTATAACTGCTCTCATCAAATCAACAGTACAGGGGACACAAAGTCTTTCATCACTCCTTAGCCACCCTTTACTATCAATGGAATAGCGTAGGAGATATGTAGAGATCTCTACTCTACTAATCCTATCCAAAATATCCACAAAATCTGAATCCTCTCACTACCTTGAGCCAATCTATGAGGTTAGGCTTAACCTCAAGTGCTACCAATAATCCAGGAGTGATGTCCATAGAGGGTTTAAAATCAAAGGTGGAAATAAACTCTATGCTTATCACACCACAAACATTGGACTAAGGGTTTCCATCTTCCTACTTAACGCATCCGCAACCACGTTCCCCTTGTTAGGGTTGTAAGCTATCTCAAAGTCAAATGATTCCATAAAATCCATCCACCGCTGCTACCTCAAGTTTAAATCCTTTCGTGCACATAGGTACTTCAATGATTTATGATTCATAAAAAGTTCGAACCTCTCCCCTAGCAGGTAATGTTACCAAAACTTGAGCATGAAAACAATAGCAGCCAACTCTAAATCATGGGTGGGGTAGTACTTCTCATGAGTTCTCAACTGTCTACTCCCAAAGCATACTACCCTTCCTTCCTACATCAATACTTCCCCAAGGCCAGTCCCATATGCGTCAGTGTATACTATAAAAGGCTTAGCTCCATCGAGTGAAACTAACACTAGTGCACTAGTAAGGGCACTCTTTAGCATCGTGAAGGAATCCTCACAATCCACGTCCTATACGAATGTCACATTCTTCTTAGTGAGGCGCGTAAGCGTCGCTGAAATCTTAGCAAAATTTTGATAAACTTCCTTTAATAACCAGCTAAACCTAGGAAGCTTCTAACTTCAGTAGCATACTTGGGGGCCTTCCAATCCTGTACTACTACTATCTTAGCGTGATCCACAGCTAAACCTTCTCTTAAGACTACATGCCACAAGAAACGCACATCCTCACGCCAAAAGTGACACTTCGAGATTTTTGCTTTCGATTGATGAACACGAAGTGTGCGAAGAACCCTCCTCAAGATGAATAGCATACTCTTCGATACTCCTGAAAAACACCAGAATGTCATCCACAAACACTAAAAGGAACTTATTTAGGACATCTCGAAAAACATAGCTTATCAGATCTACAAAATAGGCTGGGGCATTGGTCAGCCCAAATCACATAACCAACCACTCAAAGAATCCATCGGGTGTCCTAAATGCTATCTTATCGATGCTATCATCAGCGACCCTAAGCTGATGAAATCCAGTGGCTAAGTCAAGCTGAGAAAATAGTGAAGAGCCAACCAACTAATCGAAAAGATTGTCTATCCTAGGTAATAGGGAAAGGTTCTTCTTCGTGAGCTTGTTCAACTCTTTATATTCTACAGAAAGTCGAAGGGAACCATCTTCTTTTGTAGCAAAGACGACTGGCACTCCCTACTTAGATATGCTCCATCGGATGAAGCCTTTCTCTAGTAGCTCATCGATCTGCTTATTTAACTCCTTCCTCTCCCTAGGATCCATATGTCTCATGGGCAATGCCATTGACTTAGCATTGTCATTCAGATAGATCCTAAAGTCGATCTCTCTCTTAGAGGGTAGCTCCTTAACCTCCTCAAAAACTTCCAGGAAATCTCTAACAACTGGAACTGAATCTAATTCTCCGAGTGATGAATCAAGAGAATAAAGGAAGCTCAACATGACTGACCCTTGTGGGTTCTAAGAAACCTCGAGAGTTCGTCCGCTACATGTCTCAAGTCTAACGACTCTCCTCTCGCGGTCCAATATCGCACCATAAATGGATAACCAGTGCATCTCCAAAATCATCCCATATCTCAAAAATCCCAGTACATAGGCATCACAATCAAACTCTATGCCTAGCATAAAATTTTCAAACCCCTACAAAATCACGGATAAATGTGCCGATCCTCCTATAGGGTATGAAACAAATACAGGGTCTACAATTAGAGAAATCTCTAAGTGCAAACAATCAACCAAGGAACTAGAAATGAAAGAATGCGATGCTCCGGACTCAAGAAGAGTTCAAATAGGAAAATCTGAAATAGAGATCAAACCTACTACGGTGACTTTCCTACCTCGATCTAGTCCACTGCTAGAAGGTGCTGCATCTAAAGCCTGTACTTGCGTCGTAGGTGCGCCTGCTCTCCGCCCCATCTTCTAAGAACAAGCTCCACTAAGGTGTCCAGTTTGCAAACAGTTGTAACACCTCCCCTTCATCGTGTACTTCTTACTATCTTTTGTAAAATGCCCTACCAATCCATAGTTATGACATTTCTCGCCCTTCTTGGTCTATCCCTTCTAAGGTCCTCCTCCTTTCTTCTTGTCCTTTTCCTTCTTATTCATCCACCACTACTTAGAGGTTTCTGATTTAGGAATCTCCTTAACCTCTTCTTTCTTAGCAACATATGATATGAGGGCCATTTCCACAAGTGATTCATATGTCGCTCCCATAAGTACATGTGTCAATGCCAATCCTTTGAGGTGCTGGTTCAAACCCTTAGCAAACTTGGTGACCTTCTTATGCGGTGTACTAAGAACCTCCATTCCGAACTTCGATAACTCATTAAACTGATTTATATACTCTTTCACCAAAAGACTACCCTGCTTCAAACTAATGAGCTTCTCTAACTGCATGCTTTCCTCGGCTTGCGATAAGAACTTTCTCTCAAACCTTTCCCGAAATCCAAATCAACCAATCTCTCTACCCTCCATCTCTACAATATACCACCAGTAAGAAGCCTCTCCCTTCAGCTGCAAAGATGCAAGCTGAACTGTCTACTGGTCCTTCAATCCTAACAACCCAAATATCCACTTCGTATTCCTCAATCAAGTTCATGCCTCTATGAAATCTTCCATGCCAGAAAGCGTCTTGCCTCATAGACTAACGAAGTCCTTGCATAGATTAGAAAAATTGGCTACTGCATGTGGATTAATGGGACATCCACCCGCTGGTGCTGCATTGGGCGCTTGCCATGCAACTCTAGTGCCGTAGCTTGGAGGTATCTACGGAACCAGCCAGGACTTGGACACCCTCTGGAAGATTTGGGGCGTCTGCTAAACTAGGTAAGGAAAATAAAATTTAGGCCTGAAAGAATCGAAAGAATGTTGAACTAGACTTTGAGGAGATTTTTATAAAAACTCTCTTATACTTGAAAACTATTTCTATAATAAGAGTTTCTTTTTGATAAATACTTTTAGTTTGAAGATATGTTACCTTTTAAAAATACTTTACTTTTAAAACAAATTTTTAAGAATTCTGTAAACTTAGACTCTGATACCAAATGAAACATTCCACACCCCATAGTATTTCCAAAAAGGGCACCCCAAAGGATGTGGTGCATTAAAGGTATAACTAAAGCATCACAGAGACTAAAATTCATAAGAAAAATAAGTAACAGCAGTGGAAAACATTTAAATAATAACTTATCATTGAAAATTAAACTTCATTTAGAAGTAAGTCATAAAAACATAACATGCCTCAAAAACTCAAAATATCTTGCGTCTCATGAAAATACATCTCAGTCTCACATAATCAGAGTACAAAAACAACAACAACAATAATCCCTCTCACAAGTGCCAATCCATCATAAGCCAAATGAAAAAGATGAAAAGAAGAAGAATACATCTGAAATGAAAAAAATCCAGGAATGAATCTCTAAGCAACCTGAATCAACTATCCTCAACTCTGCTGACCTATTAGGGGAAAGACAAAGGAGTGGGCTAGCTAATAAGTCTTGTGAGTGAAAGTAATTACTAGCATTTCTAAGCAAGATAAAGATAATAGACTAAGTAAAAGTTCTAGCAAGAAAGGAAAATACAGAAAAGATAAAACTAGGGTAAATAATGTTTCTGTTTGACTGTTTGCTTTGATTGTTTTCACTTGTCTTAAACTACCATGATTAGGCTGAAATTCTGATCCTATCTCAACTGTTAACTCGATTAGGTTGAAATCCTAATCCTACCCATTGATTGGCCTTCCCTACCTCTATTGTGCCACCGTGAACCAATCCTGTTGGTCACGGAAAAAGACACCTCTTTAGCACTTAGGACGCAGTAGCGAATTATTTACCTTAATCGATGCCGCACATTCGGTCATCGTCGGTACACACTAACTGTCACCCCTATTTGACCCTTTATTTACCCTAATCAGTATAAGCGTGTCCAGCCTGACCTACGTGTGAGACCATCAGTCCTCGACCTGAAAGGCAATGCTGCCAATACTGGTCCTAACAAACAAATCTTCTACCTTTGCGCCCTTTGCCCAAATCTCCAGATTTGAGCCTCTATCTATTGGCCACTTATTTACCCTAATCAGCATAAGCGTGTCCCAACCTCACCTATGTGTGAAACCATCAGTCGTAGACCTGAAAGAGAATGTTGTCGGTATGGGCCCTACTTCTATATTTGCTTATTAGCTTAATCCAAGATCTAAGTTTTAAAATTAGCCTTTTCTGTTATCTCTTCTTTCTAATTATGACCTACATGTTATAATTGTTTTTGCAACTATTACTCTTCTATTTTCTCTTTTTAGTTATAACCACTTTTTATAATTATGCTTGCAAATACCTTAAATTTTTCTATTTCAGTCCATCTCTATTTTTATTTTAGTTTTTCTCATTTTACATCTGATTTCTGTAAATTTGGTGTTATTCTATTTTAATCCATATTTGTGAATTCTTCTCTTTTTAATATTTTCTTCACATCAAAAAGGATTAAATCTCTAAAAAAGAACCTAAATTTATAGGCTAAATTCCAACTTAAAACATGTGTACATAACTGTAATTAACTATAAATAACTGAATAAAAATAGACTAAAAAGAACTTCTTAAATTTACTTAAAAACCTACTATAAATAAAATTACATAAAAACTGTCTCAAAATTATAGAAAAACTACAACTGTTGAGAACTCTATTATTTTAAAATTCTTACAAATCTAAAATAATTACAAAACACTCACCCGTGGTCCATAGCTCCAGTCCTGGGCCTGCCTAGATCCACTTTTAGGGCATAGAATATTTTTATCAAAAAGATTTCCTCCCTAGAAATTTTTTCTATTTAGGGTTCAGCCTTAGGCAATTAACCCAATTGGGAGAAAATCTGAATGAGAAAAATTGCTAGGCCTAGGGTTCTATTTATAGTGCGACTTATGGATCTCAGGCCGTTAGATTTGAAGATTAAATCTGGTGCAACCATGTCATAGGCTCACTAAGAACTGTCGGATGGAGCTACGCACGCACATGATTAACCAAAAATCAAAATTACTCTCTTCGGCTCGTACCTAGATGAAATATCGTCCAGGCAGAAGTGCGGGTCGACCCATTTTTCTTACGGGTCGACCTACAGGTCGACCTGATCAAAACAAGGGTCGTCCCCTAAGGGTCTTGTTAAATTTTGTTTTTGTTTTTGTTCATTTACTTTTGATTTTTTGTTTCTCTCGTAACTTCTCCATTTTAGCTCGGATTTCGACAAGTTATATATGATAATTAATTAGAAAATTACTATGGACCTAATGGTGCAACTTCTATGGCTCGGTTCTGACAATTTCACAAACCTATTTTATTGTTCAAGTAATTCATTATTTAATTATTATATCTCAAAATTTTTAAATGAATCGCTTTTTGGAAATCAAAGTAATTTTAGAACTTAAACCTCTTTTTTAAAATAATCAACTACAAGTTAAACCATCATTAAACTTAATTAAATCTTAACTAAATTTGATTAATAATTAAGGGATAATTAAACCTTAAATAAATAATTTATTATAAATTTAAATCCCCAATTTATTTATAATTAAAAATTATTAAAACACTTGATTAATATTAAAAATAATTAACCCTACATTAATTATAATTAAATTAAAAATAAATTATATACTTAACTCATAAATAATTAAAAAAATCTTGCTTCATTGATAAGTAATTAAAAATTAATCTTACTTTTAAAAGATAACTAATTAGTACTAATATTTACTTAATTAAAAATAAGAAACCTTGTTTAATACTTAATTATTAATTACTAAACATAATTAATTAAAACTTAATTATTAAATTCTTAAATAACTTTCTAAAACATTATTATTAAGTTTATAAAACATTTTTAAAACACTTTTAAATAAAAGCTCAAATTTTTCAAAAAGTCGAACTTTTAGCGAAACTACATCCATAGTGACTATCGCTATGGATGCCATAACTTGAAAATACTTTTTGGCTTTCCTCTTTGAAAACTTAACATTTACAAGCTTACTGACCATTTTAAATATAAAGTAAATGCTTTATAAAACTAAAACAAAAATCTGAAACTTCAAACATTTTTTATTTTGAAAACACATAATCAATTTATCTATACAAGGATTTCAAGTCAACTAACCATACAAAAGTGTTAACTTTCTAATCATATAATCACATACTCATTTTCATATCATTTAAGCATATCACAAGCCACAAACACAAGCAAAATCTAAACTTACATCATCCACACATGAAGACTATTTTTTTCAATTTGCTAACTTCACTAACATTCACTACAAGTCTAAACTCACAACCGATGATACACATAAGATCTCACATGTACACATCACTATTATGAAATATTTTCAACAAAATCAATGCAAACCAATTTGCAATAATATAAAGGTCAAAACTTATTTTTTTTTAAAAGTGTTTTGCTTTTCGAATCTTAAGGAAACTAAACTATTCCCAAGCTCCTAAACACCACTAGATCCATACATTAGACTTTGAAAAATAGAAATTTTGTTGGATTAATGGCCAATGTGGGCTCGGCTATGGTTATATATTGCTCGGCCATGGTGCTATGGAGGGGTATAAGCGCTTTAGGAAGGGAAAAAATTGTTTAAACAAGTTTTGAAAAAGCTTTAAAGTAAAAGTTTTGACTTTTTTCTAAAACTTTAGAATTTGAGGTGGATGCCATTGGCATGGTTTTATAACTTGGAAAATAAACAAAAGAAGCTTTAAAGAAGTGAAAATAAATATGGAAATGAAAAACGAACAAATGTTTTATATAAAATGACATAATGAAATTACTAAACTACCCTAGGGTACATGCCCTCCACTGCATGAATGTCACGTCACCCCCCTAATGTCTCCTCCCCTTTTACCCATGAAACGTTCCGCTTTCTATTTTTCCATGAGAAAACATGCATTAATGCCTAAGTACAAATGTTTAATCATGTATTGTACTTAAGTTTCCAAAATGTCACGTCAATGTTTAACTTAATTAAGTTGTTTATACCCTTTTATAACTTCTTAAAGCATATCAAACAATTAGTATATGTGTGTGTATATATGCAAAAGTGTACACAACATTTCAAATAACTTTTATATGATGAAACATTGAAAATTCAAAAAACGATTTCCAGTCACATTTTCTATTTTTCTTTGAACTCAATGTTTTTGTAAACCAAATTCAAAAATGAATTTTCTATTACTAGTTATAAATTAGAAAAGAGATGTTTTAAATATAAAAACCAATATTTAAATTTAATTAAATATTCACAAGCCACAGTGATAAAATTCTGGGTCGTTATATTCTTCCCCCTTAAAAGAATTTCATCCCTGAAATTTCACCTCATAACCTCCCAAGACTATTGATAAGTCCACATGATGTTCATAAAATATTCATATACAAATATCTGGTTTTTATTTAAAGAACTTTTTGAAACGAAACTTTATATTTTAATCATAGAAGATATGTACATATAGCCCGAGTAACTTCAAAATGATACCAAGGAACTGGATGTTATCAAAAAATATCATACATTCCCTTATCAAGGAGGGTTATACTTAAGAGAAGTGTTTACCATATGAATACATCTCTACCCCAATTTTAAGTTATTTTCGAGCCACTCGAACTACTTAACTTAAAAATATTTCTTTCATTTTCAAATCCTAATTTGGAACGACACTTTACATATTTCCAAAAAAAACATTTATTACCAACTTGTTTTGGGTTAGTTCAGATTTGAACTTATTTCGATTGTACAATGATAAAGAGAATAATTTACTAAGTACCACACAACGTTCACCTTGGAAAACATCCGATCGTCACTTAGAAGATTATTTCGATTATCACAAAACAAATCGACTTATTTCTTTGTACTAATCCAAAGAAAACACTTCTTGTTTAACATTTCCATATTTTACACTTGGACCAAAAATATTTTCGAATATTATTATTATTTCCTAAAACCTCGAAAACCCTTTTTCAAAACACTGGGTTTTAAGCTCTCAAATTTTCAACCTAATTTCTTTTTAATTATAAAGGCACATTCTTATTAATCCATTTTGTAACATCCACTTTTATAAAACCCATTCTCTATATTTATTCAAAAACCTTCTAACTTTTAATAAACATCTTTTATTAAAATCAATTTTAATTCAATATTAACAATCGAACGCCTTATAGTCAAATTGTGAGACTTAATTAACAAGGTGTTCATTTTAATTTTTTTCCTATTTCAATGTACCTAACCTAAGACTTAAAAGGGAAACTTCCTATAAATATTAACAATAGTTAATGCTCAAAACTAGACAAGCATGACAAAACTGGACCCTAAATGATAATAATAGAATATTATTATCTCCTAACAATAACTCCTTAAAACTACTATACTATTTTTCAAAATTATTTTTTTGTATATAAGATATATTATTGGTAAAATTATTTAATTTACGCACTTTTCAAAACAATATTGTGTCAGTTGGTATTGTTTAAGTGTTTAAGAATTCCTATCGATAGTATTGGCCAAACACATCGACCAAAATTTATATACCACTTAATCGATCGAACAACACAATATAAAATGTTTTTATATCACTAACAAATACACGCTTTCATATAATATATACAATCAAACATATAATAAGGAATTCCATACCGTTATCTCTTAATAAATTACCCCACTAAAGCCAAGTCTCTTGATTAACCTTGTGCTCTGATAACAAAAGCAACGACCTACCTTTTCGAACCCCAGAAGTCGACACTAATTGATGTAGCGCACAATGCCTTAAATCTTAGGTCGCCTGTTTTGAGATGCGAGCCATGCCTTAGGTCGCTCACTAACGAGCGACGACCTAACGAGCTAACAGTTCAAGAAGAATTAACTTAGGTCGCTCACTAACGAGCTATGACCTAACGAGCTATGCCTTAGGTCAGTCTGTTGTGTTGTAAAATCTCTATAAATACGGGTGTGTTGTCATTGTAAAAGTGGTTGATTTTTGAATAAACTTTTGAATGCTTTGTGCCTCTTTTAAAATTGGAAGTTGAGTGTGAGCTCCTTTCTCCATCTTCGGTTATTTGAGTGCGCTTGAATCAACGAATTTGAAGCCGGCTCACGGAATCTCGCGTGCGAGATCAACGTCGAAGAATCGTAGATCTTTTAACACGGAATCGTACACGATCAACGTGTTGAAGATAGCTAGAATCCGGTATCTCGAGAGATCAATGGATTTGGGAATTTATCTTGTTTTACTTGACACGAATCATTTCGTGAGGAAGAAATTGCATCAATTTGTATCAAGCATTACTAGCATGTCAAAGTTTGTTAATCCGCTGCGTCAGTTTGGTATCAGTGCTAGTGGAAGCTTAATCAAACTAGATCCAAGCTAAGTTGATCAAGGCGGAATCAATTCAGTTCAAAGTCGTGCATTCATATCAGTTTGTGCAAAGCCGAGCCGAGCTAAGT
Source organism: Allium cepa (assembly GCA_030765085.1). Lineage (NCBI taxonomy): Eukaryota > Viridiplantae > Streptophyta > Magnoliopsida > Asparagales > Amaryllidaceae > Allium > Allium cepa. The sequence goes on along the minus strand of CM060928.1, from coordinate 531,156,167 downwards.
TCAAAACCGAGCCGAGTTAAAGTAGTATTTGTGTTGGATCCGAGATTGTTTGAAGAACATGCCTCCGAGACGTGCTAATCAATTTCCAAATGTTGAAGATGTATATAGAAGATAAGAAGCTGAGCAGATGGAGCAGCGTATCAATGAAAAGTTCGATGAAGGTATTGGAAAGTTAGAGAAGTTGATGAGAGACATGAATCAAAGTCAAAGGAGAACTTTACCAGTTTCGCGTCATAGTGGAAACAGAGTTTCACCTTCAGTTTTCAGAGAAAGAGACGTCCGTGGTAGCAGAAATGTTGATGATCAGAATCGACATCGACATGCATCAGATTTGGAGGAATCCAGCGATGGTGATAGTAGCTTTTGTCGAAACCATGGCCAAGGAAGAAGTCGTAATAGAGATTACGAAGATGATGGTCGATGGGAGTCGGGGATGAAAATAGAGATTCCAGAATTCAAAGGGGGAATGATAGCGGAAGAGTTTCTGGATTGATTATCAAATGTTGAAGAAATTTTTGACTTCAAGGAAATACCTGAGCATCGCAGAGTTAAGTTGGTTGCTACACGGTTGAAGGGTAGAGCTATTGCATGGTGGCAACAAACTAAACTTACACGGGAAAGAATGGGAAAGTCGAAGATTGTTTCATGGGAAAAGATAAAGAAGTTAATGAAGGCTAATTTCTTGCCTTATAATTATCAGTCTCATATGTATCAGCGCTTACAGAATTTGAGACAAGGGACAAAGTCGGTAAATGATTATGTAGATGAGTTTTATCAACTGATTGCTAGAAATGATATCATGGAGACGGAGGAATAGTTGACAGCTAGATTCGTTGGAGGATTGAGAATGCAAATTCAGGATATAGTGAATATGTTTGATCCAAGATCCATTGCCGAAGCACACCAGAAGGCTCTAGCTTGGGAGAAGTAAGGTAGAAGAGGAGGTGGTGTGTTTACAAGTTCGATCAATCAGGTGAAAGGGGCTAGTAGCAATAGTAATGTTTCCAAGGCTGTTAGTAAACCGGTTGTCAATGAAGTTGCTAAGACCAAGGTCAACAACAATATCAAGTGTTATAACTGTCAGGAGTTTGGTCATAAGAGCAACGAATTCCCGAAGCCTAAGAACCGAGCGATGGTTGCTGAGGTTGAGGATGAGGATGCAGAAATAGAATGTTCCAATTCACTACCAGTTGAGGAGGAAGAAGAATTATTGGCGGGAGACGAGGGATATTCTTTAATGGTGAGGAGATCTTGCTTGACGCCAAAGCAGGAAGAGGAGATTAGCTGGTTGAGGAGTAATATTTTTCAGTCGACGTGCACTATTTTGGGAAGGGTTTGTAAGTTTGTTATCGATGCAGGAAGTTGTGATAACATCATCTCTACAGAAGTTGTAAAGAAGTTAGCGTTAAAAAGAGAGAAGCATCCCAAACCCTACAAATTAGCTTGGTTGAGGAAAGGTGAGGAAGTGAAGTTTAGTTAAAGAGCTTGTGTAACTTTTTCCATTGGAAAGAACTATAAGGATGAAATTTGGTGTGACGTGGTAGATATGGATGTATGTCATTTGGTGTTAGGAAACCGTGGCAATTCGATAGAGCCGTGCAACACGATGGTAGGACTAACCGCTATAGTTTCATGTTCAATGGCACTAGAATCACTTTAGTTCCTAAAAAGCGACAACAAAGTGAAAGCAAGTTGGAGGATATCGAGGAATTAAAGACTCTGTTATCTTTGAAGGAGTTTGTCAAAGAAGTAGAGGATGGGCCTGAAGTATTTCTGTTGATTGGACGTGAAAGTAGTGAAACAGTTGAAATTCCTGAGGAATTTAAGCAAGTATTGAAGGAATTTGAAGATGTATTTCCTGAAGAATTACCAAAAGATTTACCACCATTGAGAGACATACAACACCAGATTGATCTTGTTCCGGGAGTTGTGTTCCACGTAGACCACATTATAGAATGAGTCCAAAGGAGCACGAAGAGTTGAGAAGGCAGGTGGAGGAGTTACTTGAACAAGGGCGCGAACAAGAAAGTTTAAGTCCTTGTGCAGTACCAGCCTTGTTAGTGCTAAAGAAGGATGGAACTTGGAGAATGTGTACAGATAGTCGAGCACTAAACAAGATTACAGTGAGGTACAGATTTCCGATGCCAAGATTGGACGACTTGTTAGATCAGTTGAGTGGAGCTGCTATCTTTTCAAAGATTGATCTGAAGAGTAGGTATCATCAGATTCGAATTCGACCAAGGGATGAATGGAAGACCACATTCAAGATGCGGGAAGGGTTGTATGAATGGCTGGTCATGCCATTTGGTCTTTCGAATGCACCTAGTACTTTTATGCGAGTGATGAATCAGATCTTTCGACCGTTTATTGGAAAGTTCGTGGTGGTATACTTTGATGATGTATTGATATACAGTGGAAGCACAGAAGAACATCTACAACACTTGCAGGAAGTGTTGATGATACTTCGTCAGGAGCAATTTTACACGGCATCAAAGAAGTGCATGTTCATGACACCCAGTATTTTGTTTTTGGGACATGTGTTGTCCAAGGAAGGAATCCATGTGGATCAAAGTAAAGTTGAAGCAATCAAGGATTGGCCACAACCCAGGACTGTAACTGAAGTGAGAAGTTTCCATGGGTTAGCATCATTCTACCAAAGGTTTATTCCACATTTCAGTAGCGTGATGGCACCAGTGACAGATTGTATGAAAGGAAAGCAGTTTGTGTGGACTGAAGAGGCTGATTCTGCTTTCCAATAGATCAAGACACTTTTGACTACAACACCGATTCTTAGATACTCGGATTTTCAGTTGCTCTTTGAGCTAGATACTGATGCGTCTAAGGTTGGAATTGGTGGAGTATTAAGTCAGAAGGGTCGTCCAATTGCTTATTTTAGCGAGAAATTTTCTGGAGCCAAGACAAGATACAGTACCTATGACCTGGAGTTCTATGCTATTGTACAAGCCATAAAGCATTGGAGACACTATTTGTTTCATAAACAGTTTTTGTTATATACGAACCACGAAGTGTTGAAGCATTTGCAGGGACAGGATAAGATTGCAGCCAAGCATGCTTTATGGATCGCATACTTGCAACAGCTTACATTTATTGTAAAGCATATGTCGGGAGTTACAAATCGGGTGGCAGATGCATTGAGTAGAAGAAATCATTTGTTGACTACGATGAGAGTTGAAGTGACGGGTTTTGAAGTATTTCCAGAATTGTTTGTTGAAGATCCTTACTTTGCTAAGATTATAGATGAAGTCGAGAAAGGGAAGACGGATGAGTATCTGTTGGTGGATGGTTTTCTCTTCAAAGGAAATCGATTATGTATACCAGAGTGCAATTTGCGGATGAAGATTGTGAAGGAATTGCATGAAGAAGGACATGTGGGAAGAGATCGTACCTTGCAGTTGATTTCTCAATCATATTTTTGGCCTTCCATGAGGAAAGAAGTTGAAAGATTTGTGCAGAGATGTCACATATGTCAAGTTTCCAAAAGGACAGCTACGAATGCAGGATTGTATATGCCATTGCTCGTGCCTTCTAGACCATGGGTTGATGTTAGCATGGATTTTGTTTTGGGTTTTACAAGAACTCAACGAGGGAATGATTCTATATATGTTGTGGTGGATAGATTTCGAAGATGGCACATTTCATAGCTTGTAAAAAGACCGTCGATGCAGTCCGTGTTGCTCAATTGTTCTTTAAAGAGGTTTATCGACTACATGGGCTACCTGTAACAGCCCTAGTTTTTAGCCATTTATTTTATTATTTAATTTTTAAATATACTTTATATAAATTATGTTTAAAAATATAGTTTAATTATTTAATTTGGAGATATATTTTATAAAATTGTTTGTGTCAATAAAATTAAATAATATCTGTGAAAATTTAATCTAAGATTGAACAGTTAAATTTCGCGTTTGACAGACGCGTCAATTATAGGGTATAAAACAACGTAACAAAACGTGTGTTTTTAAAATTTGAATTTTGTGAAAATTTTTGAGGTTTTAACCTGCGTCTGTTTAGCGTAGTGTAAAAATCAAGTTTTAAATATTTTTGGATATAAAATATCAGTCAGTAATTTTATAGTAACCGTTACTTTGTTTTAACTGACAGATTGGTTTTTAATAAATTATATACGTTTGCATGCCTAAAGCCTACATAAAATTTTGCCTTTTCATTTAGCAAAATCAAACTAAATCACGATTGGTTAGCTAGAGAGGAATCATCCTTATAGTAACGTTCGAAGCAAAATTTGGGGAGAGGAATTAGTGCATTCTTAAATATGAACGTGCACATTTACTTATTCTTTCTTCCTCTGCTTTTAGACAGTACTGCATATGTAACGTAAAACATATCTTAGCCTTCCACTTTATCAACTGAAAACTCTCGAACATGATCAAGCAAATATGTATGTAACAGTTATTTCTTTTGCCTTGTTGAGTGAAAGCTTTTTCAATTGATTTCCAAAAAAAAACACTCAACCAATTAAATGGTATAAAATAGGGTAATCAAGTTTTATAAACTGGAAAATTTATTTTGCCAAGCATCACGCATTGATAACTCTCCTGGTTTATTTCTTTAACCACGTGTACCAGCAATTATCAAAAAGAAAACTGAAATGTGCATTAATCTGGAAGATGTTAAACCAAACAATTATTTACTGGTATAAATGGTGAAATCAAATATGTAGTTAATAGGCAGCTTAAATCACGCAAGCTAATATATTCATAACGTTGTAACTAATACTTTAAACCCATTATTTAACAAACCATAAATCACGCACGTATATTTTCATATTTTCAAACTTTATATAGGTTGTAACTCTCGGCCCCTTCTTGCTTTATTTCTTTTGTAACTGATACGTTATTTTTTCCTCTAGAAATTAAGTCTCGGCCTATATGTATCTTTCACCTTTCTCTACTTTTTTTCTGCAAATTCCAGTCAGTCTTTGCTCAAATCAGGTAATAGTCTTTTATTTTCTTTCTTCCTATTCTAAGTTTTCTCTGCCATTTTGTTTGCTCGTCCATTTCATTTTGTACCACCACCTGAGTTGTTTAGATGAGTTGAGAGTGTGAGAAATATTGGTAGGCTTGTGGCTGATCTGGCTAGAACTAGGAAGAACATAGGATGTTTTGGCTGAAGCAGTTTGAATGTGGAGAGTTTTATTTTAGGCTTAAAACTGAGTAGTTGTATATTTTGGTTTCTAGTTGCTGTTGTTTGCTCAAAATCTGCTTGGATATTTTAATACTGATAAGAACAGATACTATTTGATTTTGTTTTAAGTTGGTAAAACAGATTTTACCCAAAGTTGTTTTTAAATTGATTAGAACAAATGCTACCAGATAATTTGTTTTATTTTAAAATTTTAAATTAATAAGAACATATGCTATTTGATTCTTTTGTTTTAAACTGATGTGAAACAGATGCTTTAGAAATTGATAAATACAGATGCTACAAAATATCTTGTTGAAACTGTTTGCAAACAATTTCATGTTGAATTTAAACTTGTATGTTCACTGAGTTACTTCTTTGCCTTGATTCACTTGGTCATTTCTTTGGGTCTGCATTTTTGGCTACTGCCTATGGGGTCTACTTTTTAACCTGACAAGCATTTGATTCACCGGTAACACTTTAGTCTCTTGAGTTGTTTACTGCCATTGTTGTTTGCATCTTGATAAGGGTTGCACTGCAGTTGATTCACTTCACTTGTGGTCTTCATTTTTTCATTTGAAACTTCTGTTTCAATTCGCATTTCTTTGAAACTTGAGTTGCACACTACTGTCTTGCATGATTTTGATAAAATGTGAAATATTACATGTTGCTTCGTACCATGCTTTAGTTGTCTGCATCCCATATCTTTGCTCTTACAATATGAACAGACCCTTGAAACCATATGTTATCTTGTTGTTTGAATCATTGCTTGATGTTATATATGTATGTAGATAGTGTGTCTGCTTGTCTGCATTTAGGTTGTATTCATATATACCTACCACTGTTGCATTATTTGCTTCACTTGAGCTTTTTTTGTAACTATAGCCTATTGTGTTCAGCTTGAAAACTTTGCATTTTCCAAATTTTGATAGGTTCAGTCTTCATTTTTGTCTTCCCAGTGTTCATGCACTTGGGTTTGTAGCAGTTTCCATGACAAGTTGCATCCTGAAGCTTGATCATTGTTTCACTGTCTTGATCATTTTTTTCTGATAGCCTGTTGTTTACACTTTGATGCTGTTTCATGGTTTCACTTGTCTTCACTTCTGTTTGTTCCTAGTTGATGTGGCATTGTGCCTTTGGTCTGCATTGAAGTTGTATTCATATCCATTTTGTTTGCATCACCTGATATGTTTCAGCCTTCCTATCCATTGTTGTTGCATTATCTGATATGTTTCAGTTTCCATGTCAAAGTGGTATCCATGCTGTGCACTTAGGTCCAGTCAGAGTGTTTGTAGAGGAGATGAAGTGTTTAGGCAGAGGTAGGAAAGTAGTGTGTGTGTGGATCTGTGACCCGAAGCAGAGAAGGGATTGACTCGAAGTAGTGGCCTAGCTGACTCGAAGCAGCTACATATTTTCTCGAAGCAAGTGTGGTTTGGCTCGGGTATGTTGAAAGATAGGCTAGAAAAAAGAGAGAAAAGAAAAGGGCTGTGCACGTGTACGTGTATACCCCGGTGTATCATAAGACAACCCAACCTTTTGCCTTAGTCGTCAGTCTTTAGGAAAATTTGCCGTAAATTTTGGGTTAACCCGGTTCTCGTTAGGGTACGTTTTGGTCACGGTACACGGTGGAGTGGTCGAGCAAAGCCAAAAACAAATTCCGTTCTATTTTAAATTTTTCTTGACCATAAATTCTAAAGTCACATTTCAAATTATTTGAATTTGTTCTAGATTTGAATCTAGGCGATATTCGAGAATTTTGACCGTTATTCTCTGTCGGTCTGTACCGGGAAACGTCGTTTTAAATTCAAATTTTCTGCAACTCTCAGGTGAGTATTTCTCACCAGACATACGTATTTATATTTTGGTAAATTATTGCAAGTGTATGTGTAAAATTGTATTTCACTATTATCTGTCTGTAATGTAATATAGAATGATGGACCCCATTTAAATTGACACCTCATCAGTATTATCTGTTATATTATTTCTGCAGTTATATTTTTAATTGTTATTTACTGCTTAAATCACCACTGCAAGTTCCCTGTTAAAGTTGGATTGTTATGGGCTGAAATAATGATTATTGTTAAACTAGTCTGTTAACTGCTTAACTGATAACTTGGGATTGCGGGTTTGAAATGATAGAACCCGGTGTTTGTAAATTACGGATTGAAATGATATAAATCCGTATCACTTGACCTAGGCTAGAAAATTATATACAGGCCCGTGGTCCTTATAATATTTTCTGAAATATTTAAAATTATTCTGGGAGTTAAATATTTGATTTAATATCTTTAAAAGATTTTATATTGATTTTTGAAGGAGTTATAAATAAAGAAATAAATAAATAAAATGTGGAATATAACTTATTTTAGAAATTTTGGATTTGAAAGAATAAGATCTCAGTTAAGAAAAGAAATAAATAAAATAAGTTATAATTGGAAATACTTATTAAGTTAAACAATCTACTACAGCATTCAAATGCTGTCTTTTTGAAATTGGACCAGTTTTACCCGTAACTTTAGATAGCATTTCCTAAGTGCTACAGAATCTAGAATTTGACTGTTTTAAAATTTAAGGAAATCGATTTTGATATTTATAACTGGATTTTTCCTTAATAAAATTTAGATGAACATTCTAGTATTAAGTCAATTTTGAAAATATTAAATAGCTGAAATTTGGAGTTTATTTAGGGAACTTATAGGAATATTCAAGACGAAAATATTAAAACATTAATTTGTTGAAAGAATAAAATCCAACCTTAGTTTTGAATATTAATACTCCATTGGATATATATACATAAGGATTGAAATGGTTTTTGGGAACGTGAAGTGATATTTAAATTTTGGTTTAAAACTTTAAATAAAGAAATATAATTGTAAAGCTACGTAAATTATCTTCTTTACAAAGTAACCATAAAGTTAACCCATTTATTTTATATACCGTTGAATGTCCAAACCATTGTGTTTGGGAGTTATGGTTTTAAAGTAAATTTCCAAAAATATTATGTTTGAAGATATAATTCAAATATTTGGTTTCCAGATATTATAAATTTTAAGCCGTATGGTTTTGGAAAGAATTATATTTGAATATAATGATATCATATTGTTTTGGGTTTTAAAATGATCTCGTACTTATAGTTTTGAAATGGAAATGTTTATTCTGGTTTTAAAGTATAAAATGTTTTAAATGACCACGGGTTATAATAACGATGGGTTGGCAAAGAGACCGGGATCGGATATGGACATACTCTCTGTCGATACCGAAAACCACTTTGACCAACCGTGTACGCGGTGGAGATTCCAGAATGAAGTAGGTCGGTGGTGGCGTTTCCTGTAAGGTAAATACGTGGACCCGACTCCCGTGAGTTGGCATAAGGTGGCTAAAACAGGAGCAATTCCAGGCCAATGAGGTCATTCCTCTGATCGGACGCTCCTCTTCGATATTATACTATGATTTTGGATTGATTCGGTGGCCACCTCTATATTTTGATTTTGGGGAGTTAGTCCGAGGTGGGCGGTAACTGCGGCTACGCGTTTCCACCAGCCTGGATAGCAATTGGTATATCTACCCTGGCATTGCCTAGTTGTGCCGTGTCATCTACCATACCGAGCCTTGTACGAGTTTAGATTTCTCCCGTAGCCCGTGTGGTATCCTCTAGTTGCTTCCCGATCAGGAGGAGCTATGATATTGGATGGACTACTGGGACTATTACGTGTTAAGGTGGAAAATGTAAAGCCTTAATGCTATTTAAAAGTATGTTTATTTTATAAATAGACACTATTATAATAGCGCAATATACTACATAGTAAATAGTTTGACGGATCCTTAGAGGATGGGCGGTCCCAAGCATCCTTTAAGTTACTTGCTCTATATTACAGTACACTTGAATTAGCTTACATTATATAAGTATGTATGTCCTGACTCGAGTGTTATGTTTTATTTTTCGCTCGGGTCAGCCTGAGTTGCAGCTTAAATTTCTTCTCCGTAGCTAGGACACTCAGTAGATCATTCGCGCTGCTGGAAGTTGTTTCAGCCTTTATCTTTTCTGGAATTCAAGACTTTGAAGACTCTATCTCTATTTATGTCTTAAAATTTGTATTGAGGATTATAGACAATGTAAGTTCTGTTTTGTTGAAGTTATATCAGTGGCTTCATGAACCACTAAATTTTTAATTTCCGCTGCGAGATTCTGATATCTGTGTATGTGATTCTGTGATCTATTTATTGTATATTCTGAGTTTTGCCAAATTTATTCTACAACGCAGTATTTTGAACAATTCAAGTCCGACAATGTGCGGATGCGAATGGTTGAAAATATTGGGTCGTTACATTTGGTATCAGAGCTTTGGCTCTAGGAAAAACTTAGAATATATGGTAAATTGGATTTACAGAATCACTTTCATACTAGATGGAACCACTTTCTTTCCGAATTTTGGAACGTTCCCTATGGTTTCAAGTTCATTCGTGTCCCTCACTTTTATCATCTTTAGATTTTGGAGTGTCTCATAACCCCACTTCGGATGATCTTTATAGTGAATTGGCGGTCTCGCCATTATTCTAATAAAGGGATGAAACTCCTTTACAATTAGCATTGATTCACCGGAGAGTTATATTTATCTTCGGTTTATATGCTAGTATCTTTGTTTATTCGGAACTCTATCTCTTCAGAACAAAATGTGGATTTACCCAACCACATCGATCTGACTCTTTAAGTCACAGTTGACCGGTCAAGGTTGCCCGCGACTTATATAACTTACCCAGTTCCTTATTTTGTTATTTAATCATCAGATCTTCTGATTTCAACTTATCTTGAATTCTATTTGATTTGAGTTCATCAAAAATTTGAGTCTCTATCCTTGTTTTGGAAAATTTATTCCTATATTTGAAAAAAATAAATCAAATATTACATATATCAGTATAATTTTCAGAATTTTAATTTAACTAGTTGTCAAGAGATAATAGTCTTATTTTATTTATGGTTTTGTAAACCTTGTGTTTTGTCTAATATAAATAAGTGAATATAAAACAATGGTTATAAATTAATTTGGAAACAGAAATGAATTCAAAACTAAAACTTGAGAATTAAATTTCTGATGATTTCAAACCTTGTGTTTAAATTTTAAAAGGATGTAATAAGTATTTTTGTATAGAAATTTGTTTCCAAAGAAATTTTAAAATTAGTGCTTTTCTCTTTGTCACTGGAAAATAATTTCGGTGATGACTGCAGCATCATCGACATTCATTTTCGAGTTTCGAAGTGAAAAGACCATTCTGTAGTCTGGCTACAGTGTTTCCTTGAGATTTTAATTGATTTGAATTTCTAAAGTATGACTTAATATATATAGATATATAATTTAAATGTGATTTGACATATTAGGTATATATATTTAGTTATCTCTAAATGGTTTGAAGGGAATCAGGAATTTAATTCTTAAAGTTATCTTGAGGAAGGAAAATAAATATAATAACAAAAATTTGAATAAAAAGGTTCCAATTGGAGATAATTAAATTGAAAGTTTTATTTGTATAACACCCAATTTCATTTAATATAACTTACCTTGATTTTCAAAAGTTAACATGTAATTGGATAATATACAATATAAAAGGATTTTATGAGTGGTTATAATAAATATTATACACTTAAATTTTAGTTATAAAAGATTAATGGGGATAAATAAGGAAAAGGAATTTAAGGAATTTTATTCAAATGTCTTAATAATCAAATTAATTTAATATGGATCCGTAAATCTAACCAAGAGATTTTAATAAAAGGTTATTTCCTGAAATGAATATGTTTGTGTAATAACAAGGTATCTTTGAATAAGGAAAATATATTTGAAAGGGATATTTTTGGAGTAAGGATTATATATCTTCAAATCATAGTTTAATTGATGTCTAAATAAATAGTTAAGACGTATTCTAATATCACTAAATTTTGATAATTGAGAATTGGTTTTCAAATGGAAATTCAAGGGTAACTTATTGAAGGAATATCTTATTTATAAGATAAGTATTTTTAATAAAGTGTTAGGTTATTTGTTAAAATTCAGAGTTAAGTACATAATAAACTGATTAGGAATACTATTATATCTACTATAGCATATTATGAGTGCTGCTGTTTCTAAAAATAAAATGTTTTGGAATTTTTTTTTTTAAATGAACTTAGGAATATTTCAACCTTGAAATGAATATTGTTTGGCATTGAATTTAAAAGGTATAAATGAAGATTATTTTAAAGGTATTATGATTTTAGTAGCATGATTTCCAAATGATAATATTTATAAATTTAATGATTTCAAAGCATTATGATTGCAAATTTATTATCTTATTTGTTTTCAAACTATCTTTAAGTGTCCTTGGTTTCCCTATCTGCTACAGAATGAGGAGGCTATTGCTTATACCAGTCTATTTAGAAATCTTTTCTATAATCTTTAAAAATCTTTGTTACTCATCAGGACCTGAGCACCCTAGGCTGACGGTCAAACTGAAAAAGGTAAACCGATTCTAGTGGATCTTTTTCGTACTTCAAATCCGGAACTATTCGTTTAAGATTCTTGTTTATCTAGCTTATCTTCTTTGTTTCTCTTCTTCCGTTCCTTTTCGAGGACGAAAAGTTCTTAAGTGGGGGAGAGTGTAACAGCCCTAGTTTTTAGCCATTTATTTTATTATTTAATTTTTAAATATACTTTATATAAATTATGTTTAAAAATATAGTTTAATTATTTAATTTGGAGATATATTTTATAAAATTGTTTGTGTCAATAAAATTAAATAATATCTGTGAAAATTTAATCTAAGATTGAACAGTTAAATTTCGCGTTTGACAGACGCGTCAATTATAGGGTATAAAACAACGTAACAAAACGTGTGTTTTTAAAATTTGAATTTTGTGAAAATTTTTGAGGTTTTAACCTGCGTCTGTTTAGCGTAGTGTAAAAATCAAGTTTTAAATATTTTTGGATATAAAATATCAGTCAGTAATTTTATAGTAACCGTTACTTTGTTTTAACTGACAGATTGGTTTTTAATAAATTATATACGTTTGCATGCCTAAAGCCTACATAAAATTTTGCCTTTTCATTTAGCAAAATCAAACTAAATCACGATTGGTTAGCTAGAGAGGAATCATCCTTATAGTAACGTTCGAAGCAAAATTTGGGGAGAGGAATTAGTGCATTCTTAAATATGAACGTGCACATTTACTTATTCTTTTTTCCTCTGCTTTTAGACAGTACTGCATATGTAACGTAAAACATATCTTAGCCTTCCACTTTATCAACTGAAAACTCTCGAACATGATCAAGCAAATATGTATGTAACAGTTATTTCTTTTGCCTTGTTGAGTGAAAGCTTTTTCAATTGATTTCCAAAAAAAAACACTCAACCAATTAAATGGTATAAAATAGGGTAATCAAGTTTTATAAACTGGAAAATTTATTTTGCCAAGCATCACGCATTGATAACTCTCCTGGTTTATTTCTTTAACCACGTGTACCAGCAATTATCAAAAAGAAAACTGAAATGTGCATTAATCTGGAAGATGTTAAACCAAACAATTATTTACTGGTATAAATGGTGAAATCAAATATGTAGTTAATAGGCAGCTTAAATCACGCAAGCTAATATATTCATAACGTTGTAACTAATACTTTAAACCCATTATTTAACAAACCATAAATCACGCACGTATATTTTCATATTTTCAAACTTTATATAGGTTGTAACTCTCGGCCCCTTCTTGCTTTATTTCTTTTGTAACTGATACGTTATTTTTTCCTCTAGAAATTAAGTCTCGGCCTATATGTATCTTTCACCTTTCTCTACTTTTTTTCTGCAAATTCCAGTCAGTCTTTGCTCAAATCAGGTAATAGTCTTTTATTTTCTTTCTTCCTATTCTAAGTTTTCTCTGCCATTTTGTTTGCTCGTCCATTTCATTTTGTACCACCACCTGAGTTGTTTAGATGAGTTGAGAGTGTGAGAAATATTGGTAGGCTTGTGGCTGATCTGGCTAGAACTAGGAAGAACATAGGATGTTTTGGCTGAAGCAGTTTGAATGTGGAGAGTTTTATTTTAGGCTTAAAACTGAGTAGTTGTATATTTTGGTTTCTAGTTGCTGTTGTTTGCTCAAAATCTGCTTGGATATTTTAATACTGATAAGAACAGATACTATTTGATTTTGTTTTAAGTTGGTAAAACAGATTTTACCCAAAGTTGTTTTTAAATTGATTAGAACAAATGCTACCAGATAATTTGTTTTATTTTAAAATTTTAAATTAATAAGAACATATGCTATTTGATTCTTTTGTTTTAAACTGATGTGAAACAGATGCTTTAGAAATTGATAAATACAGATGCTACAAAATATCTTGTTGAAACTGTTTGCAAACAATTTCATGTTGAATTTAAACTTGTATGTTCACTGAGTTACTTCTTTGCCTTGATTCACTTGGTCATTTCTTTGGGTCTGCATTTTTGGCTACTGCCTATGGGGTCTACTTTTTAACCTGACAAGCATTTGATTCACCGGTAACACTTTAGTCTCTTGAGTTGTTTACTGCCATTGTTGTTTGCATCTTGATAAGGGTTGCACTGCAGTTGATTCACTTCACTTGTGGTCTTCATTTTTTCATTTGAAACTTCTGTTTCAATTCGCATTTCTTTGAAACTTGAGTTGCACACTACTGTCTTGCATGATTTTGATAAAATGTGAAATATTACATGTTGCTTCGTACCATGCTTTAGTTGTCTGCATCCCATATCTTTGCTCTTACAATATGAACAGACCCTTGAAACCATATGTTATCTTGTTGTTTGAATCATTGCTTGATGTTATATATGTATGTAGATAGTGTGTCTGCTTGTCTGCATTTAGGTTGTATTCATATATACCTACCACTGTTGCATTATTTGCTTCACTTGAGCTTTTTTTGTAACTATAGCCTATTGTGTTCAGCTTGAAAACTTTGCATTTTCCAAATTTTGATAGGTTCAGTCTTCATTTTTGTCTTCCCAGTGTTCATGCACTTGGGTTTGTAGCAGTTTCCATGACAAGTTGCATCCTGAAGCTTGATCATTGTTTCACTGTCTTGATCATTTTTTTCTGATAGCCTGTTGTTTACACTTTGATGCTGTTTCATGGTTTCACTTGTCTTCACTTCTGTTTGTTCCTAGTTGATGTGGCATTGTGCCTTTGGTCTGCATTGAAGTTGTATTCATATCCATTTTGTTTGCATCACCTGATATGTTTCAGCCTTCCTATCCATTGTTGTTGCATTATCTGATATGTTTCAGTTTCCATGTCAAAGTGGTATCCATGCTGTGCACTTAGGTCCAGTCAGAGTGTTTGTAGAGGAGATGAAGTGTTTAGGCAGAGGTAGGAAAGTAGTGTGTGTGTGGATCTGTGACCCGAAGCAGAGAAGGGATTGACTCGAAGTAGTGGCCTAGCTGACTCGAAGCAGCTACATATTTTCTCGAAGCAAGTGTGGTTTGGCTCGGGTATGTTGAAAGATAGGCTAGAAAAAAGAGAGAAAAGAAAAGGGCTGTGCACGTGTACGTGTATACCCCGGTGTATCATAAGACAACCCAACCTTTTGCCTTAGTCGTCAGTCTTTAGGAAAATTTGCCGTAAATTTTGGGTTAACCCGGTTCTCGTTAGGGTACGTTTTGGTCACGGTACACGGTGGAGTGGTCGAGCAAAGCCAAAAACAAATTCCGTTCTATTTTAAATTTTTCTTGACCATAAATTCTAAAGTCACATTTCAAATTATTTGAATTTGTTCTAGATTTGAATCTAGGCGATATTCGAGAATTTTGACCGTTATTCTCTGTCGGTCTGTACCGGGAAACGTCGTTTTAAATTCAAATTTTCTGCAACTCTCAGGTGAGTATTTCTCACCAGACATACGTATTTATATTTTGGTAAATTATTGCAAGTGTATGTGTAAAATTGTATTTCACTATTATCTGTCTGTAATGTAATATAGAATGATGGACCCCATTTAAATTGACACCTCATCAGTATTATCTGTTATATTATTTCTGCAGTTATATTTTTAATTGTTATTTACTGCTTAAATCACCACTGCAAGTTCCCTGTTAAAGTTGGATTGTTATGGGCTGAAATAATGATTATTGTTAAACTAGTCTGTTAACTGCTTAACTGATAACTTGGGATTGCGGGTTTGAAATGATAGAACCCGGTGTTTGTAAATTACGGATTGAAATGATATAAATCCGTATCACTTGACCTAGGCTAGAAAATTATATACAGGCCCGTGGTCCTTATAATATTTTCTGAAATATTTAAAATTATTCTGGGAGTTAAATATTTGATTTAATATCTTTAAAAGATTTTATATTGATTTTTGAAGGAGTTATAAATAAAGAAATAAATAAATAAAATGTGGAATATAACTTATTTTAGAAATTTTGGATTTGAAAGAATAAGATCTCAGTTAAGAAAAGAAATAAATAAAATAAGTTATAATTGGAAATACTTATTAAGTTAAACAATCTACTACAGCATTCAAATGCTGTCTTTTTGAAATTGGACCAGTTTTACCCGTAACTTTAGATAGCATTTCCTAAGTGCTACAGAATCTAGAATTTGACTGTTTTAAAATTTAAGGAAATCGATTTTGATATTTATAACTGGATTTTTCCTTAATAAAATTTAGATGAACATTCTAGTATTAAGTCAATTTTGAAAATATTAAATAGCTGAAATTTGGAGTTTATTTAGGGAACTTATAGGAATATTCAAGACGAAAATATTAAAACATTAATTTGTTGAAAGAATAAAATCCAACCTTAGTTTTGAATATTAATACTCCATTGGATATATATACATAAGGATTGAAATGGTTTTTGGGAACGTGAAGTGATATTTAAATTTTGGTTTAAAACTTTAAATAAAGAAATATAATTGTAAAGCTACGTAAATTATCTTCTTTACAAAGTAACCATAAAGTTAACCCATTTATTTTATATACCGTTGAATGTCCAAACCATTGTGTTTGGGAGTTATGGTTTTAAAGTAAATTTCCAAAAATATTATGTTTGAAGATATAATTCAAATATTTGGTTTCCAGATATTATAAATTTTAAGCCGTATGGTTTTGGAAAGAATTATATTTGAATATAATGATATCATATTGTTTTGGGTTTTAAAATGATCTCGTACTTATAGTTTTGAAATGGAAATGTTTATTCTGGTTTTAAAGTATAAAATGTTTTAAATGACCACGGGTTATAATAACGATGGGTTGGCAAAGAGACCGGGATCGGATATGGACATACTCTCTGTCGATACCGAAAACCACTTTGACCAACCGTGTACGCGGTGGAGATTCCAGAATGAAGTAGGTCGGTGGTGGCGTTTCCTGTAAGGTAAATACGTGGACCCGACTCCCGTGAGTTGGCATAAGGTGGCTAAAACAGGAGCAATTCCAGGCCAATGAGGTCATTCCTCTGATCGGACGCTCCTCTTCGATATTATACTATGATTTTGGATTGATTCGGTGGCCACCTCTATATTTTGATTTTGGGGAGTTAGTCCGAGGTGGGCGGTAACTGCGGCTACGCGTTTCCACCAGCCTGGATAGCAATTGGTATATCTACCCTGGCATTGCCTAGTTGTGCCGTGTCATCTACCATACCGAGCCTTGTACGAGTTTAGATTTCTCCCGTAGCCCGTGTGGTATCCTCTAGTTGCTTCCCGATCAGGAGGAGCTATGATATTGGATGGACTACTGGGACTATTACGTGTTAAGGTGGAAAATGTAAAGCCTTAATGCTATTTAAAAGTATGTTTATTTTATAAATAGACACTATTATAATAGCGCAATATACTACATAGTAAATAGTTTGACGGATCCTTAGAGGATGGGCGGTCCCAAGCATCCTTTAAGTTACTTGCTCTATATTACAGTACACTTGAATTAGCTTACATTATATAAGTATGTATGTCCTGACTCGAGTGTTATGTTTTATTTTTCGCTCGGGTCAGCCTGAGTTGCAGCTTAAATTTCTTCTCCGTAGCTAGGACACTCAGTAGATCATTCGCGCTGCTGGAAGTTGTTTCAGCCTTTATCTTTTCTGGAATTCAAGACTTTGAAGACTCTATCTCTATTTATGTCTTAAAATTTGTATTGAGGATTATAGACAATGTAAGTTCTGTTTTGTTGAAGTTATATCAGTGGCTTCATGAACCACTAAATTTTTAATTTCCGCTGCGAGATTCTGATATCTGTGTATGTGATTCTGTGATCTATTTATTGTATATTCTGAGTTTTGCCAAATTTATTCTACAACGCAGTATTTTGAACAATTCAAGTCCGACAATGTGCGGATGCGAATGGTTGAAAATATTGGGTCGTTACACTACCTGAGACCATTGTTTCTGACCTGGATACTCGATTTCTAAGTCATTTTTGGTTGAGTCTATGGAATATGGTTTGGACTAAGCTGAATTTTAGTAGCGCCTATCATCCACAAACGGATGGGCAAACGGAAGTGGTGAACAGATCTTTGGGAAACTTGTTGAGATGTCTTGTGAAAGATAATTTGAAGAGCTGGGATGTGAAATTGTGTTAGGCAGAATTCGCACATCATCATGCGGTTAATCGAAGTACTGGATTCAGTCCATTTCAAATAGTATATTCAACAATTCCGAAGGGACCGTTGGATTTGTCGACAGTTCCACGTCAGAAAGAGGTTGTTAAACGAGCTTGTGATTTCGTGAATGAGTTGCAGGAGTGTCACAGGATTGTTCATGAACGATGGCTTAAGTCAAATGAGAAGTATAAGCAACTGGCAGATAAGAAGCGAAGAAGTGTGGATTTCAAAGATGGTGATTTTGTTTACGCAGTATTAACGAAAGATCGTTTTTCGGTTGGAACTTACAACAAATTGAAAGCTCGAAAGATTGGTCCAGTAGAAATCTTGAAGAAGATCAATGAGAATGCGTATCAGTTGAGACTGCCGGATCATATCCACACCGCCGACGTTTTCAACGTCAAACACTTGATCCCATATCATGAGAATGAATATGTCGAAGAAGAGGAAAGTGCGAATTCGGGGACGAATTCTTCTCAACCAGGGGAGGATGATGTAGCGCACAATGCCTTAAATCTTAGGTCGCCTGTTTTGAGAAGCGAGCTATGCCTTAGGTCGCTCACTAACGAGCTACGATCTAACGAGCTAACGGTTCAAGAAGAATTAAGAAACCTGTAGTGCGCCAGCGAGTTATGCGAGTTACGACCTAACACGGGCGAGCTAACTATAAGTCACCAAGATAAGTCGCTTGAGTGACCTAACGAGTCTTAAGTCGCTGCCGTGTGTACATTAAGTCGCTTGAAGCCTAGATCGCAAGGTCCTTAAGTTGAAGCCGCTTCAGTAGGTCGTTCAAACTTAAGTCGCTCCGCCCTTAAGTCGCTCCTATGCCGCATTGTTTAAGTCGCTCTCACAAGTCACCCAGAAATTAGGTCGCTGAGATTTCCTTATGTCGCTCAAGTTGATAGATCACTCAAGCTGCCTGTTGCCGTGCTATTGTTAAGTCCTAGGTCGTTTTTCTTATGTCGCTTGTAAATGTTAAGTGGCATTGTTGTTGTGTCGTTTGTTGGTTTGTATGTTGTAGGTCGCGTGTGTTGTAATTAAGTCGTAGGTCGTGTAATGTAACTCGTGTTGTAAGTGTTGTAGACCGTAGGTCGCATGCTAGTAGGTCGGTCTGTTGTGTTGTAAAATCTTTATAAATACGGGTGTATTGTCATTGTAAAAGTGGTTGAATTTTGAATAAACTTTTGAGTGCTTTGTGCCTCTTTTAAAATTGGAAGTTGAGTGTGAGCTCCTTTCTCCATCTTCGGTTATTCAAGTGCGCTCGAATCAACGAATTTGAAGCCGATTCACGGAATCTCGTGTGCGAGATCAACGTCAAAGAATCGTAGATCTTTTAACACAGAATCATGCGCGATCAATGTGTTGAAGATAGCTAGAATTCGGTATCTCAAGAGATCAATGGATTTGGGCATTTATCTTGTTTTACTTGACACGAATCATTTCGTGAGGAAGAAATTGCATCAATTGTATCAAGCATTACTAGCACGTCAAAATTTTTTAATCCACTGCGTCACTAATACATCCACAGTATTCATGTGCCGAATAACCAAGTGTTGGAAAAATAAATTGTTAGGAGAAAGAAAGATAGAAGATAAGAAGAAACTAAACAATCATAGTATCACACAACACAACGGAATAACATATGTTAATTAGCATAATTCTTTGCAAAGTCATTTCCAAAATTATACATCAAAGTCGTATTAATGCAAATTCTACCCTAGGGCAGTTATAACAAATTGTCCCTACCTAACTAATACAATATACATATAATACAGAGGAAACATGATAATAACAAGTTATCGATGAAGTTTTCTGCTCCAAACTCCTTTAAAATGCATCCGTGGAAGAACTGAACTACTTGGATACTCATATAAATTTGATCACCTGAGAGTTTTAAGAAAAGAAAAATAAAGCTCCATGTCAAACATGCATCTGGTGTGAGTAAACTCAAAACAACTGAATTATCACATTAAAACTCTTTGGAATCAAAGGTATCTCGTAAGACCTTGCTACATATAAACACGGATGGATTTTTACCTCACTACAACCAAAGTATTTCTATAGAAAATCCAGTAATATTATAATATTGTATAGGGTACGAATATATATTAATTATAGCCGAAAATTTTCAATTAATTAAATTCTAGCATACTAGGCTCTACAATCAAAACTATAAAGGCACATATTGGAGAAAGAATTCCAACAATGATAAGGTAAGGGACTACCTTCTGAATGGTACACCTCTAGATAAAATGCACATGGGGTTTGACAGGAAAATCTTATATGCTTGCCAAAACAAGATTAGCCTACCCACTTACTCAATAGTTGCAAATATGTCATCACCTCGGTTGATCCCAACCTTTACCGCGAACTCTCATGCACAACCTAATCCATAATAATTTAATTTAGAAAGGTGATGACACACCCTAATGGGAGCGACCCACATTTCCATGCTGCATCAACCTTGTTTTAGCCATTTTTAGGCTATGAGGCTTGAGGCTATGTTTTATCTTTTATATAGCAAAACCACTTGGAATGCAAACACCGCCCTTCGGGCATCAATGCAATGCTAGCATTCATCCATACAAGTTTGTTTTTTGGATTGAACAAAACAAAAGGCACTACTTTTACTAAATTCGTTTTGGAATCACCCTTAGGATTAGTTACACTAGCCTTTGCACTTCGCAGCTTCGTCTTCGATTCCATGCTCTTCGGGATGTTTTCAATTTGAAACACTTGAGTTTGATCAAAGCGGTTTTTAGATAACATATCCTATCCCATATCTTCGAAACAACTTTCGATAGTTCCAACAAGCTCAACCCTAGTTCTTTAGAAAATAAGAAAATAAAAGAATAAGAGCGGAGATCGCCTCCTAGCATTGAATAAATGGATTACCTTATCATTTTTCCTAGAAGAGAAAACGATATTTATACGCACAACACAACATCATTGAGAATAACTGTTCTATATAACTCACGTGTTTCTCCAAAATATTTCCGAAGTTATGTTTTTATCTAGAATTGATAGTCGGTTATCTAACTATCAAGTAAACAATCATTCAAACATGGATTTAATTCCATATGGGATCCATTAAGACTTTATTAATTAACCTTTAGATAGTTAAAATCAATTTATAAAACTGATTAAAAGATCTGCTCAAAAACACTATTCCCGAACCCTTACATCCCTTTTATACGTGGATAACATTTATATACTTATGCCACGGTGTAAGTATATTACCAAAACATTTTATTTCCAACACTTAGAAATAAAAAAAAAATCAAACATTCACCTTATCAGTATAGGTATATCTACAAAACTTCACAAAAGTTTCCTCTTTTCAAATTGCATATTAAATGGTCGAACAAGTTCAATTTAAAACATTACTTCCCATAAAAACCACTCCTTATCCTTTATAAAAAGTTTACTTTTTGACCGCCCCCATCATATTTCAAATAAATTATAAATTTTCCAAATAAATTTATTCTCACTTTGAAAAAGATCACCAAGTTAAATTCTAAAACCTCTTCACAAATCTCTAAAATAATTTATTAATCTCTTCCCTATTTTTAAAACTCTTTATAAATCTTCCTTCATATCTGCTTTATAAATTTTCCTTTACAGAATATCATTAACAAAATATCATTTGTAATATACTTTAAATAAACCCTTTCATTTAGTAAAATCCTTTTTCATAAACAAGTTACTGTTCATAATACCTTTATAAAAAAACTACATAACTTGAAAAATCATTCTTAAACTTTAAACCCCAAATTGATTTAAGAATCGAAGTTAATTTAAAACCATACCTTGCAAATTCACAAGGATGCGTAGCAATCTTAATAATATCATGCAAGCATATAACAAGCCATAAACGTAAGCAAAATCTATACATCATCCATCATGTAACAACCTGGTATTTTTGTGATTGTTTTAATTTTATATTTTAATTATTATAAATTGAATTTCCTTATTTAAAAACTTTATTTTATTTATTAAAATGGATATTTTTGTTATTTTTAAATATAAATTTTGATTTGTATGTGAATTGTAATTCCAAATATGAATAGATAGAATATTTTCCAAAAATGTGAATTTTTGTCAATGTGGTCAAACTTTGACTTTTAAATTTTAAATTTAAATAATTGAATTTTTGAATTTTATCTTTTATTATGAGAATAAATAAAATTTCAAGAATACTTCTTTTTGTTTCGTTATTATCCGATTAATATTGTGAAAGTTATGCTTTTTACACTATTGTACGTGAATTGTTTTATTTACCAAAAATTGTTTATTTTAATTTATGTAAATAATATTTTGTTTGTCAAATCATGTTCTAATTTTTGTATATATGTGTAACATGACATGTTATGTATATATATTTTATTTTTAAAACATTTTATAAGTGTAGTTGAAATTTTCCTATGTTAGTTGTATTTTGTTTACAAAGTTTAATTCTAGTTTCAATTAAATAGAGTATTTTCTTTGTTTATTTTCTATTTTTCCTAAAATTATTTACTTATTTTTCATAATATCTATCTCTGCCTTATTTTTTTATTTTATTTATTTAGACATTCATTTATTAATTAAATGGTTATGTGTTTAGATCCCTTATTTATTTCTTGGAAAGAAATTTCAAATAGATATACGTTATTGACTTAAATGCATATCTTTTAAATTTTATTTATTAAATTTTCTTGTATTTATTTGTTTTGTGAAGGCTTCTTTTGTATGCATCTTTCTTTAATTTATAGAAAACGAATCAATTAAGATACATTACTTCTTTTAATTATAGGCATAGGTTTCATTTGATTTCTTGCCTTTATATTTTCCACCCTTTTGATTTCCTACCAAAACATCTCTAAAATTTTAGCCGTGCATCCTTAACCCTAGCCGCCTCCAACTCATTTTCACATGAAAATTTACTTCTCATCTTTCATTTCTCACGGCCACAAAAAAATATTAGGTAATGGCCTCTTCTCTTTTTTCTACTTTTCTATTCATTTTTCTATTGAAATTTTACATTGTTTTGCTTGATCTCTTGTGCTTTGTTCGGCCTAAACACCTCACCACCTACTCCGACCACCACACCACCTTCTTCCTCTCACCATGCATGACCTGACATCCCCCTCCTCTGACCATGACTGGCCATGGCCATCTGATGAATCAAACATCATACAAATTGCATAAAACCCCTTGAACAATGCCATAGCCGAGCTAGTTTCACATCCCCTTCATTTTTATAGCTTCGGCCACTCCATTGGCCGCCACCACCAGCTTGTACACCACCACTAGCCTTCACTCCAGCTACCACCAGGTCTGTGCATGCCATGGTCGAACCAAATTAGTATTGTGGCCGAGGATAAGTGATTAGAGGTCAATCAAAATCAATTGAAAAAGCTTGGTGATGTTTTTGTAGACTTTATTCCATTTTTGTCCCAATAGCCTTAGTCTTGAATTTATATTAATACTTGCTTTATTTTGTTGTCAAATACAAGATCAACACTTGGCTCTCCACTCCACCCAAATCATAGTCGTGCAATCATGCTTTCTGGATCTTTGTTTGTGTGTTTGAATTGCTTACTCCAACTTGAAAAGTGAGTATTCACTCATGACATCTTTACTTATATAAATTGTGAAGTGACACCAAGTGAATGTGTAGAATTGCTATATCATGTTATTCCTGCCTATGATATGAATCTTATGATGTTAACCCTATTTATAAACCTGTCATATCTTCTGTTACTGCCATATGTTGTCATACTGTTTATTTATATCTGTTTCTCACACTGCAAGTTCCCTGTAGGATAGAATCACTTTGGGTTGAAATGATACATACCCAAGCAGACTTTAGAATAAAGAAAATCATTATGGGCCGAAATGATAGGCCTGAGTGATTTTTATTTATTTTAATTTACTTGGGATTGCGGGTTTGAAATGATAGAACTCGGATTTTTCTTTGTAAATTACAGATTGAAATGATATATTATCCGTATCACTTGACTTAGGTTAGAAATTTTATATACACCCGTCGTTATTATATATTTTTTCTGGAATTTTAAGAGTTTTTTAAAATGTAAAAATAGGATAGTTTGATTTAACTTTGAATTTAAAATGATTTTATAAAGTGTTATTGATTTTTCTATGAATTAAAATGGTTAAATAAATGAATATTTAAAAGTAAAATTTGAAATATAACTTAACTTGGAAATGCGAAATGTGGTTTAAAAATAGTTATGTTAAGAAAATAAAAATGGGAATTTAATTTAATTTATGAAATGGTAAATCAAATTAAAATGTAAAGTAAATGAAAATTTTGGAAAAAATGTGCTTTGATTTTTATAAGTGAATTATTAAGAAATTTGATATTTATTTATGAAATTTACTTTATAAAAATCATTAAGTTAAAAGGTATTTAAATGACTATTTTTAAAGTGAAAAATATGAAGTTTTATATGTTAAATTGGTTTAAATTGAAGTTTAATTTTTGCTGAAATTCTATTGTAAATCTGAAAATTATTTTAGTAGAACTTCAGAAAATGCTATCGTTTCTGAAAATGAACTAAAATCTGAAATAAATGAATCTGCAGCACTTTGTAAGTGTTGTAGTTGCAGAAGTGAATTAAAAAGATAAAAAATAATGAAAGAGCTATTGTAGCACTTATTAAGTGCTTTAGTTGGCTGAAATTAGATTTTTGAACTAAAATTAAACTATTACATCAGTTTCGTGAACGCTGCCTTTGCTGAATTGAATTAAACCTTTTAATTTGAAAGCTGAACTATTACAGCAGTTTTGTAAATGCTGTCTTTGCTGAATTGAACTATTTTCCAATTAAAATTGAACTATTAGAGTAGTTTTTAAATGTTGTCCTTGCTGAATTGAATTGTTTCAAATGTAACTTACCGTAGTATTTTCTAAGTGCTACGAAAGCTGAAATTTCAGTGTTTTAATGCATTTAAGTAAATAAATGAACTCTGAAAAGCTAAAATTTTGGGAATTTAATATATGATTTGAAGGTATAATGACTCCATCTTTTAATGGTTTAAATGAATGATTTTAATTCGAAATTATAAACCATTTTGAAATTTTAACCACGGGTACACTTCTCTGTATGCCTTATGATTTTTGGATGTACATCTTCAATTTGAGAGTGTGACTAGAGGTGAGCGATTGCTGCATCTCTGCGCTACCCTAACCACATCAGCACTGTATTTGCATAGTTTACTGTAATATAGGCATTTTTATGATTGCGTTTATTACTGTTTAATTGATGGTTTAATGGATCCTTAGAGGATGGGCGATCCCAAGCATTCTTTGCTTTATCATGCATTATTACTACAGTTTACTTGAGTTGGTTTACATTATATAAGTATGTATGTCCTGACTCAAGTGTTTTGTGTTTTACTTTACGCTCAGGTCAGCCTGAGTATTCACAGCTTTGGATTTCTCTTTCTGGAGCTAGGAATCGCGGATGATTCTGCTTATCTAGTTATCTATCCATTTTAGTTTCAGTTGTTCTATTTCAGCTCTTGTATTTGTGGACTTATATGTATTTGGGATTTCTATTGTGTTTGTTTTCAGACTAATATAATGTATTTTGTTTTAAGACTTTGTTATAGTAGCTTCATGAACTACTATGGTATTTTTATATTCCGCTACGAGTTATTCTGATATTTCTATGTCTGTGATTCTGTGAATGATTTTATTTGCTCCAAATTTTATTACAATGTGGTATTTTGAGCAATTCAAGTCCGACATGTGCGGATGCGAATGGCGGAAAATATCGGTTTGTTACATTTGGTATCAGAGCTTTGGTTTTAGGCAAAACTTAGCCTGTGGAGCAAAAACTCATTAGAGATGGGGTAGAAATATCCTAGAATGAGTGAAATCAATCTCAGAATCATTTCTTTGTAAGAGAACATATTTTCGAAGTACAAAATGATTTCCGAATGATTTTAAAGGATTTTCAAATATTATATTGGTATAAATTTTCTTATTTGAAATCAAGATTTTCTAAACTTCATCCCTTCGGTATCCACCTTGTTAGTAATCTCTTGGTTAGGATTCTTATCGATTAGGATTCCTTGAACTTTGGAACGCTCCCACTTGTTCTCAAATCCGATCTTGTCTTCCCTGTTTTTATCCTTTTAATTTTGGGGTATTCCATAACTCCACTTTGAATGACCTCTATAAAAATCGGCGATTCCGCAAATTTTTGAATGATTTGTAAAGGGGTGAAACTCCCTTACAATTATCATTGATTCACGGGATATTTCTGTGTCCTCGGATTTCGATGCTATATATCTCCTGCTCTACCAGGATTCTATCTCTGGCGATCGATTTTCCTTAGATTTCCACATTGATTATATTCCTAAAGTCACGGTTGACCGGTTAAGGTTGCCCGCGATTTATATAGGTTTAACCATCTTCTATTTGGTAATTAAATTATCTTATCTTCGTTCTATCTTATATTCGAACCAAAATTCTATTTGATTAGAGTTCCTCAAAATTTGAATCTCTGTTTGTTTTGAAATCCATCCTTGAATCATCCCTTGGAAATTTGTGTCCAGTTGTATTTTGAAATTATGCATACATCAAAGCTATTATTTTTATAAGGATGACCATATTTTTATATAATGGTGAAATGTTTTCAATAAGGATTATATACCATTTTAAAACGAAGATTTGAAGTTTCAAAAGGATTTGAAATTTGGAAAATTATATAAGAAATGGTTTCATATAAAATGATTTATAACTGAAGGTTTTGAATGTGAATTTGAGTGATTGAACTCTGACATTTTTAAATTGGTTTAAGGTTTTGAAAATATATAATAATACGATTTGAAAGTATTTTTCCGAATAAGAAATGTTGCAAAAGATTTCAACAAGTTCCAATGATTTCGAAGAAATTTCAAAAGAAGTCTTCGAGAAAATAGAAGTCCAGAACCCACTTATATCGTTGAAAAATAATTTCGGTGATGAATGCATGCATCATCAACATTGATTTTCGAGTTTCTGAGTGGGGGAGAGGCCACTTCGGTAGCTTTGCTATGCAATTGATTTGTGAAACCAATTTTGATTTCAAATACCGTAGTATAATTTGATTTTCGAAAAGATATGCATATATATATATGACACAGTTTTGAAATGAGCCGGTGTTCTGTTCTTGAGTTTCAAATTTGATTAATATAACCCTATCTTTTGGAATTGATTTACTAATTTGTTGGTGATTTCCAACTCTTGGATTGAAAATATGATTTCTTCGACTACTTTGAAGGTTCGAGCACTTCCAAATCAAGGTAAACTTTTCAAAGCTAAGTAATTTTGAAAAGTATAAAGTATTTGCTAAAGTATATAAGTTTAGTTTTATATGTTTTAATATGATTTAAATAAGTTTGAAACTGTTTTTTTAAGTTAATGAATAAAACTATTTTGAATTATACTAATATGAAATTTAGTTTGAAACGTTTTGAAGAAAAATTTAGTTTTTAAAATATTTTGAATAAAATTTAGTTTAAATGTTTTAACTTAGTAACATCTTTTATAAAACTATATATAATAATAATAATTTTCAAAGGTATAGAATTGTAATCGTTTTGAGGTAAGTGATTATTGAGGAAATGATTTGGTTCAGAAATAGATTGAAATTTAAAACCCAGTATATTTATGATGATTTTCAGGAAATGGACATAAATTATGTTGATTTGGATTATTTTATGAACTTATTATTTTAGAAACTTGAAATTGAAGATAATTGATTTGGAAGAAATGATTTGGTGAAATAGTATATGTTTTTCCTTTTGAAAACTGTACTGATATTGAAAGGAATTGAAATTGAGAACCTTGTTTTATTAAATACTTGATTTGGAAGTTATCGAACTTATATTAAGGTGATTTGTATAAGTATAAGTGATTTGATATATTATTGATTTTGGAAAGTACTCGATTTGAAAATGAAATCTTATATATAATGGACTTTATATAAGTACGGTATTTGAAATTGATTTGAAAGGTACTATATGATATATATTTTCGAAGTAAAGATATGGGAAGTGCTTTCTGCTTGATATCCGCTCTGTGGCCATATTATAGATTCATTCTATTGATATTATTCTCTCTGATTTTGGTTTTTCGGATGTGATACTCGAGAGTCCTACCATGGCGTAACCCATGGTCTTACAAGCACGACTACATAGCGTAATTCACCTGGCTGAGATGGCCTACGGGCATGGATCTTTCCTGGGGGATCCAGGCATAACCATTGTGTATCTGCGATTTATATAGGTCGTTTTTAGTAGCGAAATCCGTAGGGCTAAGAAAGCTTACAGATACGGATGTTTCATGGGGGATCCAGGCGTAAACATTGTGTATCTACGGTCTACTAGTCATCATGGCGTAATTCGCAGGGATGAGAAAGCTTACGGATACAGATGTTTCCTGGGGGGTCCAGGCGTAACCATTGTGTATCTGCGATCCATGGTTAGACAACGTTTTGGTTGGTTTTTTTGTTTAGATTTTACTTTCCATATCTATTTTTAAAAGTTTTCCAGTATTTTCACTAGGTGTTTAAACAAATCTACTAAGTACCTGGAGAATTCTAGCTTTGCGCCTAATCAACGCATGGCCAGAGTCTGCAGGAACGAGAATAGACTTGTTAAACATCGAGTTATAAAAGTATTTTTGATAAAGTATTATATAAAGGATATTTTGATCATTTATTTTACCTTCCTAAATAATTTAAAATGTTAAAAATATTGTTTACTTCGAACTAACAAATTTGAATCAAGTGACTATTCATCATATTATAAAATGTTTAAAATGTTATAAATAAAAAATTTAAATTCAAAAATTTATATGGTTTTAAAATCATGGTTCATCCTTGTCTTCCAACCTACTTTCCGTTCTATCTATTCCCACCTTCTTCCTCTTTAAGGGTCCTTTCTGCATTATGGAAAGAGTTGGTTCTTTCGCTTATCGTTTGGATTTCTTCGAGAAGCTTTCTGGAGTGCATATTGTATTCCACGTCTCACATCTTTGCTGGTATCATCATAACCCATCTCTTTTTGTTCAGCCTTCTGCTCTTGATATTTTGGATATTGAGACTAATCTGACTGTCGTGAGAAAGCCACTTCGTATTGTTGACAAAGGTACGAAGCAGCTAAGAAGGAAATCTGTTAGTCTGGTCAAAGTACAGTGGAGTACTGATGATCGGGATTGTACCTGGGAGACGGAGGAGAGCATTCGTGCTTCGAATCTGGAATTGTTTTTTAGGTACTATTTGCTTTTTCTATCTTGCTTTTCCTTATTTTCCTTGTTCGTTCTTTTCGAGGACGAAAAGATTTGAGTAGGGGAGAGTGTAACAACCCGGTATTTTTGTGATTGTTTTAATTGTATATTTTAATTATTTTAAACTAAATTTCCGGATTTGAAAACTTTATTTTATTTATCAAAATGGATATTTTTGTTATCTTTAAATATAATTTTTGATTTGTATGTGAACAATAATTCCAAACATGAATAAATAGGATATTTTCCAAAAATGTGAATTTTGGTCAACGTGGTCAAACTCTGACTTTTAAATTTAAAATATAAATAATTTAATTTTTGAATTTTATCTTTTATTATGAAAATAAATAAAATTTCAAGAATACTGCTTTTCGTTTCATTGAAATCCGGTTAATATTGTGAAAGTTATGTTTTTTTACACTATTGTGTGTAAATTGTTTTATTTAACAAAAATTGTTTATTTTAATTTATGTAAATAATATTTTGTTTGTCAAATCATGTTCTAATTTATGTGTATATGTGTAACATGACATGTTTTGTATATATATGTTATTTTTAAAAATTTTATAAGTGTGGTTGAAGTTTTCCTATGTTAGTTGTATTTTGTTTACAAATTTTAATTCTAGTTTCAATTAAATAGAGTATTTTCTTTATTTATTTTCTATTTTTCCTAAAATTATTTACTTATTCTTCATAATATTTATCTCTACCTTATCTTTCTATTTTATTTATTTAGACATTCATTTATTAATTGAATGGTTATGTGTTTAGATCCCTTATTTATTTCTTGGAAAGAAATTTCAAATAGATATACGTTATTGACTTAAATGCATGTCTTTTAAAATTTATTTATTAAATGTTCATGTATTTTTTTTGTGAAGGCTTCTTTTGTATGCATCTTTCTTTAATTTATAGGAAACGAATCAATTAAGATACGTTACTTCTTTTAATTATAGGCATACGTTTCATTTGATTTCTTGCCTTTATATTTTCCACCCTTTTGATTTCCTACCAAAACATCTCTAAAATTTTAGCCGTGCATCCTTAACCCTAGCCGCCTCCAACTCATTTTCACATGAAAATTTACTTCTCATCTTTCATTTCTCACGGCACAAAAAAAAATTAGGTAATGGCCTTTTCTCTTTTTTCTACTTTTCTATTCATTTTTCTATTGAAATTTTACATTGTTTTGCTTGATCTCTTGTGCTTTGTTCGGCCTAAACACCTCACCACCTCCTCCGACCACCACACCACCTTCTTCCTCTCACCATGCATGACCTGACATACCCCTCCTCTGACCATGACTGGCCATGGCCATCCAATGAATCAAACATCATACAAATTGCATAAAACCCCTTGAACAATGCCATAGCCGAGCTAGTTTCACATCCCCTTCATTTTTATAGCTTCGACCACTCCATTAGCCACCACCACTAGCTTGTACACCACCAGGTCTATGCATGCCATGGCCGAACCAAATTAGTATTGTGGCCAAGCATAAGTGATTAGAGGTCAAGCTAAATCAATTGAAAAGGCTTGGTGATGTTTTTGTAGACTTTATTCCATTTTTGTTCCAATAGTCTTAGTCTTGTATTTATAGTTATACTTGCTTTATTTTGTTGTCAAATACAAGATTAACGCTTGGCTCTCCACTCAAATCAAAGTCGTGCTATCGTGCTTTCTGGATCTTTGACTGTGTGTTTGAATGCTTACTCTAGCTTGAAAAGTGAGTATTCACTCATGACATCTTTACTTATGTAAATTGTGAAGTGACACCAAGTGAATGTGTAGAATTGCTATATCATGTTATACCTGCCTGTGATATGAATCATATTATGTTAACCCTGTTTATAAACCTGTCATATCATCTGTTACTGCCATATGTTGCTATACTGTTTATTTATATCTGTTTCTCACACTGTAAGTACCCTGTAGAATAGAATCACTATGGGTTGAAATGATACATACCCGAACGGTCTTTAGAATAGGGAAAAATCATTATGGGCTGAAATGATAGGCCTGAGTGATTTTTATTTATTTTAATTTACTTGGGATTGCGGGTTTGAAATGACAGAAGCCGGATTTTTCATTGTAACTTACGGATTGAAGTGATATATTATCCGTATCACTTGACTTAGGTTAGAAATTTTATACAGACCCGTGGTTATTATATATATTTTTCTAGAATTTTAAAAGGTAAAAATATGATATTTTGATTTAAATTTGAATTTAAAATAATTTTATAAAGTGTTATTGATTTTTCTATGAATCAAAATGGTTAAATAAATGAATATTTAAAAGTAAAATTTGAAATATAACTTAACTTGAAAATGTGAAATATGGTTTAAAAATAAAAGTTAAGTTAAGAAAATAAAAATGGGAATTTAATTTAATTTATGAAATGGTAAATTAAATTAAAATGTAAAGTAAATGAAAATTTTGGAAAAATTGTGCATTGATTTTTATAAGTGAATTATTAAGAAATTTGATATTTATTTGTGAAATTTACTTTATAAAAATCATAAGTTAAAGGGTATTTAAATGACCATTTTTAAAGCGGAAAATATGAAATTTTATGTGTTAAATTGAAGTTTAATTGTTGCTGAAATTCTATTGTAAATCTGAAAATTCTTTTAGTAGAACTTCAGAAATGCTATCGTTTTTGAAAATGAACTAAAATCTGAAATAAATGAATCTGCGGCACTTTGTAAGTGTTGTAGTTGTAGAAGTAAATTAAAAGGCTAAAAACTAATGAAAGAGCTATTGTAGCACTTGTTAAGTGCTGCAGTTGGCTGAAATTAGATTTTTGAACTAAAATTGAACTATTACATCGGTTTTGTAAACCCTGTCTTTGCTGGATTAAATTAAACCTTTTAATTTGAAACCTGAACTATTACAACAGTTTTGTGAATGCTATCTTTGCTGAATTGAACTATTTTCCAATTAAAATTGAACTATTACAACAGTTTTTAAATGATGTCCTTGCTGAATTGAATTGTTTCAAATGTAACTTTCCATAGCATTTTATAAGTGCTGCGAAAGCTGAAATTTCACTGTTTTAATGTATTTAAGTGAATTAATGAACTCTGAAAAGGCTAAAATTTTGGGAATTTAATATTTGATTTGAAGGTATAATGACTCCACCTTTTAATGGTTTAAATGAATGAATTTAATCCGAAATTGTAAACCATTTTGAAATTTTAACCACGGGTACACTTCTCTATATGCCTTGTGATTTTTGGATGTATATCTTCAATTTGAGAGTGTGACTAGAGGTGAGCGATTGCTGCAGCTCTGCATTACCATAGCCACATTAGCACTGTTATTTGCACAGTTTATTTTAATATAGGCATTTCTATGATTGTGTTTATTACTGTTTAATTGATGGTTTAATGGATCCTCAAAGGATGGGCGATCCTAAGCATTCTTTAAGTTATCGTGCATTACTACTACAATTCACTTGAGTTGGTTCACATTATATAAGTAAGTATGTATTGACTTGAGTGTTTTGTGTTTTACTTTACGCTCGTGTCAGCCTGAGTATTCACAGCTTTGGATTTCTCTTTTTAGAGCTAGGAATCGCTGGAGATTCTACTTATCTAGTTATCTATCCATTTCAGTTTCAGTTGTTTTATTTCAGCTCTTGTATTAGTGGACTTATATGTATTTGGGATTTCTATTGTGTTTGTTTTCAGACTGATATTATGTATTTTTTTGAGACTTTGTTATAGTAGCTTCATGAACTACTATGGTATTTTTATATTCCGCTGCGAGTTATTCTGATATTTCTGTGTCTGTGATTCTGTGAATGATTTTATTTGCTCCAAATTTTATTACAATGTGGTATTTTGAGCAATTCAAGTCCGACATGTGCGGATGCGAAGGCTGAAAATATCGCGTTGTTACACATCACATGAAGATTATAACTTGCAATTTACTAACTTCACTTAACATTCACTATAAGTCTGGACTCACAACTAACAACACAGATAAGATCTCATATATACACATCACCAATATGATATATTTTCAACAAAATCAATGTAAACTAATTAGCAATAATATAAAGGTCAAAACTTTTTTTGAAAAAAAGAGCTTTGCTTACCAAATCTTAAGAAAAAACCTAACTATTCCCAAGCTTGTGATAACTCAAATTTTTGGATATATGATAATTGGATAATTAACTGGTTATTACTATTGAGATACTGATTTTTATTAGTTGAATAAATAAAAATAATGATAAATATCTGGATATGTATATGAATTTGAATCTATAATGTTGAATTATAAATATTTGGAAATGATAAATCTTATGGTAAATCAATATATATATAAGATTTATGCAAACCTTATAATATTGGAAATTATAAGTATATACATATATAGTTATATAAGTGTGTGTGTATATATGCCATAAGGAGTTGAATATATGGAAGTTTGTTAAAGTGTGGAAATATATAATATCAAATTCACATAAGATATTTCTAATTTTAATATATATATATATATATATGTGTGTGTGTGTGTGTGTGTATTGTAATTTGAAAGCTATAGTTTGGATTTAATAATTCTCAAAGAGTAATTTTAAGTTAAAGGCTATCTTTTAAAAATACTAAAAATAAAATATTTATTAATTAAAAAGTATGATAGCTTAAAATATGATTTAATATAAATTCTTTTAAAAAAATTCATGTAATAAACTTAGTTTGTAACTGTGAATATATATAAACACAAAACATAGTTAGTATAAAAATAAATATAAAACATGTGGAAATATTAATGCATGCAATTTTACAAGTGGAAGTTAATTACAACATGCAAAATACAAGTGTCATAATTATTAGTTTTCTTTTTCTTTTTTTTAATAAAATAAACAAAAGGCTATACATTCTTATATATTCATCTCTACTCTTTCCCTTTTCATTTTTCTTTCATCTTTTAAATACCAGAGAAATAAAATAACTGAACTAAACAAACTCCTGCAAAATTACAAACTGAAGTTAAGCAATTGAAGAATCAAGTTCTGGATTTTCAAAGTTCAACCAAGTAAGATTCAAATTATCTCAGCAAAGTAGATTAAAGATCAAAACCGAGCTTCAGATCACAATCAATCAGTAGTTTCAATGATCAAGAAACAATTCCAGTTTTCAAATCTTAAGGCTATTTCTCTATGCACAACAGGTGAGTAAACATTCACTTTTTTAAAACCAAATCTGTTTATATGCAAGTGATATATCATAGTTGTAATATTGTGAAAAGTTTCGCATGAATGTATGTATATGTTTGCATGTATATAAGTATAAAGTTGTGTGTGCATGTCTGTGTTTTGGGATGTGCCTATTTCTATTTGAGTTTTCAGCAGACCAAACTTACTCCAAATTCAATTCCCCTTTCTATAAACCTTTATAGATTAGGATGACTAAAGAAAATGTGTTTTTACTAACAAAATCTTAATTTTAAAAATATTTTTAAGCATAGCTAGCTAGCAGTTTTAAATGGGTAAGAAGAACTTATAGTAAAAATCATAAAACTCAGAAATTCGATTTCCATGATTTCTAGTTTCGCACGTATAATTTGATTTGTCTTCTAAAATCATGAATTTTAAAGGTAATATAACAATTTTTAAGTAAGTTATGATTGAGGAATTTTGGGTCGAACGGGAAGCATTTTTTGGGTGATTTCTGGCGATCGAAGCGAAAGGGAGCGTCGTGATTGTTGATGGAGGTAGCGTGAAGATCGAGGAGTTCGGGAAAAATGGTCTTAGATTTTTCAGTTCATCATAGTGGTGAGACGACGGCGTTGTAGGGTTTAAGACCCTGGTTGGGTCAACGATGGTCTCGAGCTGAATGCGGTGTCGCGAGGGTTTCGAGTTGGATTGGAGATGGGGAAATAGTATAATGAGGCACTGGCGTGGCTCCAGGAACGAGCATGAGGGTTCAGATGGTCAGAAATGGGCGGAGCGTGGTGTTTTGGTGATAGGGTTATCGTTTCGGGTATGGTTGTAAAGTTTGAATTTGAGTTCGAGCGAAATCGAAGAGAAATGGGAAGTTGGAAGGGTTAGAGGGGTTGTTGTCAACTTGCTGGTTATCGCGATGATGGAAGAAGATGATCCGATAACGTGCGCACATGCACAAGTATCAGTGGTGTCAGGATGTTGCTGCTGAGAAGAAGAGATGGGTGAGGACTCGGATTCGTGCGTGAGGAATAGATGGTTTGGCTCGAGTATTTGTTCAGGGAAGTTTGTGTAGGCATGAGCTTGTTTGTTTGATTCCAGGTTTTAAGTTAAGATGCTTTTAAAATTTGAAGGTAAATTTTGTACCAGATTTTAAAATTTAAAAGGAACATGTACCAGGTTTTAAACTAAAATGGGAAGTTTGATCAGGTTTAAAAGTAGAAGTAAATTAGTGAATAAGTTTCCAATGTAAGTATGAACAAAGTTCCAAGCAAAAGTGAAAATTGTGTCAAGTTTAAAACTAAAGAAATGGAAGGTTTTCAAACTAAAAGAAATGTTAACAAGTTTTCAAAGTTAAATATTAAACAATTTTCAAATATAAATTAAAACTCAAATGTTTGAATTTTAATTGTTGATTTAATATAATTATATAATAGGTTAACTGTTTAATTAATTCCTAAGTAATTTCAAAAATAAAATAATGAATTTAAATAAGTAATTAAGATAAGTGTATTGAATTTTAATTAATCAAAAAGGAACTTAAGTGATTTTGCTTAAGTAATAATTAAATTAGTTTGGATAATTAAGAAATTAATTGTTTATCTTTAAATTAAATCAGGGTCTTAATTAATTAAAGGATAATTAATGTAATTAATTAAAGGTTAATTAATTACTTTGTGTAATTAAAGGATAATTAATCAATGTGAATAATTAAGGGACATTTAATTAATTTCATTAATTTATTTAAAATAATAATGATTGGTTTAAAATTAATTAATGTTAATCAAGCAGGATCTAAAAGTAATTAATTAAATTTATTTAGTGATTAAATTTAATTAATTAGAAATGGTGAGAAAGTGATCTTGCTTATGGATGATTGAATTGTATCGAATGATTGGATTAATATATAGTCTGATAATTTGTGATGTACTATGATATGATATGTTTGTGTTGAACTGTGAAAATGTGGGTTATCTATCAATGATAAATTGTTGTGTAAATGTGACATCCTATATTTAAAATTGAATTGAATTCACTTAAACAGCTTAGATTAAAGATGGTATTGGACTCGAAGAGACCGGGGCCGGGTATCAGCAAGTACCCGAAACCACTTCAATTAGAAATCAACAGTAATTCTTTATAAATTGGATTTTAGAGTCAAATAGGCTGGAATGGAATAATTTAAGCAACATGGCCATTTAAACTGAGTAATAATTTTTAGACATAATCTTGTTAAATAAGTGTTTGACTATAACAAGATAAGAACTCATAGTGATGCGCGAGTTACCCTGGTTTTTAAATGAAGTTTTATAACTTGGTATTTCAAGTTATATGGGTTTACTCACGCTGGTTTCCTACCTGACTCGAGTGTTACTTTAATGTAATGCCCAGGTCAGACAGAGTATTACAGATTTTCAGGTTAGGATGTTACGAAGCTCAGGAGGCGAGCTGGATGGTAGGAACGTATGGAGTATATTTCGCTGTGTATTGGAGTTATATTATTCGTATTCTGGGAAAAGTTGTTACAAATGTCCAGTTTGGATGAGTTCGGATGTTTTGTATGTAAATCTGACAATTACAGATTTTCATTGCAAAGTGCTATTATTGATATTATATTTTAAATCCGCTGCGAATGTGAGATCTGTGCTGTTGTTTCTGTTCTTCTTCCATCTCTTTCTTCATTATCCTAACAGTCTGGGATTTTCGGCGTTCGATTGCTCGGCACTTCTACAGTGAACGTATTAGCGTTGAATTTTTGAGGTCGAAAATTTCGGGTCGTCGCATTTTGGTATCAGAGCTGAAGTTTAAGTGAGAACCTTGGCTCTGGTGGGTTTACTCATTAAGGATAGGGTCGGTAGTACCCTAGAATGAGTTGAGTGCAATAGATATGAGAACGTACTTGTTATTTTCTTATATAAAGATTTTAAATGATTTTAAAAATAAATGATTATTATATAAGACTTATATTTTGATATAGTAATAATTTTTCAAATATTATATATATTAAAGTAATAGGTTGTTGATTATTGGAATTAAATGTAATAATAAGAATTAAGTGGTAATAGAAATACAGCCAAATAAGAATTTAAACTGTAAAATAGGCTAAGCCAGAAATGGATTCAAACCAGAAATTAAAATCCTGAATTTGTAGCAGTGTTTTCACAATGCTGAATGTAACATGTCTGATTTCTCGACGCCCAAAAGTCGACATCAATACGTCCACTGTATCGAATGCCGCACAGTCGAACGCCAGAAAACCGAACCGTTGGGGTTTAAAGAAGAAGAAGATAGAAGAAGAAACAGAAACAATAACAGAATCACACATATCGCAGTGGAACAAATATAATAGATAAATGAATATCTTTAAAACAAAGAACAATATCAGTTATTACATTACATCACATTACCTTATCAGAGTGTACACAACAAACAGCGGAAAGAAATATTACATATACTAGTGATACGCTTCGCCGTCCAGCTTGCTCCTGATCTCCACAGCATCTCTTTTTCGATTTTTGCTTCCGAATAATGCTAACCTGACTCTAGGCTGCCCGTGTGGAAAATTGTGGGCATCCAGAGTTTAGAAAGGGAACAATAAACTGCAGGTCAGTCGTGAGACTGGTGTGAGATCTCAAAAACAGTTATTTTCACAAAGAAAAGAAAAGAAAAGAAATCCGCTATGCTTTTGGAAAAATGAAACTACCATAAGGCCTCCAGCCACACACACAATGCAAACACAGAATTGGAGGAGATTTCTCCTTATGATAGTCAAACATGCTTAATACGCAAAATTCTTTGATATTGTTATTATTAGTGCATAGTGTAGAAAACATTTCGAAAGTATAATATTAATCTTAGCCGGCATAGACATTTCGCACTTATGCCTACTATAGCTACCATGTTCAATAGCAGGTTACCACCACATTCCATGGAAGGTTATACAACTAAAACCGTACAGGGCTCGTATTGTTTCATTGGATTCTCCAACAAATGGTCAGGCAAAGGAACTTCCCACATAAAATGGAATGCCTCTGGAGGGACGTCCCTGAGAACCTAACTGGATCGCTGCTACACAAGGCCGGTTTACCTCTGTAACTAGGTAACAACTGACATGAGTATGCCATTTCCCAGTCCTTTGGGACCTTTATCCAAGGGCCCCCAATCCAACAACCACACAGTAAAGTATCTGGGCTCCATACCATGATACCGCTTTTTATAAAAAATCAACATAAGTAAATATCTAGGCTCCATACCATGATATCTCTTTTTATCTAGAAGGAAATGTTCATACGCTCAGGAGGAGCTACCCCAAAATAACCTTGCTGCCACGATTCCTGTTTCGACCATTACCTGGTTGTGAGGCTCGACGAAGTCACGTCCACAAAGCTACGCTTTTTCACAAAGCCATGCTTCGATCACAAATGATCAACAAATGATCATCAACACACAGCAACACTTAGCATGCCACATTACAAAATTGGAAATGTATCACTAGTAACCATCAACTACATAACCTCTGAGCTCATACGTCTCAGAGAAGGGTGTTAAGCTAAGAGAATAATTCTCCGCCACCAACAGAAATGTATTTGATAGAAACCAGCTTTACATCTCAAAGTGTAATGTCAGACACACATCCATACAAGTCTGTTCCGGGTTCGAACTAAACCGAAGGCACTTCCGAAGAAGCCCTTGCAAATCCGGGTATTCACAATCTCGATCGGAGTTTCCATCACTTAGGGAATCTCTATGCCGGCGCGACTCAGTGCAGAGACAATCGACGGGTTATCCTTACGTTCTCGAAAATACCCGGTCGTTACCACCGGTCTTCAAATGCTATCCATATCGACGTATCATTATTCGGAATGGGCTATATGACACAAAGTCCTCTCCCGGCTAAACCGAATAATGAGCGTAAATTTAAAAACATATGGATATTGGGATTTTAATTAAGTCAATCCAAAACTTTTCCTTCGAATGGTTTAAACAAATTACCAATTTAAATCTTTTAAATAAAAGATTCATTTCACAAAGTTCACCCAGTTTCACAAAGATCCATTCACGATTTCAAAACAATTTCCATTTCAAATTGGATTAACTCGTTTAATCTTCAAATCAAAGATTTAACTTATAGCTTCCAAAACCAGTTTCCAAATATTCATTCATAACTTGGAAAACCATTTTCAATTCAACTTGAACTTCCCTTAATACAAATTGAAAATTCATTTCTTATATGAAAGCTTATATTGTTTGAAAACAAATAGTTTTTATTTCGGAAAAATCCGATTTCATTTATACAAGTTAAAATCTTTGGGTTAATTTAAATTCCCAAAGCAATACTTTATAAAATGGTTCAAATTCATGTAAACCTATATAATCTTTTTAAAATCATAAGTTCCCAACATAGAATTCAATTTCAAATTTTTTTATTCAAATTTAAAACTAAATTAAGTTATTCAAAAATAACTTTTATTTTGAAATTCCCTTTTCAACAGTTTTTTCCACTTTGAATCCGATTTATTTCCAAAACCATTTGGATTTAAAAATTCAATTTCAAAATTATTTCAAAAAAAAAACTGTGACTTAACCAATTTCCACATGCAATCCATATTCGTGTGTGTATAGTGTAGTCCAGGGGTTTAACACAATAGTGCACAACATCAACCATCACAAATTCAATCATATCAACCTCGATAAGTGGTATAATCCATAACGCTTATCTTCATTCACAGACTCGTAGATAAAATAAATTTATCAATGATATATATCCCAGAATATAAATAAAATTACTATTTGTTAGGAATCCAGTTGGATCCCTCTAACCTGTTTCCCTACATCCACAGATATTAGCACAATCAATAAATATCGATTCAATCTGATAATAATTATCATATTCAGCTAAACAACCAATAAAACATTTAAATATTGGCTATTTAAATTAACTGGTATCCAGATTTGAGTGAGATTAACTCACCTTGGGTTTTCGACGAGCGTTCAAATTTAAATTAAATCGGAAATTGTTCGATTTAACCTAAATTTTACTTGCTTGAAATGATTCCAGAGTTGATCCACTGCATAATACTCGTCTCTGCGATTCCGGTGTCGCCAGTATCGTCGAATTCCGA
The DNA here is from genome assembly GCA_030765085.1 of Allium cepa. Taxonomy (NCBI): domain Eukaryota; kingdom Viridiplantae; phylum Streptophyta; class Magnoliopsida; order Asparagales; family Amaryllidaceae; genus Allium; species Allium cepa. The sequence goes on along the minus strand of CM060928.1, from coordinate 531,115,813 downwards.
TAATGTATGTATGAGATATTCAATTTTAAACATTGAATATTATTTATATAAACAATTTCTTATCTTTTATTTAACTTTTTTTTACCAAGCAAGATCTAGGCCACATGTCTACACTCAAAATCACGGCCGCAAATGCTTTCTTCCTCACACAAATACCCAGATCGAAGAACCCAATATCGTGACTTAGGGCTAGGAACCGCTCCTTCCACGATCGACCCTGACACGGTCAGGCGCTGCCAAAACGTGTGCCCAGACGTGCTCCACCCACAGCCAGAGGCGTGTTGAACTCGGTCGCCTTTCTGCCTCGCATAACTCATCAACGCACGTGACCATCGGCCCTCGATTTTGTCTCCATACAACAACGACACACTAGATCCACTGTTGGATGTGGCGACCTCGAAGAGCTCTACGATCTTCCAGTTGAAACCAATTGCTAAAGATCTATGGATTCGAAGGAAATCGAGAGGGAATATGGGATGTTGTTGGCCATTGATAGATTGAGAGGTGGCTGAGAACGAAAATAGGGTTTCGGGCCTAAAATAAAAATATATATATAAACGTTTAGTTATATTATTTTAATATTAAATCCACTTTAAAGCAACGTTTTCACACGATCTCCAAACGACGCATGCCGATAGGCGTTTACAATGTTTTACCCACGTTCCGAACACAATGGAATGTGTTTCGGAGGCTAATTTGGTCATATGTGCGAGTTACGGAAATAAACGATAAATTTTAAATCAAATCGATTAAAATAGTTTCTATGCGTTTTGAGCTGCCAGGGTCAAACGACAACTCCAATTGCTATGAAAATTGAAATCCGATAATAACTAACTATTACAGATCCAATGGAACTGGTTTCGTCAAATTCCGAGTTTGTGTCCCGGAAGGCTATTTTAACTCGTCGATTAATTCGAGCGATTTTCAAAATCGTCGAAATCATTTAAAATTTCAATTTTAAAACTTTACTAACTCTATATAAATCTTATAGACTTTATAATTAAATTAGAGACTATTCTGATCCACTTCGAACCAAAATCTGATTATTTGCATTATTATATTATTAAATTCCATTATTAAACTAATATAAAATCCCAAATCTTAAACCTATCGACTCTTGATTCCACCCAAACATCCAACATCGCTATTTAAATCCAAATAGACTTAAAATAAATTTTAGAAACCATTTCATAACCATTTATATCCAGATTCACCAATTATCACAATTCCAATATCTAACTATTATTATTCAAATCCAATTAAATTACCGTATTTGAAATTTAACTAATTATATTGATTTAACAAAAATCTTTTTACTTCAAAAAATCAATTCAAAATCCACATTTAATATTTAAAAGGAATTAAATGTTCAAAATTTACGACTAAAAATTCTGGATTGTTACATCCTTCCCCCCTTAAAAGAATTTCGTCCCCGAAATTTGCTAAGGTAGGAAAATGCTACTAAACTCAATAGCAAAACCCACTTAGTAAAAATCTCAAATTTTACTTTGCCTAAATTCTTCATTTTCAAATCAAAACTGCTAGTTTCGATTCCTATTCAAAAATCTTTTTTATTTAAATTCTAATTTGGAATCAATTTGTCGTTAACGAAATGTTTCAAAATTTTCAAAAAAATTTTCTAACTCCCAAAATTTTGAGTTTTTTTTGCAGCGTCTCCTTTGTACGGAGGAGCTTTTGCAATAAATATATATACATCGACCCACACGGTCGGAAAACAAAAAACAGTTCATATTTCCTATTTTTATTGCATAGACGTACCTTTTATTAGCAATTTAAAAGCATGCGGCTAATTTATATTGCATATACGCACTCCAACTCTATTAATTGCCTCCCATACCTGTATTTACTCAACAAACACATCAGTTTTCAATAATATGAGAATTTATTAACATTCTATTCATTAAACTAGCCAAATACATCAATTTTCAAAGCCCACACAACAATTTTCGAAATCCTACAAGTAAACCATATTTTATAAGCAATTACAAGGTTTCAACGCCATTAAATTTTCCTAATATTCATTTTACTTACTCAAAAAGGATTTACAACCAAGTTTTCTATATTCAATGCATATTTATCATGACCAACTCCAAAATCACTACAACATGATCAACATATTCATAACTCACTTTATTTATATGCAAATCCATTAAATTAAATTCTGACCCATTCCAATTGGTTCAAAAATCAACTTTATTTACTTTTCTTAATTTATTAGCTTTGTTTACAACAAAACGACTAACCTCAATGCAAATTTGATATCATTCAAGCAAACAACAATTATTGAAGTTTATAACCATTATAAATAGATTTCAAACCAAACTATATTAAATTTTACTTCATTTGAAATTATTTACAATCCAAACATCCTCATTTTTATTCGATTATCAAATTAAATTCTTATTCTTACACTTCCAATTCATTATCCATATAGGTTTATATTAGTATCATTCAATTCTGGGTTATATACGACTCATACATTCTTATTTCATCACGATAATTAATTAAAATCCTTACGCTTCCATTAAAATTTTATTATCTAAATAAATTTCATTAAAGGCCATTTCATAAGTTTAACAACAACATTCCACAATTTCCTGAAGTTATTTCAATAACAAAATATCTCAATTTCTTCTTGCATCATATTTATTTTTATTTTAATTTTGATTCTTATCCCATCAAATTCCAATCCATTACAAATTTTAACTCAATTATTCACTCATTCAATCTATTTAAGACTTATTTTATCAACAATGAGACCACTTTAAATCATTTCACTCATTTGAATTTATTTATAATTCAAACCATCACTATTATAACCTAATTCCATTATTCATTCACACTCTCAACTTTTTACTGCCAAAATTAAATCCCATACCAGAACTGGGTTTTATTTTTCTTTTCAAAATTTTCTTAACAAACCACCAAAATTTCATCCATGCCATTACAAATTCCGTTTAATTTAGCTTACACTAAATTCATCTTCATCCTATTCTTTTAAATTTAGTTAAGTTAAAATTCTATTCATACAATATCCTTTCAACTTAATTAATTTTTTTGTCAATTCTAATTCATGTTTAACTAAATTTATTTAGCCAACTTAAATTCATGCTATTACCTTTACTATTTTAAATAAGAATTTAATTCTATTCAAAATTATTTATAACACAACTCAATTTTGATTTTAATTCAATCCAAATTCAACTCAATTCCATTTAATCGAGTTAAATCCAATTTAATCCAATTTTAATTCTCCATATACAAGTTCAAAACTTCTTTACTGACTTAAGTTCATTCACCCTTTTATCTTTTATATTTTATAATTACTTCATCTTATTTCAATTCACATTTCATTTGAGATTAAGTTTGAATTCACCATACCATTTAACTATTTCCATTTTTGATTATAATTCCATTTTCTATTATAAGTTCACCAACTTATCTACTTAAAAGTTTATATTGCTCATTTGAGTTATTTTCATCTTATAATCACAATTCCAGATTATCTATAAAACACTTAATAGCTTAAGGATATAAATTTTCATCACTCAATTATAGTCATTTTACATTCCAACTTTATATCCAATTTAATTCAATTCCAATTCCAATTTATATTTAACTTATCCCGAGTTAAATGCAAATATGTTTTATTCACTACCATTTACTCAAGCTAAATGTTTAATTCGAGGAGTAAAATTTTCATTTTTCTTTCTTATTAATACCAACATCACTTAATAAGTTCAATAGTTGATTTATCTTAACTTTCACATTATTTAAATAGTGTTTCCACAATTCAATTGCCTGGTTTTATTTCAAAACTAATTGAAATGATAATCAAATCATACTTACTTGGTACGTCAAATCAAATTTCCATATTCCAAAACACTTGGCTTTACCAAAACAAATTTCCCCTTTGAATTTTCTAAAACACCTTGTATATCAAACAAGTCCAAACAGATATCATGCCCAATTACTATGGAAGCAATCCATCACTTTAGAAACTCGAAAATGAATTCTAATGATGTGGCCATCATCATCGGGATTATTTTCCAGTGACTGAAGTGAGTTCAGTGCTTTCTTACTTCCACAAATTCATTTCAAAATAATTCTCATTTAGAAATATTTTCCCAAAATAATGCTCCATCATTGCCTTCAAATACTTTGGAAACGTTTCAATCATTCCACAGATTTTAAATTCCCAAACTTTTTGTTTTAAATTCATTTTAAGACACTATTCAAAATTTTCAGGATTTAAATTCTGGTTTAGTTCAAATTTAGATATTCTTCTCTTGGATAAATCATACTTATAGAATTTTATTTGGTTATAAACCTTTCCAAACTTTAGATTCTTATATTTGATTATAACATTAACAACCAAACATCCAAATATATATAATATTTTCAGGAAAAAAATATTCCTTTTTTATCAAAATATAATTTTTGGGTAAAAATTATTTCATTTACCCCACTTTAAAACAATGCTATGCCGGTTTATCTTGTTTAAGAGTTTAGAAACCCCTATCGATACGGTTGTACTTTCCGTACCGACCAGAATTCATAAACACTCAACCGATAAGTCAATACAGTATAAAACAATTTTATATTCACTAACAAATACGCACACATATCTATTATTACACTCAAACTCATTCTAGAATACTACTGACTCTATCTCTAATGAGTAACACCCAACAGAGCCAAGGTTGTCGTTAAACCAAATGCTCTGATACCACATGTAACATGTCCGATTTCTCGACACCCGAAAGTCGACATCAATACGTCCACTGTATCGAATGTCGCACAGTCGAATGCCGGAAAACCGAACCGTTAGGGTTTAAAGAAGAAGAAGATAGAAGAAGAAACATAAACAATAACAGAATCTCATATATCGCAGCGGAACAAATATAATAGATAAATGAATATCTTTAAAACAAAGAACTATATCATTATTACATTACATCACATTACCTTATCAGAGTGTACACAACAAACAGCGGAAAGAAATATTACATATACTAGTGATACGCTTCGTCGTCCAGCTTGCTCCTGATCTCCACAGCATCTCTTTTTCGATTTTTGCTCCTGAATAATGCTAACCGGACTCTACGCTGCCCATGTGGAAAATTTTGGGCACCCAGAGTCTAGAGAGGGAACAATAAACTCCAGGTCTGTCGTGGGACTGGTGTGAGATCTCAAAAACAGTTATTTTCACAAAGAAAAGAAATCCTCTATGCTTTTGGAAAAATTAAACTACCATAAGGCCTCCCGCCACACACACAATGCAAACGCAGAATTGGAGGAGATTTCTCCTTATGATAGTCAAACATGCTTAACACGGAAAATTCTTTGATATTATTATTATTAGTGCATAGTGTAGAAAACATTTCGAAAGTATAATATTAATCTTAGCCAGCCGGGTTACCTCTGTAACTAGGTAACAACTGACACGAGTATGTCATTCCCCGGTCCTTTAGGACCTTTGTCCGAGGGCCCCCAATCCAACAACCACACAGTAAAGTATCTGGGCTCCATACCATGATACCACTTTTTATTAAAAATCAACATAATTAAATATCTGGGCTCCATACCATGATATCACTTTTTATCCGGAAGGAAATGGTCATACCCTCAGGAGGAGCTACCCCCAAATAACCTTGCTGCCACGATTTCTGTTTCGACCATTACCGGGTTGTGAGGCTTGACGAAGTCACGTCTACAAAGATACGCTTTTTCACAAAGCCATGCTTCGATCACAAATGATCAACAAATGATCATCAACACACAGCAACACTTAGCATGCCACATTACCAAATTGGGAATGTATCACTAGTAACCTTCAACTACATAACCTCTGAGCTCATACGTCTCAGAGAAGGGTGTGAAGCTAAGAGAATAAATCTCTGCCACCAACAGAAATGTATTTGATAGAAACCAGCTTTACATCTCAAAATGTAATAACGGACACACATCCATACAAGTCTGTTCCGGGTTCGAACAGAACCGATCCGAAGAAGCCCTTGCAAATCCCCGATCGGACTTGCCATCACTTAGGGAATCTCTATACCGGCGCGATTCAGTGCAGAGACAATCGACGGGTTAACCTTTCATTCTCGAAAATACCCGGTCGTTACCACCGGTCTTCAAATGCTATCCACATCGACGTATCATTATTCGGAATGGGCTATATGACACAAAGTCCTCTCCCGGCTAAACCGAATAATGAGCGTAAATTTAAAAACATATGGATATTGGGATTTCAATTAAGTCACAACTTATTATCCAAAACTTTTCCTTCAAATGGTTTAAATAAATTACCATTTTAAATCCTTTAAATAAAAGATTCATTTCACAAAGTTCACCCAGTTTCACAAAGATCCATTCACGGATTTCAAAACAATTTCCATTTCAAATTGGATTAACTCGTTTAATCTTCAAATCAAAGATTTAACTTATAGCTTCCAAAACCCGTTTCTAAATATTCATTCATAACTTGGAAAACCATTTTCAATTCAACTTGAACTTCCTTTAATACAAATTGGAAATTCATTTCTTATATGAAAGCTTATATCGTTTGAAAACAAATAGTTCTTATTTCGGAAAAATCCGATTTCATTTATACAAGTTAAAATCTTTGGGTTAATTTAAATTCCCAAAGCAACACTTTATAAAATGGTTTAAATTCATGTAAACCTATATAATCTTTTTAAAATCATAAGTTCCCAACATAGAATTCAATTTCAAATTTTTTTATTCAAATTTAAAACTAAATTAAGTTATTCAAAAATAACTTTTATTTTGAAATTCCCTTTTCAAAAGTTTTTTCCACTTTAAATTTGATTTATTTCCAAAACCATTTGGATTCAAAAATTCAATTTCAAAATTATTTCAAAAAAAACAGCGACTTAACCAATTTCCACGTGCAATCCATATTCGTGTGTGTATAGTGTAGTCCAGGGGTTTAACACAATAGTGCACAACATCAACCATCACAAATTCAATCACATCAACCTCAATAAGCAGTATAATCCATAACGCTTATCTTCATTCACAGACTCGTAGATAAAATAAATTTGTCAATGAGATATATCACATAATATAAATAAAATTACTATTTGTGAGGAATCCAGTTGGATTCCTCCAACCTTTTCCCTGCATCCATAGATATTAGCACAACCAATAAATATCGATTCAATCTGATAATAATTATCATATTCAGTTAAACAACCAATCAAACATTTAAATATTGGCTATTTAAATTAACTTGTATCTACATTTGAGTGAGATTAACTCACCTTGGGTTTTCGACGAGCGTTCAAATTTAAATTAAATCAGACGGTGTTCGATTTAACCTAAATTTTTTACTTGCTCGGAATGATTCTAGAGTTGCTCCACTGCATAGTACTCGTCTCTGTGATTCCGACGTCGCCAGTTTCGTTGAATTCTGATAACGTATGTATGAGATATTCAGTTTTTAACATTGAATATTATTTATATAAACAATTTCTTATCTTTTATTTAATTTTTTTACCAAGCAAGATCTGGGCCGCACGACTACACTCAAAATCATGGCCGCAAATGCTTTCTTCCTCACGCAAATACCCAGATCGAAGAACCCAATATCGCGACTAAGGGCTTGGAACCGCTCCTTCCACGATCGACCCTGACACGATCAGGGGCTGCCAAAACGTGTGCCCAGACGTGCTCCACCCACAGCCAGAGGCATGTTGAACCCGGTCGCCTTTCTGCCTCGGATAACTTGTCAACGTGCGTGACCATCGGCCCTCTATTTTGTCTCCAAACAACGACGACACACTAGATCCACCGTTGGATGTGGCGACCTCGAAGACCTCTACGAGCTTCCAGTTGAAACCAATTGCTAATGATCTACGGATTCGAAGGAAATCGAGAGGGAATATGGGATGTTGTCGGCCATTGATATATTGAGAGGTGGCTGAGAACGAAAATAGGGTTTCGGCCCTAAATTTAATATATATATATATATATATATATATATATATATATATATATATAAACGTTTAGTTATATTATTTTAATATTAAATCCACTTTAAAGCAACTTTTTCACACGATCTCCAAACGACGCGTGCTGACAGGCATTTATCATGTTTTACTGTAACAACCCGCATATTTATCGAGTTTGTATTTAAATATTTTATTTAAATATTAACTCGTTAATCGGATTTTGGTCCGAAAAGCTACTTTTTGCAAACGGTCAAATTAGGACTCGAGACCACTTCCATTGAGTTCGAAATGTCGTTTACAACTTTTTAAGTATAAACATCGATAGGTTTGGAGTTAGTGAAATTTCACTAACTTTTCCCGCTTTGGACTTTGGGTTAGTTTAGCCTATTAAGCCCAAGTTCCAACCCTCTTCTCCTCACTCTTCATAAATTTCCTAACTAATCAAGCTTTGGCATTAATGGTGGAGGGAATGGGAAATTAAAACTCCAAGCACAAATTCAATTGCAAATCCAACATTCAACTCCAAATTCAAGTAGAAGATATTGGATTCAAGCTTTGGATTGCTTCTCCTTGCTTTCAAGCTTCATCTTTATAAACTTTAGTGCAAAGGTGAGATTTTTATCTCACAAATCTAGTCTATATCTATCTTGGACTGTTGGGAATGATTCCCTATCACTTTAGCATGCATATTTGCTTTTGGTTTGGATTGGATTGGCGAAAGACTCCGATTTTTGGTGTTTGGGTGAAATTTCTGCATTTAGGTCGTTCTGGCCGTTTTTAGCTCGCTCGGAGTTAGGTCGTGTGGACCTTAGGTCGTAGGTCGCGTACGAGTTAACCCCTAGGTCGTTCTGGCCATTTTCGTGTTTTCGGAGTTAGGTCGCTCAGGACCTTAGGTCGTAGGTCGTATGGCCGTTAGGTCGCTCTGCTTTGGCTCTGGCCATTTTTGCTCACTCGCAGTTAGGTCGCTCACGACCTAGGACTTAGGTCGCTCGCGAGTTAGTGGCTTAGGTCGTTGGGTCATATAACCCATTAAGTCGCGCCCCTTTAGGTCGTGAGCCTTGTTAAGTCGTTCACCCTGAGCTTAGGTCTTAGGTCGCATCACCCTTAAGTCGTTCGACCTGATCCTTTCTTAGGTCGCGCATCCCCTTAGGTCGCTAGGTCTTAGGTCGCGCCATCTTTTAGGTCGCGCATCCCCTTAGGTCGCTAGGTCTTAGGTCGCGCCATCTTTTAGGTCGCGCCATCTTTTAGGTCGCGCATCCCCTTAGGTCGCTAGGTCTTAGGTCGCGCCATCTTTTAGGTCGCTAGGTTTTAGGTCGCTGCCCCGCACCCCGCCGGGGGCACTGCCCCCTGGACCCCCGCGACCTGACCGGGCAGGTCGAACCCCGTAAGCGGTGGCGTTGCCCCCGCACCCCCACCTTGGGGGGTTGCCACCCCCCCTGGATCCCCCCCTCCGTAGGGGATCTTATCTGAAAAACATTGAGCTGATTTCCTTGGATTTTATTCGCATCTCCGTATGCGATCTTTGTGACTGATTGTTTCTACACTTGCTTATGTGTTTTGTCACTTTATAATATAAAGGTTTCAATACTAGTAGTAAATATCAAAACTCTTTTAACAAACAATTTCAACTCTATTTTTAATAACAAAGCTCTTTTCTTAAACCGTTTTCCAATCTATTAGTATATACAAGCCTTTACCTCACTCGGATGAGAAATCTAATTAAACGACTTAGTAAAACAAGTGGTATGAAACGCTTGCGTTCACTTCGTCGGTTAATTCTTGGACTTGTTTGATTGAACCTCTTGTGACAATTTTATTAGTGAAGATTTACAGTTTGTTCGTAAATATTTAAGTTAAGCAAGTGGTTATGGGACATGAAGCTAAACTTCTATATTTACTAGCTTAGTGTAATTGACACTTCTCGTTGATCTTGATGATCGCTCTATGAATTAGACTAGCAATTGCGCGATGTCTCTTTCATTGCAAGGTTAGACTAGACACCACTTGTGTGATTCCATTCACACATACCTTTCTGCTTTTTGGTTAGTCTTGACCTTAATCTGTGTGATTCCATTCACACATGCGGGGTAGCTCCCCTTGGTCTTCGGACCGTCATGTGATAGGCCTCTTTACCTTTTTATGATTTCTGGATTTCTCGTGTTGATTTCTGGAATTTATGTCATTGACTTGTTATGAGTACAAGTTTAGGGTATGATGCCCTCTTCGAATCTTTGAGAAGATTCTTGTGATATTGATTATCTCTTATTGATTGATCTTCTGTTGATCATTATTTACATACTTATAGTGGTATGTCGTTATGGATATTTATGTTTATGCCATATCTTTTATGTTATATCATGTCATCTGATATTTATAGCTAGACTGATCCGTTTATTATTTTCTTAAATAATACTCGGGTCAGAGCGAGATGTTACAGGTGCTTCTGCTTGACTTCTTCCCAGGGATTCATCACTCTGACTTTTGGCTAACTGTTTAGATTAGCAGTTTTTGTTGTATACACTTGAGATATAGACTCATAGTTGTATTCTTTTGTATAGCACGTGTTGCTATTCTTTTGTATTATCGTGGATCTTACAGACCACTACTCTAATGTACACTTTCATGTGTTAGTTATATATTCATATCTTCTTCCGCCTTTGTGATATGGATATCTGTGACTGATTTGTGATATGATTATTTCTATGTTTGTTTCCGAAGATTATTTATAGCCACCGTGTGATAAGCAATTACATGGATGGTCGCTCCTCAACAGCCTTATTCTCCGTGCTAGTTGACAGCACTACTCCGGAGTGTTCTTGGCTAGCGTGGGTATAGAGGTGGGGCGTCACAGCTTGGTATTAGAGCCAAACTTCGGAACAATGTAGAATAACTTGACAAGGATCATCATCCTAAGTCCACCTTAGGAGTCTTGCTTTAGGATTTTGTTCGGGTTTTCAAACCGATTCATCCTATTTCTTTTATGATTCCTTATTTCACCGGTCAAGAATGTTTGATATTCATTTGGTGAATAACTATTTTCTTTCTCTTCTTTCTTTCTTAAGGAAAAGAATGTCTAGACCAGGTCGTCCCAGAGCTGGATCATCTAGTGCTCCACCACCGGATGGAGTTTTAATGACTGCTCAACAGCTTCTTGATTTAGTAACTAATGCTCAAGCAGCTGGAGCTAACCCGGAACCTACTCACCCAAAGTCAGGATTTGCACGCTTGTGCAGCGATTACACCAACTTGGGTGGGAAGCCCTTCAAAGGTTCGGAAAATATCATCGAGGTCCAGGCTTGGTTAAAATCATGCGATCGAATCTTTTCTCGCATGAACCTTATCGATCTCCACCGCGTTCAGGTGGCTTCCAGCATGCTCCAAGAGAGAGCATTGGACTGGTACGAACTCCTTATTTCAGAAATTAATGAAGCGGATCTCACCTGGGAGCAATTTCAGGGACGCTTCGAGTTAAAGTTTGTACCAGAAGCTGGGAAAGTAACCTTGGCTCGACGTTTTATAGACCTTGTTCAAGGTCAATCTTCTGTGACTGATTACGTCGCAGCCTTCGAGTCGCTTTCCAAATATGGGGTTGAATACATCAACACCCCATTGAAGAAGAACCAGAGGTTCGTTTATGGCTTAAATAAGAATCTTAAGAAGCCACTGCTCCTGAAACTAGAAGTTGCATTTGATCAACTCGTCGATATCGCTCTTCGTCTTGAAGAGGCTGATAGAGAGAGTGATGTTGAAGTGGAAGGCGCTAAACCAAACTTCAACAACAAGAAGAGGCCAAACAAATTCAAGGGTCCTTATCCCAACAAAAAGGGTAAGCAGGCAACCCCTGCGGCAAAGTCTCCTTCTCCTAGTGGTGCGAGTTGCTTCAACTGTGGGTCTGGGGATCATTATGCGAATAAGTGCTCTAAGCCCAAATCTTGTCGCTATTGTAAGAGCCCAAATCACTTTATACATCAATGCCTCAAACGTAAAAGCAGGAATGAGGGAAAGTTAAATGTGGCTCAAGCCCCTGGCAACACATCTCGTGGCCAAGGTATTTCTCATTCCATTCTTGATGGTATTATTTTATTTCATGATCAACCTATTAGAGTTCTCTTTGATACGGGTGCATCCCATTCTTTTATATCAAAGGAACTGGTAGACACTTTTTCCTTAAGTGTTACTGCATTGATGACTTCTTTAAAAATTGCGAATCCTGTTGGTGGATCCGCAACTCTTAGTTTGCTTTGTAAAGATGTGGAGATTATTTTATGTGATTTTTCTTTCCTAGCCGATTTGCATGTCATGCGTTACTTAGGCTTTGGAATAATTTTGGGAATGGATTGGCTTAACCGTTATCAAGCCCATATCCTATGTCCTGAGCGGACTATCCATCTCCGACATCCACAATCTGTTAAACAGATTTCTGTTAATCTTAAAGATTCAGAATCATGTTTGGTGGCATCTTTATATTCTTTAAATCCTCGTGATAACGATGATGATGATGAAGATGATATTATTTCTCGTATTCATGTTGTTCGTGAATTTTCCGACATATTCGAGCCCGTTTTAGGTTTACCACCTAAACGAGCAATTGAGTTCAGAATTAATCTTGTTTCTGGAGCTCAACCTATTACTCGTCCTCCTTATCGCATGTCCAATAAGGAAAATGAGGAGATGCGTAAACAATTATCTGAGTTGGAGACGAGGCAATTTATTCGCTCTAGTTCCTCGCCTTGGGGAGCTTCGGCTATTTTCGTAAAGAAATCCGATGGTACTCTGAGGCTCTGCGTAGATTATCGCAAGCTTAACGATCTTACTATTAAAAATAAATATCCTTTACCTCGGATTGATGATCTATTCGATCAGCTTAGTGGTGCTAAGGTCTTTTCACAATTGGACTTGGCTACCGGTTTCCATCAGCTTCGTATCGCTGAGGATAGCATTCCGTTGACATCATTCCGTACTCGATATGAATCTTATGAATGGCTTGTTATGCCATTTGGGTTAACGAATGCTCCAGCTTATTTCGTTGACCTCATGAATCGAGTTTTCAAAGATTTCCTCGATCGGTTTGTTCTCATATTCATTGATGATATTCTTGTGTATTCAAAAACCGAGGAGGAACATGAGAAACATCTTCGGATTGTATTGGAAACACTTAGGAGTAATCAATTAAAGGCGAAATTTTCTAAATGCCACTTTTGGCAATCTCGTGTGAAGTTTCTCGGTCATATTATTTCCGAATCCGGGATATCCGTGGATCCTTCAAAGATTGAAGCGATTCAAGATTGGAAGAGACCGGAGAGTGTGACAGAGATTCGTAGTTTTCTCGGATTGGCGGGCTATTACCGCCGTTTTATTAAAGACTTTTCTAAGATTGCCATGCCTCTTACTGGCTTGACTAAGAAGGGAGTTAAATACATTTGGTCGGACAAATGTGAAGCCTCTTTTCAGAAATTGAAAGAACTCCTTTCCGATGCTCCTATTCTTGTGATTCCCGAGGGGAATCAAGATTTTGTTGTTTATACCGATGCTAGTCACGTTGGTTTGGGTGCCGTTCTTATGCAAAAAGAACGTGTTGTTGCTTATGCTTCTAGGCAATTGAAGCCGGCCGAGACTAGATATGCCACACATGATCTAGAGCTCGCGGCTATTGTTTTCGCCCTTCGCATGTGGCGTCATTATCTATTGGGAGAGAAATTTATTCTTTACACGGATCATAAGTCTTTGAAATATTTATTTTCTCAAAAAGAACTTAATTTACGTCAACAACGTTGGCTCGAGTTCCTTGCACCTTATGATCTTGATATTCTTTATACCCCCGGTAAGGGTAATCGAGTCGCCGATGCTCTTAGCCGTAAGCAACAAGCAGTTGTTTCTATGATGATATCCGAATGGAACGATCTCGAGATCTTATCCACTTGTGAGATTCGAGAGAGCGTATCCGATTTATGCTCATCGCTTGTTTTATGCAGCCTTGAGGCTCATCCTTCTCTTTTAGACCGCATTCTTGAAGCTCAAGGGCTAGATTCTGAATTGGCTCTTCTCGGCAAAAATGTTAAGGATAAAATTGATATTGAAGGTTTGAAAGACTATGATATTGATTCTCGTGGCGGCATTCGAAAATTTGGTAGACTTATCGTACCAAATATTGGAGATCTTCGTAAAGATATTTTAGAAGATTCCCATTGTTCTAAATTCACCATTCATCCCGGTAGTAGTAAAATGTACGCTGATATGAAGCGACTTTATTATTGGGAGGGAATGAAATCTGATATTGCTAACTTTGTTAAGTGTTGCATGACTTGCCAACTTGTCAAGGCCGAACATCAAAGGCCTGGTGGGTTATTGCAACCTTTAGAAATTCCAATTTGGAAGTGGGATCAAATTTCCATGGACTTTATAGATGGCCTTCCCCGTTCTCGTTCGGGTCATGATAGCTTATGGGTGATTGTTGATAGACTTACTAAATCCGCCCATTTTATTCCAGTTCGGTCTAACCGAACCGTTCCTCTTTTTGCCAGGCTATTTGTCAAGGAAATTGTAAAATTGCATGGAGTTCCTACTTCTATTGTTAGTGATCGTGATCCATTGTTTACTAGTGAATTTTGGAAGAGTCTTCAAAAAGCTTTAGGAACGAAGCTTAATTTTAGCACCGCTTATCACCCCCAGTCCGATGGACAAACCGAGTGTGTGAATCAAACTCTTGAAGATCTTCTTCGTGCTTGTGTGCTTGATTTTGGTGGAAGTTGGGAAGATCATGTTTCACTAGTTGAGTTTTCCTATAATAATAGCTTCCAATCTAGTATTGGTATGGCACCTTTCGAGGCACTCTACGGAAGGCCATGCCGATCTCCTTCTTGTTGGCTTGAGGCCGGTGAGAAGCTGGTTTTAGGTCCAGACTTTATTCGTGATTCCACGGAAAAGATTGAACTTATTCGACATAGGATGAAAGAAGCCCAGAGTAGACAAAAATCCTATGCCGATAATCGAAGAAGGAAATTAGAATTTTCTGTTGGGGATCCTGTTTTTATTCGTGTTTCACCTATGAAGGGTGTTGTACGTTTCAGTCGATCGGGGAAGTTAACGCCTCGATATATTGGGCCATTTCCTATCACTGAACGTATTGGTTCCATGGCTTATCGCCTTGCATTGCCGGCTCAGTTTTCTGCTATGCATGATGTATTTCACGTTTCTCAATTACGGAAATGCCTTCGGGATTCCGATTCTATTCTTGAGCCTGCTGTTGTGGAAGAAATTGAAGTTTTGCCGAATTTAACTTATGAGCAGCATCCTATTCGAGTTATAGCTTCTGAGGTTAAACGACTTCGAAATAAAGATGTTCCGCTTGTGAAAGTTCAATGGTCCTCAAATCCTAAGGATTGTTCTTGGGAATCCAGAGAATTCATCGAGCGTACACATCCGGACTTGCTTACTCATTCTCCTAGAGGTGAACTTCTTATTTCAAAATTCCTCTTGTGTTAATATGCTTTTATGGTTGTTACTTTTTATTTCCATCTTATATATATTGCGAGGACGCAATTTCTTTAAGGAGGGGAGTCTGTAACAACCCGCATATTTATCGAGTTTGTATTTAAATATTTTATTTAAATATTAACTCGTTAATCGGATTTTGGTCCGAAAAGCTACTTTTTGCAAACGGTCAAATTAGGACTCGAGACCACTTCCATTGAGTTCGAAATGTCGTTTACAACTTTTTAAGTATAAACATCGATAGGTTTGGAGTTAGTGAAATTTCACTAACTTTTCCCGCTTTGGACTTTGGGTTAGTTTAGCCTATTAAGCCCAAGTTCCAACCCTCTTCTCCTCACTCTTCATAAATTTCCTAACTAATCAAGCTTTGGCATTAATGGTGGAGGGAATGGGAAATTAAAACTCCAAGCACAAATTCAATTGCAAATCCAACATTCAACTCCAAATTCAAGTAGAAGATATTGGATTCAAGCTTTGGATTGCTTCTCCTTGCTTTCAAGCTTCATCTTTATAAACTTTAGTGCAAAGGTGAGATTTTTATCTCACAAATCTAGTCTATATCTATCTTGGACTGTTGGGAATGATTCCCTATCACTTTAGCATGTATATTTGCTTTTGGTTTGGATTGGATTGGCGAAAGACTCTGATTTTTGGTGTTTGGGTGAAATTTCTGCATTTAGGTCGTTCTGGCCGTTTTTAGCTCGCTCGGAGTTAGGTCGTAGGTCGCGTACGAGTTAACCCCTAGGTCGTTCTGGCCATTTTCGTGTTTTCGGAGTTAGGTCGCTCAGGACCTTAGGTCGTAGGTCGTATGGCCGTTAGGTCGCTCTGCTTTGGCTCTGGCCATTTTTGCTCACTCGCAGTTAGGTCGCTCACGACCTAGGACTTAGGTCGCTCGCGAGTTAGTGGCTTAGGTCGTTGGGTCATATAACCCATTAAGTCGCGCCCCTTTAGGTCGTGAGCCTTGTTAAGTCGTTCACCCTGAGCTTAGGTCTTAGGTCGCATCACCCTTAAGTCGTTCGACCTGATCCTTTCTTAGGTCGCGCATCCCCTTAGGTCGCTAGGTCTTAGGTCGCGCCATCTTTTAGGTCGCGTACCATACTTTAGGCCGTAGTCACTTAGGTCGCTTGCACCTTAGGTCGGCCTCGTTAGCTCGCAGATCATCTAGGTCGCGTGGCCTTTAGACCGTTAGGTCGGAGCGTTAGGTCGTTAGACCTTACCTTCCTTAGGTCGCTTGACCGGTTAAACCTTTAGGTCGCTCGACCCTATTCCCCTTAGGTCGTTAGACCTCATTTTGTCTTCACTAGGTCGTACCGTTTTGGTCGGGGCGCTGCCCCGCACCCCGCCGGGGGCGCTGCCCCCTGGACCCCCGCGACCTGACCGGGCAGGTCGAACCCCGTAAGCGGTGGCGTTGCCCCCGCACCCCCACCTTGGGGGGTTGCCACCCCCCCTGGATCCCCCCCTCCGTAGGGGATCTTATCTGAAAAACATTGAGCTGATTTCCTTGGATTTTATTCGCATCTCCGTATGCGATCTTTGTGACTGATTGTTTCTACACTTGCTTATGTGTTTTGTCACTTTATAATATAACGGTTTCAATACTAGTAGTAAATATCAAAACTCTTTTAACAAACAATTTCAACTCTATTTTTAATAACAAAGCTCTTTTCTTAAACCGTTTTCCAATCTATTAGTATATACAAGCCTTTACCTCACTCGGATGAGAAATCTAATTAAACGACTTAGTAAAACAAGTGGTATGAAACGCTTGCGTTCACTTCGTCGGTTAATTCTTGGACTTGTTTGATTGAACCTCTTGTGACAATTTTATTAGTGAAGATTTACAGTTTGTTCGTAAATATTTAAGTTAAGCAAGTGGTTATGGGACATGAAGCTAAACTTCTATATTTACTAGCTTAGTGTAATTGACACTTCTCGTTGATCTTGATGATCGCTCTATGAATTAGACTAGCAATTGCGCGATGTCTCTTTCATTGCAAGGTTAGACTAGACACCACTTGTGTGATTCCATTCACACATACCTTTCTGCTTTTTGGTTAGTCTTGACCTTAATCTGTGTGATTCCATTCACACATGCGGGGTAGCTCCCCTTGGTCTTCGGACCGTCATGTGATAGGCCTCTTTACCTTTTTATGATTTCTGGATTTCTCGTGTTGATTTCTGGAATTTATGTCATTGACTTGTTATGAGTACAAGTTTAGGGTATGATGCCCTCTTCGAATCTTTGAGAAGATTCTTGTGATATTGATTATCTCTTATTGATTGATCTTATGTTGATCATTATTTACATACTTATAGTGGTATGTCGTTATGGATATTTATGTTTATGCCATATCTTTTATGTTATATCATGTCATCTGATATTTATAGCTAGACTGATCCGTTTATTATTTTCTTAAATAATACTCGGGTCAGACCGAGATATTATAGGTGCTTCTGCTTGACTTCTTCCCAGGGATTCATCACTCTGACTTTTGGCTAACTGTTTAGATTAGCAGTTTTTGTTGTATACACTTGAGATATAGACTCATAGTTGTATTCTTTTGTATAGCACGTGTTGCTATTCTTTTGTATTATCGTGGATCTTACAGACCACTACTCTGATGTACACTTTCATGTGTTAGTTATATATTCATATCTTCTTCCGCCTTTGTGATATGGATATCTGTGACTGATTTGTGATATGATTATTTCTATGTTTGTTTCCGAAGATTATTTATAGCCACCGTGTGATAAGCAATTACATGGATGGTCGCTCCTCAACAGCCTTATTCTCCGTGCTAGTTGACAGCACTACTCCGGAGTGTTCTTGGCTAGCGTGGGTATAGAGGTGGGGCGTCACATTTACCCACGTTCCGAACACAATGGAACGTGTTTTAGAGGCTAATTTGGTCATATGCACGAGTTACGGAAATAAACGATAAATTTTAAATTAAATCAATTAAAATAGTTTCTATGCGTTTTTGAGCTGCCAAGGTCAAACGACAACTCCGATTGCGACGAAAATTGAAATCCTATAATAACTAACTATTACAGATCCAATGGAACTGGTTTGTTCGAATTCCGAGACTGTGTCCCGGAAGGCTATTTTAACTCGTCAATTAATTCAAGCGATTTTCAAAATAGTCGAAATCACTTAAAATTTCACTTTTAAAACTTTACTAACTCTATTATAAATCTTATAGACTTTATAATTACATTAGAGACTATTCTGATCCACTTCGAACCAAAATCCGATTATTTCCATTATTATATCATTAAATTCCATTATTAAACTAATATAAAATCCCAAATCTTAAAACCTATCGACTCTTAATTCCACCCAAACGTCCAACATCGCTATCTAAATCCAAATAGACTTAAAATAAATTTTAGAAACCATTTCATAACCATTTATATCCAGATTCACCAATTATCACAATTCAAATATCTAATTATCAGTTAAATTACCGTATTTGAACAAAAATCTTTATACTTCAAAAAATCAATTCAAAATCCACATTTAAAATTTAAAATGAATTAAATGTTCAAAATTTATGACTAGAAATTTTGGGTCGTTACACTGAATTAAGTTACCTAATTTTAATTTTTCCAAAAAATTAAAAGATAATATATGGTGAATTGATTTCCAGATATGATAATCTTGGTTATTATCATCAAAGGGTTATTGTGTCTAATAATGGGATGTTTGTTTTCTAATAATAATTAATAATAAAGCAAAATGAATATTTTAATGAAGTAAACATTTAAGTGAGTATGACTTAAAAATCGAAAAGGATTTAATTGTGAAGTTTTAGATCTAATTCCAGAAAATTTAAATTGTTTTAGAGTGTTAAAAGATATAATAAATAATATTTTTAAACGTAGGAATCTTATCTTAAAACAAGAATTGTTTTAAATTTTAAAGAAATTTGTTTTGAACTGAGAGCCAAGAATGGTTTAAAATTTAAAATATGACTTGGGGTGCAAAAGAATGAATATTTATATATAAGTAGATTTACATAATATCAAGATGATTTGAAATAAACTCTAGGTGTTGAGTTTTGCATTTTCCCTTAAATGTGATAAGTTTTTGAGCTTATAAGTGAGAAGGGATATTGATAAGAAGTTTAAAATTGGAAATGGAGAATTCAAATTTAGTAAGGTTGACTGGATTAAATGAATTGAATTTAACTTAAGGAAGTTAAATGGTTAGTTTGAATGGGAGTGATGTGTGATCTCAAAATGAGTTTGAGTTCTGGAAATTGGAAATGGATGCTATTGACGGATGTTTTAGATAATTGGGATATTTATTTTCCTTGACTTATCCTGATATCATCCTATTATTATCAATAATTATAAATTGAATTGAAATTTAATCAGTTTAAATTGAAGTGGAAATTTAAATTGAATTGATTGGAATAAGAGACTGGGAAATTAAACAGTTTGACTCTGGACTATTTTCAAAATAAATTGTTTTAACATAAACTTTCCTAAATCTATTTTTGCTGGCTATTTACTATACAACCTTTCGTTTTAAAACCCAAACTATCTTATACTTATTTTTCAACTACTCTGAAACTAATTTCTATTTTACAACAATTTTTCATCTGTTTACAAACTAATCACTATTTTACAACTATCTAACTATTCTACAACTATTTAACTATTTTATAATTACTTAACTATTTACAGCTATTTTACAACTAATAACTATTTCACATCTACTTATCTATTTTAACTTTCAAGCTATTTTCTAAAAATTCAAGCAGGTCCGAGTGCAAATTGTTTATGATTAAATATCAATTGAGATAAGAATTGAAGTGATAACCCAAATATCAATTGAGGCAAGTGTGAATAAGTGAATAGAATCAAATAATTAAGGTGAATAGAAAGAAAATTGATTTAGCTAAGAATCAATGAAGATAAATACGTGGGCTGTACGTATATTATTCTATTCGCATAATGATTTGATCTAGATTCGAGTATAGAATTTGGAGATAGTATATCGATTCGGGTTGGGATTTTTCACTCAATTTTCGACGGTGGACCCTAGATATGGATTTTTGAATGATTCTGGAAATTCTCTATCATAGTTAGGGCTATGCAAGGAGGATGACGGTTTCTGATCAAGAAACCAGATTTGAGTCCGCACTAGGAAGTCGGGTGGACGATACTAGTTCGAAAGTGAAATTGTGTGATTGAGTGAGCGATCGGATTTGGTATTGCGTAGGGATGATATATGTACATCGCACGTGCTTGATTGGAATAGATATTTTGAAAAGAAAAGTAACAATTGATTTTTGAAAGGAAAGGTATATTTTGAGAAATACTTGATGATCAAAAGTGGAAGTTGGATATCTCTATAATTGAAACTCATTATATAATAAAGTAAGTAATATGGTAAATAACTTTATAAAGGAAATCAAACATGAATATTTAATTTGGCATACTAAAGTATATATATATATATATTTGTTACGTATGATAAACTCCCCCTTGTTGAATCTATAGCCAGAAGAAAAGATTTTTGAAAAGATTTGAAGTATAAAAGGGGAATTTATATAAGTATGAAGTAATCTAAGATTTTTCAAAATTATATATATATATATATAAATGATTTTATGAGAATGATTTTGGGAAAAAGATTTTTGGAACTCACTGCTTTTGGAAAGGCTTTTGATTTTTGGGAAAAAAATCTATTTTGGGAATTTGAAAAGCCAAGTTTGGAACTATCAATTTGAGATATCGATTTTGTGTAAAGGAGATTTTTATGTGAATCATAAAGAGTATGAATAGGAAGATACTATATGTGTGTAGTATAAAATGTTTTGAGATTGGCTCTGGAAAAAAAGGCGCTCCCATGAAATAAACTTCATAGGAGATCCACGGGGGTGGTTCTACCTTGAGCCCTAAGGGGGGGTCTAAATTGGAACCTAGGAGGAAGTCCGGACAAACTGAAGTTTCTAAGGATTGTGTATGGGTAGCGAAAGTTGAGGGTGCTAATGCCTACAGAGATATATGGGTTATGCTGTAACGATAGTGTAACTCGATGCCACTGTAGTCTACTACGGACCATAACGGAAGTCGTGTGGCAGTGAGTGCTAACAGTCTACATTTGATTTCGCTGGGAGGGCGACGTAACATCGGTAAACTACGATCCATGAAGACATAGCGAAAGTCATGTGGCAGTGAGTTCCTACAGGCTACATTGGGACTCGACTGATGTAGTCTGCGATTTATGTAGGAGTGGTGAAGTTTCATTTGGCAGCGAAATTCGAGGGTGCTGATGCTTACAGTTATATGGGTTTTTGTAGTGATGGCGACGTAAAACCTGGGTGTAGCAGGGATCTGTGGTGGGTTCCATGGCATAATCTAGGGGTGTGGAGTGCCAACAGATTTCTATGGTTTTGCCGGGATGGCGATGTAATCATCGGGTTAACTACGACCATGGAGGGGTGATGATTTCTAGAGCATTCTCACCAAAAATGTTTCTATATTTTCAAACATGCTTTCTATATTTCCAAAAATGTTTTCTAAGTATTTTCACTGGGTGTTGAAAACGGGTTTACCAAGTACTTATAGATTTTCAGTCCTACGCCTGATCAATGTATGACCGAATTTCTGTGAGAACAAGGATGGACTAGTTGAGACATCAAGTTATAAAAAGTAATTTTATAGAGATATTTTGGAAATATTATGTAGATTTTAAAGTGTTTAAATAAAAAAAATTATAGTTAAAAAATAATCATAGAGTAATTTAACTAATAGTAAGCATTCAATGAATTCTGGCTTCATTCCTTTTCGAGGACGAAAAGATTCAAATGGAGGAGGAATGTGATAACCTGAATTTCTGGATATCTAATAATTGGATAATTAACAGGTTTTTACTATTAAGATACTGATTTTTATTAGTTGAATAAATAAAAATTCTGATAAATATTATATGGAAGTTGAATATTTGGAAATGATAAATATTATGGTAAATAGAAAAAATATATATATAAATAACATTTATTCAAACCTTATAATATTAGAAATTATAAGTATATACATATATAGGTCTATAAATTTGTGTGTATATACATGTGTATATATATATGCTATAAGGAGTTGAATATATGGAAGCTTCATCTTCATCCATTTTAGTGAAAAGGTGAGATTTTTATCTCACAAATCTAGCCTATAACTATCTTGGACCGTTGGGAATGAATCCCTATCATGTTTGCATGTACATTCGCATTTGGTTTGGATTGGATTGGCGAAAAACCCCAAATTTTAGTGTTTTTGGTGAAAAACTGTACTTAGGTCGTTCTGCCTATGCTAGGTCATTCGCGTGGAAAAGTCCCGGCCTCAAAATAGCTCGTTTCCGACCTTAAAATGGCCTACAATGTTAGGTCGCTCGACACTCGGAATTAGGTCGTAGGTCGTTTGGTTTTAGGTCGCTAGGTCGTTGGGCTTTAGGTCGAATGGACCTTAGGTCGTAGGTCGTATGACCTTAGGTCGTTAGGTCGTATGGCTTTAGGTCGCTAGGTCGTATGACCTTAGGTCGTTAGGTCCTATGGCATTTTAGGTCGTGTGATCTTCTTACCTGTTAGGTCGTTGGACCTACATCCCGTTAGGTCGTTGAACCTTTAGCTCGTAGGTCGCTAGGCCTTATCTCCTTAGGTCGCATGACCCATCTTCTTTAAACCACTAGGTCGCTAGACCACGTTTCCAGTTAGGTCGCAAGACCTTGTAAACCGTTAGGTCGCGTGACCTATATTCCGTAGGTCGTTGACCCACTTAAGTCGCTTGTCCCTCATAGGTCGCGTTTCCTGCTTAGGTCGCTAGGTCGCGTGCCTTTAGGTCGCATTCCTTTATTAGGTCGCTTGTCTCTGTTAGGTCGTTGACCTCCTTAACTCGCATGACCTAACCCGTAGGTCGTTGGACCTCGATTCTATTTAAGTTGCTGCTTCTTATAGGTCGCTCGGCCCCTTATTTTCTTTAGGTCGTTTGAGTGTTAGGTCGCGAACCCGTTTTAGGTCACATGACCTTTACCCTTTAGGTCGCTGGACCACTAGGTCGTGCCCCTTTAATCACTAGGTCGTACCGTTTTTGGACGGGGCGCTGCCCCCTGGACCCCCGCGACCTGACCGAGCAGGTCGAACCCCGTAGCAGGGGCGTTGCCCCCGCACCCGCACCTTGGTGGGTTGCCACCCCCCCGGACCCCCCCTCCGTAGGGGATCTTATCTTCAAAACATTCAATGGAACTTGCTTTGTTGAGATGCTGAGTTGACCATTCTTCGAGACAAACTATCTTGGGCTTCTCGGTCGATTTTATGGATTTATGAATATCTATTTCGATGGATTCTTTATCGGTTTCTTTAGATTTTATTCACGTCTTCGT
Organism: Allium cepa; assembly: GCA_030765085.1. NCBI lineage: Eukaryota > Viridiplantae > Streptophyta > Magnoliopsida > Asparagales > Amaryllidaceae > Allium > Allium cepa. Next base: position 531,091,933 of record CM060928.1, on the reverse strand, counting down.
ATGTGAATTTTTATGATTGATTGTTTCTAAAACCACTTCTATGATTTGTCACTTTAAAATATGAAGGTTTCAATACTAGTAGTAAATATCAAAACTCTTTCAACAAAATGATTTCAACTCTATTTTCAATAACAAAGCTCTTTTCTTAAAACCATTTTCCAATCTACTAGTATATACAAACCTTTACCTCACTCGTATGAGAAATTGAATTAAACGGCTTAGTAAAACAAGTGGTATGAAACGCTTGCGTTTGCTTCGTCGGTTAACTCTTGGACTTGTTCGATTGAACCTTTTTGTGACAATTTTCAAGTGAAGATCTACAGTTTGTTCGTAAATATTTGAGTTAAGCAAGTGGTTATGGGACATGAAGCTAAACTTTTATATTTACTAGCTTAGTGTAATTGACACTTCTCGTTGATCATGACGATCATTTTGTGATTTAGGCTAGCAATTGTGCGATGTCTCTTTGTTTGCTTCCGGGTTAGGCTAGACACCATTTGTGCGATTCCATTCACACATACCTTTTTTCTTTTTGGTTAGCCTAGACACCATTTGTGTGATTCCACTCACACATACCTTTTTGTTGCGAGGTCAGACTAGACACCATTTGTGTGATTCCATTCACACATACCTTTTTGCTTTTTGGTTAGCCTAGACCTCATCTGGGTGATTCCGACTCATCCATATGGGGTAGCTCCCCATGGTCTTCGGACCGTCATGTGATAGGCCTCTTTCCCTTTTTCTATGATATCTGGATTTCCTGTGTTGATTTCTCGAATTTATGTCATTGACTTGTTATGAGTACAAGTTTAGGGTATGATGCCCTCTTTGGATCTTTGAGAAGATTCTTGTGATATTGATTTATCTCTTATTGATTGATCTTCTGTTGATCATCATTTGCATACTTATAGTAGCATGTCAGTATGGATATTTTATGTTATGCCATATCTTTTATTTTATACCATGTCATCTGATATTTATAGCTAGACTGATCCGTTTATTATTTTCTTAAATAATACTCGGGTCAGACCGAGATGTTACAGGTGCTTCCGCTTGACTTCTTCCCGGGGTTTTCTACTCTGACTTTTGGCTAACTATTAAGATTAGCAGTTTTTTTTATATACACTTGAGATATAGACTCATAGTTGTATTCTTTTGTATAGCACGTGTTGCTATTCTTTTGTATTATTGTGGATCTTCTTGACCACTACTCTGATGTACAATTTCATGTGTTAGTTATATATTCATATCTTCTTCCGCCTTTGTGATATGGATGTCTGTGACTGATTGTGTTATGCTATTTCTATGTTTGTTTCCGAAGATTATTTACAGCCACCGTGTGATAGCTTTGAGTTTGTATTGGTATGTCGGACTTTCTCCTTAAATGAAATGCATGTTATACTATCTGACATAACGGTGCTCGCACAAAGAGGTTACATGGATGGTCGCTCCTCAACAGCCTTATTCTCCGTGCTAGTTGACAACACTACATCGTAGTGTTCTTAGCTAGCGTGGGTATAGAGGTGGGGCGTCACATGATTCGTCTTTTAAAATAATGAATTTTAAAGGTAATATAAATATTTTTAAGTAAGTTATAATTGAGGAATTTTGGGTTGAACGGGAAGCATGTTTTGGGTGATTTATGGCGGTCGAAGCGAAAGGGAGGGTCGTGATTATTGCTGGAGGTAGTGTGAAGATCGAGGAGTTCGGGAAAAATGGTCTCAGATTTTTCAGTTCATCATGGTGGAGAAACGGCGGCATTGTAGGGTTTAAGACCCTATCAACGATGGCATCGAGGTGAATGCGGCGTCGCGAGGGTTTCGGTTTGGATCGAAGGTGGGGTAATAGTATGATAAGGGACTGGCGCGGCTCCAAGCACGAGCTCGAGGGTTCAGATGGTCGGAGATGGGGCAGAGCGTGGTGTTTTGGTGATAGGGTTATTGTTTCAGGTATGGCTATGAAGTTCGAATTTGAATTCGAGAAAAATCGAAGAGAAATAGGAAGCTGGAAGGGTCAGAGGGGTTGTCGCTGACTTGACGGTTATCTAGACGATGGTTGGAGATGATCCGATGACGTGTGCACATGCACACGTATCAGTGGTGTCAGCATGTTGCTGTTGAGAAGAAGAGATGGATGAGGACTTGGGTTCGTGCGTGAGGAATGGATTTGGCTCGGGTATTTGTTTGCGGAAGTTTGTGTAGGCTCGAGCTTGTTTGTTTGATTCCAAGTTTTAAGTTAACAGGCTTTTAAATTTTGAAAGTAAATTTTATACTAGGTTTTAAATTTAAAAAGGAACATGTACCAGGTTTTAAACTAAAAAGGGAAGTTTGATCAGGTTTAAAAGTAGAAGTAATTTAGTGAATAAGTTTCCAAAGTAAGTATTAACAAAGTTCCAAGCAAAAGTAAAAATTGTGTCAAGTTTAAAAATAAAGAAATGGAAGGTTTTCAAAGTAAAAGAAATGTTAATAAGGTTCAAAGTTAAATATTAAACAATTTTCAAATATAAATTATAAGTCAAATGTTTGAATTTTAATTGTTGATTTACTATAATTATATAATAGGTTAACTGTTTAATTAATTCCTAAGTAATTTCAAAAATAAAATGATGAATTTAAATAAGCAATTAAGATAAGTGCATTGAAATTTAATTAGTCAAAAAGGGACTTAAGTGATTTCGTTTAAATAATAATTAAATTAATTTAGATAATTAAGTAATCAATGGTTATCTTTAAACAAAATTAGGGTCTTAATTAATTAAAAGACAATTAATGTAATTAATTAAAGGTTAATTAATTACTTTATGTAATTAAAGGATAATTAATTAATGTTAATAATTAAGGGATGGTTAATTAATTTCACTAATTTATTTAAAATAATAATGATTGGTTTAAAATTAATTAATGTTAATCAAGCAGGATCTAAATGTAATTATTTAAATTTATTTAGTGATTAAATTTAATTAATTAGAAATGGTGAGAAATTGATCTTGCTTATGGATGATTGAATTATATTAAATGATTGGATTAATATCTAGTCTGATAATTTGTGATGTAATATGATATGATATGTTTGGGTTGAACTATGATAATGTGGGTTATCTATCAATGATAAATTGCAGTGTAAATGTGACATTCTGTATTTCAAATTGAACTGAATTCATTTAAAACAACTTAGATTAAAGATGGTATTGGATTCGAAGAGACCAGGGTCGGGTATCAGCAAATACCCAAAACCACTTCTACAGTAATTCTTTATAAATTTGATTTTAGAATCAAATAGGCTGGAATGGAATAATTTAAGCAACATGGCCATTTAAACCGAGTAACAATTCTTAGATATAATCTTGTGAAATAAATGTTTGATTATAACAAGATAAGAACTCGTAGTGATGTGCGAGTTACCTTGATTTTTAAATGAAGTTTTATAACTTAGTATTCCAAGTTATATGGTTTTACTCACACTGGTTTCCAGCCTGACTCGGGTGTTGCTTTAATGTAATGCTTAGGTAAGACCGAGTATTACAGATTTTCAGGTTAGGACGTTCTAGTGCTCAGGAGGTGAGATGGATGGAAGGAACGTATGGACTATATTCCGCTGTGTATTGGTGTAACGACCCGATTTTACGACGCCCGAAAGTCGACATTTATACGTCCACTGTATCAAATGTCGCACAGTCGAATGCCCGAAAACCGAACCGTTAGGGTTAAAGAAGAAGAAGATAGAAGAAGAATAGAAATAATAAACAGAATCTCACATTTCGTAGCGTAACAATATATAATAGATAAAGAATAACCTTTAAAACAAAAACACTATATCAGTTTATACATCACATTATCGGAGTTTACAACAACAAACAATAGAAAAGAAATATTACATATATAAGTGATACGTCTCGCCATCCAGCTTCAACTCCTGATCTTCACAGCAACTTCTTGACTTCGCTCCAGAATATTCACAACCTGACTCTAGGCTACCGTATGGAAAACTATGGACACCCAGAGTTTAGAAAGGGAACAATAAACTCCAGGTTAGTCATGGGACTGGTGTGAGATCTTAAAAACAGTTATTTCCATAAATAAAATAAAAGAAATCCGCTATGCCTTTGGAAATTGAAACTACCATAAGGTCTCCCGCCACACACACAATGCAAACGCAGAATATGAGGAGATTTCTCCTTATGATTGTCAAACGTGCTCATTACGCAAAATCCTTTCGATATTATTATTAGTGCATAGTGTAAAAAATATATTTCGAAAGTATAATATTAATCTTAGCCATCATAGACATTCCGAGCTATGCCTAATATAGCTACCATCTAAACAGTAGGGCACCACCATAAGTAGATGGAAGGTTATACAACTAAAACTGTACAAGGCGTGTATTGGAGTTTGGATTTCCAACAAATGGCCAGGCTAAGGAACTTCCTATTGCCACATGGGTACGTCTCTGGAGGGACGTCCCAAGAACCTAACCGGATCTCTGCCAACACAAGGCCGGGTTACCTCTGCAAAAATAGGTAACTACTGACATGAGTATGCCATCCCCCTGTTGTAAACAACCTTTATCCGAGGATCCTCAACAACAACAATCATAAAGTAATATATATTTGCGATATCCGCATAGGTTAAGTATCTGGGCTCCATACCATGATACCACTTCCATCCAGAAGGAAATGCACATACCCTAAGGGGCGCTACTCCCTATAACCTTGCCGCATTCTTTCTGTTTCGACCATTCCGGGGTGTGAGGTCCGACGAAGTCTCGTCCATAAAGCTACGCTTTTCAAAATAGCCATGCTTCGATCAACAAATGGTCAGCAGCACTTCGTATGCCACATTACCAATTTGGGAATGTATTACTAGTAACCATCAACTACATAATCTCTGAGCTCGTACGTCTCAGAGAAGGGTGTTAAGCTAAGAGAATAAATTCTCTGCCACCAACAGAAATGTATTTGATAGAAACCAGCTTTACATCTCAAAGTGTAACGTCAGACACACATCCATACAAGTCCGTTCCGGGATCGAATGGAACCGAAGGCACTTCCAAAGAAGCCCTTGCAATCCAGATATTCACTAATCACGTCCAGAATCCCCATCACAAAGGGTGATAAAATATCTACACCGGAGCAACCCGGTGCAGAGACATTCGACAGGTAATCCTTTCGTTTTCGAAAATACCCGGTCTTCAACACCATCTCTAAATGCAATCCCATTTCGTCGTATCGTTATTCGGAATGGGTTTTATGACACTAGGTCCTCTCCGGGCTAATCCGAATAATGAGCGCTTATTTTTAAAAATAAATGTTCAATCAGATTCAAACAAATCACAACAATTTCTACTTTGATCTTTTTAAACAAAAGATCCATCACAATTACAAAGGTTCGATGTGGTTTTCGAATATCCATTTGGAATTCGACTCCCGGTCGCATCGAAATTCAATTGCCGATTAAAAGGCCTATATTGATAGTCGGTTATTTATCTATCAATCATCATTCACAAAAATCACTGGATTTCAAATAATTTTCCCAAATCATTTATTTCCATAATATGTTCGCAAGATATACTTTTAACACTTTAATATTTTGAAAATAAATTTCAATCACTATTCACATTTCAATCCTTTGGAAAAGAATTTTCAAATCATTTTCCTTACGCGGAATATATTTCCAAATATTTATTCATTTCCACTGAAACTCTGCCGAGTTATAATAATTCAAATCACTTATCCAAAATATTCTTGGAACATTTAAAATAAAACTATCTTAAACACTTACTTAAATATTGGTTATGAAATTACTATACTAATTATCACATATAAGACTTCAAGTCCAAACTAATTTTAAAATAAAATTAGTAGATAGAGTATAAAGATTTAAATAACTATTTTCTAAATCATATATCCATTTAATCTTTAAAATGATCCTTTATATAATTAATTTAATAAATTTTTGCTTTAAAGGTTTAAAACAATTTTCAAAACTAATTTCTTTAACAGTACTATTTTAAAAACCAAATCTAGAACTTTTAAATTTTATTTCAAAAGCTATTTTAAAAATATACTCGGCTTTCCAGGGAAGAATTCTTTTCCCAATACAAAATGGTCCATTCAAATAAATTAATAAGTCTTCTCGATTTATTTTAATTTTCATTCCAAATTTGTAAATTTCTTTCCACATTTTTAACAGTAAACCGATATTTATTTTTAAAACAAAATTTCCTTTCCTTTATAAAATTTCCATTGTGAATTTTAAACTTTCAAATACCCAACGATACACGATTTTCAAATCGTTTTCAAAATATTCACTTTCAACACCTAAATCAATTTTTAAATTGATTTCCAAATTTATTTCAATCACCAAATCAAATTCCAAATTGATTTTTAAAAATTTATTTTAACTCCAAATTAATTCCCAAATCGATTTCTAAAATTAATTTCAACTCCAAATTAAATTCCAAATTTAATTTCTAAATTTATTTCCTTTTGAAATAAATTTCTTTATCTCTTTGAAATATTTAAAATATGTATCTTAAATAAATTCTTCAACTATTAAACAACATTACTCGAAATTCCTTTATTAAAATATTTTCCCATATTTTTGGAATTTGTTCGATCGGATTATAAAAATCAACTTTAATACTTTAATTGTAACGGTCGAGGCTTTTCTACTTTAATTTCCAAAAATCCAATTTCATATTTCTGGTATCCTACGATACCAAAAATATATTCGGCTAAATCATAGCCTTCCATAATTCCAGTCACAGACATAATCACACACAGATTATAAATCAACATACAACATATGAAACAAATTTAAATGTTCGAGGAATCCAGTTGGATCCCTCCAACCTGCTTCCCTGCATCCACAGATATTAGCACAATAAATTAAATACCAATTCCACTTCGAGGTGGAATATCATGGTATATGGGATTAATATTATATCATCCGCCATTATGTGGCGCAATAGGGTCTCATCCGCTATATAATGCGGAAAATAACCAACTCCAAATACATATATAATACCAATTCCACTTCGAGGTAGAATATCACGGTATATGGGTTTAATATTATATCATCCGCTATTATGTGGCGCATAGGGTCTAAACTAATATAACTAATAATAAATTAATTATCCAAACACACAATCAATCAATTTTAAATTTAACTATTAAAATTAAATCAGCGATTGAGTGAGAAGATCTCACCTTTGCTTTTGCATGCAATCCATTTTTCATTCCAATTTGTTTCCATTCAAATATTGACCGTGTATAAACAATTTATGATTTTTATTAATATTCGAATCAATCAAACGATTAATTTCCATTTAATAGATTAAATTTCAACTAATGATTAAATTTGAATAAATAATTAAATTTTAAACTAACTTGAATAATCCATTACTATTTAATAAATCAAATTTACTAATAATTGGATTTAAACTCATTTCCTTTAAACAAATTATTTTTAGTGCCCTAAATAAATCAAATAAATTTATTAACAAATCAATTACTAATACACATTTTTTAAAAATAAACTAGTAGATGAAAAATAGGTATATGTATATTTATTTCCTTTTGAAATTACATGCACCAAAAATATTAACCTAACCTATATACATTTTAAAAAATCAAATCCTTATACAAAAATAAACTTAGAAAACAAAGATGGATATTTGTAAAGTATTTTATTTTCCTTTTATATATATTTTATTTTCTAGTAAATAAACAAATGGTAATAAACTTTTTTTTTCTAATAACTTAACAAATCATTGACTTTTTAAAACCAACTTCCTTTGAAAATCCTTTTAGTAGCTAAAATGAATTAAATAATTTAGTTAAACAAATTAATCGCCAACCCATTTTTTTCCCCAAATAAATCTAGTAATTTAAAATATACACATGCATATTTATTTTCTTTATGAACTACTTATATAATTATAAAGTAACCTATATAGGTTTCCTAAAAACCTAATTTACTAAACTTTCAAATGTTTTTTTTTCTTTTTTTTTCTGAATAAACCTTATACATATATAAATTTAAATTCAAATTGAACCTTCAAAAATACCTCATCTCTGCCCTTGATTTCTCAACAGTGAAATGCAGCAAATCCATCCACGATGAAGACCCACAGCCCCAAATCGAGATTCCACATGCCAACCCTAAAACGCGACTGCCACGAAATCATCATGACCATCGCGACACTTCAATTTCCACCTCCAGACAAAGCTCGCACACGCGTGCCACTTACTGCCGCGAGCTCGACTTCGTCTACCTTGCTGCCGCGCCTGCTTGCGTCTCGAGATGATGCTCGAATTCTTACGATAGAATCAAATCTCACGCTGATGCCCAAAGCTTCGCCATCAAGCTCTGGTTCGTAGCCGCACGCGATGCGAAACCCTCCCCAGTTTGTCGCCTTCTTCCCAAGTCGTCACATGCTTCCATGCCCTTGGCCAATGCGCGCCACCATCCTCCTCTCCATCTCGAAATCGATTTCGACTTCCTTTTCCCCATTTTTTTATTTGCTGAACAGGATTTAATCGGTTTTGGAATGAAGGACATTTCGATTTTGAATTTATAGAGGCTACGACCGTTTATTTTGATTTTTGTTAGGAAGATTTGATTTGAATGAGAAAATAAATTTTTATTTCGTGTTTTTGTTCGACTTTGTTTTCGAACGAGATAACCCAAAAGTTTTTTTTAAAAGCAACGCGTGTAAAGAATTTTGACAAGTGTTTGAATTCCCTCTATGTGTCAAGATTGCTATAGTAACATTGCAATTATTTAAATTTAAATTTAACTTCAAATTTAAATTTAACTTCAAATTGCCTCGATAAATGCAACTTATAATCTCGATTTCCAATCAAGGCGTGTTGCCAGGCGTTTATATTGTTTAACCCCTATTCCAAACGCAACGAAAAAAGTTCCGAGTCCAAATTCGATCGTATGGAGAAGATAGCTTTTTGAACCAGTTAAAACATTGAATATTTAGTATAAATTTCAGCGCGTTTGTTTATCGTATGGCCAAATGATCACTCCAAACACTACGAAAATTGAAATCCGATAATAATACACTATTATGGATCCAATGGAACAGGTTTCGCCGAATTTTGAGACTGTGCCTCGGAAGGCTATTTTTAAATATTGATTTAAACGATAAAATTCAATACTGAACAAAACAGTTTCAAATTCAATTCTGAAGCTTCTATCATCTTCAGCATTATCAATATAAATTTTCTAAGCCATTAAATTATTTTTAACAGGCTCAAAATTGAAGATTTACAATTTTACCCAAATTTCTGTAATTAAATTTGATAATTAAATTGCTAAATTCATAGTTAAAATTGAAACTCAAGCTTAAAAACAACTTCCAATATCTAAAATCAATTAAATATTTTAATTTAAAATGTTGAAAATTTTGGGTCATCGCATCCTTCTCCCTTAAAAGAATTTCGTCTCGAAATTACTAGTTAAGAAGAAAGGACCTTAACCCGTTTACTACGTACTCAAAATAAACAGTTTTAACAACTTGTCAAAACCAATCTTTTTATGAAAGACCCATTATTACTTCAACTAACTTTCCAACATCGACTATAAACTCCAAAAAATATTGTTTTCTTAACCATTCGAATTTAATTTTAAATTTTAAATTTTAAAAATTTTCTCAAAATTTTTCTAACTCCCTAAATTTTAAAAAAAATTCGCCAGCGTCTCCTTTGCGCGGCTAGCTCGTTACGACTAAAAAATGGCACCACAGGCCCCCTAATTCAAAAAGAAAACGAAAAGCCAAGCGACTAGACAAGAAGATCATTTGATTTCATACTGAAATAAAATACATACCTTTTTGTCGAGCAATTCAATTTTTATCTTCGAAATCAAAATCCCAATTCCATTTCCTTCAATACACCTGTATATCCTGCTAGCCAGAATATCCAATTACAACATTCAAAAGTCATTTTGCACATTCCATTACAAAATTTCAATACTTACTTCTTATACCATTTTTACTTCACTATTGAATATATATATCCATTTTCTTTCTATCTTGCATTTTCACTTTCATTTGAATTCAATTTACCATTTCAATTCTATTTGGATTCAATTTACCTTCTGAATATTGAATTTTATCAATTATCTTTCATTCACAACTGATTCATCTTGCTATTTTAAATTAGTTTCTTTTACTAATTCATTACAAGTTCTAATTCATTTCATCTCAAACCTTTTTTTTTCACCTTTACTATCTTTAGTTCACTTCGAACTAATTTTACAACTTCATTTTATTTCACATAATTCAAATTGGTTTTCAATATTTAGTTTCAATTCCAATTTTATTATTTTGTTCATTCCCAAACACAATTCAATTCACTATTTTGGTTTATAACCACTTATATTTAAATTGTATTTAAAATTCCATATGAATTTAATTTATCTTTTATTTATAAATATTGAATTCAATTCATTTCAAACCATATAAAATTTGTCATTCCTTCAATTAGCTTCAGTTACTAATTTTATTTCAATACTCTGCTTTACAACCAAATTCAATTCCAATTCCAGTTCTATTTGCTTACAAATTCGAAATGAATTTCAACATTCAATTTCGCTTTCATTTAATTGTAATTGTAAATTTATTCATTCATTCACAATTTTATTTTCCACCTTAATAGATTTTATTCCAATCATTTAGTCTATAAGACTTCTCAAATTCACATTCATATAAATTAACTCAAATCTTCAATTTCAATTTCATTTTGAATCCATATCATCATTTTATTTGACTTAAATTTTCACTCTCAATTCTTTTATTAAATTTTCATTTTTAATTCCACTTGATTTAAATTTTTCCTTCCAACTTATTTTGTTTCCACATTTACCTTTTATCTAACATCTCTTTAAGTTAGATTTTTATTTTAACAACTTCAAACTTTACAAGTTATCAAACTTAATGATATTCCATAAATATTTTATATAGCATTCCAGAGTCTTTTCAACCTTTCAAAAATCATTTTTGAAAGCAATTCAAACAATTCTTTGAATTCAAAAATCCAATCCAGTTTTGCAAACAACTTTCATTTAAAACAATTTGGCAGCAATCCCTCTTTCGGAAACCCGAAAATGATCATCGATGATGCTGCAGTCATCATCGAAGTTATTTTCCAGCGACCAAAAAGAGTTTAGAACTTTCATCCCTTCAAAATACTTTTCCAAAACCTTTGAAAATTATTTTTCAAAGTCAAAAGGGATTTAAACTTTCCAAATCTCTAAAATTTTCAAATTCCTTTCAAAACATTTTCAAATTCTTCTTTGGAATTCCATTTCAAATTACAAATCACATTCATAATTTACATTCTCAAATTTCATTTGTGTATGAATTTTATTTCTAGACTTTTGATTATGATTCCAATTTTTTATTCAATTTCAATGATAATAATTTAATATTATCACTTCCTAACAAACAAGCAGCCATATACTATAATAATTTACAAAGATTATTTCCTTTATCTACGAAAATAATTTTTGGGCAAAATTATTTCATTTACCCTATTGTAAAACAATATCGTGTCAAATTGTTCTGTACAAGTGTTTAGAGATTCCTATCAATAGAGTTGTACGGACTATACCGACTAGAATCCATATACCACTCAACAAACCAATCATCACAATATAAAACAATTTTATATTCACTAACAAATACGCGCTCATATCTATTAATACACTCAAACTCATTCTAGAGTACTGTTGACTCTATCTCTAATGAGTAACACCCAACAGAGCCAAGGTTTTCGCTTAACCAAAAGCTCTGATACCAAACTTGTAACGACCCGATTTTACGATGCCCGAAAGTCGACATTTATACGTCCACTGTATCAAATGTCACACAGTCGAATGCCGGAATACCGAACCGTTAGGGTTAAAGAAGAAGAAGATAGAAGAAGAACAGAAACAATAAACAGAATCTCACATTTCGCAGCGTAACAATATATAATAGATAAAGAATAAGCTTTAAAACAAAAACACTATATCAGTTTATACATGACACTATCAGAGTTTACAACAACAAACAACAGAAAAGAAATATTACATATATAAGTGATACGTCTCGCCATCCAGCTTCAACTCCTGATCTCCACAGCAACTTCTTGACTTCGCTCCAGAATATTCACAACCTGACTCTAGGCTGTCCGTGTGGAAAATTATGGGCACCCAGAGTTTAGAAAGGGAACAATAAACTCCAGGTCAGCCGTGGGACTTGTGTGAGATCTTAAAAATAGTTATTTCCACAAAGAAAATAAAAGAAATCTGTTATGCCTTTGGAAAATGAAACTACCAAAAGGCCTCCTGCCACACACACAATGCAAACGCAGAATTGGAGGAGATTTCTCCTTATGATTGTCAAACATGCTTAATACGCAAAATCATTTCGATATTATTATTAGTGCATAGTGTAAAAAAAACATTTCGAAAGTATAATATTAATCTTAGCCAGCATAGACATTTCGAACTATGCCTACCATAGCTACCATCTAAACAGTGGGGCGCCACCATAAGTAGATGGCAGGTTATACAACTAAAACCGTACAAGGCGCATATTGGAATTTGGATTTCCAACAAATGGTCAGGCTAAGGAACTTCCTACTGCTACATGGGTATGCCTCTGGAGGGACGTCCCGAGAACCTAACCGGATCTCTGCCAACACAAGGTCGGGTTACCTCTGCAAAAATAGGTAACTACTGACACGAGTATGCCATCCCCCGGTTGTAAACAACCTTTATCCGAGGATCCTCAACAACAACAATCACAAAGTAATATATATTTGCGATATCCACATAAGTTAAGTATTTAGGCTCCATATCATGATACCACTTCCATCCAGAAGGAAATGCACATACCCTAAGGGGCGCTACCCCCTATAACCTTGCTGCGTTCTTCCTGTTTCAACCATTCCGGGGTGTGAGGTCCGACGAAGTCTCATCCACAAAGCTACGCTTTTCACAAAAGTCATGCTTCGATCAACAAATATCAGCAGCACTTCGTATGCCACATTACCTATTTGGGAATGTATTACTAGTAACCATCAACTACATAAACTCTGAGCTCGTACATCTCAGAGAAGGGTGTTAAGCTAAGAGAATAAATTCTCCGCCACCAATAGAAATGTATTTGATAGAAACCATCTTTACATCTCAAAGTGTAACGTCAGACACACATCCATACAAGTCCGTTCCGGGATCGAACGGAACCGAAGGCACTTCCAAAGAAGCCCTTGCAATACGGATATTCATTAATCACGTCCGGAATCCCCAACACAAAGGGTGATAAAATCTCTATACCGGAGCAACCCGGTGCAGAGACATTCGACAGGTAATCCTTCGTTTTCGAAAATACCCGGTCTTCAACACCATCTTCAAATGCAATCCCATTTCGTCATATCGTTATTCGGAATGGGTTTTATGACACAAGGTCCTCTCCTGGCTAATCCGAATAATGAGCGCTTATTTTTAAAAATAAATGTTCAATCAGATTCAAACAAATCACAACAATTTCCACTTTGATCTTTTTAAACAAAAGATCCATCACAATTACAAATGTTCGATGTGGTTTTTGAATGTCCATTTGGAATTCGACTCCCGGTCGCATCGAAATTCAATTGCCGATTAAAAGGCCAATATTGATAGTCCGTTATTTAACTATCAATCATCATTCACAACAATTACTGGATTTCAAATAATTTTCCCAAATCATTTATTTCCAAAATATGTTCGCAAGATATACTTTTAACACTTTAATATTTTGAAAACAAGTATCAATCACTATTCACATTTCAATCCTTTGGAAACAAATTTTCAAATCATTTTCCTCACGCGGAATATATTTCCAAATATTTATTCATTTACACTGAAACTCTGCCGAGTTAAAATAATTAAAATCATTTATCCAAAATATTCTTGGAATATTTAAAATAAAACTATCTTAAGTGCTTACTTAAATATTGGTTATGAAATTATTATGCTAATTATCACATATAAGACTTCAAGTCCAAACTAATTTTAAAATAAAATTAGTAGATAGAGTATAAATATTTGAATAACTATTTTCTAAATCAAATTCCATTTAATCTTTAAAATGATCCCTTATATAATGAATTTAATAAATTTTTGCTTTAAAGGTTTAAAACAATTTTCAAAACTAATTTCTTCAACAATATTATTTTAAAAACCAAATCTAGAACTTTTAAATTTATTTCAAAAGCTATTTTAAAAATATACTCGGCTTTCCAGGGAAGAATTCTTTTCCCCAATACAAAATGGCCCATTCAAATAAATTAATAAGTCTTCTCGATTTATTTTAATTTACATTCCAAATTTGGAAATTTCTTTCCACATTTTTAACAGTAAACCGATATTTATTTCTAAAAAAAATTCCCTTTCCTTTATAAAATTTCCATTGTGAATTTTAAATTTCAAATACCCAACGATACACGATTTTCAAATCGTTTTCAAAATATTCACTTTCAACGCCCAAATCAATTTTTAAATTGATTTCCAAATTTATTTCAATCACCAAATTAAATTCAAAATTGATTTTCAAAAATTTATTTTAACTCCAAATGAATTCCCAAATCGATTTCTAAAATTAATTTCAACTCCAAATTTAATTTCTAAATTTATTTCCTTTTGAAATAAATTTCTTTATCTCTTTCAAATATTTAAAATACGTAACTTAAATAAATTCTTCAACTATTAAACAACATTACTCGAAATTCTTTTACTAAAATATTTTCCCATATTTTTGGAATTAATTAGATCGGATTATAAAAATCAACTTTAATACTTTAATTGTAACGGTCTAGGCTTTTCTACTTTAATTTCCAAAAATCCAATTTCATATTTCTGGTATCCTACGATACCAAAAATATATTCGGCTAAATCATAGCCTTCCATAATTCCAGTCACAGACATAATCACACACAGATTATAAATCAACATACAACATATGAAACAAATTTAAATGTTTGAGGAATCCAGGTGGATCCCTCCAACCTGCTTCCCTGCATCCACAGATATTAGCACAACAAATTAAATACCAATTCCACTTCGAGGTGGAATATCGTGGTATATGGCATTAATATTATATCATCCGCTATTATGCAGCGCAACAGGGTCTCATCCGCTATATAATGTGGGAAATCAACAACTCCAAATACATATATAATACCAATTCCACTTCGAGGTGGAATATCGCGGTATATGGGTTTAATATTATATCATCCGCTACTATGCGGCGCATAGGGTCTAAACTAATATAACTAGTAACAAATTAATTATCCAAACACACAATCAATCAATTTTAAATTTAACTACTAAAATTTAATCAGCGATTGAGTGAGAAGATCTCACCTTTGCTTTTGCATGCAATCCATTTCCCATTCCAGTTTGTTTCCATTCAAATATTGACCTTGTATAAACAATTTATGATTTTTATTATTATTCGAATCGATCAAACAATTAATTTCCGTTTAATAGATTAAATTTCAACTAATGATTAAATTTGAATAAATAATTAAATTTTGAACTAACTTGAATAATCCATTACTATTTAACAAATTAAATTTACTAATGATTGGATATAAACTGATTTCCTTTAAACAAATTATTTTTAGTGCCCTAAATGAATCAAATAAATTTATTAACAAATCAATTATAAATATACATTGTTTAAAAATAAACTAGTAGATGAAAAATAGGTTTATGTATATTTATTTCCTTTTGAAATTACATGCACCAAAAATATTAACCTAACCTATATACATTTAAAAAAATCAAATCTTCATACAAAAATAAACTTAGAAAATAAAGATGGATATTTGTAAAGTATTTTATTTTCCTTTTATATATATTTCGTTTTCTTGTAAATAAAAAACAGTAATAAACTTTTTTTCTAATAATTTAACAAATCGCTGACTTTTTAAAACCAACTTCCTTTGAAAATCCTTTTAGTAGGTAAAATGAATTAAATAATTTAGTTAAACAAATTAATCTCCAACCCATTTTTTTTCCCAAATAAATATATTAATTTAAAATATACACATGCATATTTATTTTCTTTATGAACTACGTATATAATTATAATGTAACCTATATAGGTTTCCTAAAAACCTAATTTACTAAACTTTCAAATTTTTTCTTCTTCTTTTTTTTCTGAATAAACCTTATACATATATAAATTTAAATTCAAATTGAATCTTCAAAAATACCTCATCTCAGCCCTTGATTTCTCAACAGTGAAATGCAGCAAACCCATCCACGATGAAGAACCACAGCCCCAAATCGAGATTCCACATGCCAACCCTAAAACGCGACTGCCATGAAATCATCACGACCATCGCGACACGTCAATTTCCACCTCCAGACAAAGCTCGCACACGCGTGCCACTTACGGCCGCGAGCTCGACTACGTCCACCTTGCTGTCGTGCCTGCTTGCGTCTCAAGATGATGCTCGAATTCTTACGACAGAATCAAATCACACGCCGATGCCCAAAGCTTCGCCATCAAGCTCTGGTTCGCGGCCGCACGCGATGCGAAACACTCCCCAGTTTGTCGCCCTCTTCCCAAGTTGTTACATGCTTTCATGCCCTTCGCCAACGCACGCCGCCATCCTCCTCTCGATCTCGAAATCGATTTCGACTTCCTTTTCCCCATTTTTTTATTTGCTGAACAGGATTTAATCGGCTTTGAATTGGTGGACATTTGGATTTCGAATTTAGAGAGGCTTCGGCCATTTATTTTGATTTTCGTTAGGAAGATTTCATTTGAACGAGAAAATAAATTTTTCTTTCGTGTTTTTGTTCGGCTTTGTTTTTGAACGAGATAACCCAAAAGTTTTTTATTTTATTTTTAAAAGCAACGCATGTAAAGAATTTTGACAAGTATTTGGATTCCCTCTACGTGTCAAGATTGCTACAGTAACATTGCAATTATTTAAATTTAAATTCAAATTTAAATTTAACTTCAAATTGCCTCGATAAATGCAACTTAAAATCTCGATTTTCAATCGAGGCGTGTTGCCAGACGTTTATAATGTTTAACCCCTATTTCCAACTCAACGAAAAAGGTTCCGAATCCAAATTCGATCAATGGAGAAGATATCTTTTTGAACCAGTTAAAACATTGAATATTTAATTTAAATTTCAGCGCGTTTGTTTATCGTATGGCCAAACGACCACTCCAAACACTATGAAAATTGAAATCCGACAATAATACACTATTACAGATCTAATGGAACTGGTTTCATCGAATTCCGAGACTGTACCTCGGAAGGCTATTTTTAAATATCGATTTAAATGATAAAATTCAATACTGAACAAACAGTTTCAAATTCAATTCTGAAGCTTCTATCATCTTCAGTATTATCAATATAAATTTTCTAAGCCATTAAATTATTTTTAACAGGCTCAAAATTGAAGATTTACAATTTTACCCAAATTTCTATAATTAAATTTGATAATTAAATTGCTAAATTCATAGTTAAAATTGAAACTCAAGCTTAAAAACAACTTCCAATATCTAAAATCAATTAAATATTTTAATTTCAAATGTTGAAAATTTTGGGTCGTCACAATTGGAGTTATATTGTTTGTATTCTGGGACAAGTTGATACAACTGTCCAGTTTGGATGAGTTCTGATGTATTGTATGTAAATCTGACAATTATAGCTTTTCATTGTAAATCGCTATTATTGATATTATATTTTAAATCCGCTGAGAATGTGAAATTATGTGCTATTGTTTTTGTTTCTTCTTCTACCTCTTTCTTCTTTACCCTAACAATATGGTATTTCCGGCATTCGGTTGCTCGGCACTTCTAAAGTGAACGTATTAGTGTCGAATTTTTGAGGTCGAAAATACCGGGTCGTTACAATGCTCCTAAACATCAATAGATCCATACATTTGACTTTGAAAATTGTAAACTTGGTGGCCTTAAAGGCCTACTAAGCTTGGCCATAGTCATATATAGCTCGACCATGGTGTCGTGGAGGCGTATAAGGACTTGTTTTAGTAGTAAGAAGATGTAAGAAGGAAAAGAAAGTGTTTAAACAAGTTTTGAATAGGATTTAAAGTAAAAATTTGGATTTTATTTACAAACTTTATAATTTGAGATGGAAGCCACTAGCATGCTTTTACAACTTGGAAAAGAATCAAAAGAAACTTTGAAAAATGAAAAAGTGAAAATGAACATGGAAAAGAAAAAAAAATGAACAAATGTATTATATAAAATGAAATAATGAAATTACTGAACTACCCTTAGGGTACATGCCCTCCACTACATAGATGTCACATCATCTCTATGTCACCTCCCCTTTACCCATGGAAATTTGGTCCCGTCGACCATTTTTCCGATAGAAAACATGCATTGATGCCTAGGTACAAATGTTTAAACATGTTTTGTGCTTCAATTTCCAAATTGTCACATTAATGTTTAACTTTACTTAATTCAGTTGTTTAAACGTTTTTATATCTTCTTAAACCATATCATAGAATTAGTATATACGTGTGTATATGCAAAAGTATACACAACATTTCAAACAACTTTTATACGATGAATGCTGAAAATTCGAAAAACGATTTCAGGTCACATTTTCTATTTTTCATCGAAATAAATATCTTTGTAAATCAAAATTCAAAAATGAATTTTCCACTATTAGTTATAAATTAGAAGAGGGATATATTAATTATTAAAACCATTATTTGACCATTTAAAATTAATTAAATATTCACAAACAAAAGCGATAAAATTCTGGATCATTACACCATCTCTGCTAGAACATGACATCAACTCTAGTTAATCATGTAATCAAAGCTCCAATACTAAATATGTAGACCACTCTATACCACCAGCATGAAATGTATATAATGTTAGTAACTTAGGTATTGGTTTAAATGGTAACAACTACAGGACATTGTAGGATCAGATTAACCCTAGAGGGAGGGGGAGTAGGGTTCATAAATAATTCACAAATAAATAAAAATTGCAACATAGATTATAAAAGAGTAAGTGCGAAAATAAAAATGATACACAAGTTTACCCAGCTTCGAAAAAACCCACCTACTGCTGCCCCCGAGGTTTCTACTAGGAATTAAACAAACGACCGCTTATACATCTGGTAAACTTGCGACCATCGCTTACATGTTTTCTCTAACTCTGCGCTGAAAGCCCTACCACAACACTGCCATACGGTTGCGAATTCTCGAACTATGCCCCGTAGTTTGTAACCTAGTTAACACTAGAGTTTACAAATTTCAAAAATAGAAAATACAAAACAAATAAAATTGAAAGTCTAAATCATAATTTAGCAAAATAAAATAATCGGCCCAATAAAAACACGTTCGCCCCTTAAATTCATTAAATTTGAGAAATAATTTAAGATGGAAGCCATTTTATTTACGGACTTAGCATATGGTCGTCGTTCTCTTTAATTTACAAATTAGGGTTTATGAAAGCGAATGCTTGAAGGTGATATCCGAATTGCGCTCCTTCTTCTTTGATGCTCACGTTTTTAAAATTGGCTACGATTAATTATGCGGCTGCTGCAATTGTCGAGTGATGTTTGATTGATCAAATGGTATGATTTCCGCTCCTTTTTTATTTTGTAGTATTCTTGACTTTGATACGAGTTAAGAAGTAGTCCTTGATTTATTTTAAGGCCTGCTTTCTGATTTTGCTCAAACTCGAATACTTGTCAATGATGATTTTGGGTCGAATTTAATAGGAATCATTTCCTATATTTTCGTATATACTTTTGGTTTGAATTTCAGAGTTTGATTTTCTCGACCATGGATTTTTGGCGTGCACCTTTTAGATTTCTGACTATGTCACCATTGTGATATATATTCGAAATTTCTGAACTTATGTTCGAATATATTTTAACCATTGGATCTTGACCGGTTCAAAAATGACATTGCTCTAATGCTTTCTAAGAATACATGTTGACTCATTCGAATATATGTTTCCACTTTCTGAATTTGGTATTACTTGTTGATTGTTTTGCTAGTGTTTGTATCTTTGATTTGCCTCTATGTGCTTTACTAGTTTGTTGGTTGTCCAGTGATGATGAACCATATTCAGGTGATGTTGTATCTTGCTTGATGTGTCTGGTTTGAGTTGTTTATGTGTCCACTAATCTACTGCATGAAACTGATACCTAATGTATATGTATATGCATGTACTTTGCCGTTTTTCTTAGTTGAGAAATTATGTGCACTCTGCATTCCTTTATTGAACTTATAATTTGATCTACCCAGTGTGCATCTATTTCACTCTTTAATGATTAGCTGTTGTGTGCATTTGGCCTTGGATGGTTTATCTAAAGCTCTGAATTGCTTTTCCATTTACTGTGCATATACATATACGTATATGTGTATATTAGTGTTCTTTCTTTTGCTGCTTCTGATGATGTTGAGACTGTGGTTGTATCTGGTTATTGCATGTATATATAGCTGCTTCTTGGAGTTTGAAGTGGCCACCAAGTACATCTTTACATGTATATACATATATGTATGTATGCGTGTTTGTGTCCCTATCTTGAGTCAGGTTTGATCTCATTGATATGCACTTGTACTCCTAACTAGTTATTTTTGGTTTATTGACCTTGCTCGGCATACGAGTTGCACTTCATTGTTGCCTCAAGTATATGTATTCATATACACATTTATGTGTATATATGTACTTGTACGCATGGTAGCTTCTAGTTATGTTTCCCGAAGCCGAGTTCCATCTTGTTGCATTATTATTTATCTGGGTGCTGACCCCGTTGCATCTGTGTACACTATTGTGTTAAACCATTGTCTTGTCTTGAGTTTGCACTTGTACTTGCTACACCACAGCCTTTATATTATGATTACTGATATGTGTGCATGTAATTGTTTCCTATTAAACTGCTTGGTTGCCCTTGAACATGTCTTGTGCATTGGTTTTCCCTTTGCCTGCACATATGCACTTGTATATTTCTTTTATGGTACGTGTTGAGACTTGATTTTGATTCATGACACAAAGCTATCACTACGACATACAGATTCGATGACTACTACGACAAAAAGAGTATATACTACAAGAGGACAAGACTACAAAACCGATACATCAATTATATTATTTTGTTTTTGAGTCTTAGGTCAATTTTATTAAAATCTCTCCTCGTTTACGTATATTTTAGCCTATATATTTAATCATCTTATTTTCAAATAATTTATACATATATAAGCATGTATAATTTTTTAAAGTTATATATAGTATATTATAAAAGTGTTTAAAATTATATATATTATTATACCTATAAAACCTGTGCAAATTACACAGATTTTACCAGGTCAGTCGACTGACCTAGAGGGTCAGTCGACTGACCTAGAAAATAATGTACAATATGCACAGGTGCAAAGGTACATAGATATATGAATTTAAATTTAAATATTATTTTGAATATTCAGTCGAGTGACCCAGCGGCTCAATTGACTGAATTTCTATAACATCCATTTTTCAAAAAGACACGACTTTTTGTGAAGAGATACGAACCTTTAACGAAAAGATTCGGACACAACACTTCGATTGAAACTCTTTACCAATAGTTGCTACTTTCTAACCTTTATAAATACAAACTCCAACTTGATTTCAAATCACTTAATCACATTTGAATTCTCTTATTCTCTGCTCTAACTTTCTGAAATCCATTTGCTATCATACTTTGAATTATTCTGCATTAAAGCAATACTATACCTTTCTATTCTTCATATATTTCAAATATATATATTTATATTCGAGGAGAGATTATAGGAAGGGTGTACTACAAGTGACAAATCCGTGTTATCAGAACACACATAATTAAAAACTATTTTCTGTATTAGTTGAAGTCCTGTTCTGCTGCTCAGGCGAGTTAAGTCCTCTTCGGCTGTTGAGGCGAAATCTTGTTCTGCTGCTCAGGTCCCCGTTCGGCTGCTCAGTGGTGTTTAAACCTGTTCCTTCGGGTTAAGTGAGGGTGTTGCTTTAGTAAAATTCCAAAAGGAGTCTAGGACTAGACGTAGGACGGTGCTCCAAACCAGTATAAAAATCACTAATGTCATTTTACTATACTGCTTTTTATTCCGCATTATTTACACTATTATCATCATCATTATAGTCTATGTTATCATATATCCATATTACACGATCCATAGCACACTTTCATTTGGTATCATAGCCTGGAATTCTATTGATCGTCACAACATCATAGAATAATGACTAGAAAACGATCCAGTCTTAATACAACAGGCAAGATCCCTGTCAAAGCCACCAGTAAGGAATACAAAAAGGTACTTTCTGATTTACAAATTTCAGGAAAAGATAATAATAAATTATTTAGCATAAGCAATAAAATTTCACAGCTTAATTTTATTATTTTAGAAAAGATGAAATCTGTTGGACTTGAAAATGAGAAATTGAAAACTGAGAAGTTAGATTAAGAAAATCAAATTGGTGTTTTAAAGAATAATTTTGAGGCTCTTAAAGATTTTTTGGATGAGCAAAACACCATATTTGAAAAAGAAAGAGAAAAATTTTCATTTTCGATTTGAAAAGACAAAATGATTTATTACAATCCTTTTTAAATAATTCAGAATCTCAAAATTTTCTTCTCAAAAATAAGAACTGTGCATTAAAATACTAGATTCTGAATTAAACAAGCATATTGGTATTTTGTAAAAACAGTAATATTTCTTTTAAAAGTAATAATTGTGATTTTAAAGCTAAATTTGATAAACTTAATACTGAAGTCACAAAATTTAATAAAGGTCAAAATGATTTAAACATGAGTTTATCTAGTTCTAGACCTTAACATGATAAAAGTGGTTTAGGATATAATAAAATTGATCATAGAAATAGCACAAGATACGCTTTCACGTATTGTAAATATATTAGTGCTACTACTAGATTACGAGTAAAGTCTAAATCCAATTTTTATAGAAATTCAAATGCTGCAATGACCAATAATGTTTATAATTTCTTTAGAAGTACAAAATCATTAACGAAAATATGAATAAAAATTATCTAAGTATTTGGATTCCTGTTAATTGGAAAAATAGAGAAAAATACATTGATCATTATTTTGATATAGTAGTTAATAATGAAATTATATTTATAACGGTTCAACCACACCCAAATAGGTATGTCTTCCTAAAAATTAGGAAATTATAAGAACCTTGGGTATCGCATGCTTTAAATGTTAATTTGTTTTCTGATATCTTACATTATAAGTAGTATTTATTTTGTTCAATATTATTCAAGACTCTTGTTCATGGTATTTTAATGTATGAATGATCAGTTCCTTCATAATATCTATCAATGCTTCATACTTTTGTATTACTTATTTCTTTTTATTGATGACAAAGTGGGAGAAATATTATTACTAACATTGACAATGCATGATATAGATTGTCAAAGATTCAGGGTGAGTAAGTATTTATAAGTATTTATATTATATATATACAGTCGAAATCTATATCTATTTAAAGTTGTCATCAATCAAAAAGGGGGAGAATGTTGAGAATTGGTTCTGATTCATGACACATAGCTATCACTATGACATATAGATTTGACGGCTGCTACGAAAAAAGAGAATATATACTACAAAAGGACAAGACTTCAAAACCGGTGCATCAATTATACTATTTTGTTTTTGAATCTTAGGTCAATTTTGTTAAATCTGTCCTCGTTTACGTATATACTAGCTTATATATTTAATCCTCTTATTTCCAAATAATTTATACATATATAAGCATGTATAATTGTTTAAAGTTATATATATATTATATTATAAAAATGTTTAAAATTATATATATTATTATACTTGTAAAACCTGTGCAAATTGCACAGATTTTACCAGGTCAGTCGACTAACCCAGAAAATAATGTACAATATGCATAGGTGCACAGATACATAGATATATGAATTTAAATTTAAATATTATTTTGAATATTCAGTCGACTGACCCAGAGGCTCAGTTGACTGAATTTCTATAACAGCCACTTTTCGAAAAGACATGACTTTTTGTGAAGAGATACGAACCTTTAACGAAAAGATTCGGACGCAACACTTCGATTGAAACTCTTCACCAGCAGTCGCTACTTTCTAACCTTTATAAATACAAACTCCAACTTGATTTCAAATCACTTAATCACAATTGAATTCTCTTATTCTCTGATTTAACTTTCTAAAATCTATTTGCTATCATGTTTTCAATTATTCTGCATTAAAGCAATATTATACCTTTCTATTGTTCATATACTTCAAATATATATGTATCTATACTTGAGGAGAAGATTATAGGAGGGGTATACTACAAGTGATAAATCTGTGTTATCAGAATACACATAAGTCAAAACTATTTTCTATATTAGTTGAAGTCTTGTTCTGGTGCTCAAGCGAGTGAAGTCCTCTTCGGCTGTTGAGGCGAAATCTTGTTCTGCTGCTTAGGTCCCCGTTCGGTTGCTCAAGGGTGTATAAACCTGTTCCTCCGGGTTAAGTGAGGGTTGTTGTTTTAGTAAAATTCCAAAAGAAGTCTGGGACTGGACGTAGGACGGTGCTCCGAACCAGTATAAAAATCTCTGGTGTCGTTTTACTATACTGCTTTTTATTCGCACTATTTACAGTATTATTATTATCATTATACTCTGTGTTATCATATATCCATATTACACAATCCATAGCACACTTTCATTTAGTATCAGAGCTTGGAATTCTATTGATCGTCACAACATCGTAGAATAATGACTAGAAAACAATCCAGTTGAAATACAATAGGCAAAATCCCTGTCAAAGCCACCAGTGAGGACTACAAAAAGGTATTTTCTGATTTACAAATTTCAGGAAAAGATAGTAATGAATTATTTAGTATAAGCAATAACATTTCAAAGCATAATTTTATTATTTTAGAAAAGATGAAATCTGTTGAACTTGAAAATGAAAAATTGAAAAATGAGAAGTTAGATTTAGAAAATCAACTTGGTGTTTCAAAGAATAATTTTGAGGCTCTTAAAGATTTTTTAGATGATCAAAACACCATATTTGAAAAAGAGAGAGAAAAATTTTCAAATGAAAATTTTGATTTGAAAAGACAAAATGATTTATTACAATCCTCTTTAGATAATTCAGAATCTCAAAATTTTCTTCTCAAAAATAAGAAACATGCATTAAAAAACGAGAAATATGAATTAAACAAGCAGATCCATATTTTGAAAAATAGTAATATTTCTTTTAAAAATAATAATTGTGACTTTAAAGCTAATTTTGATAAACTTAACACTGAAGTCACAAAATTTAATAAAGGTCAAAATGATTTAAACATGATTTTATATAGTTCTAGACCTTTACATGATAAAAGTGGTTTAGGATACAATAAAACTGATCATAGAAATAGCACTAGATACGCTTTCATGTACAGTAAATATGTTAGTGCTAGTACTAGATTACGAGTAAAGTCTAAATCCAATTTTTATAGAAGTTCAAATACTGCTATGACCAATAATGTTTATAATTTCTTTAGAAGTACAAAATCGTTAATGGGAAATATGAATAAAAATTATCTAAGTATTTGCATTCCTGTTAATTGGAAAATTAAAGAAAAATACATTGATGATTATTTTGATATGGTAGTTGATAATGAAAATTATATTTATAAAGGTTCAACCACATCCAAATGAGTATGGCTTCCTAAAAATTAGGAAATTATGAGAACCTTGGGTATCACATGTTTTAAATGTTAATTTTTTTTCTGATACCTTACATTATAAGTAGCATTTATTTTGTTCTATATTATTCAAGACTCTTGTTTATGGTATTTTAATGTATGAATGATCGGTTCCTTCCTAATATCTAGTAATGCTTCATACTTTTATATTACTTATTCCATTTTTTTATGACAAAGGGGGAGAAATATTATTACTAACACTAAGAATGCAGGATATAGAGTGTCAAAGATTCAGGGGGAGTAAGTATTTATAAGTATTTATATTATATATACAGTCGAAATCTATATCTATTTACAGGTTGTCATCCATGAAAAAGGGGGAGAGTGTTGAGACATAGTTTTGATTCATGACACAAAGCTATTACTACGACATACAAATTTGACGAATGCTACGAAAAAAGAGAATATATACTACAAGATGACAAGACTTCAAAACCGGTGCATCAATTATGTTATTTTGTTTTTGAGTCTTAGGTCAATTTTTTAAAATCTCTCCTCATTTACGTATATTAGCCTATATATTTAATCGTCTTATTTCCAAATAATTTATACATATATAAGCATGTATAATTGTTTAAAGTTATATATATTATATTATAAAAGTGTTTAAAATTATATATATTACTATACTTGTAAAACCTGTGCAAATTGCATAGATTTTACCAGGTCAGTCGACTAACCCAGAGGGTCAGTCGACTGACCCAGAAAATAATGTACAATATGCACAGATGCACAAGTACATAGATATACGAATTTAAATTTAAATATTATTTTGAATATTCAGTCGACTAACCCAGAGGCTCAGTTGACTGAATTTCTATAACAGCCACTTTTCGAAAAGACACAACTTTTTGTGAAGAGATACGAACCTTTAACGAAAAGATTCGGACGCAAGACTTCGATTGAAACTCTTCACCAACAGTCTTTGCTTTCTAACATTTATAAATACAAACTCCAACTTGATTTCAAATCACTTAATCAAAATCGATTTCTCTTATTCTCTGATCTAACTTTCTGAAATCTATTTGCTATCATACTTTCAATTATTCTGCATTAAAGCAATACTATACCTTTCTATTCTTCATATACTTCAAATATATATATTTATACTCGAGGAGAAGATTATAGGAAGAGTGTACTACAAGTGACAAATCCGTGTTATCAGAACACACATAAGTCAAACTATTTTCTATGTTAGTTGAAGTCCTGTTCTGCTGCTCAAGCGAGTGAAGTCCTCTTCGGCTGTTGAGGCAAAATCCTGTTCTGCTGCTCAGATCCTCGTTCGGCTGCTTAGGGGTTTATAAACCTGTTCCTTCGGGTTAAGTGAAGGTTGTTGTTTTAGTAAAATTCCAGAAGGAGTCTGGGGCTGGACGTAGGACGGTGCTCCGAACCAGTATAAAATCTCTGATGTTTCATTTTACTATACTGCTTTTTATTCCGCACTATTTACAGTATTATTATCATCATTATACTCTGTGTTATCATATATCCATATTACACGATCCATAGCACACTTTCAATACGTGCACATATATTTGTCCCTGTCTTAATATGAAGAGAAAAACAAACCTATAAACTGAGGCAAATTAATATTCAAAATCATTTTTATTTTTGCAATTTAGATTCGTTTCTTTTTCCAGTTTGCTACGCTGTTTATTTGATCGATATAATAGATGGCTGGACACAAGCTGGAGAAAGAAGAAAACAAGAACAAATTCGAGTGTGAATGAGTGAGTAAAAATGTAAATATAGTGAATACGTTGGGATAAAATTTGTTCACACTCAAATTTGATGTGGTATTTGAAATGTGTATGGTGAAAGTTTTATTGTATTTGAAAATGTAAATATAGTGAAAGCCAAATGTTTATTATTTGAATTTGTAATAAAATATTTGTTTGAATAAACAATTGTTCAAATAAAGTTCTGATTTAATTATTTTATTCTGCAAATATTTATTCAATTCTATGAAATTGAAATAGTAATGTAGCAAACACATTTAACATATATATATATATATATATGTTTATTATCATCAAAAAAATTCATAAACCATAGTATTCTACAATCTCCCACTTTTGATGACAACAAACTGATATTAAGAGTTTGAATTTTAAATAAATGTGTTCAAGCTCCTTCTATTTAGATGCTCCCCTTACAAGTAAACTTCCCTACATAGATGCGTTGAAATGAAAATGAAAATTTGATTATTCAAAACAACTCTTGAATAATAAAAACACTCCTGATCAAAAATTATTTTAAAACAACTCTTGAATAAAATATTCTCGGATATCAGTAAGGTTATTACTCATTCAATAAAACCTTAACCTCTCTCCCCCTTTTGTTATCACAAAATAATGATAGTAATTGAAATAGTAATGAATTATGATTATAAAATCAAATCAAGAGGGGAATACATATCACAAATTCCAATTATTCAAACAAAAATTATAATACTTTATTAAGAAACAAGTTCCATTTTAAAGAAATAATATTACTATGAACTAGAGAAAATTTTATACAGTGACACCGGTGGTATTTTCAATAAAGGAGTAATTTGTGAATCTTCCTTTTAAATATTATATCAAAATAATAATAATAATTAAGCACTTTCTAACCATGCATAAATGTTAGGACTTTTAAATGAGGTTAGTAATTACTTAAAAACTAATGTCAAGTACTTTCTAACCATGCATACCCGTTAGGATTTTTAAATGAGATTATAATTTACTTGATTATTTATCCCTTTCTTATATGAGTCCCATCTATGCATAACCATGAGGACTTTTAAATGACAATGGAAGCACATATACACAAATTCAAATGATTCACTCATGCTTCTGCGAGGACTTTTAAATAAGAGCGAATACTTTGGGATAAAATTTATTTTACAAAAATATTTCCTTATTTTGAAACACTTACTTCTACACACTATATTAAACTATGGTGTTTGGATTGAAAGAAAAGGTGACAGTGATAGAATGATCATGGAATATGTACTAATTTAAAAATATTATAAAATTTGTTTAATATTCATGAAATTTTAATTTATACTTCCTCTTGTTATGAAATATTATTTAATCAATATCCATCACTTTCTCAAACAATATTAATATTTTTGACAAGTTTACAAAAGGTTCAATTTGTTAATGATTTTCTTTTCTGGAGTAAATCCCGTACCAAAATAAACACGAGTATTTTTGTTAAAGTAAAAAAACCCAAGTTATTTTAAAAAACTAAAATATGTGAAAACTAATTTTTTGCTAGGGGTTTTGTGAAAATGTGTGTTATTTGAAAATCAATTGAAAAAAATCAATCAAATGCAAATATGATTTCAACATGATGTTTGATACCACTTATATTTGGATTGACCAAGGTGACATATAGTTATGTGTAAGAACATAAGCAAAATTTTCACTTCTCAAAATCACTAAATTGATTTTCAAAATTTTCAACAAAGCCATTTATGTTAATCAAAGGCAAAATCATTTGTACTGAAGCAAAAATAAAAACATTTCTTCAACCATTATTTGTTAGTCGTGAACAAGACAATGAGAGATAACAAAAATACCAAAGCAATTGAAAATTCATGTTCTGAAAATTTAATCCATTTGAAACCACTATTTGAAAGCCTTAAGTCCATAATTTGATTTAGCATAAAACATGAAAGTTTTGGACATTCAAAAATTCCACTTGTTAGAATTGGTTTCAAGTCAAAATGATAAATTTTCGAAAGTTATGAATGAAATACTACAACTTGTTTGTGTAAATCAGAAATACTTTTTAAGTAATGTGTTTAAAAGATTGCTGTTTTTCAATATTTTCCAAAATGAATCGGTGAAAACTCAAAATAGTAAAGTTCTATTGCTATAAATTAGCTTTCTAGAACTTAAAATATTTCTAAAATTAGAGTAAAAATGTTTAATTTTTGATCGAAATACTATAGCTGTGTCAGAAAGTTCTGAAACTGTTTTCAAATAATTCTCCAAATTATTTGTAGTTTTTCACCAGTTTAAATCTAGATTCTGGAGAAATACAAAAAAAAAATAAACTTGTGTAGTTTTTAATCTATTTTCCAGAACATCCTCAATTTTGTAAATTGGAGTTAAGAAGCTCAAGATATGACAATTTTACTACGGCAGTGTTAACAAAAGTAGAATAAACAATAAGAGAATAAAATAGAGTTTAGTGATCATACCTTGCTTACCTTCAATGTCATGATATTTGAAATGTATGGATCTCCACCTCATTTTTCTAAGCTAAGAAATATTGAGATTATAGCTTTCAACCATATAGAACAACTCAAAATATTTCTCTATCGATGTTATCCCTTTGCCTGCTTTCATATGTAAACTTTGGAAGAAGTGAATGGCCAAACGAAGGATGAAGTACCACTTTCTTTTTCAATCAAAATTTTTGAACCCAAATTTGTTTATATGGAAAATTTATAATTTTAACAATCGTATTATTAGGAACCCAAACTTTTTTTAATCTAAGAAAATTCACTTTTGTACCTTTTGGAATCTAGATTTGTTTGCCGGTCTTATTTTATTCTTACAATTATTATTCTTGTGTTCAATATTTCCACAATCTATGCATTTAAGTATCACACTTCTCCCCTTAGTGGTGATATTAGTAGTTTTTATATATCGGCACATTTACAAATGCAAGCCCTTTTCCGTATTCACAAAGAGTTGATTTCCTGATAGCATATAAAAAGATTTTTCACCACTGGAAATTTTTTGAAACATCAACTTAAGATCATTGACTTTGGATTTTAAAAGTTCATTTTCATTTATCAACTTTGTTCACCGACTGATAGCATTCCCTCTCTCTTTTCAAAATTATTCCTCTTTAAGACCGTATTTTTATTTTTAAGCCCATTTATTTCAATCTCAATTTGTAGCATCTCGGTTTTAAAGAGTTGGTGTTTTTCAAATTCAAGTTTTCCAAAATCCTTTATTTTTTTCAATGTCTTTTTCAAATTCGTGATTTATTCAAATAATTTTATTTTTACTATTTTGAAAATGATGTTTCCTTTTTCAAGGGTTTTAAAATTTTCTTTGGCCTTATTCAACTCCCTTTCAAAAATAACACATTTGGAATTTTTTGACCTCTTAAAACTTTCCAACTTCCTTTGTAAAATATTATTTTTGCAAATCAACTCAGTTTCGTCTTTTGCCAAATCAGAATTTCTTTTTCTATCTTTTGAAAAATTTCATGGAAACGAGAAAATTCTTTTTCGTAGTCCAAACACCTTTTCAACTAAATTTTTGATTCTTCCTAAATTTTTAAGCCCGAAATCATTATTTTTTTGACGCAATTTGGATTGTTCCCTTTTCAACTTGTTATTTTCATCTCAAGATCATCATTATTTTTAATTAATTTTTTCCACAAGAGGACTATGTCTTTAAACGAAAAATCACTTATCTCGTTAGCTGTTGCGTCTTCATCACTGTTGTATTTTGTAAATCCCGTCAAGCAAATTTATTTAATTGAGTCGATTATGGTGGGTTTCTTGCCGGTTTTGACTTTTTGGCCATATATTGCATCGAGAGTATGCCAAATTTCCTATGCAGTTAAGCAATAAGAAATATAGTTAAATTCATCTCGATTAACTTGAGAATAATAGAGTATATGCATTGCAAGAGCATTAGCTGAAATATTTTTCTTATATATCATATCAAATCCATTTTCAATAGTATTCAAACACTTAATTAATAGATTTTAAATCAAATTCCATTTTTGATTTCCAATTTAAGAAATTCGTTCCAATAAGAATAGGGCGACTAACACTGGACTGACTCTCGCTAGATCTGCAACTAGGGTTAGACATCTATGCTAATAACCAGGCCCACATACCACTTGTAGTATCAGATTAACCATAGAGGGGGTGAATAAGATTCATAAAAAATTCACAGGTAAATCAAAATTGCAACACAGATAATAACAGAGTAAACGCTGAAATAAAAATGACACATAAGTTTACCTAGGTTCGGCAAAACCCCCTACTGCTGCCCCTAAGGTTTCTACTAGGAATTAAACAAACGACCACTTACAGACACTGTAAACCTACGACTATCACTTACCTATTTGTTCTAACCCTACACTCAAAACCCTGCCACAACTCTGCCATAGAATTGCGAATTCTTGAACTACGCCTCATAGTTCGTAACCTAGTTAACATTAGGTTTACAAATCTAAAAAATAGAAAATACAAATCAAATAAAATTGGAACCCTAAATTATAATTTAGCAAAAGAAAATTATCGGCCCAATGTAAACACGTTCCCCCTATATTCTTGTAACAACCCGCATATTTAACGATTATATATTTAAATGTTTTATTTAAATATAGCGTCGTTAGTCGGATTTTGATCCGAAAAGCTACTTTTTGCAAACGGCCGAATTGGAGCTCGAAACCACTTCCATTGGTTCCAAAATGGCATTTGCGATCTTTTTGAGTATAATCTTTGATATGTTTGGAGTTTGTGAATTTTTGCAACTTTTCTATTTGGGTTTTGGGTTTGGGCTCAGCCCATTTGTTAGTTTAAACCCCTAACTTAACCCTCTCTTCATCCATTCACCCTCATTTCGTTTCTTAGCTTAAGAAAACTGAAATGGTGGAAGGGAAAGAGAAATAGAAATTTGCAAGCCCTAGTTTCTTTTTTGTAAATTGATTCTTGCTCCAATATTAAAGAGAAGACATAGGTAAGCTCCTCTTCATCTTCTCCATCTCTTCTCCTCTTCAATTTCAGAAAGTTTCCTTAACCTAATTTAGGAAATGTTTGTTATAATCTTAGATTGAAGCTTGTAGAGTTGAAGTGGAGAGTGGTTGGTTGTTTCCTTGCATTTGGTCTTCTCATCCTTTGTTTTGGAGTTAAAAAGGTGAGTTTTTGGAACTCACATCTAAGCTATTGCTTTTGCTGAGGTTTGGTATGAATTACTAACCTCTATTCATGTCTATTGCGTTGGATTTGGATCGATTGGTTTCGATATGTTTTGGGCACTTTGGCCTAGGCAAATTGTTGCCCAGACCAGGTGACCAGACGTCTGGTAACCAAGCTCAGACGTCTGGTTTGTACCTGGAGTGAAAAATATAAACATACGGCAGTTGAAAGAAAGTCAAAAACCACTCTCAGACGTCTGACCCTCAATTTCAGACGTCTGAATTGTTTCAGACGTCTGGTTCGCAAAATCAGACGCCTGGTTTGTTTTGCTGGGATTTTCCAGAAGACGAAACCAGACGTCTGAATTCACCCTTCAGACGTCTGGAATCCCCTGTTTTGCCTAATTTGCCTATTTTGGCTAATTTTATGTTAATTTCCAACTTTTATCGATTCGTGTTGATTCCAATTAGTTGTTATTGCATATTTGACCTT
Source organism: Allium cepa (assembly GCA_030765085.1). Lineage (NCBI taxonomy): Eukaryota > Viridiplantae > Streptophyta > Magnoliopsida > Asparagales > Amaryllidaceae > Allium > Allium cepa. The sequence continues at coordinate 531,058,784 of CM060928.1, read as the reverse complement.
GATGACTTGTTTTTGACTTCATTCACGGTTTTTATAAATAATCTCTCTAAATCGTATTAAAAGCTCCCTTCTCCAAATTATAAATTCTATTTATAATGCACATACACAATTTCGCACTTCGAGTGAAGTGGAAGGATGATTAAATGGTTAGGTAAAACGCGGACCATGAATCTGTGCGTTTGTCTTTCCGATTAGTCCCCGACCTATTCGATTGATCATTTTGACCTTCGGGTTTGGTTTATGGATGACATGAGGTGAACTTTGTACTGCTTTGAGTGTGAAAGTGACTGACGGATAGTAAATCGTTTAGTGCGAACGAGTGGTTATGGGACATACGTTAAAACTTTTCGGATTCCTTTGCGAGAGTTGTGACACATTCCGCCAGTTAGTGGTGTCCAGTACTGGGTCTCTGACCTTCACCACTACGGTTTGTTGCCTTCGGGTATGTGCCTTCGGGTTTGTGCCTTCGGGTTTGTTGCCCTTTAGTATCGCTTTCGATGTTGGTCGTTATGAGCCGCATGGGTGATATTAGGTTGCCCTTTAGTATCACTTCCGATGTTGGTCGTTATGAGCCGCATGGGTGATATTGGGTTTGGAGTCTTCGGGCTCATGGATCCTTGTTTGTATAGTACTGAGCTCGAGCAATTTTATGATGTTTCATTCATATGTATATTCCCTAGGTATCGCCCTTCGGTGTTGGTCTTTTTGAGCCGCATGATGCGTAGTGTTTACCTTGTGGAACTTGTATACCTTATTGGTATTTGTTATTTGCCTTTTGGCTTGCTTTGGGATATTCTTATCCTTTGTTTCTATATGTTGCCGATGATATGAGTCTTGTTTTATATGATTCATCTTTTGTTAGATGATTGTGTTATCTCCTTTAGAGATATTTGTTATGCTGTGTAACCTTGCAGGTTTATTGTTGTTTAGTTTATCTAACTGATTTGTTTAGCCAGACTGACCCGTGTATTTTATACTCGGGTCAGACTGAGATGTTTCAGGTTAGGTGCATTTGGACTTAGCCTATTTTGCTTCCGCATGGACTACTTCGCTAGCTTCTTTTTGTCATAGCTTTTGTGTAGTCCTATTATGTTGAAACTCTGATGTGTATTCTTCTGGATTTGTCTGTATATTGTGGTTGGCTATACCACTTGATATGTATTATTTTGTATACTTTGTTATGTATTGGTATATATGTATATGATGGTCTACTGTTCTGTGATGTTTATTACGTTTGAGTTGTTATATTCTGTTCTGATAGATCCTTCAACCACCTATGGTTTTGTTTTAAATATTCATTGGATATGTCGATCTGTTTGGTGTGATTATTGTCGATGTATTCAATAGATAGTTAAAGCTTATGTGTACTCTACATTCCTTTATTGAACTTATAATTAGATCTATCCAATGTGCATGTATTTCACTCTTTGTTGATTCACTGTTGTATGCATTTGGCCATAGATGTTTCATCTGAAGCTTTGAATTGCTTTTCCATTTACTGTCCACATTTATATACATATATTTATGTTTGTATAGTGGTGTGCTTTCTATTGCTGCTTCTGATGATGTCGAGACTCTGGTTTTATCTTGGTATTGCATGTATATACATACATACATATTTATGTATATATGCGTGAACAGCTACTTCTTGGACTTTGAAGTGGCCAACACGTAAATCTATACATGTATATACATATATATACTATGTATGTTTGTGTCCCTATCTTGAGTCTGGTTTGCTCTTATTGAAATGCACTTGCACTCCTTGTTAGTTATTTCGGGTTTGCTAGTCTTTCCTTGCACACCAGTTGCACTCCACTATTGTCTTAATATACATATGCATACATATAAATGAACTTGTATGTATGGTAGTGTAATATCCCGGAATTTTTAACAATATCAATTTAATAATCTGTAGTTAAAATTAAATTGATATTGATAATCTATTAATAATTATTCAGATAAATTTAATAATCTTCTTCAGTAAATATTTAAACTGATTATTTTATCTTTTAAATGATATAAATTGATTTCTGGTTACAATATAAATATATAGTTTATATTTTAAGTAGATTGATTTTTTTTAATTTTAATAAGTAAAGTATATTTTCTAATTTTAATATCTATAGTAAATTGGAAAATTTGTTTTAATTAATATTTAAGCTTTTCAAAGTTGAATAAATGATTTTGGTTTAAATTTAATTATTGAACCATGTTTTAAAATTCTTATATATACATTTTTAATTTGGAAATTTTAATACAAACTAGTATTGAGTTTTCAAAGACTATTTCATAAATAAAAATATGATCTTAAAATTGGAAAGAAAAATATTGAATATTTTAAATTAAATTAGATTGAGTTTTAAATTTAGAATGATCAAATAAAATGGATATTTTATTGGTAAGAATATAATTTCTTTTAAAATGATTTTTATTTCAAATTGAATTTATATTTACAACTTGATTTGAAAATAATTGATTCTTGAATTAAGTTTGAATTTAAGTTCAAGGTATAAATTAAAAATTTGTTTAATTGTTTTAATTTTTATTTGTGTAAGTTTTATAAAACTCGATTTGTTCTTATTTCATTTATAAATTCATACACATATTAGTATAAACTAACAATTTAAAACTAAGCTAATAAAACATACACTTGTATATTTAAATACTAATTACTTTTAAAAGAGAAAACAAGTGTTAAATACATATGCATTCTTTGACAAGTGTTGTAAATATTTGACAAGTGTTAATTTTGTTTTTATTTTTCTTTTATTACATTAAATCTGAAATACATTAGTTTAGATTGCATTTTCATTCATATTGCATCTTCATTTTCTTTAATCAAAGAAAATCTTCAAACTTCTTAAAATCAAAATCCACAAATCTGCAAATCCCTGTAACTCATTAAAGATCAATCTGCATATCCAAAACAATGTTCTAATCTGCATATTCAAAGCAAATCTGCATTTCCTCAAATCCAAACATCTGCATATTCCTCCTCTTCAAAATCAAATCCACCTTCACTTAAAATACAAAACATTTGACTGCAAAAATCATATTGAGCCTGCATTTTTTTTCTTTCTGCATTCTGTTTAAAGCCTGGAGTGTAAACCATTTGCATGCATGAGGGTTTAGCAATTGCATTTACAGCTGCATGCAAGTAACTAGGAAGAAGCATGAACATTTCATTTAAAAAAAACAAAATTCAAACTCAGATTTTAACAGAGTCAAGCCGGCATTTTTTGGTGATTTCTGCAAAACTCAACTGAGCTCTGCCTTCTTTCAGTTAGGTGAGTAACTCTTTTAAAAATTTAAAATCTAAATTTTGGTTGCATAATTTTATGTTTAGATGGATAAGCATTTAATGTTATTTGAAGTAAAAATTTGATGTAGGTATATTATGTGTGCATGCTGTTCTTTAGTATGGCCTGTTCTGTTATGATTTTTCCCAGGCAAAAACTTTCTTAAATCTTTATCTTTTAATTATGTTTCTGATAAAATGAAATTTATTAAGTAAAGATTGTTTGATTTTCTTAGGTTAATATTTAAAACTTTAAGAAAATTTAAATATCAGGAGTTGTCTCTGAAACACGGAGCAACATCAATGCATGTTGATTTCATTAAATCCCAAACATGTTTATTTATTTATTCAGTATCATAAATCAAAAATACTATCTGCAACTAGATTTTTAAATCAAAGATTGGAATTTTTAGATAGTAGATGAAGTTTCTTTTGGGTTTTGAACTTAAATTAGAATTTTAGTAAATTCTGATGATCTATGTATAATGGAGGCTTGGTGTTCTTCCTGGTGATGGAAGAGAGGTAGGTGAAGCCAGGAAAAATACAAATTAATGATGAAATTCATTGGAATGGTTGCGGTAGGGAAATTTTCTATGGAACCCTAGTTTTTAACGGGTTGAAGAATTGGCAATTTTTGGGTTGTAGAGATGACCGAGTGCTTTGGTGTTTGGGAAATGAGTAGAGGGTGTGTAGGAGTGTTCGTGGCCGGAGAGGTTGGTTGTCAGGTGGTCGGAGGGAGGAGAATTTGTTGTTGACAGGTTTTTAAGGGGAAATTGTGTTTGTTTCCAGGTTTTGGGTTTAAGACCCTCAAAATTGAATTAGTGGTTTGAAGCATGAATCGAAGGTCGTAGTGGGAAGCTAGGTTGGAATCTGATGAGATGCGATGGTCATTGGCAATCATCAATGGCCGGAGGCGCCGCGCACATGCACGGTGAAGTAGGGTACAGGTGATATTGGTTAGTTGAGGGAGGACTCGGATAAACTCTGCTTTGACTCGAAGTGAAGTAGTGTTTTCCTCGGGGATGTGGGGTTGCAAACTCGAAGTAAATTTTGTGGGGGTTCGAGTGTTTTTTTGTTTTACAGGTTTTAAAAATTTGTAAAAAAAACCCTGAATCTTTTAATGATTAAGAAAACTTAAATCATCTTTGAATTCAAGTTTGAATATATTTGAATTCAAGATAATTTAACATTCCAATTTTAATAAAATTAAGTTTAAAGAAAAGAAATTTTACAGGTTTTAATAAACCTGAACTTGTTTTATCCAATATTGTTTACAAACCTGACAGTAATTGAGTTTTTAAAATTTAAACTGAATTTAAAATAAAAAAAATGTAGAGCATGTTTTAAACAAAGTTTTAAAACTAGTTTAAAAATCTTAATTCAAGATGAGTTTGAATTATAGATTTAAAAATATATAAGTTTTATAAAATAAAAATGAAAGGTTTTTAACAACTTTGAAATTTGTTAAAGTGTTTTATAAAATGTTTTAAAAATCTGAAGTTTAAGGTTTAAACAGAGTTTAAATTTTAAATTTTAAATCTGGATTCAAAGCTAATTTGAATCTTAGTTTGAAATAAAATGTTTAAGTGGTTGAATTTTTAAAATGTAAGATAAGTTTAAATCTTAAGTTCAAATCTGGAATCAAAGTGGAATATGTATTTCAGTTTTTTTGAAAATTAAAAAGAAAGTTTTAAGTTGCAAGATTTAAACTAAATATAAATTGAGTTATTGAGATGCTAAAGTTATAAATTGTTTGAAATTTGATAAGTTTAAATTATTTTTATTTCAATTTGTATTTGAAATGAAATTTGGAAGCAAGTTCAAAGCACTTTGTTATAAATAAATTTGTTTTTAACATAATTTAGAAATGTTTGATTTTAAAATTAAGTTAAGAATTAATGTTTTTAAATTAAATTATTAAAGAGGTAATTAAGAAATAATTAATTAATTAATTTAATTAATTATTAAGGTTTAATGCATATTAATTTAGGGGTTAATCAATTTGAATTTAGATCATTAATTAGATTATTAATTAATGATAGATAAATTATTAATTAAGTAATTAAGTTTTAATCAAGGTTAATTTATTTAAATAATTAGACTTTACATTTTAGATAATTTAAAGATAATTAAATTTATAATTAATCTCAGTTAATTACTTAAATTAATTAATTAGAGAATGGTTAATGAAGGTCATTAACCAGGATTATTTAAATAATTAATTAATGTGATTAATTTTTATAATTAATTAGATTAATTAATTTATTAATAATCAATTGTAAATGGTTTGTGTAATTACTTAATAGAGTAATTAAGAAATTAATTACTAAATGTAATTAATTTAATTTAATGGGATTGTTTAATTTAATTAATTAAGTTTAATTAGTTTTAAACATTTGGGTTTATAAATAATTACTTTATGTAATTAATGATTTGGGAATTACTCAGTTAAGTAATTGTTTAATAATTACAGATTGTAATTAGGGAGATGTTTAAGTATGAGATAATTTGGATTAATTATTTAGTAATTAATCAAATAATTAATTAAGAAATTAAATTAAGGATAATTATTATTTTTTAATATGGTAATTAAGTTAATAATTACTTAGAGTTATTAATTTAAGGAATAATTTAGGATCATTAATTATTTAATTAATGATGTAATTAAAGTTGATTAATTATGATTAATTAATCAATAATAGGTAATTAAAGGTAATTAATTAATATAATTAATTAAGGATTAAAGTAATTAATTATGATTAATTAATTAATTGAAATAATTAAAGGTTAATTACTGTTTAGTTGAGGATAATTAATTTGTGAAATTAATTAAGGATAATTACATGAATGTAATTAAGAGTAATTAATCAAGAGTGATTAATTAGGATGATCTATTTTGAATGATTATTTGATTGTAATCAATTAAATAGATGGGTAAGCAAGTTATAATTTGGTGAAGTAATTAATTTAATTCATTTTAAATTAATTAGAGATGAAGTAATTAATTTAATTTATTTTAAATTAATTAAAATTGGGGTAACTAATTTAATTCATTTTAAATTAATTAGAGATAGAGATAGAGATAGTTAATTTAATTCATTTTAAATTAATTATATTGTGATAAGTAAATCTTTGCTTATGTATGGATGGATGTCATTGATTGACTTGGATGCTTTGAAATCTCAGTAATGAGATAAATATATTGTGTGGGATGGATGTTTGATTACATTGTGATGATAACATAGGTTATCTGTTGTGATGGTGATATATGGAATATCTATTTGATATTGATGATGTGAATTATCTGTTATTTGATAATGTTAATTATCAATTGTGATTTATAAGTTATCTATCTGTGTGTATATAGATACTGTAATTGAATTGTTTTAAACCTTTAAAACAACTTGGACCCTAAAAGACACGCTTTGGTTTTCGATGAGACCGGGATCGGGTTTACTATTTGGATATCCGAAAACCACATCGATTCCAAATAACGTTAGGTCGTGAATCCAAGTGGAGCGAGTGAAGACTCGAGGTGTAAGGGCTATACGTCAGTATAACTCTGTGGGTGATTCCGTAATGAGTTTGACGAAATAGTACTTATAGATTCGAGATGGTGGATTAGAGTGCAAGGGTTATCGTCGTTAACTCTGAGGGTGATTCCAAAAAGAGTGTAACGAGATAATGCCTTCGGTTTCGTTCGAACCCGGAACGAACTTGTATGGATTGAATGCTTTCAGAACATCGTCAGGCGGACGATGAGCATTCTAAGATGATATGTCCTATAAAGGTAATCGTAACCTCAAGCCTCATCAACCGGGAATGGCTAAAATAGGGGAGGTGCAGTAAGGCTTCGTAGGTCGCACCCACTGGAGAGCAAGATTGATCCCTGTCTAGAGGTCCCTTTTATTTCGGCTGTGTGGACGGTTTTTGAGCTCCAACCGTCGGGGTTGTCTTGTTCGAAACTATTCAGTAAGGAATGGATCCGGCCTTGTGTTGCAGGGGAGTGGAAGTACTCCTCGGTACGGTGATCTAGGCCACGTACTGTGACGGGCGGTACCCCAGTAGCCCTGCCATTGTATGGAATCCAAAATCCAATAAGTGCCAACGGTTTTGATTGTATTACCCACTTTTCTGGCTAGTAGCTGGAATTTAATAGATGTAACAATTTCGGCTATTTCTTATTTATTTGAAAACCCTAGACACTATTATAATATCATCGGATTTCCTATCAAGTGTTTTGGTTAGCGTAAGGTAAAAAATTTTCCATGTTTATGTGTGGGAAGTTTTACGTGATACCTTTCTTTGCAAAAGGTTTTTAAAAGTTAAGCAACTTTAACATGTTACTCACACCAGACCCATGTCTGACCCGGAGTTTATTTTTATTTTTCATAAACTCTTGGGTACTCAAATTTTTACGAGTAGTCAAGGGTGATTCAGGTTAGGATTCAGGTTTGCTTTGACGTAATGTGGAAGAGCAAATGGAGCAGGAGGCTTCTGCGTTAGATATTAGTATTCCGCTGTGTGTTTTCTGTGTTGTTGTATTGAGTTGTAAATACTAGACAGGTGTTTATAACTGTCTAGTATATGTGATGTGTATGCTGTGTATCTCTGATTGGTATTGTATATTATGTAAATACTTATGTTGTTAATATAATTTATTCGTTCCGCTGTTGAGATTCTTGTGTTGTTTCTTCTTTCTCTTCTTCCTTTTCTTCTTCTATCCCTTTCTTTCTTAATTCATGATGCGATTTTCTGGGTGTAGAAAGTCGGGTCGTGACAGTTGGTATCAGAGCATTAGGTTGAGTGAATATCTAGGCTCTGTAGTGGTGTCTTTCTTGAGAGAGCGTATTTGTAATTTTTAATATAAATATATATGTATATTTATTTCTACCTATCTGTTGGGTTACCTGTTCAGGTTTTCCAATATAATTTATAAGGTAGATGGGGTAGTAGTGTGTGTAACACGACTACTATTGGTTGAAATTTGAATGTTTTGAGGTTGGAGGTGTTTTGTCGAGACTGTAGACCTAATACAGTCCTGAGTGAGTTCTGTAGTGATGAAGGACTTCATTGATCACTGAAGGAAACCTGTGAAGGTTCGGAGTTCATTTCTGAAGTTGGATGAGTAGTGTTTGGATCTGTTGGTTGGTAGAAGTGAGTGATGGTATTTTGATACCTTAAGGAGTAGTAGCTGCGTGATGAGATGCAGTGACTATGGATGTTCCCGAAGATGTTTTCTTTGGAACAAGTTAAGGAGGTGAGTCCGCCTCGGTATTGTGGCTGTGTTCAGCTGGAGTTTCTGTTTGCGTTGAGGATTGAGTTTCTCGGAGAGCTTTGTTTGGAATTCTTTGGCATCTGTGGCAGCAGTGTAGTTTGGAGTGTTCTCGATGTTGGAAAGAGATCTTCTGGCTTAGCAGTTTTCTGAAATGGAGTTCAGAAGCAGTTGAGTGGACCCGTTCCTTCGATGGGTTGTCTAATTAAGTTAAAGCTGTTCTATTTGGTTAAGGAAGAACAGTTTTCTTTGGATTTGGTTTGGTGGATCGCAAAAGTGACTTGCGATTGTTTGAGTGTTCTCTTGGATTATCTGAGTTTTTCTGGATGTCTTCAGAGAAGTCAGAGTTTTGTCCGTATCTGGAGATTGAGCTTTCTTATCGACTGGAATTCCAGGAGTGGTACCGGTGATTCAGCTTTGTAGGAGAATGGTTTCTAGGGGATTGAGTTTGTGTAGCAGCTTGGAGTTTTGGAGGAATTTCTGAATGATTCTTATGGATTTGTTGAACCATATCTCCGGGGTGTGTTGTCATGTTTGTGCTTGTGTTCTTCTTCAAGCATTCTCTTCTACTGCGGATCAGAGTTGAGCAGCGGAAGCAGTTTGGAAGTGTATCTGCTTTTCTTTTCCCGGACAAGAGAAGTGAGTTGTTGTCTTCTGATGTTGAGAAGTTGAGTTTGAGTTGTTGGTTTTGGTTGATCTTGAGGAGATCATTTTGTTGGGTTGATTGGTCTAGTTTGTTTCTAGAAGCATCAGCGAAGGTTGAGCTGATCAGTAAAAGTTGTAGACAGTCCAGGATCATCTGGAGATTTTGAGGATGTGAGACAAAGGAATTTGGATTCCTGAATCGGAGATTTAATTTTGGATAAGTTTTCTCCGATCAAAAGTGAGCTATAAGTTTGGGTAAGTCTGAGAAGTTAGCTCTGAAGTGTTTTAGATCTTTTCTGTGATCTTGGAGAATAAGTGATTGATCTATAGGATTGGATTGCCAGTTTGGATTACTGGGATTCGATGAGTTTCACGTATCTCTGAGGGAGTACGTGTATGATCTATCTTTGGTTGTGGAACCGGCAGTTCTGGAGTTTTGGTTGTTAAGTCAGACTCGTTTGTAGTCTGATATCTTGTCTAGTGTTTTAGATATAGTTGTATAGGAGCTTTGTAGCTTCATAGTATTGTTTGTTTGGATTCTCTAGAGCGAGTATCCCGGTGTGTATATATATACACCTGGGGAAATTCGAAGGAATTATCCAGAATTTGTCTGGATAATTAGATTTGTTTGATTGGTTGTTTTGGTTGTTAGCATATGTTTGATATATGCTTGTGTTTTTTAAATTTAAAATCTAATAAGATTATTAAATTACCTTTGTTTTAAATTTCGGGGACGAAATTCTTTTAAGGGGGAAGGATTGTAATATCCTGGAATTTTTAACAATATCAATTTAATAATCTGTAGTTAAAATTAAATTGATATTGATAATCTATTAATAATTATTCAGATAAATTTAATAATCTTCTTCAGTAAATATTTAAATTGATTATTTTATCTTTTAAATGATATAAATTGATTTCTGGTTACAATATAAATATATAGTTTATATTTTAAATAGATTGATTTTGTTTTAATTTTAATAAGTAAAGTATATTTTCTAATTTTAATATCTATAGTAAATTGGAAATTTTGTTTTAATTAATATTTAAGCTTTTCAAAGTTGAATAAATGATTTTGGTTTAAATTTAATTATTGAACCATGTTTTAAAATTCTTATATATACATTTTTAATTTGGAAATTTTAATACAAACTAGTATTGAGTTTTCAAAGACTATTTCATAAATAAAAATACGATCTTAAAATTGAAAAGAAAATATTGAATATTTTAAGTTAAATTAGATTGAGTTTTAAATTTAGAATGATCAAATAAAATGGATATTTTATTGGTAAGAATATAATTTCTTTTAAAATGATTTTTATTTCAAATTGAATTTATATTTAAAACTTGATTTGAAAATAATTGATTCTTGAATTAAGTTTGAATTTAAGTTCAAGGTATAAATTAAAAATTTGTTTAATTGTTTTAATTTTTATTTGTGTAAGTTTTATAAAACTTGATTTGTTCTTATTTCATTTATAAATTCATACACATATTAATATAAACTAACAATTTAAAACTAAGCTAATAAAACATACACTGTATATTTAAATACTAATTACTTTTAAAAGAGAAAACAAGTGCTAAATACATATGCATTCTTTGACAAGTGTTGTAAATATTTGACAAGTGTTAATTTTGTTTTTATTTTTCTTTTATTACATTAAATCTGAAATACATTAGTTAAGATTGCATTTTCATTCATATTGCATCTACATTTTCTTTAATCAAAAGAAAATCTTCAAACTTCTTAAAATCAAAATCCACAAATATGCAAATCCCTGTAACTCATCAAAGATCAATCTGCATATCCAAAAAAATGTTCTAATCTGCATATTCAAAGCAAATCTGCATTCCCTCAAGTCCAAATATCTGCATATTCCTCCTCTTCAAAATCAAATCCACCTTAACCTAAAATACAAAACATTTGACTGCAAAAATCATATTGAGCCTGCATTTTTTTTCTTTCTGCATTCTGTTTAAAGCCTGGAGTGTAAACCATCTGCATGCATAAGGGTTTAGCAATTACATTTACAGCTGCATGCAAGTAACTAGGAAGAAGCATGAACATTTCATCAAAAAAAACCAAAATTCAAACTCAGATTTTAACAGAGTCAAGCCTGCATATTTTGGTGATTTCTGCAAAACTCAACTGAGCTCTGCCTTCTTTCAGTTAGGTGAGTAACTCTTTTAAAAATTTAAAATCTTCATTTTGGTTGCATAATTTTATGTTTAGATGGATAAGCATTTAATGTTATTTGAAGTAAAAATTTGATGTAGGTATATTATGTGTGCATGCTGTTCTTTAGTATGGCCTGTTCTGTTATGATTTTTCCCAGGCAAAAACTTTCTTAAATCTTTATCTTTTAATTATGTTTCTGATAAAATGAAATTTATTAAGTAAAGATTGTTTGATTTTCTTAGGATAATATTCAAAACTTTAAGAAAATTTAAATATCAGGAGTTGTCTCTGAAACACAGAGCAACATCAATGCATGTTGATTTCATTAAATCCCAAACATGTTTATTTATTTATTCAGTATCATAAATCAAAAATACTATCTGCAACTAGATTTTTAAATCAAAGATTGGAATTTTTAGATAGTAGATGAAGTTGCTTTTGGGTTTTGAACTTAAATTAGAATTTTAGTAAATTCTGATGATCTATGTATTATGGAGGCTTGGTGTTCTTCCTGGTGATGGAAGAGAGGTAGGTGAAGCCAGGAAAAATACTAATTAATGATGAAATTCATTGGAATGGTTGCAGTAGGGAAATTTTCTGTGGAACCCTAGGTTTTAATGGGTTGAAGAATTGGCAATTTTTGGGTTGTAGAGATGACCGAGTGCTTTGGTGTTTGGGAAATGGGTAGAGGGTGTGTAGGAGTGTTCGTGGCCGGAGAGGTTGGTTGTCAGGTGGTCGGAGGGAGGAGAATTTGTTGTTGACAGGTTTTGAAGGGGAATCTGTGTTTGTTTCCAGGTTTTGGGTTTAAGACCCTCAAAATTGAATTAGTGGTTTGAAGCATGAATCGAAGGTCGTAGTGGGAAGCTAGGTTGGAATCTGATGAGATGCGATGGTCGTTGGCGATCATCAATGGCCGGAGGCGCCGCGCATATGCACGGTGAAGTAGGGTACAGGTGATGTTGGTTAGTTGAGGGAGGACTCGGGTAAACTCTGCTTTGACTCGAAGTGAAGTAGTGTTTTCCTCGGGGATGTGGGGTTGCAAAATCGAAGTAAATTTTGTGGGGGTTCGAGTGTTTTTTTGTTTTACAGGTTTTATAAAACCTGTAACCTCTGGGTTTAAAAATTTGTAAAAAAAAAACTTGAATCTTTTAATGATTAAGAAAACTTCAATCATCTTTGAATTCAAGTTTGAATATATTTGAATTCAAGATAATCTAACATTCCAATTTTAATAAAATTAAGTTTAAAGAAAAGAAATTTTACAGGTTTTAATAAACCTGAACTTGTTTTATCCAATATTGTTTACAAACCTGACAGTATTTGAGTTTTTAAAATTTAAACTGAATTTAAAATATAAAAAAATGTAGAGCAAGTTTTAAACATAGTTTTAAAACTAGTTTAAAAATCTTAACTCAAGATGAGTTTGAATTATAGATTTAAAAATATATAAGTTTTATAAAATAAAAATGAAAGGTTTTTAACAACTTTGAAATTTGTTAAAGTGTTTTATAAAATGTTTTAAAATCTGAAGTTTAAGGTTTAAATAGAGTTTAAAATTTAAATTTTAAATCTGGATTCAAAGCTAATTTGAATCTTAGTTTGAAATAAAATGTTTAAGTGGTTGAATTTTTAAAATGTAAGAGAAGTTTAAATCTTAAGTTCAAATCTGGAATCAAAGTGGAATATGTATTTCAGTTTTTTTGAAAATTAAAAAGAAAGTTTGAAGTTGCAAGATTTAAACTAAATATAAATTGTGTTATTGAGATGCTAAAGTTATAAATTGTTTGAACTTGGATAAGTTTAAATTATTTTTATTTCAATTTGTATTTGAAATGAAATTTGGAAGCAAGTTCAAAGCACTTTGTTATAAATAAATTTGTTTTTAACATAATTTAGAAATGTATGATTTTAAAATTAAGTTAAGAATTAATGTTTTTAAATTAAATTATTAAAGAGGTAATTAAGAAATAATTAATTAATTAATTTAATTAATTATTAAGGTTTAATGCATATTAATTTAGGGGTTAATCAATTTGAATATAGATCATTAATTAGATTATTAATTAATGATAGATAAATTATTAAATAAGTAATTAAGTTTTAATCAAGGTTAATTTATTTAATTAATTAGACTTTACATTTTAGATAATTTAAAGATAATTAAATTTATAATTAATCTCAGTTAATTACTTAAATTAATTAATTAGAGAATGGTTAATGAAGGTCATTAACCAGGATTATTTAAATAATTAATTAATGTGATTAATTTTTATAATTAATTAGATTAATTAATTTATTAATAATCAATTGTAAATGGTTTGAGTAATTACTTAATAGAGTAATTAAGAAATTAATTACTAAATGTAATTAATTTAGTTTAATGGGATTGTTTAATTTAATTAATTAAGTTTAATTAGTTTTAAACATTTGGGTTTATAAATAATTACTTTATGTAATTAATGATTTGGGAATTACTCAGTTAAGTAATTGTTTAATAATTACAGATTGTAATTAGGGAGATGTTTAAGTATGAGATAATTTGGATTAATTATTTAGTAATTAATCAAATAATTAATTAAGAAATTAAATTAAGGATAATTATTATTTTTTAATATGGTAATTAAGTTAATAATTACTTAGAGTTATTAATTTAAGGAATAATTTAGGATCATTAATTATTTAATTAATGATGTAATTAAAGTTGATTAATTATGATTAATTAATCAATAATAGGTAATTAAAGGTAATTAATTAATATAATTAATTAAGGATTAAAGTAATTAATTATGATTAATTAATTAATTGAAATAATTAAAGGTTAATTACTGTTTAGTTGAGGATAATTAATTTGTGAAATTAATTAAGGATAATTACATGAATGTAATTAAGAGTAATTAATCAAGAGTGATTAATTAGGATGATCTATTTTGAATGATTATTTGATTGTAATCAATTAAATAGATGGGTAAGCAAGTTATAATTTGGTGAAGTAATTAATTTAATTCATTTTAAATTAATTAGAGATGAAGTAATTAATTTAATTTATTTTAAATTAATTAAAATTGGGGTAACTAATTTAATTCATTTTAAATTAATTAGAGATAGAGATAGAGATAGTTAATTTAATTCATTTTAAATTAATTATATTGTGATAAGTAAATCTTTGCTTATGTATGGATGGATGTCATTGATTGACTTGGATGCTTTGAAATCTCAGTAATGAGATAAATATATTGTGTGGGATGGATGTTTGATTACATTGTGATGATAACATAGGTTATCTGTTGTGATGGTGATATATGGAATATCTATTTGATATTGATGATGTGAATTATCTGTTATTTGATAATGTTAATTATCAATTGTGATTTATAAGTTATCTATCTGTGTGTATATAGATACTGTAATTGAATTGTTTTAAACCTTTAAAACAACTTGGACCCTAAAAGACACGCTTTGGTTTTCGATAAGACCGAGATCGGGTTTCCTATTTGGATATCCGAAAACCACATCGATTCCAAATAACGTTAGGTCGTGAATCCAAGTGGAGCGAGTGAAGACTCGAGGTGTAAGGGCTATACGTCAGTATAACTCTGTGGGTGATTCCGTAATGAGTTTGACGAAATAGTACTTATAGATTCGAGATGGTGGATTAGAGTGCAAGGGTTATCGTCGTTAACTCTGAGGGTGATTCCAAAACGAGTGTAACGAGATAATGCCTTCGGTTTCGTTCGAACCCGGAACGAACTTGTATGGATTGAATGCTTTCAGAACATCGTCAGGCGGACGATGAGCATTCTAAGATGATATGTCCTATAAAGGTAATCGTAACCTCAAGCCTCATCAACCGGGAATGGCTAAAACATGGGAGGTGCAGTAAGGCTTCGTAGGTCGCACCCACTGGAGAGCAAGATTGATCCCTGTCTAGAGGTCCCTTTTATTTCGGCTGTGTGGACGGTTTTTGAGTTCCAACCGTCGGGGTTGTCTTGTTCGGAACTATTCAGTAAGGAATGGATCCGGCCTTGTGTTGCAGGGGAGTGGGAGTACTCCTCGGTACGGTGATCTAGGCCACGTACTGTGACGGGCGGTACCCCAGTAGCCCTGCCATTGTATGGAATCCAAAATCCAATAAGTGCCAACGGTTTTGATTGTATTACCCACTTTTCTGGCTAGTAGCTGGAACTTAATAGATGTAACAATTTCGGCTATTTCTTATTTATTTGAAAACCCTAGACACTATTATAATATCATCGGATTTCCTATCAAGTGTTTTGGTTAGCGTAAGGTAAAAAAATTTCCATGTTTATGTGTGGGAAGTTTTACGTGATACCTTTCTTTTCAAAAGGTTTTTAAAAGTTAAGCAACTTTAACATGTTACTCACACCAGACCCATGTCTGACCCGGAGTTTATTTTTGTTTTTCATAAACTCTTGGGTACTCAAATTTTTACGAGTAGTCAAGGGTGATTCAGGTTAGGATTCAGGTTTGCTTTGACGTAATGTGGAGGAGCAAATGGAGCAGGAGGCTTCTGCGTTAGATATTAATATTCCGCTGTGTGTTTTCTGTGTTGTTGTATTGAGTTGTAAATACTAGACAGGTGTTTATAACTGTCTAGTATATGTGATGTGTATGCTGTGTATCTCTGATTGGTATTGTATATTATGTAAATACTTATGTTGTTAATATAATTTATTCGTTCCGCTGTTGAGATTCTTGTGTTGTTTCTTCTTTCTCTTCTTCCTTTTCTTCTTCTATCCCTTTCTTTCTTAATTCATGATGCGATTTTCTGGGTGTAGAAAGTCGGGTCGTGACAATTGGTATCAGAGCATTAGGTTGAGTGAATATCTAGGCTCTGTAGTGGTGTCTTTCTTGAGAGAGCGTATTTGTAATTTTTAATATAAATATATATGTATATTTATTTCTACCTATCTGTTGGGTTACCTGTTCAGGTTTTCCAATATAATTTATAAGGTAGACGGGGTAGTAGTGTGTGTAACACCACTACTATTGGTTGAAATTTGAATGTTTTGAGGTTGGAGGTGTTTTGTCGAGACTGTAGACCTAATACAGTCCCGAGTGAGTTCTGTAGTGATGAAGGACTTCATTGATCACTGAAGGAAACGTGTGAAGGTTCGGAGTTCATTTCTGAAGTTGGATGAGTAGTGTTTGGATCTGTTGGTTGGTAGAAGTGAGTGATGGTATTTTGATACCTTAAGGAGTAGTAGTTGCGTGATGAGATGCAGTGACTATGGATGTTCCCGAAGATGTTTTCTTTGGAACAAGTTAAGGAGGTGAGTCCACCTCGGTATTGTGGTTGTGTTCAGCTGGAGTTCCTGTTTGCGTTGAGGATTGAGTTTCTCGGAGAGCTTTGTTTGGAATTCTTTGGCATCTGTGGCAGCAGTGTAGTTTGGAGTGTTCTCGATGTTGGAAAGAGATCTTCTGGCTTAGCAGTTTTCTGAAATGGAGTTCAGAAGCAGTTGAGTGGACCCGTTCCTTCGATGGGTTGTCTAATTAAGTTAAAGCTGTTCTATTTGGTTAAGGAAGAACAGTTTTCTTTGGATTTGGTTTGGTGGATCGCAAAAGTGACTTGCGATTGTTTGAGTGTTCTCTTGGATTATCTGAGTTTTTCTGGATGTCTTCAGAGAACTCAGAGTTTTGTCCGTATCTGGAGATTGAGCTTTCTTATCGACTGGAATTCCAGAAGTGGTACCGGTGATTCAGCTTTGTAGGAGAATGGTTTCTAGGAAATTGAGTTGGTGTAGCAGCTTGGAGTTTTGGAGGAATTTCTGAATGATTCTTATGGATTTGTTGAACCATATCTCCGGGGTGTGTTGTCATGTTTGTGCTTGTGTTCTTCTTCAAGCATTCTCTTCTACTGCGGATCAGAGTTGAGCAGCGGAAGCAGTTTGGAAGTGTATCTGCTTTTCTTTTCCCGGACAAGAGAAGTGAGTTGTTGTCTTCTGATGTTGAGAAGTTGAGTTTGAGTTGTTGGTTTTGGTTGATCTTGAGGAGATCATTTTGTTGGGTTGATTGGTCTAGTTTGTTTCTAGAAGCATCAGCGAAGGTTGAGCTGATCAGTAAAAGTTGTAGACAGTCCAGGATCATCTGGAGATTTTGAGGATGTGAGACAAAGGAATTTGGATTCCTGAATCGGAGATTTAATTTTGGATAAGTTTTCTCCGATCAAAAGTGAGCTATAAGTTTGGGTAAGTCTGAGAAGTTAGCTCTGAAGTGTTTTAGATCTTTTCTGTGATCTTGGAGAATAAGTGATTGATCTATAGGATTGGATTGCCAGTTTGGATTACTGGGATTCGATGAGTTTCACGTATCTCTGAGGGAGTACGTGTATGATCTATCTTTGGTTGTGGAACCGGCAGTTCTGGAGTTTTGGTTGTTAAGTCAGACTCGTTTGTAGTCTGATATCTTGTCTAGTGTTTTAGATATAGTTGTATAGGAGCTTTGTAGCTTCATAGTATTGTTTGTTTGGATTCTCTAGAGCGAGTATCCCGGTGTGTATATATATACACCTGGGGAAATTCGAAGGAATTATCCAGAATTTGTCTGGATAATTAGATTTGTTTGATTGGTTGTTTTGGTTGTTAGCATATGTTTGATATATGCTTGTGTTTTTTAAATTTAAAATCTAATAAGATTATTAAATTACCTTTGTTTTAAATTTCGGGGACGAAATTCTTTTAAGGGGGAAGGATTGTAATATCCTGGAATTTTTAACAATATCAATTTAATAATCTGTAGTTAAAATTAAATTGATATTGATAATCTATTAATAATTATTCAGATAAATTTAATAATCTTCTTCAGTAAATATTTAAATTGATTATTTTATCTTTTAAATGATATAAATTGATTTCTGGTTACAATATAAATATATAGTTTATATTTTAAATAGATTGATTTTGTTTTAATTTTAATAAGTAAAGTATATTTTCTAATTTTAATATCTATAGTAAATTGGAAATTTTGTTTTAATTAATATTTAAGCTTTTCAAAGTTGAATAAATGATTTTGGTTTAAATTTAATTATTGAACCATGTTTTAAAATTCTTATATATACATTTTTAATTTGGAAATTTTAATACAAACTAGTATTGAGTTTTCAAAGACTATTTCATAAATAAAAATATGATCTTAAAATTGAGAAGAAAAATATTGAATATTTTAAGTTAAATTAGATTGAGTTTTAAATTTAGAATGATCAAATAAAATGGATATTTTATTGGTAAGAATATAATTTCTTTTAAAATGATTTTTATTTCAAATTGAATTTATATTTAAAACTTGATTTGAAAATAATTGATTCTGGAATTAAGTTTGAATTTAAGTTCAAGGTATAAATTAAAAATTTGTTTAATTGTTTTAATTTTTATTTGTGTAAGTTTTATAAAACTTGATTTGTTCTTATTTCATTTATAAATTCATACACATATTAATATAAACTAACAATTTAAAACTAAGCTAATAAAACATACACTGTATATTTAAATACTAATTACTTTTAAAAGAGAAAACAAGTGCTAAATACATATGCATTCTTTGACAAGTGTTGTAAATATTTGACAAGTGTTAATTTTGTTTTTATTTTTCTTTTATTACATTAAATCTGAAATACATTAGTTAAGATTGCATTTTCATTCATATTGCATCTACATTTTCTTTAATCAAAAGAAAATCTTCAAACTTCTTAAAATCAAAATCCACAAAACCACATCGATTCCAAATAACGTTAGGTCGTGAATCCAAGTGGAGCGAGTGAAGACTCGAGGTGTAAGGGCTATACGTCAGTATAACTCTGTGGGTGATTCCGTAATGAGTTTGACGAAATAGTACTTATAGATTCGAGATGGTGGATTAGAGTGCAAGGGTTATCGTCGTTAACTCTGAGGGTGATTCCAAAACGAGTGTAACGAGATAATGCCTTCGGTTTCGTTCGAACCCGGAACGAACTTGTATGGATTGAATGCTTTCAGAACATCGTCAGGCGGACGATGAGCATTCTAAGATGATATGTCCTATAAAGGTAATCGTAACCTTAAGCCTCATCAACCGGGAATGGCTAAAACATGGGAGGTGCAGCAAGGCTTCGTGGGTCGCACCCACTGTAGAGCAAGATTGATCCCTGTCTAGAGGTCCCTTTTATTTCGGCTCTGTGGACGGTTTTTGAGCTCCAACCGTCGGGGTTGTCTTGTTCGAAACTATTCAGTAAGGAATGGGTCCGGCCTTGTGTTGCAGGGGAGTGGGAGTACTCCTCGGTACGGTGATCGAGGCCACGTACTGTGACGGGCGGTACCCCAGTAGCCCTGCCATTGTATGGAATCCAAAATCAAAAAAGTGCCAACGGTTTTGATTGTATTACCCACTTTTGTGGCTAGTAGCTGGAATTTAGTAGATGTAACAATTTCGGCTATTTCTTATTTATTTGAAAACCCTAGACACTATTATAATATCATCGGATTTCCTATCAAATGTTTTGGTTAGCGTGAGGTAAAAACTTTTCCATGTTTATGTGTGGGAAGTCTTACGTGATACCTTTCTTTTCAAAAGGTTTTTAAAAGTTAAGCAACTTTAACCTGTTACTCACACCAGACCCATGTCTGACCCGAAGTTTATTTTTGTTTTTCATAAACTCTTGGGTACTCAAATTTTTACGAGTAGTCAAGGGTGTTTAGGTTAGGATTCAGGTTTCCTTTGACGTAATGTGGAGGAGCAAATGGAGCAGGAGGCTTCTGCGTTAGATATTAGTATTCCGCTGTGTGTTCTCTGTGTTGTTGTATTGAGTTGTAAATACTAGACAGGTGTTTATAACTGTCTAGTATATGTGATGTGTATGCTGTGTATCTCTGATTGGTATTGTATATTATGTAAATACTTATGTTATTAATATAATTTATTCGTTCCGCTGTTGAGATTCTTGTGTTGTTTCTTCTTTCTCTTCTTCCTTTTCTTCTTCTATCCCTTTCTTTCTTAATTCATGATGCGATTTTCTGGGAGTAGAAAGTCGGGTCGTGACAGGTAGCTTCTGATTATGTTGCCTGAACCTGAGTTTCAACTTGTTGCATTGTTGTTCATTTGGGTGCCGACCCTTTGTGCTCTACCTTTGTGTTGCATATGCTTATACCGACCCTGTTGCATCTGTATGCACCATACACCGTTGTCTTGTCTTGGGTTAAGACTTGTACATTGCTGCACCACAGCCTTCACATTGTAATTGCTGATATGTGTGCATGCAGTTGTTTCATGTTGAACTGCTTGGTTGCACTTGAACGTGTCATGTGCATTCTTTTTACCTACACATGTGCACTTCTATATTTATTTTATTATACACGCACACACGCACACACATATATATTTGTGCCGGCCTAAATATGAAGAGAAAATCAAACCCATAAACCGAGGCAATATTAATATTAATATTCAAATTCACTTTTATTTTTTGTAATTTAGGTTTGTTTCTTTTTCCAGTTTATTGTGTTGTTTATTTGGCAGCTATAGCAGATGGTTGGACACAAGATGGAGCTAGAAGACTACAAAAAAATTCGAGTGTGAGTGAGTATGTTGCATGTAAGAGTATATAATGTACATAGTGAAAGTTTGTATTATATTTGAAAAGGTAAATATAGTGAATGCCAAATATGTACTATTTGAATTTGTAATAAAATATTTGTTCAAATAAAACATATATTCAAATAAAATTATGATTCAATTATTTTATTCTGCAAATATTGACATAATTCTACAAAATTGCAATAGTACTATAACAAACACATTTAACGAATATATATATATATGTGTGTGTGTTTATTGTCATAAAAAAATGATAAACCATAGTATTCTACAGACATTATACAAAATATAGATACTAATGTTTTATCAAGATACATACATACATACATACATACATATATATTGTATACAGTGTAGGATACTAGACAGATATTGGTTATAAAAACTATACAGTATCAAGAGCAGATTTAAAATGCTGATATAGAGTTTCAAGGGTTCAAGAATGAAGAGTTATGAGTATTGAAAAGTTCAAGAGTTCAAGATATTGTGAATAAGTTATATTATCATGGAATTTATGTTAAGACCTTGAAGCACTTTCCTAATCTCTCTCGCCTACTCTAATTTTGTTTTATATTGTTTTTCAAATATCCTAGTTTTAAATTAATCTTTTCAAAATATTTCTCAAAATTATTTTCAATCTCTTATACTTATAAAGATATTATTTTAGTGATTTTAAGTTCATATGTATAATGAATTTTTCTTTATGCTTTAATGATTTATAACTATATTGATTATATATATTATTTATATTATATTGAATATTCTGATTAAATATCAAAATTATTTTATAAATTTTTGTTAAGTTTTAATATGATTAAAATACGTATAAACTATGATTATATGTTTGTACAAAGTTTCAAATTATTTTACAGAAATTAATATTTTCAAAATAATTTTTATGAAGTGATTTTCCAAAATACAAAGGCATATGTCGATATATCCCGTACAAATATGCTGACATACTACCATACTTTTCAAAATTGAAATTTGAATGGAAGTGTCTTTTTTTCGTATATCGTGGATGGACATGACCATTGTTTATCTATATATACAAGACCTCCATATGAATTTTTATTAACTACTTTCTTATTTTTCTCTTCCCTTTTTTACTCCCTTGATTTCTACATCAATTTCTATCGAAGCTCTACTGAAATTCAACCAGAATCAAATTCAAACTAGTTTGATTTTTTGTCATATACCCTCTAATTTCTCTCATCTCTCTCAAGATCAAAGTGCTATTCAAGACTTATAATATCATTTTTAATCAAGATCGAAGACCTAAGTCTATAAACTTTATCAAATCATACTCTTATACTTTGTTGTGTGCTTGGTATCCTTGAAATCAAAGTAGGTGTGATTGTAGCCTATTAAAATCAATTAGGTGTGCTTAATAGCCCATAAATCTAGTGAGTGTGCTTATGGCCCAAAAATTAAGCGGCTCTACCCAAAGGTTGAGATTTTAGAGGGTGTGTCTCATAGCCTTGAAATCGGGATTGGATGTAGGGCAACCTCGAACTTGCATAAAATCCGGATGTGTTCTTTCCTCTTTACATTTACTACATTTAAGTTTATTTGTACTTTGATTCTATGATTGTTAATTTCATAATTCAAGTAGAGCCTTAAAGAATTTGAATAATATTCATATAAACAATTAAACATTATTCATCCTCCTTCTAGAGTTAATTTAGCCTTAAGATCTCTATTTCGTTGACTTACATTTGGTATCAGAGCATTGGTTTTCAAAGTATTCATCATTAATTTTTGAAAATGTTTTAATGGCTACCAACACTATAATAGGGCTATTAGTAACACTGTTAATACACTTGTTATTAATTCATTTGTCGATAATATGTTGCTATACCTCCACTTTTTAATGGCAATAATTACTCATATTGGTCATGTAGAATGAAAATTTATTTACAGTCAATTGGTTTAGAAACTTGGAATATCATACAAACTTAGTACATTGAATCCGAGGCTAATTTTGCACAGGACTGTTGCAGTTGTATAAAGTAACTCTAAGACTGAGTATATTATTTTGTTCACTAGATAGAAATGATTTTAATAGAGTATCTATATGTATGTCTGCATTTGAAATTTGGAGAACATTGTAAATTACACATGAAGGGACAAGTAAAGTCAAACAGACTAAAATTTCCATGTTAACAAACAATTTCAATTATTCGAAATGAGTCCTAATGAGTCCATATCCAATATGTATAGTAGATTCCAAGATATAGTACACTCACTTACAGCATTGGGTAAAAGTTTTTCAAATGAGGATCAAGTTAGAAAAATCCTCAATTCACTTACTTCTGAATAGGATAAAAAAAACTCTTGCAATTGAAGAGGTTAATGACATTAGCACTCTAAAATAGTTAATTTGTAATTTAATGTCTTTTGAAGCACAAATATAAGGCATGAGAGAAACCAAAGCAATAGACATGAAATCTATAGCTTTTAATGAAATGATGGATAATCTGGATTCTGACAGCAATCGCAATGAAGAACTTGCTTTCATGACAAGCAATTTCATTAAATTTCTAAAATATAAGAAGACGAACAATTTCAAAAGAAATGACAACAAAAATTCAAGAAGCAAAAGTGGAAATGGCATTAGATGTTATAACCGCGATGACCCTGGTCATTTAAAATGAGATTTTGCACATCCCAATAAACTGAAATCTACACCAAACACTAATTCATCCATAGAATGGAGAATAGACTATACTACAACATTAGATGATTCAGATACATCCTTAAGTGATAATGAATCAGATACATAAATTGCTAACATGTGCTTCATGTCAATACGTAATCCAGAACAAAATGGTGAAATGGATAAGAAAAATGTACGCTTTTAATATATCAAAAGGATTTTTTTTAAATTTCTTGAATGAAATTTTCTTTTGGCTACTTTATTGGTTGTTAGGAATATCCTATAGATTTAATAATAATATTGGTTAAACATTATGTGATTATATTTTAAATATAAATATTTTATATATTTTAATAATAAAATAATAATATAAAATATATTTAAAATTATTTTTTTGAAAATAGAATAACTATAAATAGGTCTATATATGACAAAATAGAATATAGTCAAACGAAAATCATTTTTGAAAATTTCGAGCTATATGTCGACATACCCCATGAGCATATGTAGATAGAATTTCAACTTCAAGTTCAATTTTAAAATTTGAATTTCCCTTTACTTTTTCACCAACTCATATGTTCTAAAAAATTGCCTTTTGCCCAGAAAATATATCCTTTGATTCTCTATTTACTTACTCCATCTCCATCCATTTATTTATCACTTTCTTTTTCAAATTCAAAAATCATATAATCTCCTATCTCCTTAATTCTTCATTGGCATCCTCAAGCATTATCAAGGTAACCATAACGCTTTCTAAGAAAAAATATATATATAATGATCAAGGAGCCATTCAAGCCTATATTGAGTATTTGTCTTTTGCAAAAGTTTTACCCAAAGATTTGCTATTTTTTAAGATTTTTCTACCTGCGATCTTTTCAATCTTTGTTTGCAAAATGAAAATCTTGGTTTAATCGATGCTTCTCAAAATAATTTTTCCTGTTATCTAGAATTAGTAAAACCTTTTATGCAAATTTAAAAGAAAGTATTTATGATAGTAGAGAATGAGAAGTTTGGAGTAGTGTCAAACGGACACAAATTGTTTTAAATTGTGAATTTCTGGGTCACATTCTTGGATGCAAATCTAGTGGAATGGACCTTTCATCTTTTTAAATTAATTTTCAAAATCATGAAATAATCCATGACATTCTCAAAAGTGATGATGATTTTGAATTTAAAAACAAAAACTTTCATCCAAAAGTAAGACTTTTAAGCCTTCTTTTGCAACAAAAGTTTCACCCCTAGAACGGGTAATTATAATAACCCAACTCAAAAGGTTTTCAAAGTCCTTTTCGCAATTTATGGTCAATATGGCATAAACTAGTCTCAAGTAATTTTGGATGAACTTTTTCCTTAAAATCTTTTTAAAATGAAAACACACTATTTCATGGTGTGCTTCTTACTCATGTTTTCAATTGTGTTGACCTAAAAGGAGAGGAAACAATTCCTCGAAAAATATTTGACAAGGCCAACATTTCACTAATGCAAATTTCACCCTTTTTCGAGCCCTACAAAACGCTTGCGAAAACGGAACAAAAGTTAGTTTGGAAAGAAGAGCATGAATAAAAGAAGATGAGGAAGAGGAAGGAGAGCAAATAGATGTCGAGGAGGAAGAACAAGAGGAGGAGGAGGATACTTCTCTCGAAAGTATCAATATGCCACTAAATTCTGCCAACAAAGATCTTCTAAAAAATCAAGAGAAGATCATCCATTACCATAGGATGCTTAAGAAATCATTTTCAAAGTTACTCTAACAAAGTGGTTAAATTCTTTGGAAAGATCATTGCTATCTTGGTGGTTCTTCTTCATCTTCATCCCGGTTTTTCTAATTGTTTATTTAAACTATCCTTGTATTTGGATTTTCTAGTTTTAGTTTATGTTGAATCTCGTGTATCATTCTTTTGTTTCTTCTACTCATCGTTATTATCAACGAAAATTTTATTTCTTATTATTATATATTGCCAACTATCTCTGGATAGTCATACAAATATAATAGTATAAGCCAAACACAATAGAAAAGTAAAATAAAGTTGTTCTGAAAATTTCTGCACATACGTCGACATACAAAGGTAATGTTCTAAAAAAAATTAGTTTTGAAAATTGAATAGACAACAAATGTATATTCATTTGCAATGAATATCTATTGAAACATGCAAATTATTATTTTCTACTTTTTTTCTTCTTTGTTTGCATTCCTAGCTCTGAACCAAAAAATGGCTTCTCCTATACAAAAAATAACCAAAAATATCGAACAAACTCTTGAATCATTCAAGAACATTCTAATTTTCATCTTAAGAAACTAGAGGCACTTAGAATTGACTCAAACGCAGATGATTAAGAAGCGAAAAAGGCATTTCGAGACAATTCAATGGATGATTTCTATCTAAAAGAAAGAAGAACCAACCACCGATCCAGAGTGTACCATCAACAAAGATGATGAAGTTTGGAATGCTATCAAAAGTTATCCAATCTTTTGTCCTGATGGATGGGTTGAAGTTCCTCGAATTGTCTGGTCTAAATAGGTTTGATTGTGTACAAATAATTATTTGGTTTTGATTTGATTAGTTTTGATTTATGTGAATTTTTTGAATTCCATGTGACATGAACTTTGTTTGATTGAATGAATACTTGTATTGATTATTTTGTTATTATCTAATTTTACATATCACTATTGTTTTTATATAGTCTTTCTTATCATCATTATATATAATTCTTATACATATTGATTAGGGTTTTATTTAGGGGGAGTTAGAGTTATATTTAGAGCAAGAGATAGTGTTTGAGCTATAATTTTAGTTTATTTTTTTGTTAATGACAAAAGGGTAGAAATATATAAAATCTAGGCATAGTTTAAAAAGAGGGTTTTGTAACCCGGGGAAAGTTATATTACAATACATATACAGAGTTCTCATCATAAAAATGAGGGAGATTGTTAGTACTTCAGTTATTGGTTTTGATGATAACAACTATAAGATATTATATGAAATATAGATATTGATATTTTATCAAGGTATATGTAGTATATAGTGCAGGATATTAAACATGTATTGATTAAGAAGACTGTACAGTATCAAGAGTAGATTCAAGATGCTGATATAGAGTTTCAAGAGTTTAAGAATAAAGACTCATGAGTAATAAAGAGTTCAAGATTTTAAGATATTCTAGATAAGTTATAGAGTCATAGAATTTTTGTTAAAACCTTGATAGCACTTTCCTGATCTCTCTCGCCTTCTCTAATTTTGTTTTAAATTGCATTTCAAATATCCTGGTTTTAAAAGAATCTTTTCAAAATATTTCTCAAAATGATTTTCAAACTCTTATACTTATTAAGATATTATTTTAGTAATTTTAAGTTTATATATATTGAAATTTTGTTTATACTTTAATAAATCATAACTATATTGATTTTATATATATTATTTATGTTATACCGAATATTCTAGTTAATATTTAAAAATTATTTTATAAAGTTTATTAAGTTTTAATATGATTAAAAAATGTATAAACTATGATTAAATTTTTGTACAAAGTTTCATAATATTTTACTAAACTTAATTTTTTTCAAAACAATTTTTATTAAGTGATTTTTTAAAATATAAAGCGATATGTTGACATATTCTCTACAAGTGTGATGACCTAGAATTTTGGCAATAACAATTCGATATATCTTCATCTATAATAATTTGAGTAGACAATATAATTTAATAATCTTTGCTAATAAGCATTTAAATTATTTTAATAATCTTCTTTTATAAATATTTAATTGGTGAATTTTATCTTTTAAAGCTAATAAAATGTTTTCTATTTATAACGTGTATATATATATTTGTATATATTTTAAATAAAAAATCTTTGGTTTTGAATTTAACAAATAAAAACATGTTTTCAAATTCTAATATATTTTGGTAATTTGGAAATTATGATTAAATTTAGTATAAAACTTTTCAAAGGTTATTTAAATAAATAACCATATAGTTTCAAATTACTTAAGGTAAATGTTATTTGTTTAAAATATATTTTAGCTTAAGTTTAAATTTAAATAAGATTAACAAAAGGTTTGTTTACTTTCTTTTAAAATATTTCTTGATTAATGTGATTTGTAAATTTATATAAAAGTTTAAAATACAATGCACAAATGTACAAAACATATGATACATTAATTCATTTAGTAATATAAGCAATTTATAATATGATAATTCCGTTTTATAAATTATTTAAAATTGGCAAGATTGTTATTTTTAAACAATAATAACAATGTGCTATTTCCAAATATAGATAAAATAAAATTTAATAATTATTTTCAAATTGTATGTATTGTTATATATATATAAGTTGATTTTAAATTGGATTTTGAAATACAATTTGAATTTGAATTTGGATTCAAATTTGAAATTTCAAAAGACGGATATTTTAAAATATTTTGGATTTTAAAATATATGTATAAGATTTTAATTGTATATAATTTGTTTTATAATATTTTCTTTAAAGAAATATATATATATATATTTAGATAAGTATTTATTAATTAGTAAATTAAGTAAAAAGCTTTATATTAGCATTTAAAATAAATAAAAATAACTTAATGACAAGTGTAAATTTATAGAAGATTGATTATAAAAAGTGTTAGATCATAAACAATAGTAAATGACAAATGTTAAGTTTTTAAACAAGTGTCACTTTTAAATTTTAATTTTCTTTTATTTTTAATAAATCGTAATCTAACCTATATATCCATCTAATTCTTCTCTTCAACTCTTTTGCTATTCTCTTTTCAAAAGCTAAGAAATCAAATCTGTAATCAAATATTTCTCAAACCAGAAGTAATCCAATTCAATAACCTATAAACCATTTTCAAAATCAAGAACAAAAGCCTGTAACTTTTCTTC
The DNA here is from genome assembly GCA_030765085.1 of Allium cepa. Lineage (NCBI taxonomy): Eukaryota > Viridiplantae > Streptophyta > Magnoliopsida > Asparagales > Amaryllidaceae > Allium > Allium cepa. The sequence goes on along the minus strand of CM060928.1, from coordinate 531,030,257 downwards.
AACCAGAAATTCAAAAGAAATCATACCTGATCTGAAGAAAAGTAAACAACTTATCAAATCTTCAACTTATATCATAAAAGCTTCAATTTTCAAAAGATTAGCATTCAAGTTTCCAGTAACAAATTTTCAAAAATCAAGTTTTCAATTTCAAAAGAGCAGCAGCTTCTAGTTTTAATCATCTCAGGCTTCCTCTGTTTAACAGTGAGTAAACCTTTAATTTAAAAACAGTTTTGAATCTGAGATTTAACTGTAATGCATCAATGAAATCTTAAAGTAATATAATATGAAATGTTTGCATGTATGCTTGGATTTTAATGTATGTGTATACATATACGTGATATGTCTGTGTATAGGTTGATAATTGCCTCTCTGTTGTATTTCAGGAATACCTTCATCAACAAAGAATTTTAGATCTCCCAAACAAATAAATTTTAGACTAAAATCTTTAAAGTAAAAAGTATTGTAACTTGGTAACATTAATTTTAAAAATGATTTAAGGATTTCATATGTTGTAAATATTTCAAAATATAGAGAAATACAGTAACGATCTTAATATAAGTTAAAATCAAACATCTTAATTTCTGAATTGGATTATAGATTCAGATTAGAGTTACGAAATTATGAATTTAGAAAGTAAAATCATAATTTTTAGTTAAGTAATTTCTGAGATAATTAGAATTGAATGAATTTGGGTTTATCGCAAATTCTCGGCGATCGGCGTGGTGGACGACGTCGATTTTGTTGTCGAAGGAAGCTGGTAGGTGGATGAATACAGGAAAAATGGTAGAGGATTTTTCTGGTGACCGAGGCGGCCTATCGGAGGCAAGGTAGGGTTTATTGATGGGTTTGGTTCGTCGATATTTGCGAGGCTATGGCGACTGCTATGGGGGATCGGAGGTGATCGTGTGATGGGGAAACATTGCTGGAGGGCATGGAGAAGCTACGGTGAGAACGACGGGATTCATCGAGGTCGGTGATCGGCGTTGATAGGTGTTTTTTCGATGATGGGTGTTTCCAGGAATTGGACCGAAGGTTCGATTTTTGATTCGTGGGTGTTATCGTATTCTAGGTGGTCGTGTGCAACGGCGAGGTGGTGGTCGACTTAAGGGGGACGGCAATGTTGTTCGCCAATGGACGGAACATTTGTGCACATGCATGTGTGCACGGTTGTTCCTATCATGTTCGATAGGATTTGGGAAGAAGCAAGAATCTCGGGTATGACTCGAGAGGGTTTGTGTGGTTGACTCAGAGCGGTGGTCGAACGTGAGAGCATCATGTTTGTATGGGGAGTGATCGTGTTTATCTCGGGTAACTTTGGTTAAGGAAACAGGTTTCAAAATTTTTAAAAAGAAAAGTGTTTCAGGTTTTAAAACAAAAATCTGGGTTTTATAAATGTTTCTAAGTTTAAAAGCAAAGTAAAAACAAGTTCTAAAGTTATGAAAATAATTAGTTTGTAAAGATAAATGCTTAACGAAGTTTTAAAATATATTTAAAGTAGATAAAATTTTAAAAGATAATGATAATTAAGTTTTCAAGGGATAAGTATTTATTAATCTATTTAACAAGATTTAATAAGGTTTTCAAAGATTATTTTAAATATTCAATGTTTAAATTTTGCTTTTTTATAAAGTAAATCATAATACTTTTAATATTTTAATTGTTCCTTAAATATTTAGTTTAATGATGCAATCAAGTTTTATAAGATAAAGAAATTATCTTTAATTACGGTTATGATCAACTAAATATTAATTAATTGATAATTAAGGAATAATTAATTTATAATTAGAGTTTAATTAATTAAGTAATAAGAGATTTATTAATTGGCAATTAGAGATTAATCAACTGGTAATTAAGAATTAATTAATTTGTAATTAATAATGGTTAATTAAAGTTTAATTACTATGGAAAGTAATTAAAGAATTGTTAATAATTAATGTAAAAGATCGTTAACTAGGGATTATGAAATGATTAATTAGTGTGATTAATTTAATATAATTAATTAGATTAATTAAGGATAACCATATGTGGAATTGGTTAGGTATAATTACTTGATGTAATTTATAAAGTTTATTTACTTAATGAGGTAATTAATGGGTAATTACTGGATGTAATTAATTGATGGATATTAATTAGTGGAAGTAATTTAGTTTTAGTTACTTTGTGTAATTAATAAGAAGACTAATTACTTAGTGGAAGTAATTAAGGATTAATTACCTAGTGTAATTAATTAAAGAATTAATTAATTTTAAGAGTTAATTAATTAATGAAAGTAATTAAGAATAGTTAATTACTAAATATGATTAATCAAGGTTGATTAATGAGTGTGATTAATTAATGATTAATTATTTAATGTGATTAATTTAAACAATAAATAATTAAAGAGGTATTTAGTGGATCATTAATTAATGTAATTAATGAAAGTAATTAAGGGTTGATTAATTAAAGGATAATTAATCAATATAAGTGATTATAGAATAATTAGTTAATGTAATTAATTAAGGGTTAATGTAATTAATTATAGTTAATTAATTAATGAGAGTAATTAAAGGTTAATTAGTGTAATTGTTTGAGGATAAGTAATTTGTGTAATTAATTAAAGGCTAATTACATAATGTAATTAAAGAATAATTAATCAGGGATGATTAATTAAGATGGATAATTAAAGAATGATTAATTTATTGGTTTGTAATTAATAAATGGTTAAGTAAGCAGGATTTATAGTGATGAAAGTAATTAATTTAATTTATTTTAAATTAATTAGTGATAGTGTGATTGATTAATTTTGCTTATGGATGTTGAATGATATTAAATGCCTTGAATTGTTTGCTATCTTTAATATGGGATATGTGCTGATCTGTGATATGAAATGCTTTGGTTGATATGGATTATCTATTCATGATAATGTGAATTATGATCTGTGTGAATATAAATAATGAATTAAATTGTTTAAACTTAAACAACTTGACCTTAAAAGACGGCATTTTGGATTTCGGTGAGACTGGGATCGGACTTCCAAATTTGGATATCCGAAAACCACATCGATCCAAATTAAACGATAGGTCGGGAATCTCAAGTGATGATCGAGATGAAGATTCAGAGTGCAAGGGCTATTGTCGTTAACTCTGAGGGTGATTCCAAAATGGGTGTAACGAGATAGTGCCTTTGGTTTCGTTCGAACCCGGAATGAACTTGTATGGATTGAATGCTTTCAGAACATCGTCATTGGAGGACGATGAGCATTCTAAGTGATTTGTTCTGACAATGTAATCGTAGCCTCCAGCCTCATCAACCGGGAATGGCTCAAACAGGGGAGGTGCAGCAAGGCTAAGTGAGTCATGCTCAAGTGGGACGAGATTCCCCTGTCTAGAGGTTCCTTTTTATTCGGCTATGTGGGCAGTTGGTTGCAAACAACTACGGGGTTGTCTTGTTCGGGACTGTCCAGTAACGTATGGTTCCAGCCTTGTCTTGCAGGGGATTTAAGGTGGATCCTCGGTATCTTGATCTAGACCAGGTACTGTGACGAGCAGTACCCCAGTAGCCCTGGCGTTGATGGAAACCCATTTTACCTATGTGCCTTTACGGTTTTGATTGTATAACCCAATTTGTGGCTAGTATGCTGGAATTTAATCATGTAACAATTTCAGCTATTTTCTATTTACTTGAAAACCCTTGACACTATTATAATATAACTGGATTTCCTATCAAATGTTTTGGTTATCGAAAGGTAAAAACTTTTCCGCGTTTATGTGTGGGAAGTCTTACGAGATACCTTTTGTTTTCAAAAGTTTTAAAAGTTAAGTAACTTTAACACGTTTATTCACACCAAACCCATGTCTGACCCGGAGTATATTTTCTGTTTTATTAAACTCTTAGCTACTCAAATTTTTACGAGTAGCTAAGGGATTCAAGTTAGCTTTGATGAAATTCTGGAGGAGAATTGGAGCATGAGGCTTCAGCATTTGTAGATATATAGGTGTTTCCACTGTAGTGGTTTCTCTGTGTTGTATTTTGAAATGTATGATAGACAGGTTTTATAACTATCTAGTTTATGATGTATAAGGCTGTGTAACTCCGATAGATGTTGTATACTATGTAATAACTATGTGATTAATATATTTTATTCTTTCCGTTGTGAGATTCTTGTACTGTTTTGTTTTTTCTTCTCTATATTTTCTATTTTTCTATCCCTTTCTTTCTTATTAATGATGCGTCTTTCTATGGTGAGAAAGGCGGGTCATTACAGTGGTATCAGAGCGCAAGGTTAAGTGAATACATAGGCTTTGGAGTGATTTCTTTCTTGAGAGAGCGTACTTGTAATTTTAATATATATATATATATATATATATATATATATATATATTTCTACCGATTTGTTGGGTTACATGTTTGGGTTTCCCAATATGAGTTCTAAAGGTAGGAAGGGTAGTGGTGTGTGTAGCACGACTACCAATGGAAGAAGTCCAAGTGTTGAGGTAGGATGTGTATCTGCTGAGGCTGTAGACCCAATACTGCCTCAAGTGAGCTTTGTAGTGGTGTAAGGATTTCACCAAATTTCTGAAGAAAACTTTTTAAGGGTTCAGAGTCCATCATTGAAGTGCAAGTTTGGATGAGTGAGAGTTTGTATCTGTCGGTTAAGTAGAAGCGAGTGATGGTATCTTGGCAACTTCAGGAAGAAGAAGTTGTGTGGTGAAACGCATTGACTTTGGATGTTTCTAAAGATGTTTCTATTGGAGCAAGTTTAAGGAAGTGTGTCTGCATCGATGATGTGACTAAATTCAGCAGGGTGTTTGTGTTTGGGTTAAGGCCCGAGTTTCTTGAGGAGATGTCTGCCTATCCCTATGCTCTTTGTGGGATTGGATGATATGGATTTGAGGTTCGAAGAGCTTTGGATTGGAAGTCTTTGGCATCAGTGTAGCTCGGATGTGTTTTTTTGTGACGGCAAAAAAGTCATCTGGCTAAGCAGTGTTCTAGAGGTGGAGTTCAGAAGTACCTGAGTGGACCCATTTCTTCGATGGATTGGCTAGATAAGCATAAGCTGTTCTGATTGGTAAAGAGAGAACAGTATCCTTGGAAACTGGTCTGGGTAAGATCGTAAAAGTGAGTTGCGATAGTTGAGTGTTCTCTTGGGTAATCTTTTGCTTGGGATCGAGTCATCTCTAGGGAATGTAGGAGTTATCGAAGTTTCTGTTCGTCGACGGAAATTCTATCGGTTTAGAAAACCGTCGAACGAATTTAGAAATAAAATTTATACCGCAAGCGCACGGTGTACGAATGTAGCACGCGGCGAATACGGGTCGATCCGCAGGAAATTGATGATTTTGAAAATTCTATTCAATCAAATTATACCAAAGTCGAGAGAGTGATTAACTAAAAAAAAGAAAAATGACAAAAGAAAATAGATAAAAAATATGAGAGTGTTAAGACAATTTAGAGGCAATTTCCACTCTCTAGATCACATAAATCAACAAAATGAAGTTATGATCTCTCTTTTCTTGTCATTAGTGAATTAGTTGATGTGCTTATCATAAGTATGGTATATTCGTGCTATTAATTAGCTCAATATAAACCATCAAACTATAACACAACCACTAATACACTTTTAAATCTCATAAAATATGACAAGAAAGTTGAAAGCAAAATCTATTTTAAGCATGGCTTATTAACTATTAATTAGAAATATAAGCCATCAAATTTTAATTTCAACAATCACTTCTTTGCCATAATCATATGTAGATGAAGAGGCAATTTGTGTTTTGTTTGACTAAGCATAGCCTATTTGTTATAAACAACATAGACTATCAAATTCAAAGCTAAACAACATCATTAAACCACTTCAATCATTCTCATTAAGCACAAAAAGAGAGCATAAACATCAGATTAAGTTGAAGCTACATGATTAGAGAGCTTCATTACCCCTAAATTGAAGGGGTTTAGCCTCTCATATTTGTTATCATATGAACAAATATAGCTTGCAACATAAGAGAAAAAGAAAAGGAAAAGAGAGCAAAGTGAAATGGAAAACTATTCTAATTGCATAAAGGAAAATCTACACTACTTGCATAAAAGGAAATGAACATGTAATTAGAAAGAAACAATAATTAACATTGCATAAAAAAAAGAATTACATAAGAGAAGAAATGGCTAAGTAGCCATGGAAAGAAAGAGAGATTTGATTTATTTTCTAAACTAAAACTAACTAACTAAGAGAAAGATCTACATGAAACATAAGGGGTATTTATACAAGTGTTAAAACCCTAATTCATTTTTCTAGGGAATGCCCAAAATGCCCCTTAGGAAGTGTGGAGGCCAAGTTATCATTAACATGTCTTAATCCCCCATTAAGCGTACATGAAGCCATTAACTCCAAAAGCATGTGCATTAGCCTTTAATTTGTACATTAAGATAGGTGGGTAGGTGGGGTCCTCCATGTTCTTCACTTTGAATTATTTCCATCTTCATTCCTTTGTATTAATTTTGTGCATGCATATCTTCATGAAACCACTTCTATTTGAGATCAATTTCCTACAAAAATATATACAAATTTTCAATTAATTTTTCTCAAACAAATATATGCACACAAATGACCGTTTTTCCCATATATGAAGATGAATATGTGACAATTTGGAACAATTTGAATTTTTGGTTTAAACAAGTTAAAATACCCGATATGATCATTTATTTAATTCAAATAGATTAAATATGTTGGTAAAAATATGCACATTTATGTGCACATGAAATACCCCCACACTTATCTTTTTATTCGTCCTCGAATAAAGAAAAACTAAGATAAATCCGCTTTCGTAGGAAGCACGATTGCATTGAGCGTATGCAACAAGCCGTTAAACCTCTGGGTGTCCCCAGTAGGACGAGTGTTGTCTCGTGAGGGTTTTCAGCGGATACTACCCACAAAATCCAAGTGCGGGATGAAAATATTTACAAAATGCAAGATTTATTTACAAAGAGATGAATGCAAAATTTTGAAAATATTTACAAATGAAGGACTTATTTTTAAATTGACACGAATAAGTTAAATATAGGTTTTGGTGATTCTCTTGAAAATTTATGTCATTTACTGGTCAAAATTTCCAACAAAAATCTAGTTATCATAACAAATAGACAATAGTTTAACTTCTTGTTTCGGTTGATAACAAAGTGTAATTATAAAATGGATCCTTAGTTGATTATCAAAGTTTATCAAAGTGGTATTTTCATTTCTTTTCAATAACAAATCAATTCAAATAAGTAAAAATAGTGCTAGGATTTCAATTACTTGCTCTCTCATTATTTGCAAGAAAAATTACACACCTAGCTCAGTAAACTGAGGCCAGATATACCACCCATGCACTGCCTTTTGGGCTTATGTGAGGGGAGTACAGAGCATGGCGAGTGCACACACTTTCGTGCATACACCTATCGACCGTAGGTGGTTTTTATTATGTTCTTTTTTTTTACATGTGTTCCATACATGCATAACCGTGAGGACTTTTAAATGAGTATGAAAGCACATAATCAAAGATTCCAAGTAATTCACCCATGCATAACCGTGAGGACTTTTAAATGAGAGTGAATACTTGGATGTTATTATTATTTTATTATTTTTTTTATTTTTTTTTTTAAGAGAGAGAGTTTTGCAAAATCATCTTAGCACCATTTAAATAAGAAGACAAAAAAAATGTTATATCCTTTACTTTAAATCAACCACATTTTAAAACAAAGATTTTCAATTAGGATATACTTCATAATTAACACTATGAATCTTCCTATATACTAGTTAAACCATTATTATTTGTAATCAAATTTCATTTTTATTTTTGTTTAGACAAATAAATTTCCAAAAATTTCAATTTAATAAACCAAAGCCATATATTTATCTTATAGTGTTTCTTTTAAAAATAAATCAAAAGAAAATTTGTTTGTGGGATTTTTTTTTGTTTTTTTTGTTTTTGTGATTATAAAGTAAAAATAAACCATGAAAAAAAAAGAATGAAGACGAGTATCCCCCCACACTTGATTTTGACTGTGTCCCCACAGTCAACCCAAGTGGAAGGAGAAAAATAAAATAAAAATCTAATATTTACATGAACGATTATTATTTACAAGAGATGAGAAAGTATACAGTCAAAAAGTAAATGAAACGGTCTTCTAAAGACCGATTCATTTGTCTCGTCAAATGTGCGAGACACAGCTTAAGCACGAAAAACCAAATAGTAAAAGATTTCGCAGTTGAATGTGGATTTGGAAAAACGAAAGTCATTTTATTGAAAATCATACGAGTTGTTTTATTTTCGATGATTTTTGGGGTAGATAGAAAAATTGGTTGAAGTTCAATTTCTTTCAAAGTATCGATTTCAAAACCAAAATGGTGATCGAAATTTTCCCCTTCAAAATTCAACAACTCATTTTCAAAAAGTCCATAAAACTCATGTTCGTTAAATTCGACTTCATTTGTTGGATTATCAACAACTTCATCATGTAAATCGAGTTTCAAAGTTGTCGTATACAAATTTTCAGAAAAAGGAAGATCGAAGTTTAAATCGAGTTTCGCACCCTCAAAAGAATTGAAATCCAACTCAATTACCGTATTTTCAACAACTTGATTAAGATCGTCATCATCAAATTCAAAAGTTGTTATTTGAAAATCGTCGATTTGGGTAAAAGGTGGATTATCACTTGACTCATCACACGTTGAGATTTGATTTTGTTGTTCACGTTGTTTCATATAAGTTTCCAACAACAAATCCGTGTGATCATCGTAAATTTCATTCATTTGTTCAACAAAATCCAATTTATAGTTATTAAATTGAGAATTTTTGATTTGGATTTGTTGAGAACAAAAATTTTCACTCGTAACATGGTTAAGATTATTCCCATTGCCAAATTCGTTTGAAAAGTTTTTCCCATTTTCATGTTGATTTTGGAATTCATTTTGGAGTTCGAAATTAAATTGGCATGGGTTATAATCGTAATCGTTTGAATTTTGAATTGAATTCAAATTTTGAAATCCTTGACTCGAGTTATTACACAAATCAGAATTACATAAATCATTTATCTCTTGATTTTGTCGTGCAGAAAGTTCGAGTAAAGATGAAATCATTTCAATGCTATTTTCAAGAGTTGAACGTTGGTCATCGTTTTGAAAATTTTGTTGTTCGAAATTTGAATTATTCACAAAATAGTTGTTGCTAAAATATCCATACGAATTTGGACTGAAATCATATGGATAATATTGATTTTCACAACTATTGTAAAATTCAAGCGGATAAGAAAAAGGAAACTCGGACATTTTCAAGATTTTTTTTTTGGTTTTTTTTATAAAGAAAAATATTTACAAGTAGAATTTATTTTTCAAAATGGAAAATTGATTTTTGTTTTTTTTGGATTTTCAATTTTTTTTGGCTTTTTTTTAAGAAAAAGTCTTTTATATTTTTTTGGATTTTTGTTTTTCTAAATTTTTTAGATTTTAGAAATTTCAAAGGAAAAGGATTTAAAAATTGCAAAGAAAAATAAAAGGATTATTTACAATTTTTTTAGTTTTGGATTTTGAATTTTTTTTTGTTTTTTTTTAAATATGCATGAACTAATGCAACAAAATGAATGCAGTGGTTAAGTACAAATGATTTATCCTAATTTAACCCAAAACTGTATATTCACAAATTGTCTTAGATAAACAAGATAGTTCTCAGCCAGGTAACGGACAGGATTTATCGGTACACCACGAATCACCGTAGCAATGCAGCCGAAGGTTTAAGTACCTTCAGAGGAACAACCACTATAATATTTACGAATCACCGTAATATTTATAAATGGTTATTACTCTGCCGTAGCCTAGACACCAAGAAATTAAATTGTTCAAAAAAAGACAAATTGTCAATATACAATTAAGTGTTATCGATGTCTAACCGTTATTATTAATCAAAATCTAAGGTGAAATGCTGAACAGAAACTAAAAGTGTATTAACAATGCAACTACGAATGAATTTTTTTATTTTTTTAAAATGCAAATGCAAGCAACCAACAATTCAATTCAAATAAAACTAGAAATGAAAGCAAAATTTTTTAGCAAGCGGAGCAATTTATTTTGGCTAGCTAAGGAAGCAATTTTCAGCAAGCCATTCTTCCTTTATTTCCTGCTTTGGCAACCTGAAAATTAAAAACTAAGATATATACTTTTTTTTTTTTGGTTTTTTTTGAAAGGAAACTTAAAACTTGTTCGTCGACGGAAATTTTATCGGTTTAGAAAACCGTCGAACGAATTTAAATTAGAAATAACCGCAAGCGCACGGTGTACGAATGTAGCACGCGGCGAATACGGGTCGAGCCGCAGGGAATTGATGATTTTAAAAATTCTATTCAATCAAATTATACCAAAGTCGAGAAGTGATTAACTAAAAAAAAAGAAAAATGACAAAAGAAAATAGATAAAAAATATGAGAGTGTTAAGACAATTTAGAGGCAATTTCCACTCTCTAGATCACATAAATCAACAAAATGAAGTTATGATCTCTCTTTTCTTGTCATTAGTGAATTAGTTGATGTGCTTATCATAAGTATGGTATATTGGTGTTATTAATTAGCTCAATATAAACCATCAAACTATAACACAACCACTAATACACTTTTAAATCTCATAAAATATGACAAGAAAGTTGAAAGCAAAATCTATTTTAAGCATGGCTTATTACCTATTAATTAGAAATATAAGCCATCAAATTTTAATTTCAACAATCACTTCTTTGCCATAATCATATGTAGATGAAGAGGCAATTTGTGTTTTGTTTGACTAAGCATAGCCTATTTGTTATAAACAACATAGACTATCAAATTCAAAGCTAAACAACATCATTAAACCACTTCAATCATTCTCATTAAGCACAAAAAGAGAGCATAAACATCAAATTAAGTTGAAGCTACATGATTAGAGAGCTTCATTACCCCTAAATTGAAGGGGTTTAGCCTCTCATATTTGTTATCATATGAACAAATGTAGCTTGCAACATAAGAGAAAAAGAAAAGGAAAAGAGAGCAAAGTGAAATGGAAAACTATTCTATTGCAATAAGGAAAATCTACACTACTTGCATAAAAGGAAATGAACATGTAATTAAAAAGAAACAATAATTAACATTGCATAAAAAAAAGAATTACATAAGAGAAGAAATGGCTAAGTAGCCATGGAAAGAAAGAGAGATTTGATTTATTTTCTAAACTAAAACTAACTAACTAAGAGAAAGATCTACATGAAACATAAGGGGTATTTATACAAGTGTTAAAACCCTAATTCATTTTTCTAGGGAATGCCCAAAATGCCCCTTAGGAAGTGTGGAGGCCAAGTTATCATTAACATGTCTTAATCCCCCATTAAGTGTACATGAAGCCATTAACTCCAAAAGTATGTGCATTAGCCTTTAATTTGTACATTAAGATAGGTGGGTAGGTGGGGTCCTCCATGTTTTTCACTTTGAATTATTTCCATCTTCATTCCTTTGTATTAATTTTGTGCATGCACATCTTCATGAAACCACTTCTATTTGAGATCAATTTCCTACAAAAATATATACAAATTTTCAATTAATTTTTCTCAAACAAATATATGCACACAAATGACCGTTTTGCCCATATATGAAGATGAATATGTGACAATTTGGAACAATTTGAATTTTTGGTTTAAACAAGTTAAAATACCCGATATGATCATTTATTTAATTCAAATAGATTAAATATGTTGGTAAAAATATGCACATTTATGTGCACATCAGTTTCAGAGATTTTTTCGGATGTCTTCAAGGAAGTTAGAGTTTTGTATGCATTAGAGATTGAGTTTCGTATCGACTAGGAATCCAGGAGTGATACCGGTGGTTCAACTAAGTAGAAGGATGGCTCCTAGAGAGAGGATTTGGTGAAGCAGCTCAGGATTTCATGGAACTTCTGAGTTTTCTCTTTATGGATCTGTTGAACTGTGTCTTCCGGGATGTGTTGGACAAGTTTGTGTTCGTATCCATCATCGGCATTCTCATCTACTCAAGATCAGAGTTGCACAGTGGAAGCGAGGTAGCAGCTGTTTTAGAGTGGAAGCGACCGTAGAGTTCTACAGGAAGTTTTTCAGGATCTGAAGGCGAGATTGGCAAGTGAACCTGTTTTGTCTGGATAGGAGAAGTGAGTTTGAAGTCTACTGTTGATTGTGAGTAGAGTTTGTGTTCTTGATTTCGGAAGATTTCTTGAGAGGATCAATTTGTTGGGTTGTTTCTGGTCCTGTTTGTTTCAAGAAGCATCAACGTAGGTTGAGCTTATCAGGAAGGATGAAGGCAGTCCAGGGTCGTCAAAAGAATTTTGTGGATAAGAGACGTATGGATTTGGAATTTGAAGTTGGAGACTTTTTTTTTTTATTGAGGTTTTCTCCGGTCAAGGGAGCAATCAGTTTGGTAGGACTAGGAGAGCTAGCTCCGAGGTATATTGGATATTTCTGTGTTCTTGTAAGGATAAGCGTTTTGGCCTACATGGTTGAATTACCAGTTTGGAAGACTGGGATTCAATGTATTTCACTTATCTCTGAGGAAGTATGTGTATAATCCATCACTGGTTATGGAACCAACAGTTCAGGAGGATTTGGTAGTTGAGTCAGACTTGACTGTGGTCAGATATCATGTTCAGTTTTGTAGATATAGATGCGTAGGAGCTCAGAAGCGTTGTATTGTAGTTAGTTTGGATTCAATAGAGCGAGTATTCCAGCGTTTATACTTGGGAAACTCTATATAGTGTTAGAAAAGTCTATCCTGGTTTATGACATGATAATTAGATTTGTTTGTTTAAATAAATTGGTTGCTATGATTGTTAGTATCTGGCTGATATGTATGCTTTGATGTTTGAAAAGAAAACCTTTGTTGGATTTATCAAATTATCTTTGCTTTTAAATTTCGGGGACGAAATTCTTTTAAGGGGGGAGGAATGTAATGACCCGGAATTTTGGCAATAATAATTTTATAAATCTTTATCTATAATAATTTGAGTAGAAAATATAATTTAATAATCTTTGTTAATAAACATTTAAATTGGTTTAATAATCTTCTTTTATAAATATTTAATTGGTGAATTTTATCTTTTAAAGCTAATAAAATGTTTTCTATTTATAATGTGTGTGTATATATATATATATTTGTATATATTGTAAATAGAAAAGCTTAGGTTTGAATTTAACAAATAAAAACATGTTTTCAAATTCTAATATATTTTGGTAATTTGGAAATTATGACTAAATTTAGTATTTAACTTTTCAAAGGTTATTTAAATAAATAACCATATAGTTTCAAATTACTTAAGGTAAATGTTATTTGTTTAAAATATATTTTAGCTTAAGTTTACATTTAAATAAGATTAATAAAAGGTTTGTTTACTTTATTCTAAAATATTGCTTGATAAATATGATTTGTAAATTAATATAAAAGTTTAAAATACAATGCACAAACATACAAAACATATGATACATTAATTCATTTAGTAATATAAGCAATTTATAATATGATAATTCCGTTTTATAAATTATTTAAAATTGGCAAGATTGTTATTTTTAAACATTAATAATAATGTGTTGTTTTTAAATATAGATAAAATAAATTTTAATAATTTTTTTCAAATTGTATGTATTGTTATATATATATATATATATAAGTTGATTTTAAATTGGATTTTTAAATATAATTTGAATTTGAATTTGGATTCAAATTTGAAATTTCAAAAGATGGATATTTTAAAATATTTTGGATTTTGAAATATATGTATAAGATTTTAATTGTATATAATTTGTTTTATAATATTTTCTTTAAAGAAATATATATAAATTAAGATAGGTATTTATTAATTAGTAAATTAAGTATAAAAGCTTTATATTAGCATTTAAAATAAATAAAAATTACTTATTGACAAGGGTAAATTTATAGAAGATTGATTATAACAAGTGTTAGATGATAAACAATAGTAAATGACAAATGTTAAGTTTTTAAACAAGTGTCACTTTTAAATTTTAATTTTCTTTTATTTTTAATAAATAATAATCTTGCCTTTATATCCATCTAATTCTTCTCTTCAATTCTTTTTCTATTCTCTTATCAAAAGCTAAGAAATCAAATCTGTAATCAAATATTTCTCGAACCAGAAGTAATCCAATTCAATAACCTGTAAACCATTGTCAAAATCAAGAACAAAAGCCTATAACTGTTCTTCAACCAGAAATTCAAAAGCAATCATACCTGATCTGAAGAAAAGTAAACAACAGTTTATCATATCTTCAACTTATATCATCAAAGCTTCAATTTTCAAAAGATCAGCATTCAAGTTTCCAGTAACAAGTTTTCAAAAATCAAGTTTTCAATTTCAAAAGAGCAGCAGCTTCTAGTTTTAATCATCTCAGGCTTCCTCTGTTTAACAGTGAGTGAACCTTTAATTTAAAAACAGTTTTGAATCTGATATTTAACTGTAATGCATGAATGAAATCTTGAAGTAATATAATATGAAATGTTTGCATGTATGCTTAGATTTGAATGTATGTATATACATATATGTGATATGTCTGTGTATAGGTAGATAATCACCTCTCTGTTGTATTTCAGGAATACCTTCATCAACAAAGAATTTTATATATCCCAAAAAAATAAATTTTAGACTAAGATCTTTAAAGTAAAAAGTATTATAACTTGGTAATATTAATTTTAAAAATGATTTCAGTATTTCATATGCTGTAAATATTTCAAAATATAGAGAAATACAGTAATGATCTTAATATAAGTTAAAACCAAACATCTTAATTTCTGAATTGGATTATAGATTCAGATTAGAGTTAGAAAATCATGAATTTAGAAAGTAAAATCATAATTTTTAGTTAAGTAATTTCTGAGCTAATCAGAGTTGAATGAATTTGGGTTTATCGCAAAATCCCGACGATCGGCATGGTGGACGGCGTCGAGTTTGTTGTCGAAGGAAGCTGGTAGGTGGATGGATACAAGAAATATAGTAGTGGATTTTTCTGGTGATCGAGGCGGCCTATTGGAGGCAAGGTGGGGTTTAGTGATAGGTTTAGTTCATCGATGTTTGCGAGCCTATGGCGACTGCTATGGGGGATCGGAGGTGATCGCGTGATGGTGAAACATTGCTGGAGGGCGTGGCGAACCTACGATGAGAACGACGGGGTTCATCGAGGTCAGGATCGGCGTTGATGGGTGTTTTTCCGATGATGGGTGTTTCCAGAAATTGGACCGAAGGTTCAATTTTTGATTCGTGGGTGCTATCATCATTCTGGGTGGTTGGGTGTGACGGCGAGGTGGTGGTCGACTTGGGGGGGACCGCAACGTTGATCGTCAATGGCTGGAATGTTTGTGCACGTGGATGTGTGCACGGTTGTTCCTGTCATGTTCGATAGGATTTGGGAAGAAGCAGGAATCTCGGGTTTGATTCGAGAGGGTTTGCGTGGTTGACTTGGAGCGGTGGTTGAATGTGAGAGCATCATGTTTGTACGGGGAGTGATCGTGTTAGTCTCGGGTAACTTTTGTTAAGGAAACAGGTTTCAAAAATTTTAAAAAGAAAAGTGTTTAAGGTTTTAAAACAAAAATATGGGTTTTACAAATGTTTCTAAGTTTAAAAGCAAAGTAAAAACAAGTTCTAAAGCTATGAAAATAATTAGTTTGCAAAGATAAATGCTTAACAAAGTTTTAAAATATATATATAAAGTAGATAAAATTTTAAAAGATAATGATAATTAAGTTTTCAAGGGATAAGTATTTATTAATCTATTTAACAAGATTTAATAAGGTTATCAAAGATTATGTTAAATATTTAATGTTTAAATTTTGCTTTGTTTTAAAGTAAATTATAATACTTTTAATATTTTGTTTATTCCTTAAATATTTATTTTAATGATGTAATCAAGTTTTATTAGATAAAGAATCTATCTTTAATTAGGGTTATGATCAATTAAAGATTAATTAATTGATAACTAAGGAATAATTAATTTATAATTAGAGTTTAATTAATTAAGTATTTAGAGATTTATTAATTGATAATTAGGGATTAATTAACTGGTAATTAAGAACTAATTAATTTTTAATTAATAATGGTTAGTTAAAGTTAATTACTTAGGAAAGTAATTAAAGAATTGTTAATAATTAATGTAAAAGATCGTTAACTAGGGATTATGAAATGATTAATTAATGTGATTAATTTAAGATAATTAATTAGATTAATTAATTAAGGATAATCATATGTGGAATTGGTTAAGTATAATTACTTAATGTAATTTATAAAGTGTAACTATTTATTGAGGTAAATAATGGGTAATTATTGGATGTAATTAATTGAAGGATAATTAATTAATGGAAGTAATTTAGGTTTAATTACTTTGTGTAATTAATAAGGATAATAATTACTTAGTGGAAGTAATTAAGGATTAATTACTTAGTGTAATTAATTAAAGAATTAATTAATTTTAAGAGTTAATTAATTAATGAAAGTAATTAGGAATAGTTAATTACTAAATATGATTAATCAAGGTTGATTAATGAGTGTGATTAATTAAAGATTAATTTTTTAGTGTGATTAATTTGAACAATGATTATGAAAGAGGTATTTAGTGGATCATTAATTAATGTAATTAATGAAAGTAATTAAGGGTTGATTAATTAAAGGATAATTAACAATATAAGTGATTATAGAATAATTAATTAATGTAATTAATTAAGGGTTAATGTAATTAATTATAGTTAATTAATTAATGAGAGTAATTAAAAGTTAATTATTGTAATTGTTTGAGAATAATTAATTTGTGTAATTAATTAAAGGCTAATTACTTAATTTAATTAAAGAATAATTAATCAGGGATGATTAATTAAGATGGATAATTAAAGGATGATTAATTAATTGGTTTTTAATTAATTAATGGTTAAGAAAGCAGGATTTATAGTGATGAAAGTAATTAGTTTAATTTATTTTAAATTAATTAGTGATAGTGTGATTGATTAATTTTGCTTATGCATGGCTGAATGGTATTGAATGCCTTGAATTGTTTGCTATCTCTGATATGGGATATGTGCTGATCGTTGATATGAAATGCTTTGGTTTATATGGATTATCTACTTGTGATAATGTGAGTTATCTATCTGTGTGAATATAGATAATGAATTTAATTGTTTAAACTTAAACAACTTGACCTTAAAAGACGGCGTTTTGGATTTCGATGGGACCGGGATCGGACTTTCAAATTTGGATATCCGAAAACCACACCGATCCAAATTAAATGATAGGTCGTGAATCTCAAGTGATGATCGAGATGAAGATTCAGAGTGCAAGGGTTATTATCGTTAACTCTGAGGGTGATTCCCAAATGAGTGTAATGAGATAATGCCTTCGGTTTTGTTCGAATTCGGAACGAACTTGTGTGGATTGAATACTTTCAGAACATCGTCATTAGAGGACGATGAGCAATCTAAGTGATATGTTCTGATAAGGTAATCGTAGCGTCAAGCCTCATCAACCGAAAATGAGTAAAATAGGGGAGGTGCAGCAAGGCTAAGTGAGTCGTGCTCATGTAGGATGAGATTTCCCATGTCTAGAGGTTCCTTTTTATTGGGCTGTGTGGGCAGTTGGTTGCAAACAACTGCGGGGTTGTCTTGTTCGGGACTATCCATTAAGGGATGGTTCTGGCCTTGTGTAATAGGGGATTTAGGGTGGATCCTCGATACGCTGATCTAGACCAGGTACTGTGACGGGCGGTACCCCAGTAGCCCTGCCATTGATGGAAACCCATTTTCCCTACGTGCCTTTACGGTTTTGATTGTATAACCCACTTTATGGCTAGTATGCTGGAATTTAATCGTGTAACCATTTCAGCTATTTTCTATTTACTTGAAAACCCTAGACACTATTATAATATAACTGGATTTCCTATCAAATGTTTTGGTTATCGTAAGGTAAAAACTTTTTCGTGTTTATGTGCGAGAAGTCTTACGAGATACCTTTTGTTTTCAAAAGTTTTCAAAGTTAAGCAATTTTAACCCATTTACTCACACCAGACCCATGTCTGACCTGGAGTTTATTTTCTGTTTTAATAACTCTTGGTTACTCAAATTTTTACGAGTAGCCAAGGGATTCAGGTTAGCTTTGACGAATTCTGGAGGAGAATTAGAGCAGGAGGCTTCAGCGTTTGTAGATATATAGGTGTTTCCGCTGTGGTGGTTTCTCTGTGTTGTATTTTGAAATGTATGATAGACAGGTTTTAAACTGTCTAGTTTGTGATGTATAAGGCTGTGTAACTCTGATAGATGTTGTATACAATGTAATAACTATGTGATTAATATATTTTATTCGTTCTGCTGTGAGATTCTGATACTGTTTTTTTCTTTCTTCTCTATCTTTTCTCCTTTTCTATCCCTTTCTTTCTTATTAATGATGTGTCTTTCTGTGGTGATAAAGGCGGGTCGTTATAACAAGTATATTGACATACTAGCCGTACTTTTCAAAATTCAAATTTGAATGGAATTATCAATTATCCATCTCTTCATTAATGGACATGGCCGTTATTTCCCTATATATAGTAGACTTCCAAACAAATTTTTATTAACTAATTTATTATTTTTCTCTCCTCTTTTCACTCTCCTAATTTCTACATCAATTTCTTATGAAACTTTGCCAAAAATCAACCAGAATCAAATTCAATCATTAATAGTTTGATTCTCTTTCATATACTCTCTATTTCTCACATCTCTGTCAAGGTCAAAGTGCCATTCAAAAGTTATAGGATACGTTTGTAATCAAGATCAAATATTTGAGTCTGTAAACATTATCAAATCATACTCTTACACTTTGTGGTTTGCTTGGCATCTCTGAAATCCAAATAGTTGTGATTGTAGCCTATTGAAATCAATTGGGCATGCTTAGTAGCACGTAAATCTAGTGGGTATGCTTACGGATCGAAAATCAAGTAACTCTACCCAGAGGTCGGGATTTTGGAGGGTGTGTCTGGTAGCCCTGAAATCGACATTGTATTTGCATTTACTTATTGAAAAGAAATCCATGAAGGAATTGTGCAAGACTGTATGTAAGGTAACTCCGAACCGGTAAAATTTCTGGTGTTCTTTTCTTTTTTACTTTTACTGCATTTACTTTTATCTGCACTTTAATTCTGTGATTGTTTCGAATCGTGATGGGTTTTCCAACGCGATGCTTTCCTGGAGCACACGAGAGGATAAGGAAAGAAGAGGGGTGCAGTCCACATCTGGAGGTTAGAAATCTACGGTTGAGATTTTGCTAGGTTATAATACACACACACACACATACATACATATATA
Organism: Allium cepa; assembly: GCA_030765085.1. Lineage (NCBI taxonomy): Eukaryota > Viridiplantae > Streptophyta > Magnoliopsida > Asparagales > Amaryllidaceae > Allium > Allium cepa. Next base: position 531,010,934 of record CM060928.1, on the reverse strand, counting down.
TAATATATATATTTACATATATTAAATCATGCAATCTTTAAAATTATATATCTTTTTCATACTTTGTCACAATTTAATGAAACAATCGGCGATGGAATCATGGCGATGAGTACTACGTTCTAGAACTGATTTGGAGGTGATTGGGAATAACCAAATTTTTAGGTTAAATCGAACGTCCATCGATTTGATTTAAAATTGAGAAATCAATGTGAATGTTTTATAACGCTTACAATGTACAAAAATATTTTTATGCTAGTTAAATTCGAAATTATGAAGTGATATAAATTTGTTGATTTTTTTTGATAAATTTAATTGTCATTCAAATTAACTGTTAAAAAATTTAAAATTGATTGTCAAATTGGAATTTAATTGCCAAGTAAAATACTTGATATTGATAACTATGGAATTGCTGTGAATTATTGGTTTATTTGGACTTCGATTTTGATGAATGCTAACTAGTGATTTTTTAGAGGATTTGAATGTTTATTTATTCTTATATATCTTGTTATCATCCTGTATATTATTTATAGTATATTAAATTGTAAATTTAATTAATTCAAATAAATTAAGAAATTGGTTGCAATGATATATATCTATGACCCTTGATTTGGATTGAATTTAATATATTCATCCGTGAAATTAAATTAAAATAATTGACCACTTGGCCATAAATAGAAAATTATATATGAACACTGGATTAGTTAAATTAAATGATTTTAAACTTTTTGATTTGAAATTTATTTAAATGGTTTGATTTTCAGAAAATGAGAATCGAATTTATTGAAATCGAACTATTTTGAAATTGAGCTCAGAATAGAATTATATTTGAGAATTTGGATTTCAAATTGGGTATTGAAAGTAAATTGATTTAAGTGTTTTGAATCAAAGTTTTGAAAATCACACACGGAATTGATACAAATCGAAACGGTTCAAAATTTGAAATTGGAATTGAAATTAATTTGAAATTGACATCGAAATTAATTTGGATTCGAATTAAAATCCGACTTGAAATTGGAATTGAATCGATTAAATAAAAATGGAAATTTAAAAAGTGATTTAAACTGGAAAATTTGGAAATTGAATCAGTTTTACTTTGAAACTATTTTCAAATAAATTATTTTGATATAAACAATTTAAATCTATCTTCTTAAATATTCAAATTATTTTTGGCTATAAAAAACATTTTAACATTTGAACTATTTTATATTAAACTATTTTAACCGTTTAAACTATTTTTAACTATTTTAACCACTTAAACTATTTTTAACTATTTTAACCTCTTAAATTACTTTCAACTACTATAATTATTTAAACTACTTTAAAACTATTCAAACTATTTTTCAAAATTCAAACTGGTCAAGGGTGGAAGGTTTATATTTAAATCTCGGATTTAAATACGAATTGGGTTAAAATGAAGTTATAACCTAAATTGAAATTCGAAACGATTTTGGAAGCGAAATCGAGATACTGAGGCGAAAATGATTGTTGAAGTAAAATTGTATATTTTGAGTAAGTATGATGATTTCAAAATGGATTTGATTTTGAAGCGAATGTGATATTTTGATATCAAGTATGAACTGCTTTCGAAATTTAATAGTGCCAACCGGTGTGTAAAATGATGTTTGGTTGTTAAAGAGACCGGAGCCGGATACGGGCATACTCTCTATCGATACCGAAACCACTTCAACAACTGTGTACGTGGAGTGGCGACCCAGAATGAATTGGTTGGATTTGGCGTCGTTTATTGAGAACGATGATGGATTTGCCTGACACTTATGCCAATTGGAAATGACTAAAACAGGAGCCATACTGGCAAAGTGGGTTAGCTACCCCGAGTGGAAATACTTCTTCGTATTACCATCATTTATATTGTGATTGATTGGTGCACACCCTCGGATTTTGGGAGTGTCAGATGCGGTGGGAGATCATGGCTATGATAAGTTACCACCAGCGGGGAAAGGTAAACTGATCGTCTCCTACCTTCGGCATTGCCTCACATGCCTTGTCATATTTTTATCCCCATATAAGACCCATACGAGTGTTGTCGTATCATGGTGCATCCCTATCCATGGACGGTTTACTGGTGTTTTATATGCAAACTGTATGACAATGCTTAAAAACGCATTAAGAGGGATCAATGTAAAGCCTTAACGCTAAGAAAAATATTTATTTTATTTATTATACATTATATATGTAGCATATTCTACTACATATAAATATTTTGACGGATTCTTAAGAGATGGAAAATCTCGTAACGTCTCTTGAGTTATTGCATGCATGTTATACACTGGACAGGAGATATGAAATCCAGTAAACATTTCTGACGTAACTTACATAAGGATATTTTAGTCCTGACTCAAGTGTTTTGTCTTTTCATTACGCTAGGGTCAGTCCTGATTTTTTCAGCTTATTGAAGATTTATTTTGGAGGACGAAGATGAAGATTTGGTATATTATTACTATTAGTATTCCTGCATCATGTTGTCTACTGCATTATTTATTTATCCCTGATATATGTATAATTCTGATAAATGTTTTATAGATTATAATCAAATGTATAGTAAACAGCTTCATGAACTATTTATTTGAATATTATATTTTATCGTTCCACTGCAAGATTCTATGTTTATTTTCTTCTTCTTTTCTTATTTTTCTTAATTTACCCCATTGATTATCTATGTTCCAGATTGTTTAAGTCGGACATATGGATTATTGTCGATTTAAACCTTCCAAAACGTGGGTTGTTACATAAATCCTCCCCATATTCATAAACTTCTCTAAGTTTAGAATCAGTAAATTTACCTACCCCCACACCCATTTATGAACCTGTCCCGATTGTTTCTCCTTCTACTCACAAGGGTTATACTCCACCCTGTAAAAGAACCAAATGCTCTCTATTCTTCGGCTCACCGTCTACTAAAGAGAAGATAGACGATATTCACCACTACTAGAGGGAAACGCTGGGATTACAGCGTGAAATTTATTACGAACAAAAATTTAATGCTAAGCGGTTAAGTTTTTTGGAGCAAGTCGCCTTGCAATTCTATGGTTCCTCATCCAAGAGAACGGTTCATCAACCATCTCCTATCCGTTCTCCTTCTCGGCATAATCCTTAGGAACCATCTCCACAACGTCCTCCAGTGTCTCCGAACTCTTGGGAAGGTGGAAACGGCTGGTCTTCTCTTCGTCCATTACAAGAGAATATCAAGGTTGAGCCGACCGAATATCATACTCCAAGCTCCTCAACAAAATCTGTTTAAATTTATATATATATATATATATATATATATATATATATATATAACTAATGTTTATTGTATTGTATACTTATATATGTTTTTTCTTTTAAAAAATAATGTTACTTGTTAAATGTGAAGAGGGTAATCGTATTTTTACAATAGATTCATCCTACTGAGCACATCAAAACAGACGGGTGAATATTATACTGGCAATATTATTTTTCCAGATTCAGATGGCTGAACCAATTGTAAACAGCCAGCTAAATTAGTTCAATTTTGAAATGTTTTCTTGTTGGAAAGTAAACAGATGGCTGACTACAGGTGTTCAGCCAGCTGAATGCTCCCAGGCAATTTTTATAATATGGGCTTTCAACCCAACAACCCATTCTACCCTCACTTTTTACCCTATCTATATATTCACTTTTTCATTCTTTTACCTCCTCACTTCAGAAACCTAGCCTTCGCTCTCTAACAAACTCCACTTTTAACTTCAATTTTTCAATCAACAATGGCTCCAAGATCAAAAAGGTCAAGAGAATCCACCTGTGAACCTTCCAAAGACCAAATCTAAAGATGACTATGGAATGATATTGCTGTCTCACACTACAACATCATGAAAAACTTGAACATTTTTGAAGGGCTTTCATCAAATTCTCGGATTTCGTAGCATATTGGATTTGAGAAATGGCCGAGCAATATCACTTTGGAAGTCTTATAGGGTAGAATAAATCATCTTTCGGTTAAACTATTCCTTGCAAATTTGAATCTTGATCACCAAAACCCTCAAAACTATGAAAATTGTGTTTGGTCATTAGTTTGTGGTGTTAAAATTTTCTTGACTTTGCAAAGAATGGGATATATTTTGAATTGTCCGTACCAAGGTACCGATATTGATGACACTGAGGTTGATATGGATCATCAAGATGAATTTTCATACCGCTTCTTATCTGATAACCTTATCAATTCAAATAAGCTAAAATCTAGTGCTTTAAGGCCTCAAGCATGTCTCATTCACCAAGCTTTCATTCTTTACTTACAACCCCGTACGGTTAGCTATGAAAAAGTTTACAAAATAGACTTTCAAGCTCTCTATGCCATCTGCTATCACCAACAAGTAAATTGGGGAAAATAATTTTAGACGAGTTTTAAGATGTCATACTTTGAAGGAAATTCAAGACCACTCATTATGGCACTTATATTATGTGTATCCTTTTCAATTTTGGTGTTCAAATGTCGGTCTCCATGTATTCAACCACAAGCAAGTTAGAAGCAAAAACCTTAGGACTGATCGGTCTTCCTCGCCGGCCTCCTCCCCAACAAATTATTTCCTTCTAAGAATGGGCTCACAATGTTGAATGAGGTGTTCCATAACCTCATGACACTAATATTGTTTCCCCTTCACAAACCCGCCATGAAGAAGAAGAAGAAGAGGAAGATGAGTCCATTCAAATCATCGACCCGGACACCTATTCTAGACAAGCTATCATCACTTTATCCCCAAATCAATCAAAGCTTCGTAGGGAAATCAAACCTCTTGAAAAGAAGACGGAGAAAAATTCAATTCTATAAAAGGGTTTCTTTATACGATTTAGGGTAAAATCTCTTGCTCTAGTCTAACATCTACCGAAGCTTACAACCCATCTCCTTTCCAATGATTATCTTCAAGTTCGAAAAATAATGAAGATGGTAGCGATGATCCCTCTCCTTCTATCTATTTTTATCTTTTATATTCTATGAACTCTAATATTTGGCTTTGTAATATTGTTTTCAAACTTCTATGGTTCTATTTGGTTGTGTATGTAATGTTGTATGGGATGTTGTGACTTTATTTCTGTAATGTTATCTCTAGTATATCTTTTGCTTTAACCATGTTCCAATTTATTTCTATGTGCTTTTGTCTCCATATTCTTTTTGCATATCTTTCCTTTTTGTCGATGATAAAGGGGTAGAAAATTGGTATAACTGTTTAAATTAGTGTGCATATTGACAGGGGGAGAGTTCATGTAAGTTTCATGGTAATATATTATTTATACTTATATAGTCATCATTATCAAAAAGGGATAGAATGTTAGAATCTCGATTTTCATTGTTTTGATTGTGATAACAATATAAATCAATATTTGTGTGTACTAATCACTTATGTAGGAAATTAATTGCAGATTCAGATTCAGATTCAGAATGTTTTGAAGCTATTATTCTATTTTTTAGAGTCTGTAAATTATTAGAAATATGTTAAAATCTCTCTGATGTGGTGTGTGTGCGTATTAACATGCACATACATTCATACATATGCACAATATAGGCTGAAAACAGCCGACTGAATGGCCTCATTTAGCCGTCTATTTGCTGAAATGAATTTTTTATTTCATACATATTCAGCCGGCTGAATGAGTTCATTCAGCTATCTTAATTAGGCCTAAAAATGCCTGTTTCCTAGCTGTTTCGAATTTAATAAAAATCAGAAGGTTGGATATTTATAATGGCTAGTTTTTATTATTAAAAAGTGGCTTCTCTTTAACGAAGAGAAACATCTTCAAATCTAACATTGCATCTATTTCTTTTCAATGTTTTCTTTCATAAAAGATTACAACCTCTCATTCTATATAAATAGAGTTTAGAAATCAACAAACAATTCGCCTAAATTATTTTTATATTCTTGAATTCTTATCTTTTATTCTATATTCAATTTGCACTAAAATTGCATACAATCTCTGATCGTTGATCACTACCTTTCACATTTCTCAAGCATATTACGCTATATATCATAATGAAGAAGATTATAAGAAGATTGTAGTTAATTGACTTATCAGTGATATTTAAAGAGCATACTATGGTCAGATACTTTTGTTTATGTATAAAGAAGTCATGTTTGGTTATTTAGGTGGTAGAAGTCCTATTCGGTTGCTTAGGCAGTAGAAGTCCTATTCGGTTGCTCAGGCTATGTAAACTTATTCCTTTGGGTTTAGTGAAGATTGCTAGTTTAATTCCAGAAGGAGTCTGGGACTGGACGTAGAACGGAAGTTCGAACTAGTATAAAAATCTCTGGTGTCATTTACTTTACTGCTTTCATTATTTACTTACTTAATTATTATTCCACATAAGTAGTTTATACGTATTACGCGATCCTATAGCATAGTCACTTTCATACCATATGATGCTTCTTATTGGACGCATCAAGTTACAAATGACTATCTCATATATACAGTATTATTTATGAAATAATAAATATTTTCGACATTGATAGAAAATAGATATAGCTAAATTTTAATATGAATATTATGAATATTTGTTATGAGATAAATATATATAATAATGATATTTATTTTTAAAACAAAAGTGATGCACTATCTATAGAACTATAAAAGTATCTAAAACATTTTACAATTATTTTGAAATTATGTACCAAGACATGTCTTTTAAAAATAATTCTTTAATCATATGATTATGAATCATATAGTACCGGTGAACTGTATCTCATATGATTAAGGGAAAAGCTCTCGTTCAGTGGGAGTAAAGAAAGAGTTAATGAACTCTTTAGATCATTATACGTAGATGTATTCGTCCAAGGTCTAATGATACCAAAATGGATCCACTTAGATAAATTCGCCACTGCATTATCACAGACACAAACATGTGTATTTGATACACAAGTATTATATTTATGATAAGTTCATAGAATACATAATGAAAGTAGATAACATAACATGCAAAGGACATAAAGTAATTCAATTTGATTGAATATGTGAGTAGGTAGGAAAAAGGTTTTAAATATACCTAAAACTGAATAAGATTAAATCTCAAAGTCACTCCTCGTTATGATTTACAACAATGTATCGGTAAGGAGCAGTCAGACTTTGTTGTGCAAATTATGGCTGATGATGAGTATTGTTGACATAAACTCTTTCTATAAGGACATGTACTTAAGAGTAAGTACATATATTAAATTTTATTTCATTTAAATAACTATTTACAAAATCATATAGGATACGAATTAATAATAAACACGATCTTAAATAGTTTAAGATGTGTTGTTGATAAATAAATGTTATGAGCATAAGTTTTGTAAACTCAAAAGTAATTCAAATTTATGTAATAAAGACAATTCATAAATTGTTTTTGAACGCTTATTCCATCGCAATGAGAAATGGTTTTTGTTTCAAGAAATAAAACGTTGTTTGAGTCGAGAGGCTACATGCAGTATTGGCTTATAAGCGATCTTGTCTGGACAACCCTAAAGGAGTTTGGGATAGAAAAACTATAAGAATTAGTAGTAGTACAACGGATTTGAAAATGATCCAAAACTTTAACATGAAAACTAATTACATAAGATGAGATAAAGTTAACTAAGCCTAAATCAGACAAAACTCATTAAAATGTTTGATAATAATTTTCGCACATTAAAAAAGAGACTATGAATTTCATATCAAAGTCGAGAGAAAAAATTGTTTATGATAAAAGTTTCCTTAATTCTTGTTAAGCTATGAAGAGTATAAACTCCGGTATATGCAGGATGCTTTAAATTCGAAACGGATTCCATGTTCATCACATCATATATGACTGATAGTTGTACGGAAGGGATATGATCCATCGATCACATGTGTGTCTTCAAAAGGAAGACCAATTCAGTTGGAATATAATAAGCAATATTGTTGAGATCCACCTTGTAAATTTCAATCATTGGAATTACCATGACAGATTCATTAGTTAACATGCCTGAGTTAATTTGAATTCTACTTTCAAAATTATCCCTTAATATAACTTTGAATTCTGTACGTGTATGTTGAAAAAAAAATGATTTAGAATAAATTATTTGCACATAGTAATCGAAATGTCAATAGGAGCGATAACTAGGTTTATAAGTACTGGATAGGATCTTAGAACTAACATGTTAGTATTGTTCGATAACCATTAGAATTAAGCAAATATTTTGACAAAGAAATCTAGTTGTTTGGTTAGCATCAAAATTTAGAGGAGTCGTTTGTCTATAAGAGAATATAAAAAAGGTACTAAGATATTCCTAAACTTCAAGTAATTAACATACAATTGATTATTAATGATGTACTCATGTTAAAATCCGTTTTAGTTTGGTTGTTTAAATCTCTATAAAGGATTTGAAAATGACATGTTTCATAGTCTATATAAAAGGATATGGGTTTATCCCAAACGATATACATAAGCCATATTAAAACGTTTAACATGAGCATATGAGATGGATTCCATATGCATTAGCAGTAAGAATTAACATATACGCTATGATGTTTACTATATTGCAATTCTCTTATGTAGTTAGTTCAATGAGCGAGCATCAATTCTGAATTAAAATGGTTAAATTGTGATGACCCGGATTTTCGAACCAGATAAAATTGCCGAAAAATCCATCCGTTCTATAACTACTAATGAAATCTACCAACTTAATACACCATATTTGATAAATATTCAACATTACCAAATGTATAGGATACAATTTCAATTATACAACTTATCAGAGTAATTAACTAATTTATTAATCCTACAAAGTGTGCTTTAATACATAACAAATACAGTGACTATAAATCTACCACTGCACAACTCTGATGTGAAAGACATCACTATCCTTACCTACGAAGTCAATAAATAATGTAAATGCGGAATAAAATAGTAAGCAGGAAAGATACAATAACACAAGAAAAACAACAGCCAATAATGGATAAACATGAAAGAGCTATATTATTTTAGGGGCTGCATCACTACCACTTATGACTACCTACGTACCCTTATCTAATTGGGTACCCAATTAGATACAGGATCAAGCCAACGTAGTTCTCCTACTGCAAATAGGACTCATAGAGCCTATGATGCAACAAACAACATGCAATTCTCAAAACTGCCCACTTAGGCTTAATCTTCAATTTTAGATTTTCAAATCTAATTACCTTTACGGAAATTAGCTCTTTAGACTTTATTCTCAAATTCTTATTTCAAAACTTTTGAAATATATATCTTTTATATTCAAATTATACTTTACTTTGGGATCTTAAATCAAATCATTTTGAAAGGTTTATTTGGAAATCCCAAATATTGTATTAAAAACATATCAAACCATATGCAACCAGATCGGGAGTTTTCTTCCAATAACAAGGCAACTGGGTCCAAGCCTTCATACAATCGATAAATAAGTACATCCCTCTATTCCAAGAGCGGACTACACTAAAAACATGTGCCCACTTTTTAGTTATGGGTTTCCCGAATCATTGGTAACATAACAAATCATTTCACCCTAATAATTACCAATAATTCAAATCTATAATAATTTTCATTTTTAATCCTTTCAAAAATCATCTTAAAATCATCGGCTTTAGTCCTTGAAATTCTTTCCGTTTTATAAAACACTTTTATAAAACCATTCATTATAAAATATTTATTCTCAAATATCTTTTTTTTCTCTTTTAAAGGAATTTCATAGCATTTCAACTTTAAAATCAATCTTCAAAACAATCTATTAAATTGAAGTGAACCAAATATTACCGTTGAACACCTCATAGTCAAATCGTGAAATAAATCACAAGGTGTTAGCCTACAATTATTTTCTACCCAGCTTATGCATATGGATAATTAATTTCTCATAAACTGCTCGAGCAAAGTCAACAATCAATAAATAATCATCAATGCTCAAAAACTGGTTGAGCCCAATTCAAACAATCAATTAACAAAGTAAACACAACAATAAATGATAAATCAACACTTCATTCTGTCAAGTATTTATAACCCATTTTATTTTTTCATGAGTTAGAACAATTTGATATTTATTTTGGAGCATCCGGGCTTTCCCTTCAACTTGTTCCGTGCCTCGCCTAGGTCTCCTTAGATCTCACAAATGAAACACATGTACTAGTCGTTTCCATATACCCCATTAAGTATTTAACTTCTAAATTTTAAATTGCTCAATTAACTATCCAAACATAATATCGAGAAAGGAAATCAACCTATTGTTTTAGAAAACAAAGTAAACAATCATTGAATTAGGGTTTTCAAACAACACTTAATACATTAAGTACTTTCAACTTAGCAATGGTTTTAATGAACTTAAAATAAAAAAATAATTTACTTTGGATTCCACTCCGTCAAACTTTAAGGTAAGGAACTTAAGATCTAACGCATACTTCCTACCATGCTTTGGAACCAAAATGAAAATGATCCCGAATTCCTCCTTCATAATGCTTGGCCAAGGTTTGAAACGGAGATTGGCCGAAAGTATAGAGAAGAAGTGGTAGAGCTTTGAACTTGAATTCTCAAGATTTAGCTATGAAAAATAGATTATCTTGCATCTAGTTTTAGGCCCTCTAAACCTCAAAATTTAGAAAAGTTGTTTAAATTTATTTTCTCTTGAATTTGAAAGAAAGAATCACTTGAATCCAAGTAGTTTTGAGGGAGATATTATAAAATGAAGAAGAGATATTGTCGGATTGACAAAAATGAAGCCCGAAAATGCACTTAAAAGAATTAAGTTTTAGGTATAGCAAACCTAAAAAATGAAAAAAGTGATCAACATAAAATTTGTATCCTCTAGAATTTCATATGATTTTAAAAAAATATTTCCTTAATTTGGATCTGTTATTATTAAGTTATGATCAAAACAAAATGGTCTATTCTCTGGCTTAAAACTAGGCCAAAGAATACACTGGAAATAAGTGGATTTTTAACATGGGTAGTTTTAGAATAAGACAAAGTGATCAACATGAAAGTTGTAGCCACTAGAAAAATAAATGGTTTAAATAAAATAATTTTGTATTTTGGTTCTGGTTTGAAAAAGTTATGGCCGAGAGAAGAAGAGGTGAAATATGGAGAAAAAATGAGTTCGGTTTGAAGAGGATAAACATTGATTTCTTTTGAATATTTTGTAAATATTTTGACATTATCTTTTTCTAATTTTTTCCTATGGCTTGGAATAAATTAAAGAAAAGAGAAAGAAGATGAAGAAATTTAAGAAAAGAAGAAGAAATGTGAATGATAGTGAGAAGGAGGTGGCTATTTATAGAAAAAGAAAGAAGTGGTAAATTTACCAAAATAACCTCTTACCAAATAACCAAACTAACCTTACTTCAACCTAAAGCAATCTACACTTTTTCAGTACTTAACATCATCTTTCACATTCTTACTTTATGTTTTAGTCACTTAAAGATTAAATAAAGAATATCATAATTATGTTGGCTTTGATTTGATGTGATATGATGTTTACGTTTTCTTATTTTTGTTAATTCTTGCTTACTTTTACTAATGACTTCTAGAAGTTTTATAATTACATTGAGTGAAAGTAAACTTATTTATCTATTAAAATGTGTAATATATGTATATTAAAACATGTTAACAAAGATGCGATAACGCTGCGACAACTTATTTTGAACAAAACGTTGATTTCCGACAAAACGTTTTACGGTCACATTTTGACATTTTAATTAAACTATTTATTTATGTAAACCAAATTTAAAAATAAATTTGCATAATATTATTTAAATATATAAACACTCATAAGTTAATTAAAACAATTTACTTAACCATTGAAACTTACTTTTCTAAAATCAGCATTTTGTTACTTTTGTCGATATAGGCAAATGTTACTATTTTTGTGTATATTTCTCTTTCCAAATCCTATCTATTTTTGTTTGAATCATATAACCTTTTATATTTTACATTTAAAATCACTCTAAATAGTATATTTTAAAGCGGTCAAATTCTGGGTTGTTACATAAATGGTAGTTAGGAGTATTCTCAAGTATTTACAAAATACTAGAGAATTTTTATGGTAACAATGAACCCTTATAAAGGAATATTCAGACTCGGCCTTCATAACTGATATTAAATAAAGTATGTCAACCCTAAAATTATATTGAATCTTAGTTAAGGAGCTTTAATTTAGATATATTCTAAATGAAAGGTTGTGGCTGATTCAACTAAAAGGATGATCATGCCTTGAATAGCATCAAAATAAAAGCATTATGCATAAAAATAGAAATTTATAATTGGGCTTGCTGTGATTCCAAATATTGACAATCCTATGACTTTGTTTAGTGAAAACAATGCAGCGATATTGCTTACAATAGAAGTAAGAGTTCACAAGATGTCTAGATAGATACTTCAAGATTTTCATGTGTTAAGGCAGTTAATCAATGACATGGAGACGTTAATTTACAGAGTAGATAATAAAACAATATAGCGGATCCATTCACTAAGGAACTACCTTGATCAGTCCTGAGAAAATTTATCACAGGAATAGGATTAAGAATCCATAATTGACCCTATGCGCAAGTGGGAGATTGAGAGAATTAGTTATATGTCCTTGGGGAAATTATGGAATCTATTACATATATTAAACACGGTAAGTGTTTATAGTAAAGGTGTTTGCTTTCTTATATATACTTTGTTATACCATGATATAATTTATTAAGTAAATAATAATAATAAAATTCTTACATAAAATGTTGTGTTATTGTAGATGCAAATAGTTGTAATCGTGAGTAGTCAATCACAATATAAAATAACATTTTTTTAACATTCCTGGTCAAAATGTTTAGAGAAAGGATAACAATTGATACCAGAGTATGTAACGTTCTCCAAATGTTGGGAAGTGTAATACTCATGGCTATTAGAGAGACCAAGGGGTTACATATTTGTATTGGTGGATAACTATGGACTGAGTTGTCTAAGAATTTCCCGTTGGTTGATAACAACAAGGTCAAACTGGAAACCTCGACATGATGATGCTCCAAAGTTCTCTCGATTTAAGAATGCTGTGGAATTTCATTGTGACTACTCTACTTTGATTATAGTTAAATCATGGCACGGAGATCATCGTTTTGTATCCGCTAACTTTTTATTCAAAATGATTTTACAAAAATTATCTTGTTTTCGAAATGATTTCAAAACTTTCCTTTTAAAAGATTCAAAAACCTCTATCCTGATTTTAAACAATTTTAGCCTCAAAATCATCTTTAATTTCAAAGTCAAATTACTCCTGATTTTAAACTATCTTTTAATATAATATATTTTACTTTTAAATATTTATACTTAAATTTAAATACAAAATTATAGTTAAATTCTAAATATATTATTCTCTATATTTACTTATGAATTTAACTATAGTCAGGTATATTTTATAAAGTTTAAATTAGTTTTAATATAAGATAAAGGTTATTTTCAAAGAAAATCAAATCATCTTTGGGATGTCGACATACTCATAGTGACCACGTCGACATGGTGTCTGTTGTGAGCATTGAATGGAGTGTTGAGTAGTAAGAGTTATGGTTGTTTACATTTCATTTCTTTTATATGTTGTTGTTTGTTTTTTCTTTTTATTCCGATGGATATGGACCTTTATTCGACAGCCCAAATACTTTGTATAAATAGCTATGGACTGAATAATAAAATTAGTTTTTTCCCTCTTCTTTAATTTGTTGTATTCGTGCAAAACAACATGGTATCAGAGCGTGAAAATTTCAGATTCAAATCTAACTAGGGTTTTAGCTCAAATCAGTGAGGATGGGAGATAGTAGTGGAGAAAGTAATGTCCAAAGTGGGGAAAACAAGATCGTAATGGACACGATGCAGTTGATGCCTAAAATTACAGATCATAAATTGAATAATATGAATTTTTTGAATTGGAGTAAGACGATTCGTTTATATCTTCGCAGTATGGATAAAGATAACCATCTGACTGAAGATCCACCTGCTCCTAATTCATAGGATGAGAAAGACTTGATATGGCTCAGATCTGATGCTCGATTATTTTTACAAATCAGAAACTCAATTGATAGCGAGGTAATTGGTCTGGTTTATCATTGTGAGTTTGTTAAGGAACTGATGGAATATTTAGAATTCTTATATTCTGGAAAGGGAAATTTAACAAGAATGTATGATGTGTGCAAGTCATTCCATAGAGCAGAGAAACAAGAGCAATCACTTATGAATTATTTCATGAACTTCAAGAAAACTTATAAGAAATTCAACGTGCTTCTTCCAATCAGCCCAGATGTTAAAGTTCAGCAACACCAACGTGAACAAATGGCAAGTATGAGTTTCTTGGCTGGTCTACCACCAGAATTTGAAGCTGCTAAATCTCAGATTCTATCTGGTTCAGATATTCCTTTATTACATGAAGTGTTTAGTAGAATTCTTCGATCTGACATTGCTCATGCACAAGTATCAAGTACTAAAGTAGAAAGTGCTTTGATTAGTAATAACAAGGGTTATGTACAAGGAAACCAGAATCAAAATTTCCCATGGAATAATTCAGTGAAACCAAATTTCCACTCACCAAGAGCAAATACTCCAGAGTTCAAAATTTCAAATCAGGGAAAATTTTGTACATATTGTAAGAAGCCAGGGCATATGAAGTTTGAGTGTTGGAAACTTCAATACAAGAATTCACTGTTGAATAAGGATATGAAATCTATTCTTATGTCTGCAGGAGATTATGATCAGTATGTGAAATTTCAAGAATCATTGAAGAAGGAATCAACAGATAAGGGATCATCATCATCAGTTTCAACTATTGCTAATTCTACAAGTCAATCAAAATGGATCATAGACTCAGGAGCAACTGACTATATGACAGGTAACAGTAATTTGATTTCAGATATACATTATAAACAATCAACTCATGCGGTTACATTAGCTGATGGATCACAAGCATTTGTTCAAGGAACTGGAAGAATAAGAGTAAACTCAAAATTACCATTAAACTCAGTTTTATATTTTCCTAATTTGTCATTTAATTTGATATCTGTGAGTCAAATTACTAAAAATCTAAAATGTAGCATATCCTTTTTCCCTGATCATTGTGAGTTTTAGGATCTTACAACGAGACAGATTATTGGTAGAGGTGAAGAATGTGGAGGTTTATATGTTCTTAATACTGTGCCACCTAAATCTATAAGCTGTTCAAGTATAGCTTCTTCTACTTTTCAAGTGCACTATAAGTTAGGCCATCCTTCATTGTCTCTGCTTAAGAAACTATGTCGACAGTTCAGTTCTCTATCTACATTACATTGTGATTCCTGTCAATATGCAAAGCTTCATCATGTGAGTCTATATCCTAGTGTTAATAAAAGATCTAGCTCTATCTTTGAAGTTGTACATTCTGATATTTGGGGTCCATCAGCAGTTGTGTCTAAACAGGGATATAGATATTTTATCACATTTGTTGATGATTACTCACGTGTAACTTGGTTGTTTCTAATGAAGAATAGATCAGAATTGTTTTCTATATTTTATATTTTTTTGTACTGAGATACAAAATCAATTTAATACATCAATCAAAATTTTGAGGAGTGACAATGCAAAAGAGTATACAAGCAACCAATTTAACTCATATTTGGCAAAACATGGCATTATTCATAAAACCTCATGTGTAGACATAGCAACACAAAATGGGGTAGCTGAGAGGAAAAATAGACACTTGTTGGAAACTGCTAGAGCTCTTCTCTTTCAAATGAATGTACCAAAAAGCTACTGGGCAGAGGCAGTAAGTACTTTATGCTTTTTGATTAATAGGATGCCTTCAGCTGTCTTAGATTATAAAATACCTTATCAACTGCTATGTCCAAATAAACCAATTTATCCAGTAAAACCAAAGGTCTTTGGTTGTACCTGTTTTGTCAGAGATGTTAATCCATAATTAACAAAATTAGATCCAAAGTCATTGAAATGTATATTTGTTGGATATTCAAGACATCAAAAAGGGTATAAGTGCTTTTGTCCCAGTCTTCATAAGTATGTTGTATCAATTGATGTTAATTTTGTGGAAGATGAACCTTTTTATTCATCATCAGTAATTCCTTCAATTCAAGAAAACCATGATGAACACTTATCTGAAGAGGATAATGATTTTCTGATATATCCCAATGTATTTACAAAAACCAATGATCACAATGAAAATGAGGAGTTGAATTATAACATTTCATCTTCACCTATTTCTGATTTACAAGATATTCAGTTACCAGTCTCAAGTCTTGATTTACCTATTGCATTGCGTAAAGGGAAAAGGAAATGTACTTATCCTATTTCATCTGTTGTAACATACAACTAAATATCTCCAGAATTTTATGCCTGCATTTCTACACTTGATTCAATTTCTATCCCAAAGACAGTTGAGGAAGCCTTATCAAAGAGAGAGTGGTACAATGCCATGTTAGAAGAAATAAATGCATTGGATAAGAATGATACATGGAATTTAGTTCATCTACCAGAAGACAAAAAGGCAATACGCTGTAAATGGGTATTTTCAGTGAAAATGAACTCAGATGGATCTCTTGAAAGGCTGAAAGCACGTTTAGTTGCAAAAGGCTATGCCCAAACATATGGAATTAACTACTCAGAAACATTCTCACCAGTAGCTAAAATGACTTCAATAAGAATACTCATATCCTTAGCAGCACAATTTAACTGGAAATTACATCAACTGGATATCAAAAATGCATTCCTTCACGGGGACTTAGCTGAGGAGGTGTATCTGGAGCAACCACCTGGGTTTGTTGCTCAGAGGGAGCATGAAAAGGTTTGCAAGTTGAAGAAAAGTTTGTATGGTTTGAAGCAAAGCCCGAGAGCTTGGTTTGGGAAGTTTAGTCAGGCAATTGAGAAATTTGGTTTGTTACAAAGCAAAGCTGATCACTCGGTCTTTTATAGGAATGTGAAAGGTACATTAATTTTGTTAATTGTATATGTAGATGACATTATTATCACTGGTAATGATGAAATAGGAATCTCTACTCTCAAAGTATATATTCATTCACAGTTTCATACCAAGGATTTGGGAGAGTTGAAATACTTTTTAGGTATTGAAGTTATTAGAAGTAATGGTAGAATATGCTTGTCACAGCGAAAATATGTTCTTGATCTATTGAAAGAAACTGGAAAATTGGGTGTCAAGCCTTGTAATACACCTATGTTAGTTAATTCATTTCTTACAAAAGAAGGAGAGTTGTTCAAAGACCCTGACAAATACAGAAGATTAGTTGGTAAGTTGAACTACTTGGTCATGACAAGGCCTGACATTGCTTTTTCAGTAAGTATGGTTAGTCAGTTTATGAGTTCACCCACTGTGGATCACTGGAATGCATTAAAACAAATACTATGTTATCTGAAGGGTACTGTTGGACAATGTATAGTGTACACAAATCATGGACACAGCAGAATTGAAGCATTTGCAGATGCTGACTGGGTTGGTTCAAGGTTAGATAGAAGATCCACTTCAGGTTTTTGTGTGTTGATTGGTGGAAATTTGGTTTCATGGAAAAGCAAGAAACAAAGTGTAGTATCAAGATCAAGTGCTGAGTCAGAGTATAGAGCAATGGCTAACACAGTTTGTGAATTAATGTGGATTACTCAGTTTATGGGTGAGATAGGATTACAGTGTGTTGTACCGATGAGTTTGTGGTGTGATAACAAGGCAGCTCTTCATATAGCATCTAACCCAGTTTTTCATGAGAGAACCAAACATATTGAAGTGGATTGCCATTTCATTAGAGAAAAAATTTAACAAGGTCTCATCTGTACAAATTATGTTAAGTCAGAAGAGCAAGTGGCCGACCTTCTCACCAAATCTTTGCATGGAAATAAGATCAGGTTCTTATGCAGCAAGTTGGGCATGAGTGATTTGTATGCTCCAACTTGAGGGGGAGTGTTGTGAGCATTGAATGGAGTGTTGAGTAGTAAGAGTTATGGTTGTTTACATTTCATTTCTTTTATATGTTGTTGTTTGTTTTTTCTTTTTCTTCCGATGGATATGGACCTTTATTCGATAGCCCAAATACTTTGTATGAATAGCTATGGACCGAATAATAAAATTAGTTTTTTCCCTCTTCTTTAATTTGTTGTATTCGTGCAAAACAACAGTGTCAGTTGAGTTCAAAATTTCAATTTCAAAAGAAGTGTCTATTCGTCATAACTCTTCATGAATGGACATGGTTGTTGTTCTTCTATAAATAGGGGTTAGTTTCAACTAATTTAAGATTTTTTGGTTTTTCACTCCTCTACTTCTTCCACTTTTCTTAATACATATTCTTTACTCTGCCGAAATCTACATTGAATCGAACTCGATCATTCGTAGTTTGATTCTCTATCACTATCTCAAACAGATCCTCAGTGCTATTCTGAGTTATAGGCTTTTGGTGATCAATTTAGTGAGAAATGGTGTGATTGTAGCCTTGAAAATCAATCAAGCGTGTTAAGGTGTGATTATAGCCTTGGGAAATCAATTGGGTGAACTTGTTGCCCGTAAAATCAAGTGGGTGAACTTGTTGCCTGGAAAATCAAGTATCTCTATCCAAAGGATTGTGATTCTGGAGGGTGTACCTCGTAGCCTTGAAATCGAGGGTGTAATTGTACAATTTCTTTTTGAAGGAAATCCGTACTTGTGTGCGGGACTGGATGTAGGGTAACTCCGAGCCAGTATAAAATCCGATGTGTTCTTTCCTTTACTGTTTTTTATTTTATTTCTGCATCTGTGTTTGTTTCTGTGATCATATATGTGTATGTATATTGCACACATCTGTGTTTAAATTAACATAAATCCAAAAGATTTAGTAATTCTTTATAAACACTATTCACCCCCTTCTAGTGTAAATTTTAGCCTTAAGATCCGTAATCCGCATTTCTCACAATTAGTATCAGAGCAAGGTTTTCAAAGTTTCATAATCTGATTTTTGAAAAAATTTCAAAATGGCTACCAACACTGGTACTGTTACTAACACTAGTATTCCTGTCACTAGTTCATTTATAGAAGGTCAGTCTACTGTCAGACCACCACTTTTTAATGGCAATAATTATGCATATTGGGCATGTAGGATGAAAATATATTTACAATCTATAGGATTAGACACTTGGAATATTACACAAACAGAATATTCTGAACCCACAACTGATTTTGCACAGTGGACTGCTGAGCAAAAGACTGTTGCACAAAATAATTCTAAGGCATTGAATATTTTGTTTTGTTCTCTAAATGGAAATGAATTCAATAGAGTGTCAGTTTGTAAGTCTGCATATGAAATCTGGAAAACTTTGCAAGTTACTCACGAAGGAACAAGCAAAGTTAAACAAACCAAAATTTCCATGCTCACAACTCAATTTCAATTATTTAAAATGAATTCTAATGAGTCTATTTCAGATATGTATAGTAGATTTCAGGATATTGTGCATTCTCTAATATCTTTGGGAAAGGAATTTTCTGAAGAAGATCAAGTCAGAAAGATTTTAAATTCTCTTACTCCAGAATGGGATCAAAAGACTCTTGCTATCAAAGAGGCAAATGACATCAGTACTTTAAAGATAGAAAAATTAATTGGAAATCTAATGTCATATGAAGTTCAAATGATCGGGAGAATAGAAAGAAAAACTTCTGAAAAGAAATCAATGGCATTCAATGCATTGACTGATGGATCAGATTCAAACAGCGGTAATGATGAAGAGATAGCCTTAATGACCAGAAATTTTAGGAAATTCCTGAAATACAGAAAGATGAATAATCTCAAGAGAAACAACTATAAGATATCTAGAAATCAGAATGTAGTGCCAAATAATGTCAAATGTTAGAACTGTGATGAACCAGGTCATATCAAAAGAGACTGTCCGTATCCAAATAGGCAAAATCCTCCTATGAATAATGATCCAGCAAAGAAACGGAAGCGTGCATTTACTGCTACTCTAGATGATTCAGACTCGTCCTCAAGTGATGATGATCAGAAGACGGATAATTCGAATTTATGTTTCACAACAGTTCACAACTCCGACGAATTCAGAGAAACGGACTCAGAAAAAGGCACACATTTACAATATAATTGGTTGAAATTGCTTGCTTAGAATTAGATGATTGATTGCTTGATTGACTGATTTTGAATTGGTGTGTTGTTTGAATTTTAAAATTTATTTTTTATTTTTTATTATTTTATTATTATTTTTTATTACTCTTTATTATTATTTTTAATAATATAATAATACTTTCTGAAATATATTATTAGTCAATAATATTCCAGAAATATATAATAAAGTATATATATAATTATTAGAGAACTTAGGAAAAATAATTCACAAAAATTCATAGGCACATGTCGACATGGTCCCTACCATGATGTCGACATGGGTACCAGAATTTGAATTTCAAATTTTGAATTCAAATGTTTGAATTTCCCTCCATCTTTTCACTTCATCCAATTCTTTGAAAAGCTACATTTTGACTAGAGAATATGTCCTTTGAGAATCTATTTATTCACTATCTTTCATCATATCTTTTCACTCTCATTTTCAAATTCAAACTCTCTTTCTTCAAAACTTCAAGCTCTCTACTCTCTACTTAATGGCTTCTTCAAGCAACCCCTCCACCATGAGAATTTTCAGAAAAATAAAAGAGCAACTCTTCAATGATCCAGAGGCAATAAAAGCATATATCAATTATGCTAATTATGCCAAAGTCCATCCCGGAAAGTTTGCTATTTTTCAAGATTTCTCTTCTTATGAACTTGATTCTCTTTTTGCAAACATTGGAGTTCTTAGTCTTATTGATGCTTCTCAAAATGATTTCGTTTGCTATCCAAATCTTGTCAAAATTTTCTATGTTAATTTAAACCGTGGATTCTATAATGGAAATGAGGATGAAATTTAAAGTAGTGTCAAAGGCACTAGAATTGTTTTGAATTGTGATCTTTTGGGTACCATTCTCAATTGCAAGTATACGGGAATGGATCTTTCTAATTTTAAAATCGATGAAAATGATCGTGAGACATTTCATTACATTTTCGAAGGGAATGATAATTTTGAATTCGAAAATCGAAATTTTCAACCAAAGGCAAGAATTGTCAATCTTCTTTTGCAACATACCTTGACCCCAAGATCGGGGAATTTTAACAATCCTACTTCAAAAGTTTGCAAAGCACTTTTTTCTATTTTTGGAAATTATGACATAAATTGGGCGCAAGTTATTTTGGATGAACTTCGTCTCAAAAATCTTGAAATGGGTGAGAATACTTTGTATCACGGAATTTACCTCACTCGGATTTTTAATTATTTTGGAGTGGATTTCAAAGGCGAAGAATTTGTTTTTAGAAAAGTTTACAATCATTCCAACATTTCACTTATGAAAATTCCATTCTTTTTTCAACCTTTTGAGACTCTTGCCGAAAAGGAAGAGCGTTTGGCTCATGAGGAAATGGAAGAAGAGGAAGAGGAAGAAGAAGAAGAAGGGGATGAAATGGAAATTGAAGAAGAAGAAGGTGAAACCTCTTTGGAAAGCATCGACTATCCTCCTAATTCATCCACCAAAACCCTTCTCAAAAACCAAAAGACGGTTGTTGAGAATCAATGGATTCTTAAATGATCCGTTAGTAAGAAATTGGACAAAATTTCATCTAAGATGAATAGGTTCATTTCCAAAGTCAGCAAGAAACTTGGACTTTCTTCATCATCATCATCCTCTAACTAGTTCTACCTTATCGTATCTCGTTGTATTAGTGTTAGTTTATTTTGATTTGAATGTTCATGTAGTTGTTTATGATTAATCGTTGTATCGTCTTAGTATGAAATGAAATGGAATTTCTTTTCTGTTATCTAGCTTATCTTATCTCCAGAATAAATGTTAGTATATTATATATATATATACACACACAATTATTCACAAAATCAAATTTGTCATAAAAATTCACTGCCCCATGTCGACATACCCCCCTTTACCATGTCGACATGTACTGGTCAGAATTGACAATTCATTTTGAATTTGAAATTTGAATAACTACCATATGTCTCTTCATTTCAAACGAATTTCTACACCTTTAAATACCTGTTTCTTCTAGAATTCATCACTCGAAATCATTTCTATCTTCTCTATCTCTCATTTCTTTCACAAATTCAAGTATGGCTAATCCAATTCACAATTTATCCGAAAATCTTGAAGAAACTCTTAATTCTTTCAAGAATATTCTCTCTTTCATTCTCCGTAACCAGCAACACTTAGAATTGAGTCAAATGCAGATGATCAAGGAGCAAGAAAAGCATTTCGATGCAATATAATGGATGATTTCCTCCCTACACAAAGATGATAACGAAGCACATCCTCCTGTCTCTCTCACCAATGACAATGAAAATTGGGATGCTATTAAAGCAGACCCTATCTTTGGAGAAGAAGGATGGGTGGAAGTTCCTTGTAACGTTTAAATTTTATTACTTTGTTTGAATTGTTTGTTTGAATTGATTTGATTTGGTTTAGATTGATACTTGGTGTGGATTGATTTCTTAATTTAGTTCGATGTTTTATGTATAAAACATGTATATATACATTGAAATGTATATAGTCTTTGATTAAATTATCATGTTCATAAGTATAATTATTTCTTAATCTATCTATTATATATTCCTTTGTATAGTTTATCAATGCAGGTACTTTAGTCCAAGAATGAGGGGGAGTTATTTTTTGTTGATGGCAAAGGGGGAGAAATATAAAATAGGGTAATTATGGCATAGATTAAGGGGGATTATTAGGATAGAAGTAATATTTTATAAACAAAGGTTGTCATCATCAAAAAGGGGGAGATTGTTAGCCCGTGAGATGATGGTTTTGATGAAAACAACCTTAGAATAGATTATAAAATATAAATACTAACATTATAAGTTTAGACATATATGTATATGCAGGATTTAACCATGCAGGTACCAAGAATGAAGACTGTACAATATAGAGATTCAAGATATCAAGATTGAAGACTCATGAGTATCAAGATTATCAAGAGTTCAAAAATTCAAGTAATTTATTCTTTAATTATAAAATTTTGTTAAAACTCCTAGAAAAGAACTCGCATCTTAAAATCCAATTTATTCGTGGAATGGAATCCACTTCGAGCCTGTTAAAAGGATGGAACCCTAAGTAGGATGGAACCTACGAAAAATCTAGTGGAACATTGTTTTGTATCCGCTAACTTTTTATTCAAAATGATTTTACACAAATTATCTTGTTTTCGAAATGATTTCAAAACTTTCCTTTTAAAAGATTCAAAAACCTCTATCCTGATTTTAAATAATTTTAGCCTCAAAATCATCTTTAATTTCAAAGTCAAATTACTCCAGATTTTAAACTATCTTTTAATATAATATATTTAACTTTTAAATATAAAATTATAGTTAAATTCTAAATATATTATTCTCTATATTTACTTATGAATTTTAACTATAGTCAAGTATATTTTATAAAGTTTAAAATAGTTTTAATATAAGATAAAGGTTATTTTCAAAGAAAATCAAATCATCAAAAAATGCTTTGGGATGTCGACATACTCATAGTGACCATGTCGACATGGTGTCAGTTGAGTTTAAAATTTCAATTTCAAAAGAAGTATCTATTCGCCATAACTCTTCACGAATGGACATGGTTGTTGTTCTTCTATAAATAGGGGTTAGTTTCAACAAATTTAACATCATATTTTCTGGTTTTTCACTCTTCTTCTTCCACTTTTCTTAATACATATTCTTACCATTACTATGCCGAAATCTACATTGAATCAAACTCGATCATTCGTAGTTTGATTCTCTATAACTGTCTCAACAAGATCCTCAGTGCTATTCAAAGTTATAGGCTTAATCAACTTAGCGAGAAAAGTTGTGATTGTAGCCTTGAAAATCAATCAAGCGTGATATGGTGTGATTGTAGCCTTGGGAAATCAATTGGGTGAACTTGTTGCCTGTAAAATCAAGTGGGAGAACTTGTTGCCCGGAAAATCAAGTATCTCTACCCAGAGGATTGTGATTCTGGAGGGTGTACCTTGTAGCCTTGAAATCGAGGGTGTAATTGTACAATTTGCTTTTGAAAGGAAATCTGTACTTGTGTGCGGGACTTGATGTAGGGTAACTCCAAACTAGTATAAAATCCGGTGTGTTCTTTCCTTTACTGTTTTTATTTTAATTCTGCATTTGTGTTTGTTTCTGTGATCATATCTATGTCTGTTGTCACAACCCGAATTTCACTCCCAGAAAATCGCGTCATGAATGAAGAAAGAAAGGGATAGAAGAAGAAAAGAAAGAAGAGAAGAAGAAACAACATCAGAATCTAACACAGCGGAACGAATAAATTATATTAATAACATAAATATTACATAGTATCATTTACATCAGAGATACACAGCACAATCAACTCATACTAGACAGTTATAGATACCTGTCTAGTTATACAACTCAATACAATCCAGAGACAATACAAAATGCACAACGGAATACTCTATATATATATCTACCCGCAGAAGCCTCCTGCTCCATTGCTCCTCCACAAGTCGTCAAAGCTAATCCAGAATCCTAACCTGAATTCCCTTGACTACTCATAAAAATTTGAGTACCCAAGAGTTTATGAAAAACAAAAATAAACTCCGGGTCAGACATGGGTCTGGTGTGAGTAACAGGTTAAAGTTGCTTAACTTTCAAAAACCTTTGAAAAGAAAGGTATCACGTAAGACTTCCCACACATAAATATGGAAAAGTTTTTACCTTACGCTAACCAAAACATTTGATAGGAAATCCGATGATATTATAATAGTGTCTAGGGTTTTCAAATAAATAAGAAATAGCCGAAATTGTTACATGATTAAATTCCAGCTACTAGCCACAAAAGTGGGTAATACAATCAAAACCGTTGGCACTTATTGGATTATGGATTCCATACAATGGCAGGGCTACTGGGGTACCGCCCGTCACAGTACGTGGCCTAGATCACCGTACCGAGGATTACTCCCTTCATCCCCTGCAACACAAAGCCGGACCCGTTCCTTACTGAACAGTTCCAAACAAGACAACCCCGGCGATTCTAGCTAGCAATCGCCCCACACAGCCGAAATATAAAGGGACTTCTAGACAGGGATCAATCTTGCTCTCCAGTGGGCGCTACCCACGAAGCCTTGCTGCACCTCCCCTGTTTTAGCCATTCCCGGTTGATGAGGCTTGAGGCTACGATTACCTTTAAAGGATATATCACTTAGAATGCTCATCGTCCACCTGACGATGTGCTGAAAGCATTCAATCCATACAAGTTCGTTCCGGGTTCGAACGAAACCGAAGGCATTATCTCGTTACACTCGTTTTGGAATCACCCTCAGAGTTAACGACAATAACCCTTGCACTCTAAATCACCATCTCGAATCTATAAGGACTAATTCCGTCAACTCATTACGGAATCACCCACAGAGTTATAATGACTCATAGTCCTTACACCTCGAGTCTTCACAAAGCTCCACTTTGAATTCACGACCTAACGTTATTTGGAATCGATGTGGTTTTCGGATATCCAAATATGGAAACCCGATCCCGGTCTCATCGAAAACCAAAGCGTGTCTTTTAAGGTCCAAGTTGTTTTAAAGTTTTAAAACATTTCAATTACAGTATCTATATTCACACAGATAGATAACTCATAATTCATAACTGATAATTAACATTATCACATAACAGGTAATCCACATACTCAATATCAAATAGATATTCCATATCTCAACATCACAATAGATAACCTATGTTATCATCACAATATAACCAACATCCATACCACACAATATCATTTATCTCATTACTGAGATTACAAAGCATCCAAGTCAAACCATTCATCCATAAGCAAAGATTCACTCATCACAATATAATTAATTTAAAATAAATTAAATTAATCATCTCAATCTCAAATTAATTTAAAATGAATTAAATTAATTCCTTCATCTATAATTAATTTAAATTAAATTAAATTAATTGCTTTACCAAAATATCTTGCTTACTCAATCATTTAATTGATTACAATCAATTAATTCATCATAAATTACTTTAATTAATCACTCTTGATTAATTATTCTTAATTACATTCATGTAATTATCCTAAATTAATTCCACAAATTAATTATTCTCAACTAACCAGTAATTAACCCTTAATTACACCAACTAATTAATTAATCATAATTAATTTCATTTATCCTTAATTAATTACATTAATTAATTACCTATTATTGATTAATTAATCCTAATTAATCATCCCTAATTACATCATTAATTAAATAATTAATGATCTTAATTATTTCTTAAATTAATTACTCAAAGTAATTAACAAACTTAATTACTATATTAAACCAAATAATTATCCTTAAATTAATTTCTCAATTAATTATTTGATTAATTTCTAAATAATTAATCCAAATTTCTTCACACTTAACATCTCCTTAATTACAATCTGTAATTATTAAACAATTACTTAACTAAGTAATTTCCAAAACATTAATTACATAAAGTAATTATCCTTAACCCAAGTGTTTAAATCTAATTAAACTTAATTAATTAAATTAAACAATCTCATTTAATTAAATTAATTACATTAAGTAATTAATTTCTTAATTACTTTATCAAGTAATTACTCAAACTATTTACAATTGATTATTTTTAAATTAATTAATCTAATTAATTATAAAAATTAACTACATTAATTAATTGTTAAATAATCATGGTTAATGACCTTCATTAACCATTCTCAAATTATTTATTAAAGTAATTAACTTAAATTAATTACCAATTAGATTATCTTTAATCAATTATTAATTCCAAATTTAATTAATTAATTAAATTAATTAATAAATCTTAATTACCTTATTAATTAATTCTAAAACATAAATTTAAATTTAAATTTCAAAATAAAACATAACTTAGTTATATTTAAACAATTTGATTCAAAACAAAGTACTTTTGAAATTTACTTTAAATTTCAATTTAAATTTCAAGTTTAAAATAAAATAATTCTAAACTTATCAAAGTTTTAAATAAACTTAAACTTATTTAAATTTACAAGTCCAAACAAAAGTTTGACTTAAAATGCAATTATAAGAATTTGAAGTTAAGTCTATTTCAAAATTCTAGAAGTTTCAAATCATTTATATTTTAAGACTTTCAAATTTGAATCTTCTTTTAAAATTTGAAGCTGAACTTCATTTAAACTCAGATTTACAGTTTAAATTTAATTCTTAAATCTTAATCATATTTTAAAACTTCATTACCAAAGTTTCAACTATTTTACACAAAATAAAATAGTTAATTAAGTTAAATTTAAAACTTAAGTTTCTGTTTTAAAAACTGAAATTTGAATTTCAAATCAGTAATGCAAACTTGAATTGCATTTAAATTCAATCTTTGCTTTAAATATAAATTTGCAGATTCAAAATTTTAAAACCCAGAAAACAGAAAACAGGGTTTTCAAAAATCTGAAATTTTTGAATTCAAATCAAATACAAATTTAAATTCAAAATTTCAACCTGAATTTGATTTTTAAACCTAAACCTTAATCTACCCAGAAGCTACAGATTTTTATTTAAAAGTTTAATACCAGATTTCAAAAAAAAACAGTTTCTAAAACCTGTAAATTACAGTGACCCAAGTACACTTAAATTTACTTCGAGTCATATGCACCACTGCTCCGAGTTTCTGCCTGACTTGCTTCGAGTCTCTAACCTCCTTGCTTCGAGTTAGATTCCACATCTTCCCTGCAACATCCAAAATCACACAGTATGCCTGAAAACACGTCGCCGTGCATATGCACGGCGACCACCACCTCTGATGACCCTCAGTGAAGATCCAACATCAACCATAAACCCATCATAACTTCAAACATCAACTCAATTCGATCAGAAATCCAAGAGTTCAAAAATTCCCAAATTTCACTAACCTGTAATAATATTCTACAGGTTTTACTCACAACCTGTCATCGGCCACCATTCTCACCTCCGACCATCTTGACCCCCCACCTTTCCGGCCTTGCACTCCTCTACACATCAACTATCCATACCCCAAACACCATAACACTCGGTCAATCCATCACTTCAAACTGACTCAAAGATCAACCCAATACTAAACTAGGTTTACCTGAAGAAAACTTAAAACTGCACTCAAACTAATCAATATAATCACTTCTCTGATTTTCTCCAGGATCTAAGATCCATTCCTGATAACTCAAAATAAATTTGAGTTTCCTTCAACTACAGATTGTATACATTTGCCCAAATTTATTATAATTGTTTCAGACCAGACAGTAATTGAAACAAACTTTTAAAAATATTAATATTTGATTTATAAATCCAGATTTATGTCAATGAATTAAGTTTATGAATTTGGATTTAATGTGTTTGATTTTGATCTAGAACAACATATAATAAGACTGCAAAACTTTTCACTATTCATACTTTGTTTCAAAAATAAACTGAAATGAAACATACACCTATAAATGTCAGTACTTGATTTAAGAGTCAAGTTCCAGTTTATGTTTGATCAGTATTACTGAATTATCATATCAATTAGATTTGGTATGGATGAAATTGAGCATGCATGATGTTTTAAAAATCTAAAGAGTTATTAGAAAACAAGTTATTATCCTGAATAATATCTAGCACTTTATTTAGGATATACAACTAGTTCTACTTGATAATTTTCATCTAATCATAGGTTAGATCTTAAGTTCATAAATTTTAAACTTATATCTTAAAGTCTGAAATCAAGATCAAGAAAGATTCATCACTATCAAGCAGACATTCCATCTCATACACAACACAGACATATCCATCATACTAAATCAGGCAATAGATTTAAGCAACTATACCATTTACTTTAGTTTTAAAATAAATTGCTACTCACCTAATTGATGAATGCAGGCCCCCATTTTAATTTGCAGAAAACAACATGCAGAGCTCCTATTGATCACTTGAAATTTGCAGACATATGATGTGCAGATATACTCCTCTCTGTTGCTCAATTGAAAGTTCACAGAAACAAGCATATGCAGGTAGAAAATGCTATTTTCAATTTCCCAAACACATGCATGCAGGCTTATAGAAATGCAAGCTTGACTTTGATATGCTTCATGTAGATGATGCAGAGGTATTCATTGTGATTTCTGCAGATTTGAATGTGGTTTTGGGTATGCAAATGTGCCATTTGCTTCCAGGCTAATGTTTTTCAATGTATGTTAATGTTTGAGGTAAGGGTGAGTTTGATTATAAAGAAGAGTGGAGTATGCAGGTTCTTTGATTTGAGAATTGAATGAAGGTGGATTTGATTGTGCAGGTTTGATTATGCAGATGTTTAGATTTGAGGATATGCAGAAATAAAACATGCAGATGAATTTTTTTATGAAGAGGAGCATGCAAGTTTAGATTGTTAATAATCTTATGAATGAAGAACTGATCTTTGATTGAGGAAAATGGAAATGAAGTGAAGATGTAAACTTAACTAAATGCATTTCAGATTTTAATAAAAGAAAAGAAAAATTAAAAAACAAAATCTTACACTTGTCAAACTATCATTGTGAAATTTGAACACTTGTTAATTTGAATACATAAGAACACAACACATGTTATCCTTAAAATAGTTAATACTAATTACAAGTTAATGTATATGTAAACTTAGTATAAGTTGTTGGTTTATTTTAAAACATGTTTATGAATTTACAAAAGAAATAAGAACAACAATGATATACAAATTAACTTATACATATTAAAGATTAAGTCAATATTGTTTTTATGAATCTCTTTTTATTTAATTAAAAATCATTTTGTTTGATTATTCTAAATTTAAAACTAAATCCAATTAAATTTAAAAACATTTCAATATTTTCTTATAAATTTTAAAATCACATTTTTATTTATGAAATAAAATTTAAAACTTAGTATCAAATTAAAATAAAATTTCCAAATTGAAATATATACATTACAATTTTAAAACATGATATATTTACAAATTTCAACCAAAGTCATTTATTAAATTTTGAAATGCTTAGATATTAAATAAAACAAATTCCCAAATTACTATAATTAATAAAACCAGAAAATTATCTATATAAAAATTGAAACAAAACCAATCTATTTAAAATATAAACCATATATTCATATTGTAAATAGAAATCAATTTATTATTTTTAAAAGATAAAATAACCATTTTAAATAATTATTGAAAAAGATTATTAAATTTATCTGAATAATTATCATCAGAACATCAATATCAATTTAATTTTAATTACAGATTATTAAATTGATATTGTCAAAAATTCCGGGATGTTACAATCCTTCCCCCTTAAAAGAATTTCGTCCTCGAAATTTAAAACAAAGGTAATTTAATAATCTCATTATATTTTTATTACACAAGTATATATCAACATATGCTAACAACCAAACAACCAATTCAACCAATCCAGCAAATCTAATTATCCAGACAAATTCTGGATAAAATTCTATCGAGTTTCCCCTGTGTATATATATATCCACCGGGATACTCGCCCTAGAAAATCCAAACAAACAATACTATGAAGCTACAAAGCTCCTATACAACTATATCTATAACACTAGACAAAATATCAGACTACAAACGAGTCTGACTCAACAACCAAAACTCCAAAACTGCTGGTTCCACAACCAGAGACAGATCATACACCTACTCCCTCAGAGATACGTGAAACTCATCAATTCCCAGTTATCCAAACTGGCAACTCAATCCTGTAGATCCATCATCTTCTTCAAGAATACAGAAAAGATCCAAAACACATCAGAGCAACTCCTCAGACTTACCCAAACTTATAGCTCACTTCTGATCGGAGAAAACTTATCAAAATTAAATCTCCGACTTCAGAGTCCAAATCTCTTCGACTCTTATCCACAAAATCTCTTCGGACGATCTTGAGTTACCTACAGCCTACCCGCTCAGCTCAACCTACGCTGATGCTTCTAGAAACAAACCAGACCAATCAACTCAACAAAATGATCTCCTCAAGATCAACCAAGACCAAGAACTCAAACTCAACTCCTCAACATCAGAAAACAACAACTTACTTCTCCTGTCCAGAAAGAAAAGCAGATACACTCCCCAACTGCTTCCGCTGCTCAACTCTGATCCGAAGAAGAGAATTGTTGAAGAAGAACACAAGCACAACTCAACAACATACCCCAAAGATATGGTTCAACAAATCCATAAGAATCATTCAGGAGTTCCTCCAAAAACTCCAAGCTGCTACACCAACTCAATCTCCTAGAACCATTCTACTATTAGGCTGAACCACCCGAACCACTTCTGGAATCCCAGCCGATAAGGAAGCTCAATCTCCAGATGCAAACCAAACTCTGACTTCCTGAAGACATTCAGGAAAACTCAGATAACCCAAGAGAACACTCCATCAATCGCAAGTCACTTTTGCTATCAACCCAAACCAAATCCAAGGAAAACTGTTCTCTCTTAACCAAACATAACAACTTAAACTTAATTAGTCAACCCATCGAAGTAACGGGTCTACTAAACTGCTCCTGAACTCAACTCAGAAAAACTGCTAAATCAGAAGATCTCTTGCCAATGCCGAGAACACCCCAAACTACACTGCTGCCACAGATGCCAAAGAATTTCAAAACAAAGCTCTCCGAGAAATTCGGACTTCAAAGCAAACAGAAACTCCGGCTGAACACAGCCACAATACTGAAGCAGACTCACCTTCTTAAACTTGTTCCAACGAAAACATCTTCGGGAACATCCATAGTCACTGCATCTCATCATGCAGCTACTACTTCCGGAGGTATCAAAATACCATCACTTGCTTGCTCCAGCTCATCCAAGCAGATCCAAACACTACTCATCAACTTCAGAAACAAACTCCGAACCTTAACAGGTTTCCTTCAGAGATTAATGAAGTTCTTCATCACTACAGAACTCACTCGAGACGGTATTAGGACTACAGTCTCGACAGATACACTTCCAACCTCAAACATTCAGACTCCACACAATACTACCCCATCTACCTTCATAACTTATATTGAAAAACCTGAACAGGTAACCCAACAGATAGGTAGAAATAAATAAATATATATATTAAAAATTACAAATACGCTCTCTCAAGAAAGACACCACTACAGAGCCTAGGTATTCACTCAACCTAACGCTCCCTAAAGAAAGATACACTTCAGAGCCTAGGTATTCACTCAGCCTAATGCTCTGATACCACAATGTCACAACCCGAATTTCACTCCCAGAAAATCGCGTCATGAATGAAGAAAGAAAGGGATAGAAGAAGAAAAGAAAGAAGAGAAGAAGAAACAACATCAGAATCTAACACAGCGGAACGAATAAATTATATTAATAACATAAATATTACATAGTATCATTTACATCAGAGATACACAGCACAATCAACTCATACTAGACAGTTATAGATACCTGTCTAGTTATACAACTCAATACAATCCAGAGACAATACAAAATGCACAACGGAATACTCTATATATATATCTACCCGCAGAAGCCTCCTGCTCCATTGCTCCTCCACAAGTCGTCAAAGCTAATCCAGAATCCTAACCTGAATTCCCTTGACTACTCATAAAAATTTGAGTACCCAAGAGTTTATGAAAAACAAAAATAAACTCCGGGTCAGACATGGGTCTGGTGTGAGTAACAGGTTAAAGTTGCTTAACTTTCAAAAACCTTTGAAAAGAAAGGTATCACGTAAGACTTCCCACACATAAATATGGAAAAGTTTTTACCTTACGCTAACCAAAACATTTGATAGGAAATCCGATGATATTATAATAGTGTCTAGGGTTTTCAAATAAATAAGAAATAGCCGAAATTGTTACATGATTAAATTCCAGCTACTAGCCACAAAAGTGGGTAATACAATCAAAACCGTTGGCACTTATTGGATTATGGATTCCATACAATGGCAGGGCTACTGGGGTACCGCCCGTCACAGTACGTGGCCTAGATCACCGTACCGAGGATTACTCCCTTCATCCCCTGCAACACAAAGCCGGACCCGTTCCTTACTGAACAGTTCCAAACAAGACAACCCCGGCGATTCTAGCTAGCAATCGCCCCACACAGCCGAAATATAAAGGGACTTCTAGACAGGGATCAATCTTGCTCTCCAGTGGGCGCTACCCACGAAGCCTTGCTGCACCTCCCCTGTTTTAGCCATTCCCGGTTGATGAGGCTTGAGGCTACGATTACCTTTAAAGGATATATCACTTAGAATGCTCATCGTCCACCTGACGATGTGCTGAAAGCATTCAATCCATACAAGTTCGTTCCGGGTTCGAACGAAACCGAAGGCATTATCTCGTTACACTCGTTTTGGAATCACCCTCAGAGTTAACGACAATAACCCTTGCACTCTAAATCACCATCTCGAATCTATAAGGACTAATTCCGTCAACTCATTACGGAATCACCCACAGAGTTATAATGACTCATAGTCCTTACACCTCGAGTCTTCACAAAGCTCCACTTTGAATTCACGACCTAACGTTATTTGGAATCGATGTGGTTTTCGGATATCCAAATATGGAAACCCGATCCCGGTCTCATCGAAAACCAAAGCGTGTCTTTTAAGGTCCAAGTTGTTTTAAAGTTTTAAAACATTTCAATTACAGTATCTATATTCACACAGATAGATAACTCATAATTCATAACTGATAATTAACATTATCACATAACAGGTAATCCACATACTCAATATCAAATAGATATTCCATATCTCAACATCACAATAGATAACCTATGTTATCATCACAATATAACCAACATCCATACCACACAATATCATTTATCTCATTACTGAGATTACAAAGCATCCAAGTCAAACCATTCATCCATAAGCAAAGATTCACTCATCACAATATAATTAATTTAAAATAAATTAAATTAATCATCTCAATCTCAAATTAATTTAAAATGAATTAAATTAATTCCTTCATCTATAATTAATTTAAATTAAATTAAATTAATTGCTTTACCAAAATATCTTGCTTACTCAATCATTTAATTGATTACAATCAATTAATTCATCATAAATTACTTTAATTAATCACTCTTGATTAATTATTCTTAATTACATTCATGTAATTATCCTAAATTAATTCCACAAATTAATTATTCTCAACTAACCAGTAATTAACCCTTAATTACACCAACTAATTAATTAATCATAATTAATTTCATTTATCCTTAATTAATTACATTAATTAATTACCTATTATTGATTAATTAATCCTAATTAATCATCCCTAATTACATCATTAATTAAATAATTAATGATCTTAATTATTTCTTAAATTAATTACTCAAAGTAATTAACAAACTTAATTACTATATTAAACCAAATAATTATCCTTAAATTAATTTCTCAATTAATTATTTGATTAATTTCTAAATAATTAATCCAAATTTCTTCACACTTAACATCTCCTTAATTACAATCTGTAATTATTAAACAATTACTTAACTAAGTAATTTCCAAAACATTAATTACATAAAGTAATTATCCTTAACCCAAGTGTTTAAATCTAATTAAACTTAATTAATTAAATTAAACAATCTCATTTAATTAAATTAATTACATTAAGTAATTAATTTCTTAATTACTTTATCAAGTAATTACTCAAACTATTTACAATTGATTATTTTTAAATTAATTAATCTAATTAATTATAAAAATTAACTACATTAATTAATTGTTAAATAATCATGGTTAATGACCTTCATTAACCATTCTCAAATTATTTATTAAAGTAATTAACTTAAATTAATTACCAATTAGATTATCTTTAATCAATTATTAATTCCAAATTTAATTAATTAATTAAATTAATTAATAAATCTTAATTACCTTATTAATTAATTCTAAAAC
This sequence comes from Allium cepa, assembly GCA_030765085.1. NCBI lineage: Eukaryota > Viridiplantae > Streptophyta > Magnoliopsida > Asparagales > Amaryllidaceae > Allium > Allium cepa. The sequence goes on along the minus strand of CM060928.1, from coordinate 530,976,033 downwards.
ATAAATTTAAATTTAAATTTCAAAATAAAACATAACTTAGTTATATTTAAACAATTTGATTCAAAACAAAGTACTTTTGAAATTTACTTTAAATTTCAATTTAAATTTCAAGTTTAAAATAAAATAATTCTAAACTTATCAAAGTTTTAAATAAACTTAAACTTATTTAAATTTACAAGTCCAAACAAAAGTTTGACTTAAAATGCAATTATAAGAATTTGAAGTTAAGTCTATTTCAAAATTCTAGAAGTTTCAAATCATTTATATTTTAAGACTTTCAAATTTGAATCTTCTTTTAAAATTTGAAGCTGAACTTCATTTAAACTCAGATTTACAGTTTAAATTTAATTCTTAAATCTTAATCATATTTTAAAACTTCATTACCAAAGTTTCAACTATTTTACACAAAATAAAATAGTTAATTAAGTTAAATTTAAAACTTAAGTTTCTGTTTTAAAAACTGAAATTTGAATTTCAAATCAGTAATGCAAACTTGAATTGCATTTAAATTCAATCTTTGCTTTAAATATAAATTTGCAGATTCAAAATTTTAAAACCCAGAAAACAGAAAACAGGGTTTTCAAAAATCTGAAATTTTTGAATTCAAATCAAATACAAATTTAAATTCAAAATTTCAACCTGAATTTGATTTTTAAACCTAAACCTTAATCTACCCAGAAGCTACAGATTTTTATTTAAAAGTTTAATACCAGATTTCAAAAAAAAACAGTTTCTAAAACCTGTAAATTACAGTGACCCAAGTACACTTAAATTTACTTCGAGTCATATGCACCACTGCTCCGAGTTTCTGCCTGACTTGCTTCGAGTCTCTAACCTCCTTGCTTCGAGTTAGATTCCACATCTTCCCTGCAACATCCAAAATCACACAGTATGCCTGAAAACACGTCGCCGTGCATATGCACGGCGACCACCACCTCTGATGACCCTCAGTGAAGATCCAACATCAACCATAAACCCATCATAACTTCAAACATCAACTCAATTCGATCAGAAATCCAAGAGTTCAAAAATTCCCAAATTTCACTAACCTGTAATAATATTCTACAGGTTTTACTCACAACCTGTCATCGGCCACCATTCTCACCTCCGACCATCTTGACCCCCCACCTTTCCGGCCTTGCACTCCTCTACACATCAACTATCCATACCCCAAACACCATAACACTCGGTCAATCCATCACTTCAAACTGACTCAAAGATCAACCCAATACTAAACTAGGTTTACCTGAAGAAAACTTAAAACTGCACTCAAACTAATCAATATAATCACTTCTCTGATTTTCTCCAGGATCTAAGATCCATTCCTGATAACTCAAAATAAATTTGAGTTTCCTTCAACTACAGATTGTATACATTTGCCCAAATTTATTATAATTGTTTCAGACCAGACAGTAATTGAAACAAACTTTTAAAAATATTAATATTTGATTTATAAATCCAGATTTATGTCAATGAATTAAGTTTATGAATTTGGATTTAATGTGTTTGATTTTGATCTAGAACAACATATAATAAGACTGCAAAACTTTTCACTATTCATACTTTGTTTCAAAAATAAACTGAAATGAAACATACACCTATAAATGTCAGTACTTGATTTAAGAGTCAAGTTCCAGTTTATGTTTGATCAGTATTACTGAATTATCATATCAATTAGATTTGGTATGGATGAAATTGAGCATGCATGATGTTTTAAAAATCTAAAGAGTTATTAGAAAACAAGTTATTATCCTGAATAATATCTAGCACTTTATTTAGGATATACAACTAGTTCTACTTGATAATTTTCATCTAATCATAGGTTAGATCTTAAGTTCATAAATTTTAAACTTATATCTTAAAGTCTGAAATCAAGATCAAGAAAGATTCATCACTATCAAGCAGACATTCCATCTCATACACAACACAGACATATCCATCATACTAAATCAGGCAATAGATTTAAGCAACTATACCATTTACTTTAGTTTTAAAATAAATTGCTACTCACCTAATTGATGAATGCAGGCCCCCATTTTAATTTGCAGAAAACAACATGCAGAGCTCCTATTGATCACTTGAAATTTGCAGACATATGATGTGCAGATATACTCCTCTCTGTTGCTCAATTGAAAGTTCACAGAAACAAGCATATGCAGGTAGAAAATGCTATTTTCAATTTCCCAAACACATGCATGCAGGCTTATAGAAATGCAAGCTTGACTTTGATATGCTTCATGTAGATGATGCAGAGGTATTCATTGTGATTTCTGCAGATTTGAATGTGGTTTTGGGTATGCAAATGTGCCATTTGCTTCCAGGCTAATGTTTTTCAATGTATGTTAATGTTTGAGGTAAGGGTGAGTTTGATTATAAAGAAGAGTGGAGTATGCAGGTTCTTTGATTTGAGAATTGAATGAAGGTGGATTTGATTGTGCAGGTTTGATTATGCAGATGTTTAGATTTGAGGATATGCAGAAATAAAACATGCAGATGAATTTTTTTATGAAGAGGAGCATGCAAGTTTAGATTGTTAATAATCTTATGAATGAAGAACTGATCTTTGATTGAGGAAAATGGAAATGAAGTGAAGATGTAAACTTAACTAAATGCATTTCAGATTTTAATAAAAGAAAAGAAAAATTAAAAAACAAAATCTTACACTTGTCAAACTATCATTGTGAAATTTGAACACTTGTTAATTTGAATACATAAGAACACAACACATGTTATCCTTAAAATAGTTAATACTAATTACAAGTTAATGTATATGTAAACTTAGTATAAGTTGTTGGTTTATTTTAAAACATGTTTATGAATTTACAAAAGAAATAAGAACAACAATGATATACAAATTAACTTATACATATTAAAGATTAAGTCAATATTGTTTTTATGAATCTCTTTTTATTTAATTAAAAATCATTTTGTTTGATTATTCTAAATTTAAAACTAAATCCAATTAAATTTAAAAACATTTCAATATTTTCTTATAAATTTTAAAATCACATTTTTATTTATGAAATAAAATTTAAAACTTAGTATCAAATTAAAATAAAATTTCCAAATTGAAATATATACATTACAATTTTAAAACATGATATATTTACAAATTTCAACCAAAGTCATTTATTAAATTTTGAAATGCTTAGATATTAAATAAAACAAATTCCCAAATTACTATAATTAATAAAACCAGAAAATTATCTATATAAAAATTGAAACAAAACCAATCTATTTAAAATATAAACCATATATTCATATTGTAAATAGAAATCAATTTATTATTTTTAAAAGATAAAATAACCATTTTAAATAATTATTGAAAAAGATTATTAAATTTATCTGAATAATTATCATCAGAACATCAATATCAATTTAATTTTAATTACAGATTATTAAATTGATATTGTCAAAAATTCCGGGATGTTACATCTGTATATTGCACACATCTGTGTTTAAATTAACATAAATCTAAAAGATTTAGTAATTTTTTATAAACACTATTCACCCCCTCCTCTAGTGTGAATTCTAGCCTAAAGATCTGTAATCCGCATTTCTCACAAAATATGAGTTTACCAAAAATATCTATAAGCGATGAATTTGGCCAAACAGTTAAACCATTCGAAAATGTGACAAGTGAACGTAAATATTTGAACTGTTCAAATATTAATCACTGACTGAATTCACACTTCCGAGTCTCACAATCGTATTTGTTAATTGTTCGAAAAATTGCACAATTTAATTAGTTTATAAAGTATTATAAATTTATTAAAGTAGTTAATATTTTAGAAATATTAATTATCAATGTATTTGATGTTTGGGATATTATTTATTAGTAGGTTGCTCCTAAATATTATGAGTACAATTAGTAATTATTTGGATGTGTATATAAAGGTTATATATGATTATCAATGTATAAAGGGAGATGTGTGTATAAACATGCTTCAATTATCCATAATTAATTAAGGAATTTTGTGACTTTTTTATCCATACATGGACTGTAACGATTGAGACTTTTCGACGCTCGAAAACCGACAACAATACGTCCACTGTATCAATTGCCGCATAATCGAATGCCAGAAAACCGTACCGTTATGGTTAAAGAAGAAGAAAAAGGTAGAAGGAGAGAGAAAAAAGATAGAACAGAACAATATCAGAATCTCACAATCGCAGCGGAACAACATATAATAGATAAATGAATAATCTTTAAATCAAAAGAACTATATTAGTTATTACATTACATCACATTACATTACATCATCAGAGTATACAACAACAAACAGCGAGAAAGAAATACTATATACTAGTGAATATGCCATGCCATCCAGCTTGTCTCCTGCAACTCCTGAATTCCAGAATATCCTGATAAACCCGACTCTTGACTGCCCATGTGGAAATTGGTGGGCACCCAGAGTTTAGGAAGGAAAACAATAAACTCCGAGCCAGTCATGGGACAGGTGTGAGAACTAAAACAGTTTATTTTTAAAACAAAGTACAGGATAATTTTAAAATAGATTCGCAATGCTTTTTAGAAAATGAGACTACCATAAGGCCTCCCGCACACACACACAATGCAAACGCAGAATCGGAGGAGATTTCTCCTTATGATAGTCAAAGATGCTTGATACGCATTAAAAAGAAACTTTTGATATTATTACTAGTGCATAGTGTAGGAAAAATCATTTCGAAAGTAAAGATATAAATCTTAGCCAAAATACGACCATTATCGTATGCCTACTATAGCTACCATCCAAACAGTAGGGCGCCACCATAAGTGAATGATAGGTTCTACAACTAAAACCGTACAAGATCGTATTGTTTCTTTGGATTTCCAACAAATGGTCAGGCTAAGGAACTTCCCATTGCCACATGGGTACGCCTCTGGAAAGACGACCCGAGAACCTAGCCGGATCTCTGCCAACACAAGGCCGGGTTACCCCTAACTAGGTAACTACTGACACAAATATGTCATTCCCCGATCGTAACCGATCTATATCCGAGGATCCTCGATTTCCAACAACCACAAAGCAATAAATTTGCAGCAACAACATAGGTTAAATATCTGGGCTCCATACCATGATACTACCTCTATCCAGAAGGAATGACATACACTAAAGGGGCGCTACCCCCTAATAATCTTGCCGCATCCTTCCTGTTTTGACCATTTCCGGGGTGTGAGGTCCGACGAAGTCTCGTCCACAAAGCCACGCTTTATACAAAAGCTGTGCTTTGATCATCAAATTGTCAACAGCACTTCGTATGCCACATTACCAATTTGGGAATGTATCACTAGTAACCATCAACTACATAACCTCTAAGGGTGTTAAGCTAAGAGAATAAATTCTCCGCCACCAACGGAAATATATTTGATAGAAACCAGCTTTACATCTCAAATTGTAACGTTAGACACACATCCATACAAGTCCGTTCCGGGATCGAACGGAGCCGAAGGCACTTACAAAGAAGTCCTTGCAATCCGGATATTCGTTAATCACGACCGGACTTCCCATCACAAAGGGTAATAAATTTCTATATCGGGGATCAGCCGATGCAGAAACATTCGACGGTAATCCTTCCATTTTCATAAATTTCCGGTCTTCAACACCGGTCTTCAAATGCAATCCATACCGACGTATCACATATTCGGAATTGGTTATACGACCCCAAGGTCCTTTCCCGGCTAACCCGAATAGTGAGCGCTTATTTAAAAATAAGCGTGGCATTCAAATTCAAACAAATCACAACAAATACCTATTTAAAGGTAAATATTGATAGTCGGTTATTTAACTATCAATAGGCGTGTTCGACATCACCAAATTCCAAATAATTTCCCAAATTATTTATTTTCCAAAAATATCTTTACTAGATATATAATTTTCCACACTTCAACCATTTGAAAACAAATTTTCAAATCACTTTTCACCTTTACAACTTTTGAAAACAAATTTCAATCATTTTCCTTACGCGGAAATACTTTCATTTCAAAATGGTTCTTTTAAACCAATTAAATAAATCCTTACCGATTTACTTTATATTTACGCTCCAAATCCGTAAATTTATTCTCACACTTCAAAAATAAATCAACGTTTATTTTTAAACAAATTTCCCTTTCTTTTATAAATTCCATAGTGAATTTACAATTCCAAAATATCTATGAATATACGATTTCCAAATCGATTTCTAATATTCATTTTCAATTTATCTTTAAAAGATAAAATCTCAAAATATTCACTTCATATTGGAAAACATTTTCATACTTATTTAATAATAAGTAATTTACAAATCCATTTATTTTCAACACTTGGAAAATATTCAACATACTTAAATCGAAATTAAGTATATATTTCATTCTTTAAGAAATCATTCTCTTAAACGCATTTGTTTGGGCCAAAACGAATGTTGCGTAAAACATCGTTAACCCAAAATCACTAGTATAGGGATTCGAAATTAAGATAGATATATAAATCCCAATACTATATAAAACATTTCCTTTCGGAAATCATTTACTATAACAACAGTGTTATAGTCCACCATTTCCTTCTATTTCTCGAAAAGTCTATTTCAACAAAGAATGTTGAAATCTATGGTTTCGACACTTAATGCATTTTAAAACAACTTCAAATTGTTCTAATTCTATTTAAAATATCACTTCCCCAAAACACTTTAATATATTGTTCACTGTCCTAAAATCGTGAATATTCTTCGTTAACCAAATTCAACATTTTTTTCTACACATTTTGTTTAAAGGATTATCCACCGTCCAAAATCGTGAATATATCTCCTTTAAAAATATAAAATAATTGACTTATCAAAATAAGTCAGTTTCGAATTTATAAAACAATGTTTATAAATCCCCATTTATATTTTTATAAGGACTTCAATTTACAAGATTTAAAAATCTTACTACTTATAAAATTCCATTTATAACCTCATTTTCAGCATTAACAGAACTTCTTTTATAATTCCATTATTTCGATTTATAAAATATATATTTTATAAATCTCATCTATAAACCATTTATACTTGTTCAAAAATCTCAATCAAAATGCCAAAATTCGATTTATAAGTTAATTACTTATAAATCTTTTATTTTACAAAAATCTATTCATTTTATAATTTCACAATTTATAAATCTATAAATTTTATTCACTTGTGAAATCCATTTATACTTCATTTTAACACTTATAAAAACTCGTTTTATAATTCCTATATTTTTTTATTTATAAATATTAATCTTAGAAATCTTTTATATAAACCGTTTATAATGATTCAAAAATCTCAATTTAAATAAACCAATCCTTTTAATAATTTACAAAACGTTATTTTAAAACTTATATAACTCCAAAATCATACTTAAGTACTATTTTCCAAAAATATAACTTTTATAACAATAAAATTATAATGTTTATTTATTTTGACAATTAAAAATTTAATAAAACATATACTTTCAAAAATCACTTTAAAATTCTTTTTAAAATCAAAATCATTATTTTAAAACTTCAAAAATGGATCCGATGATGCAACAGCACCAAATAGTCAATCACGACAACAAAGACATCATATATCAGTATATGATAATCAACAAATATCAAAATATCTGTAAATAAATCAATATAGTTGAGGAATCCAGTTGGATCCCTCCAACCCGTTTCCCTGCATCCAAAGATGTTAGCACAATACCAATTCCGTTCCGATATGGAATATCGCGGTATATAGGATTTATAAAATATTATCCGCTATTATGCGGCGCAATAGGGTCTCATCCGCTATATAATGCGGGAAAATCATCTCCAAGTACATATATAATACCAATTCCACTTCAAGGTGGAATATTGCGGTATATGTGTTTAATAAATAACCTCCGCTTAATATGCGGCGTGTAGGGTCTATTTCAAAATAATAGATAGTAATTTATCATCCAAGCATATAATCAACACAATCAAGCAATTTTTAAATTTAACTATTTAAAATTTAAATCGAAACTAATTCGATTGAGTGAGAAGTTCTCACCTTGATTTAAATTTGCAGTCCCTTTTCCATCTTGACTCGATTTCCTTGTTTTATACCTATTTAATTATTTACACAATTCATTAATATTCGAATCAACTGAACAAATAAATTTCCGTTTTAAACCAATTTACACAATTCTTTTTAAACCAATTTTATTTTAATTTATTTAACTAAATATTAAATTTGAACTAAATTTCCTTTTTAATTTTCTAATCAGCTAAAAATTTAGTTTTAAACCAATGCTCCCTTTTAAAATACCTTTCAGTAACTATAACAGGTTAAATAAGTTTATAAATCAAATAAATCAATATAACACCTTATTCAAAACAACTAGTAAATTGAAGCTTCATCTATATAAACCGATTTTTTTCGTTTTACTATTGATTTTAAACGAACTGTAATTTCTAAAACTATATATATATATATATTCTCTTCTAAATGCATATATATTTGTAAAATAAAACGAATCTGGGTCTAAAATTTCTACATATATATGTATATTTAGATTTTTAAAATTTGAAAAATAGATTGATTATTCATACCTTATTGACATCAATCGATCCTGCCAACGACATCACCTTCCTGCCTTCGCGATCGAATGCCACCGTCGCGTAACTCGACTTCGCCAATTCCTACGAGCCATGCCCACGCGTACAATCCCTGACCTAGACCCAAATCCTTTGCGCGCTCGAACATCTTCTCACAGTTGCAGTCGCGACATCTACCCTAGCGTGCCCCGACCACGAACTCCCCCTGCGCTCGCGATGACGTCGCCTGAAAATTGCTCGCGACTTGAATTGAGGTCGGCCCTGACCAAAATTCGAACAAGATGGTGAATTCGATCTTCCCTTTCGAATCGATTTGAACAGGCTTCGGCCATATATTATTTTAATTTTATTCTGCCAATTTCGAATAGAGGGAGGGGAAAAGAGGGATTCGATCTCAAAAGAAACAGCGGTGACCGTTGATTTTGTTTATTTTCGAACTGAGGAACTTCGAAATGAAGTTGCGTGATACTTTAAAAAGAAATGGGGAGGAGACAAGAGTACGCGATGTTTCAGGGAGAACATGTTTGCACGATTTTTTTCCGTGATCTTTGGCGTGATTTAAGGAAGGGTAAGTAATTGATGTTGACCCAATTTAAAAATTAAATTTAAATTGAATTCAATTTAAGTTCAACGCGTTTATATGTCGTACACTCATACAACAACTCCAAAAGCTACAAAATTTGAAATATGATAACAATTCAATATTACAGACCCAATGGAACTGGTTTCGTCGAATTCCGAGACTGTTTGAAAATGGCTATTTTAACTCGTCAATTAAATATTAAAATATTCAATTTTCATAATTCAACTTTTAATTCGATTCTAAAAGTTCTATAACATCATTATAACTCCAATATGATTTAATAAAATTTTACAAATCATTTTCAATCACATTAAACCCAATTTTCAATTCTTTCTGTAATTTCAACTATTAAATTATCGATTTAATTATCCAGTTAAATCCAATTATTCGAAATAAAATTTATTCGACTTAAAAATCTACTCATTAATATTTAAAATAAATTAAATATACGAATTTTAATTGACAGAAATTATAGGTCGTTACATGGACCACGCATGGCCAATATAGAAGGAGAGGGAATCATCTTGATATTTCTAAAGTTAATTGAAAATTAAAAGAGGAAGTTTTCAAGAGAGAATGAGCAAGGTTTTTATTCTCTCCATAAAACAATGCTCTCCCATTCATTTTAGAATTAATATTTCTTTCTCTCCTCTAATTTATGGCCGCCGTATGCTTCATCCATCGCTCCATGGCCTAAATTTTTTTCCTAAAATAATATCTAGGAAAATAATACGACACGGTTCATTCGATTCTAGCAAGATTCAGTGGTAACTCATGGAGTCTATGAGTCAATTCACAAATTGTGGTATCGCAGGGCTAGATCATTAAAGGTAAATTTATATTTGTTTTATATATTTATACATGATCGTGTCTAATCCAAATTAATGCATATAACATATATTTAAATTGTCATTGTTTATTATTGAAGATTGATTTGTCACTTATGTTATTTATAAATAATATTCAAAAAAAGGGAAAACATAAATTAAATTTGATCTATTAATTTTTATCTTATATATATGTGAATTGCCCCTTTTAAATGTATTTTATGCTGTATTGAATGATATATATTCGTGTGTGTATGTGTGTACATATGGACATACACAAGTACAGTGTATTTTGGCTATAATCGAGCATTGTATTGATGTGAATCTAAAGTTGATATCTTGATTTTTTTTTTTAAATCATGGTATTTTGTTGTCCACTTAGTCAAAGAAATAACTTTAAAATTTATATTTGTAATCATTTTGGAATATTTATCTTTTATACACGCATACACAATCGTGACTACGCGTGCACATATACGCATATATATAATTAAATTATAATTATATGGAATATTTTTTATATATATATGTTGCTTTATATATAAAATCAAAATTTAAAATATATGTATATATAGTTTATTGATCTATTTACCTTTTCACATACACACACAAGCATATATATATATATATGTATGTATGTATGTATGTATGTATGTATGAATGTATGTATGTATGTATGTATGCTTATTAAGTATGTTATGCATGTTACAATTTGGTAACATCGAACGTTATATCATTTATTTCCTGCTATGAATAAATATGGAATATATAGGTTACAACATATTATTTGGATCGAAATTTAATTAGGAGTTTTCAAGTCAGGAAGGTGGAAGGCCTTTCCCTATTTTTGGATATTACCTAGATGTTTCTTAGTCAAAGAGATAGATTTGAAATTTGTTTCATTGACTATTCTTCGATTACGATTTATGTCAATTTAATTTATATTGCAATATATGTTACATACACATACACATGTCTAAACTATATATGTGTGTGTTTGCGTATGGTACTACTAAGATGAGTATACTAATCATATACATATACATTACAGTACGTTCAAACATATATAAATATTTAAGCATTTATATTCCTGATACACATATGAAATCAACATATGCATATGTAAGTATTATATATGAAAAGCGTTCAAAGGCACCCCTATTTTGCAGCATTTTCTACTCCATTGGTTTCCACTACACATTTTGATTTAAAATATAGTTTGATGTAGAAGAGGGATAAATAATTATTAATTAGATTAGGATGTGTGGTGGAAGTTAGGGGGCTAGAGGGGTGCTGCAAAATTAGGGTGTCATCGAACGCTCCTCATTATATATACACACACACACATACATAAGAAATAGATAAAAATTCCACTATTTATATGTCTCTATATAGTTATACACATGCTTATATATTTCTATGTCATCATGTCATGTTGCGAATATATATATATATACACATACACACAAAAGTATACATTAATTGAATTGATAAATATGATTAATTAATTAAAAACAGAATATTATAAAATAAATATCATTTTATTCAAATAAAGAGATTGGATCTAATGTTATTTAATCGATTTCATCTTCCCATTAAGATCTAAGTAGAGAATTTTTTTAAACTTACTTATTTCACTTAGTTCTAACATGGGCTAGACAAAACAGGCAAGGCATACCTACAATATTTATTCAGAGAAAGGTTCCCTACTCTCATCGTCGAAAAAATCCTCATCGTCATTGTTTCTTATCCGTATCCATAACACCTGTGGTATAAAGATGTCATTTCTTCTCGAAGTCTAGCCATTGCATGAGTTGACCGACGATGGCCTCTTGCTAGGTAAAAATCCTTCAATGCTCGATGTCTTGAGGGTGAAGGAGATCAACAGCATCGATACAGCAATGGTGAATGGTGGCAATGAATAAGGTTAGTCAAACTCCTTTTTCTGTTGACAAATGGTGATCTAGAATGCTGGGCCCCACCTCACATAGACTTTGGGTCTTGGAATCTCTCTTTAGGACCTGGAGTGGATGGAGAGATATCTATGTTCTTAGTTTCTAGACTGCCCATCATCACTTCAACGATTGAAATGCAAGTCATTCCCTATATCTGCTCCATAAAGGCAGTCTAATATTGAATGTCCTCCTATGGAAGGGAGCGATGGGCAGCCTATGCTCGTTGATGCAGTCGACCTTCAGGAATGGGGATGTCTTAGGAAAAATATCGTTCACGCATAGTATGCAAATCTCTTATAGTTAGGGGAATAGGTGCAGGGACAAACTTAACATGGGTATTCAATAAAATCCACTCACGGGCATCATGCATTATGTTGAAGGTGCTAGGGACAATGGGATGGATAGGGGTTCGGCCATCGCTGCTAGGACTACTAAATCATAATTAACAATGTCATGACCATCCACTCTGGCCTTGAATTCAATTAAATCATGGTCAATCTGCCTAGTGATGGTTTAGCCATTAACAAGACTCAACCAAACATCATTGCCCAATCTAGAATGGCATAGATGACACTTGCTTTTGTAGAGCCGTTGGTGTTGTGGCAATTTGACTTATCAGCCTAACTATTATAGCTAGCTTGCATAGCGCAGTTTTTCCAACAAAGGAGTCTGTGTTAGTTCGTGAGATGATGGTTTTGATGACAACAACCTTAGAATAGATTATAAAATATAAATACTAACATTATAAGTTTAGATATTTATGTATATGTAGGATTTAACCATACAGGTACCAAGAATGAAGACTGTACGGTATAGAGATTCAAGATATCGAGATAAAAGACTCATGAGTATCAAGATTATCAAGAGTTCAAGATTTCAAGGTTAAGTATTTTTATTAGGAATTTTGTTAAAACTCGTAGAAAAGCACTTTCATCTTAAAATCCAATTTATTCGTGGAATGGAATCCACTTCGAGCCTGTTAGTAGGATGGAACCCTAAGTAGGATGGAACCTACGAAAAATCTAATGGAACATTGTTTTATATCCGCTAACTTTTTATTCAAAATGATTTTTCAAAATTATATCTTGTTTTCAAAATGATTTCAAAAATTTCCTTTTAAAAAGATTCAAAACCCTCTATCCTGATTTTAAATAATTTTAGCCTCAAAATTATTTTTAATTTCAAAGTCAAATTATTCCTGATTTTAAACTATCTTTTTAATATAATATATTTAACTTTTAAATATTTATACTTAGATTTAAATATAAAATTATAGTTAAACTCTATATATATTATTATCTATATTTACTTATGAATTTTAACTATAGTCAAGTGTATTTATAAAGTTTAAAATAGTTTTAATATAAAATAAAAGTTATTTTCAAAGAAAATCAAAACACCAAAAAATCCTTTGGGATGTCGACGTGCCCAAGTACCCCATGCCGACATGGTGTTAGTTGAGTTCAAAATTTAAATTTCAAAAGAAGTGTCTATTCGGCATAACTCTTCATGAATGGACATGGTTGTTGTTCTTCTATAAATAGGGGTTAATTTCAACGAATTTTACATCAGATTTTCTAGTTTTTCACTCCTCTTCTTCTTCCACATTTCTTAATACATATTCTTACCATTACTCTGCCGAAATCAACATTGAATCGAACTCGATTACTTCTAGTTTGATTCTCTATCACTATCTCTACAAGGTTCTTAGTGCTATTCCGTGTTATAGACTTTTTGTAATCTATTAAGCGAGAAAAGGTGTGATTGTAGCCTTGGAAATCAATCAAGAGAGAAAAGGTGTGATTGTAGCCTTGGTAAATCAATTGGGTAAACTTGTGGCCCGAAAATCACGTATCTCTACCCAGAGGATAGAAATTCTGGAGGGTGTGCCTCGTAGCCTTGAAACCGAGGGTGTGATTATATAATTGCTTTTGAAAGGAAATCCGTACTTGTATTGCCGGACTGGATGTAGGGTAACTCCGAAACAGTATAAAATCCGGTGTGTTCTTTCCTTTACTACTTTTATTTTATTTCTGCATCTGTGTTTGTTTCTGTGATCATATCTATGTCTGTATATTGCATACATCGGTGTCTAAATTAACATAAACTAAAAAGATTTAGTAATTCTTTATTAACACTATTCACCCCCCCTCCAGTGTTAATTCTAGCCTTAAGGTCTGTAATCCGCATTTCTCACAATTGGTATCAGAGCAAGGTTTTCTAAGTTTCATAATCTGATTTTTGAAAAAGTTTTTAAAATGACTATATTTGTTAATGCTAGTTTAGAAGTATACAAACCATCGTTGTTTCTTGAGTCTGCATATAATCAATATTCAAATTCAAGTTGTCTACCAAGATTGTTTGATGTGCAGGAATCATGCTTTATGGGTGTTGAGGAATCAATCCACAATGGACAAATTGTGCAGATCAGAAAGAACAAAAGGGATACTTGATAGTGGATGTTCTAGACACATGACTGGCAATCCAGATATACTGAATGATATAATATATAAAGACGGAGGACTGATTAACTTTGGAGAAAATTCAAAAGGATATGCGATTGGCATCGGCAAAGTCGGTAATTCTGAAACTCCTACTATTACTAATGTTTTGCTAGTAAAGAATCTGAAACATAATCTGCTAAGTATAAGTCAACTGTGTGATAAAGGATATAAAATTAAATTTGAAAAAGATAAATGTCACATTAAAGATAATAATTCAACCATTATATTTGAGGGAGTCAGGAAAAAGAATATTTATATTCTTAGTATGAAAGTTTCAAATGATAACCTGTGTCTGTTGGCAAATACAAGTGACCCTTGGATTTGACATAAGAGATTTGGGCATTTGAATTTCAAACTCTTATCTAGACTGTCAAAACATGATCTCGTAAGAGATCTCCCTAAAATGAATTTTAAAGTAGATAGTTTATTTGATGCTTATCAGTTAGGAAAACTTAGAAAAAGTTCCTTCAAGTTAAAAGATATGATTTCAACTTCAAAACCTCTTGAATTACTTCATCTTGATTTATGTGGTCCATCTCAAATTCTTTCAATAAATCATAGTAAATATGTTTATGTAATTGTAGACGATTATTCTAGATTTACATGGACAATATTTTTGAAACATAAAAGTGATATTTTGAATGTTTTAAGACATTTTCAAAAAGAATTCAAAATATATTTTCTATAAAAATTATAACTACTCGAAGTGATCACGGTGGTGAATTTGAAAATGAAAAGTTTGAGGAATTCTGCAATAAAAAGGGAATAACTCACAATTTTTCATTTCTAATAACTCCACAACAAAACGGAGTAGTAGAACGTAAAAATACGACGATTCAAGAGTGTGCGAGAACTATGCTTACAGATAGTAATTTACCAAAGAATTTTTGGGCAGAAACAGTTGCTACCGCCTGTTATATTTTAAATTGAATTTTAATTAGACCTCTAACTGATAATACATCTTATGAACTTCTTTATTCAAAGAAACCTAAGGTATCTTATTTCAGAATTTTTGGAAGTAAATGATTTATTTTAAATACAAAAGATAATTTAGATAAATTTGATCCTAAATCCGACAAAGGTATCTTTATCGGATATTCTAATAGAAGTAAAGCGTAAGAGTGTTTAATTTAAAAACTAATTCCATTGAAGAAACAATGCATGTTTCATTTGATGAAAATTTTAAAATTTTTGAAGATACAAATGTTGAAGAGGATTTAATCACTCAAAATCAAGAATCAATTGAAACTAATAATGAAATTAATCATCCTAATAAAAGGACAAAACTTTTAAAAGATCATCCTATAGAAAATATACTGGGAGATATGCAATATGTTGTTAAAACTAGAAATCAACTAAGTCAAATGAGTAATGTAGCTTTTATATCAACTATTGAACCCAAAATCCAAAAGAAGCATCAACTGATGATTCATGGATTTTGGCTATGCAAGAAGAATTAAATCAATTTACTAGAAATGATGTTTGGGAACTTGTTCCTATATCAGAAATTAAAACTATAATTGGAACTAAATGGGTTTATAAAAATAAAATGAATGAACAAGGAGAGGTAGTTAGAAATAAAGCTCGATTAGTCGCTCAAGGTTATTGTCAAGAAGAAGGAATAGATTTTGATGAAACCTTTGCTCCCGTAGCAAGATTAGAAGCCATTAGGATTCTACATGCTTTCGCAAATCATAATAATTTCAAATTATTTCAAACGGATGTTAAAAGTGCCTTTTTAAATGGATTTGTAAAAGAAGAAGTATATATTAAACAACCACCACTTTTAGAAAATGATAAATTGCCAAATCATGTTTACAAACTTAAGAAAGCACTATATGGTCTAAAACAAGCTCCTAGATCCTGGTATGATAGACTAAGATCTTATTTATTGCAATCTAATTTTGAAATTGGTAAAGTAGATAATACTCTTTTTATTAAAAGAAATAAAAATGATATTCAACTAGTACAAGTTTACGTAGTTGATACCATTTTTGGTTCAACTAATTTTGAAATGAATAAAGAATTTTCTGAAATAATGACAAAAGAGTTTGAGATGGGTCATATGGGTGAATTAAATTTCTTTTTATGATTACAAATAAAACAATTAGATAATGGTATATTATTAGTCAAGAAAAATATGCTAAAGACCTAATTAGTAAATTTGGTTTGACTACTGCGAGTGGAAAACCCACTCTCATGGCAACCAATGAGTACCTTAGTAAAGAAGATCTCTCGAGAGATGTAGATCAAAAACTATGTAGAGGAATGATTGGATCACTACTCTATATTACTGCCAGTAGACCTGATATCATGCATAGTGTTTGTCTCTGTGCCAGATATCAATCCCAACCTAAAGAGACCCACTTAAAAGCCGTAAAACGAATCATAAGATATGTTAAACACACATCTGATTATGGTTTATTCTACCCTAAAAATGATTCTTTTAACTTAATATCTTACTGTGATGCTGACTATGCTGGTTGTAAATCAGACCGAAAAAGCACAAGTGGGACTTGTCACTTTTTGGAGCATTCTCTGGTTTCTTGGCTTAGTAAAAATCAAAACATAGTTTCTTTATCAACAACTGAAGCAGAGTATATTTCTGCTGCTTTGGCTTGTTCTCAAGTAATATATATGCAACAAACCTTAAAAGATTTTGGTTTAAAATTTTCAAAATCACCAATTTATTGTGACAATACGAGTGCGATAAATTTATCCAAAAATACTACTCAACATGGTCGAACTAAACATATTGATTTCGGACATCATTTTGTCAGAGATAATATAAGTAAGGAAGTAGTTACTCTCGATTATATCAATTTTGAAAATCAAATTGCTGATATTTTAACAAAACCCTTAAATGAATCAATTTTTACTAAATTAAGAAGAGAATTAGGTATTTGTTCTATAACTGAATATAAAATATAAATAACAAGTATAGTTAATAATTAATATTAAAATCAAATAGTAAGAATAAAAAGGACCATGTTGACATCCCCCATATACCCATGTCGACATGTAACGTTTTTAAATTTTGAAATTTTTCCCACCAAAATTCAAAATAATTGATTATATATTCTTCACATTTTCAAAATTTTATTCATCCTTTCTGTTATCTCTCTGTTCTTCTCTCTGAAATCAAATAATCAATAGCCTCCTCTTCCAAATCAAACATAAAATAAACCTTTTCATTCCCCTCTCCTACGTCTGGTCCATTTAAACGTACTACTCTCGCTCGTGTGACTAAAATAGAGGACTCTCTGAAGGATGCACTTCATAAGATGACTGAAATTCAAGTGACTCAACTTCGTATGGTAAAGGAACAAGAGAGGCAAGGCAAGATTCTTAGGAATTTGCGAAAATTCCTAATGGATAACCAGGCCAACCCTATCTTGATTGATGAAGACTCTTCACTCAATCAAGAACAAGAGGCCAGCGAAGAAGGAGAACCCATGGAAGAAGCGCATGAGGAGGATGATGACCAAGTCATGTGTGTTGGAGAAGTGTGTTTTGACAAGAATGGAATCTTGTCGAACAACGTGGAAATTTCTGTGTAATATCTCGGAATTTCGGGGAATTTAAAATGTGATAATCTCTTAATTAAATTATTTAAATTGATAAAATTGTTATCTTCAAATATAAATAACCAAAATAAAATTTATGTAACGTTTTTAAATTTAGAGATAAATTGATTTTTAATAGAATAATTATTTAATTTTTGTTATTTTATAAATTTGATTTTTATAGAATTGACATTTCAATTTAATAAGTGTTGTTTAAATATATATTTATTTAAAAATTAACTTTATAATTAGAATTTAATATTTCTAAATTTAATAGTGTTTTTTAATTTAATATAGATATATTTGATTTGAGTTTAAATTGAAGTTTAAATTGAATTTGGATTTAAAATTTGAAATTTGAAATTTGAATTGAAATTTGTAATTTAAAAAGAATTTATATCTTGGAAATAATTTTGGATATAAAAGGATATGTGAATAAAGTTTTTGTTTAAAAATAATAACAATAATAAAATTTGTTTTATATTAATTTAAAACAAAAGAATTTTATTTATATAAATTTGGAAAACATTTATTTAGTAGTAAATAAATGCAAAAAAAACATTTAAATTAGCATTTAAAATGGATCAAATAATTTTATATGATTTTATTGAGAATCTAATTACTTTTTATTTGATTTCCCTTTAAAAGTTTTATTTTTATAAGATAAGAAAAAACATTTATAAATTTATAAAAGCACATATATATTAAGAAAATTAATAATAAAGGCTTTTAAAATCATTTAAAAATAATTTAAAAATAAGGAATGACATGTGTTAATTTCTAAAACTCATTGAATACATGTGTTATGAATTAAGCAATGGTTTGTGACAAATGTGTCAACATTAAACAAGTGTACCTCTTTGTTTTTGTTTTTCTTTAATTTTGATAAACAATAATTCACATCATATAAACTTCCATTCTTTCTTCATTTTTTTTCTTTGAATTCAGAAATCAATGGCCACAAACTGAAATATTCTAATATGCAAACCAGAAATTTTTCAATAACCCTACAATTTCTTCTCAAACCTGAAAATGACTTTCTAAAAAAAAAAAATCAAAATATCAGATTTTGAAACCCTATAACCTCAAGCTTGAAACATTTTTACAAACCTGTAAACATTTTCTCAAAAACCAACTTTGTAATCTCTTCTATCAAGCCTGCAATCAAAACACTGCAAGCATTTCCAAAACCTGTAACCATTTTTATTAAAACAATTTCAAAGCCTGAAATGTTTATCTTCAACCTGAAGTTCATTCCTCAAACAAAAATAATCAACGCTGTAATCCTCTATTACCAAAGCATTTTCAAGGCCTGTAGCATTTTTCAAATACTGCAAACCTGGAATCAAAGCTTGTGACACATCTTCATCTCAACCCTGTAAGTTTTTCTCAAAACCTGTCAACAAAGCTTTAAGCTTCATAATGCAATCTGGAAACAACAAATTTTCGAAGTCTTGAGCCATCATATCTTGTTCCAGTCCAGTCAGGCATTTCAGATTCAAAAGTTCAAGCTTCATAGAATTTCATTCTTAAGTCAAGCTTTCAGGAATCAAGCAATATCAATACACAGTTTTCAAATTTTCAAAGGGGTTCAGTTTCCATCCAGTTTCAAAACTCTCTGCTTTTTCTAAGGTGAGTAAACATTTTTTAATTGAAAAGGTTAAGTAGCTAAACAATTGTTGTTTGAAAAATTCCGGTGATAATGTTGCTCTGCATGTGTGTATAATCTATGGGAAGTTGTTGTATTTACGTGACTATGTTCAGAGGTGCTTTGTTCTTCACTGTTCTTTGTACAGTATATTCAAATTTAGATAAAATTTCATTTTCCCCTTTCTTTGATTTCCTATAGGATTTTGTTTATAAACAATAAAAGTTTGTTTAGACTTGAATTAAATTTTAAAAATTAATTTAAGTAAAAATGCTTAAAATTTTATTTGGAAATTATGGATGCAGTGAAAACTCTTTTAAACATGGTAAAACCAAACACTTTAATTCATTAATTCAGGATTTTAACTTGAATCTACTATTAAAGATAGGATTTTTAAAACAAAAATCAGAATTTTTAATATTGAATTGAATGAGAATTTGGGAAATTTATAGAAAATGAATCTTGATCATTTTCTGGTGATCGGAGGTATACGAGGGGTCGAATTTTCATCTGAAGCTAGAGTGTCAATCAGGTTGTTGGGCAAAAATGATGGTCGAGACGATCATCCACTGTGGCAGCATCAGAGGTCGGGTTAAGTTTTTAACCCTAGCTTTTGTTGAAGTTGGGTTTGGGGTCGTCGCATCTTCTATGATGATGCAAGTTGCTTGAAACTTTGGTGAATGGAAGCGTGGAGGCAAGGCATGGTAATCGAGGAGTCAAAGAGTTTTGATAGAGGCTGTTTGGGTTCATTTTTCGTCTGGGTAGCTCGAACTTGATCGTGGGCTTATGAGTATCGGTTGATGGTCGAATTGTGTTACTGTGAGGTAGGGTGAAGCGCCGGGGGCAATGACGATGGTCGGAGGCAACCAATGGCAGTGTGCATGTGTGCGGAGTCGTTTGGGGTGTTAGTGATTTTGGCTCGTGGGATTGCTCGAAGTCGTGTTCGAGTTTTTGGATAGGTAGCTCGAGTTTGTTCTCGAGTATATTGGATGGTTAGCCTATAGATTTTGAAAACTTAAATTTAATCAAAGCTTTAAAAAAAAAAGAGAGAAACTCGGGTTTGACCCGAGTAAGCTTCGGGTTCGACCCGAAACAGAAGCATTAAAATAGTTTTTAAGGTTTTAAAACTTGTTTTTTTTGAAATTTAAAAATTTTAATTGGTTTAAAACTCTTATATAAATTACTTGATGTTTAATAAAAGTTTTCTTAAACATTTTGATTAAGAAGTTTTGAAGTTTTTTAAATTTAAACTTTGTTAAGAAAATTTAAAGTGATTTTAAAATTGTGTTATGAAAGTAATTTTAAAAGTTTATATAAAAAGACAAGTTTTAAATTAAAATTGAAACTAGTTTTTAAAACTATAAATTGATAAATATTTTAAGTCATTTAAAGTTGTGTTTTGATAACTTTAATTTATCAAGTTAAATGTTTGTTTTATTTTAAAAACTTAACTAATAATTTAATTAAGTAAAGATAGTTATAAAGGTAAATGATGTAAATATGTTAAGGGAAATTAAAGCATTTATAAGGTAATGTTTTATCTTAATTAAGGTTTTAATATCTTAATTTTGATTAAGTTAATTAAAGAAATTAAGTTTAATTAATTAATTTAATTATAAAGGATTGTTAAGAAATTAATTAAGGGTAAATAATTTACTTGATTAATAAATGATTAAGGATTAAAGGATAATTAAATTTTAATTTAAAAGATCATTAATTAGATCATTAATTAATGATTAGGGATTTATTAATCAAGTAATTAAATGTAATTAAACTTAATTAATCAAGTGTTAAGATTTATTAATTAAGTAGTTAATTAAGTAAATAAAGGTTACTATAAGTAATTAAGAAGTGCTTAATTTGTAATTAAATTTTATTAATTAATAATTAAGGTTTTATTAATTAATAATTAAAGGATAATTAATCCATAATTAAGGATTAATTAAGAAGTTGTTAAATGGTAATTAATTGATTAATCAATGGTGATTAAGGATTAATCAAATGGTTAACCACTGGTAATTAAGGAATAATTAATCTTTAATTAAGTTGTTAATTAATAATTAGTAATTGATAATTAGGTTTATTAATTAATAATTAAGAGATAATTAATTATTTAAATTAATTAATGATTAATTAATTAATTATAAAAGCAATTATGGATTAATTAATTTGTATTAAGAGATATTGATTAATAATTAAGGTTATTAATCGATAGTTGATGAATAATTAATCAGTTAATTAAAGGTTAATTAATTGATTATGAAAGTAATTAAGGATTAATTACTTTGTATTAAAGGAGATTAATTAATAATTGAGGTTTATTAATTGATAATTAAAGGATAATTAATCTGGATTAGGGATTGATTAATTGATTAATTGAGTTAATCAAGGAGTGATTAATTAATTAAGTTTAGTAATTAATTAATGATTGTATGAGTAGGATTACGTGATTAATTCTTAAGAAGTTAATTTAATTTAAGTAATTAAATCAATTATGATATGAATTGATAATGCTTGCTTATAGATGATTGTATGTTGAATGTCTGAATTGGATGATATTTAATGGATTGATATCTATTGATGATATGTTGTGACATTCTGTGATATGATATTGGTTATATCAATGATAAATGTGTGATATTTATCTATGTTAATGTTGTATGAATTCAAAGCATTGAATTGAATTGAATTGTTTAAACCTTTAAACAAATTGGCCTTTAAGACACGTTTGGTTCGTGAGACTGGGATCGGGTATCAAATTTGATTATCCGAAAACCACATCAATCCAAGTTAAACATTAGGTCATGAATTCAAGTGAAGATCGAGTTGAAGACTCGAAGTGTTAGAACTATCTGTCGTTAAAAACTCTGAGGGTGATTCCAATACTAGTACAACGGAGATAGTACTTTCAGGTTCGAGATGGAGTTTTCAGAGTGCTAGGGTTATTGTTGTTAACTCTGAGGGTGATTTCAAAATGAGTGTAACGAAATAATGCCTTCGGTTTCATTCGAACCCGGAACGAACTTGTATGGATTGAATGCTTTCAGAACATCGTCGGGTGGACGATGAGCATTCTAAGATAGATGTGTTCTATAAAGGTAATCGTAACCTCAAGCCTCATCAACCGGGAATGGTTAAAACAGGGGAGGTGCAGCAAGGCTAAGTGGGTCATGCCCAAGTAGGACGAGATTTATCCCTGTCTAGATGTCCCTTTTTATTCGGCTGTGTGGGCAGTTGCTAGCTAGAATCGTCGGGGTTGTCTTGTTCGGAACTGTTCAGTAAGGAATGGTTCCGGCTTTGTGTTGCAGGGGATTTAGGGTGGATCCTCGGTACGGTGATCTAGGCCACGTACTATGACGAGCGGTACCCCGGTACCCCTGCCATTGATGGAAACCCATTCTTCCTATGTGCCCTTACGGTTTTGATTGTATTACCCACCTTTGTAGCTAGTAGCTGGAATTTAATCATGTACCAATTTTGGCTATTTTCTATTTACTTGAAAACCCTAGACCCTATTATAATATCACTGGATTTCCTATCAAATGTTTTGGTTAGCGTAAGGTAAAAACTTAACCATGTTTATGTGTGGGGAGTCTTACGTGATACCTTTTGTTTTCAAAGGTTTTTAAAAGTTAAGCAACTTTAACCCGTTTACTCACACCAAACCCATGTCTGACCCGGAGTTTATTCTGTTTTTCTTAAACTCTTGGGTACTCAAATTTTTACGAGTAGTCAAGGGATTCAGGTTAGCTTTGACGAATTCTGGAGGAGATATGGAGTAGGAGGCTTCAGCGTTTGTAGTTATATTGTGTTTCCGCTGTGATGTATCTCTATGATGTATGTGTTGTATTTGAGTTGTATATTAGACAGACTTTTATAACTGTCTATCTTGTGTTGTTGTATCTATGTAACTTTGATATGTAATTGACTATGTAATAGTTATGTTATATATTATATTTTGTTCCGTTCCGCTGTGAGATTCTGATATTGTTGAGTTCTTTTCTTCTTTCTATTCTATTTCTACCACTTTCTTTCCTAATGATGTTGCGTCTTTCTGTGGAGAGAAAGGCGGGTCGTCTTATTCTGTTTCCACTATCCAAACTGTTCGATTCATAGATCTCCTATGTTTAAAAACACACAATAGTTTCTTTTCCTTCTTCTCCATGTTGTTTGTGTTTCTTTATGTTTTCTAAACGCTCATGTATATACAACTTCATACGTAACAAATAACTCGTGTTCTTATATGAGTTTTAATTATAAGTACTATCGTGAATTCTTAGTTAGGATAGTTAATAGTTTAGGAATATGTTTTAGTATTAGATTTAAGTGATGATTACTTATGATAACACTATCATTATAATCACATGTCATAGAGTGTTAGTTTATGGGGAGGTATATAGTTTGGAGTGAGTTTTTTGTTGATGACAAAGGGGGAGAAATATAAAATAGGGTAGTTAGGCATAAATTAAGGGGGAATTTATTAGTTTTAGGGGGAGATATTAGGATAGAAGTAATATTTTATAAATAAAGGTTGTCATGATCATAAATAGGGAGATTGTTAGTTCGTGAGATGATGGTTTTGATGACAACAACCTTAGAATAGATTATAAAATATAAATACTGACATTATAAGTTTAGATATATATGTATATGCAGGATTTAACCATGCAGGTACCAAGAATAAAGACTGTACAGTATAGAGATTCAAGATATCGAGATAGAAGACTCATGAGTATCAAGATTAGCAAGAGTTCAAAATTTCAAGGTTAAGTATTTTTATTAGGAATTTTATTAAAACTCATAGAAAAGCACTAGCATCTTAAAATCCAATTTATTCGTGGAATGGAATCCACTTCGAGCCTGTTAAAGGGATGGAACCCTAAGTGGGATGGAACCTATGAAAAATCTAGTGGAACATTGTTTTGTATCCGTTAGCTTTTTATTCAAAATGATTTTTCAAAATTATATCTTGTTTTCAAAATTATTTCAAAACTTTCTTTTAAAAAGATTCAAAACTCTCTATCCTGATTTCAAATAATTTTAGCCTCAAAATTATCTTTAATTTCAAAGTCAAATTACTCCTGATTTTAAACTATCTTTTTAATATAATATATTTAACTTTTAAATATTTATACTCAGATTTAAATATAAAATTATAGTTAAATTCTATATATATTATTCTCTATATTTACTTATGAATTTTAACTATAGTCAAGTATGTTTACAAAGTTTAAAATAGTTTTAATATAAAATAAAAGTCATTTTCAAAGAAAATCAAAACACCAAAAAATCCTTTGGGATGTCGACATGCCCAAGTACCCCATGTCGACATGGTGTCAATTGAGTTCAAAATTTAAATTTCAAAAGAAGTGTCTATTCGCCATAACTCTTCATGAATGGACATGGCTGTTTTTCTTCTATAAACAGAGGTTAATTTCAATGAATTTTACATCAGATTTTCTGTTTTTTCACTCCTCTTCTTCTTCCACATTTCTTAATACATATTCTTACCATTACTCTGCCGAAATCAACATTGAATCGAACTTGATTGCTTCTAGTTTGATTCTCTATCACTGTCTCTATAAGGTTCTCAGTGCTATTCAGAGTTATAAACTTCTTTGTAATCTATTAAGTGAGAAAAGGTGTGATTGTAGCCTTGGAAATCAGTCAAGAGAGAAAAGGTATGATTGTAGCCTTGGTAAATCAATTGGGCAAATTTATGGCCTGGAAATCAAGTATCTCTACCCAGAGGATAGAAATTCTGGAGGGTGTAACTCGTAGCCTTGAAACCGAGGGTGTAATTGCACAATTGCTTTTGAAAGGCAATCCATACTTGTGTTGCGGGACTGGATGTAGGGTAACTCCGAACCAGTATAAAAATCCGGTGTGTTCTTTCCTTTACTGCTTTTATTTTATTTACGCATCTGTGTTTGTTTCTGTGATCATATCTGTGTCTGTATATTGCATACATCGGTGTCTAAATTAACATTAACTAAAAAGATTTAGTAATTCTTTATTAACACTATTCACCCCTCCCCTTTTTGTGTTAATCCTAGCCTTAAGATCCGTAATCCGCATTTCTCACAGTTTGAAGAGACGAAAAGTGACAAGAACCAAGTGCCTTTGAGGGGAGGCCCAATTTCAAGCACCAAAATGTTAACAGAAATTTAGCTAACCTTGAAATAGAAAATGGAAGTTGATATTGGCAAAGGTTACTTAATACCAAGGTTATATAAAAAAAAATAGGGGATGGTAAGATAGCAAATGATAAAGCAAGTAGAGATACCAAAGATTTTGAATAGTTGGATCAAGAATGATCTACTTCCAATATGGTAGTAATTTTTAATGTTCGATTATGTTTACAAGGGTGGTGTAAAGAATCAAGATTCTATCTGTTAAATCAAAATTTGGTATATTGTTCAAGGGATGTGTACAAGGAGGCATGCTCGAAGAAATTCCAATAATACTCATTGGTTTTATGATAATTCACAAGATCGTTTGAAATACAATTCAATCGTTTGAAATACAATTCATACTTAATAAAATAAAATAAGCAAATCTAAAAGTCAATAGGCAATATGCTTAAGTCATGTCCTTTTTATTCAATAATGAGCATGTTACAAATGAAGCAAATATGCAATTATCTAATTGCATAGGCCTTATTTACAAGTTTGTCATCTTCTCCCTAATTATCCTTTATGCCTTAAGTTTTTCATTGGGTTCTCAATGAAGAGAATTTAGGGAATATCCTTATTGGAAAAGTAGTAAGAGTGAGAAATAGGTTAAGGGCCCCTTTCCATAAAGGGGTGCACTTCTATTTATAGTACTGAAAGAAGGTAGACTTGCTTCCATTGGCGATACGGGACTTGGAATGTTGTCTTGACGATGCTTTAACATGAAGCCCTTTGAAGCTTTATGAAGGTAAATACAATAAATCCTTCGGAGTTTTCTCTTGTGAACAATTTTAATCCTCTATTTTTGCATGGCTCTTGATATTCCCACGACAATGACATTGTACGACATTGACAGCGCACAAAATTCATGAAATCCAATATCAATTCTATTGATAATCTTCGGCATTAATTCCTGTATTGTGTTGGTTATATATGACATCTTTTTAGGAATGCATTCATTCAATATCATCCATACTTATTAACTTTTGACATCAATATTCCCATTGTATCAATTATATATGCCCTCTTTGTCCATACTATTGATTTACAATATTCTTCATGTTTGACCTGATCACATGCGGCTTCAATGGGAAGAAATACAGTACCGATGAGATGCGACATCGATGAGTAGAGATGTAGCATTGATAAGTCATGGTATTGGTAAAGCGTGGCTGGATGACATTCTTTATTGATGGAATACAGCATGGCATAAATGCGGCATTGATTAAGTGCATCATGGATGAAGTGTTATATCAGTGGGGTGTAATACGAATGAAGTGCGGCATTGATATTATGTCGCCTCTTATTATACCGATAGCCTACAGCATGCTCCCATTCGACATCCCATTATCTCGATAAGACGCGACGTCTTCAAATGGCTCTGCATCTCTTCTTTGTTTCCAGCTCTTCGACATTATGTCATAAGGTTTTGATATCAAGTTGGCCTTCATAAGTTCAATATCATCTCTTTTCTTTAGCATCCGACCATGAACTTCGACATTAATCTTTAGCTTTGACATTTATTGTTTGCTTGTATCATTAGGAAATATATGGATAACATTATCCTTGTACAAGTGCATATAGTTTCATATTTGTAGAAGTTGAAATCTAATTCGAACGATAAAGATTAGCACTGCGCTTCTTGGGATTTCGCATTGTCATTGACGTCATTTTAAGGTTTGGATACAGGTCGGCTCAAATGCCAGATGGATTGGATGGGTTAGATGATAGCTAGTTAAAAGACAGTACCAAGGCACGCCATTGGTAGAAAGAAGCCATGGGCACCATGAATAGTTTTTGAACAGTGATGTTGTTGCCATATGGACAGTGAAGGACAAGGGGTGGCAACCGCAAAGGGCTACTAATATCAGATGAATAGTTTGTATATGCCAATATTTTCAGTGGAATAATGCTTAGTTATAGCTTCCATTTGTAAGGGAGACCAATCGCTTTTTGTATATGCCTGCATAGTCAAAACAAGATAAGGGAGGAGAGTATTGAATACTGCGTGAGCCTACCTATTATCTTCTTGCAAGGAAGTCGAGCAACAAGTTCAATCTAATATCATGATAGTATTTTACTAGATTTATCATCAATCATTACACATAAGTTGTTAGATGTTGTATAATAAAGAAATATAAGAATATATAAATATTGTTTAACGTATATGGTGGGTACGGTTATTACCATCATTAATAGTTGATTACCATTACCGCACTGCATATTTTCATAGGGTTTGACTAACTATACCAATCAAATCGACTACCGTTTGTTTGGTACCATTTTATTTACAGTGATTGGAAAGTGGTAATACAGTAAAAATGCCCAAACCTAAAAGGAGAACGAGAGAAGATATAATGTGACCAAAAGAGTGGAAAAGGGAAGCAATACCTGGGCTTCAAAATAGTAGGCAAACCTTTCTTATAGTCTATTTGATAAAAGTACAATTCCAAGTCTCTATCCCATCGCACATCCCTTAAACTTGAATAATGGCTAAGAAATTCCCTTTTATTCGATTATAGAACAACTCAAACCCTCTATCCCTCTTAAGGTATCTCATGTGTCAACTTGAATTTGAACCATCCATTACATTGATTTGATCACTAAGTAGGGTCCAGCATAATATTATATAAATTGATTACGCATAATCCAAAGATTGAGATATAGTGGGCATATGGGATACCTAAAATGGAGAAAGAGAAATTGAACCAGGAATCTCGATATAAAAAATAGAGTACTTCTATAAATAGATGATCTAAATTACCTTCGACTACTGCTAGATACATGAAAACTAAAATAATAGTCATGCTTACTGAAACAACCATATAACGATATAGGAATTGATTATTTGATGTCACGTATTAGGAAAAGTAGACTAGTTCAAATTTTCAATACTTAAAAATCATTTATACTATATACAAAAAAGTTATTAGGATTATTAAAAACAAAGAATAAAAATATTAAACAATCATGACCATACTGTTTACTTTCTTGCATAATAAATAAATATAAAAGCTCTATGATAGTATTGGAATATAGTCACTCTCATCTAGATGATTGATTATATTACTAAATTGATTAAAACTAGAAAAAAACAAATAATATCAAATAGGTTTTTTATAATTGAATTTATTCTTTGTCAATCCTTGCCTATAATCTGATTTCTCTAAAATTAACCAACTTTGATTTACTTTTATTATTTCTTCAATGGCAATTTGCGTGCTTTCTTTCATTGCTTTCATATTATCTTCTATTTTAGGGCATTCGAATAATACATCATTTAAAGTCCAAAAATTTCACTCATATATCTCGTATGCTTCTCTTAAGTTATCCGGTATTCATTTCTTACTTCTCTGTTATGGCGTGACTCGCTCTTTATTTTTTCTTCTATTTTTGAGACTTTGACATTTGTGATTTTTTGATATTCAACCATCATTTTAGTTTCTACAAAATTTGGGTTGATTTCTCTTTTTTATTGTTAGTATATAGATATATCATAAACTACTAGAGGGAAAAAATTATGCCAAGATTTTTATATGTTTTAACACATAAGGTAATTATTAGCCTTTCTTACTCCGTAAGATAAGTCATTAAGGGTAGAAGAAAAAGAAAGATAAGAAGAAACTTCACAATAACCGAATTTCATAGTGGAACGAAACAACATATATTAATCAACATAAGATTTTACAGAGATATTGCCATAATAGTACATCGGAGTCATTATATACAAGTTCCAAAAGGGGACAGTTATAACTACTTGTCCTTACATCATTAATACAAAATACATACATATATACACAACGGAATAAGATAGTAGTTAGCTAACGTTGAAGCCACCAACTCCACCTCCTCCAAAAGGCATCAGTGAGAAGCCTGGATCACTTGGCTACTGAACAAAATTTGAGTACCCAAGAGTTCTAGGGAAAGAAATAAAACTCCGGGTCAGACATCGGTCTGGTGTGAGTAAACTCAAATGACCGAATTATTACATCTAAAAAACTTCTAAAATCAAGAGTATCTCGTAAGACCACGCCGCACAAAAACATGGACTGTTTTTACCTTACTATAACCAAAACTCCTTATATAGAAATCCAGTGATATTATCATAATGTCTAGGTTTTTCAAGTAAAATAGAACATAGCTGAAATGCTTGCATCTCACATTTCAATATATTTGTGTACTACTAAAAACATACGACACTTATTAGAGAATGGATTCCATACAATGACTGGGCTACTTGGGTACCGCCTATCATAGTGCATCTCTAGATAAAATAACACCGAGGACCTCGCTTGGATCCCCTGCCAACACAAGACTAGCATACCCCTTGCTAGATAGTACTGAATAAGATCACCCTTCGGTTGGGATCAACAACCGTATCGAAGCATACATGAATTGATAATAGGGACTCAAGATAGGGATAGCCTTACCCTAATGGAAGCAACCCACTTAGCGTTGCTGCATCTCCCCTATTTTAGTCATTTTCAGTTGACGAGGCCTGAGTCTACGTTTACCTTTGTTATAGCATTGCCACTTAGAATGCTCATATTGCCTCCCATATGTCGATGCAATGTCAACACTCATCCATACAAGTCGTTCAGGAGATGAACAAACTGAAGGCATTCATAGTCCTCAACTTGGACCTTGCCTTTACTATTTTCAATTCGAACGTTTACTTTAGTTCAAAGTGGTTTTCGGATTAATATCTGATCTCACTCTCTCCAAACAAACGTTCGATAATTTAAAAGGTCAAATTATTTATAATGGACTATCCTATAATCAGGGTGTAAAGATTTACATATGGAATTACCTTTTATATGCTTAAGTTATCATGACCCGCTTATCGAAATTAACTCATTTGCATTTATTACATTTCTGAAATGCAATTGTTGTGATAAATATAAGCCGACTTACTTTTAATAAACATGTCAACGTTTTACTATAACTACTTTAATTTGTTTGGCAACTTAATGGAATGGAGAAGAGATCCTTGGTTTAAAAACAATTCATTGAGAGAAGAAGGTTGACTTAAAATAAAGAATTATTAGAGTTCAAAATGATTTAAAATAATAAATAAATCATCATTAAATCATAAATTAAAGCTTAATTAATCACACTTAAATCAAAATTTAAACCAGAATTAACTTAGTTAAGTCTTTATTAATTACTAATAATTACCCTTTACTAATCAAAAAGTAATTAAATAATTAAATCTAGTTGAATAATAATTAAACCCTATTTAGTAAATAAATAAATAAATAAATAGACTTTATTTAATAACCATTTATTATAAATTAAACCCTAATTAACAAGTATTAAATAAATAAATAACTCTTACTTAAATAATAATAATTAAATAATTAAATACTAATCGAACAATTAATTTAAAAATAATTAACCTGATTAAACAAAATTACTTAAAATAATTTCCTCTTAACTTAATTAATTATTAATTAAAATTTCTTAATTAACTACGAATGATTAGCTTAATTAATTGATTCATAAACCTTAATGACTTAACTTAATTAATTAATTAATTAATAATTATGTTTAATAAATAAATTAATTATTTAACTTTTATATTAAAAATTATTTAAGTTTTATAATATCTAATTAATTTTTAAATGGTTTTTAAAGCAACTTTAAAAGAAAACTTAAAAACTTGAAAATTGTATATTTCCAAACTTCATCCATAGCGACTATCACTATGGAGATAATAACTTAAAATTACTTTTCTAAGTTACAATCTATAACTTAATCCTTTTTACCTTTACTTCCTTTAAAACATAAAAAGAAAGGATTTGAAATCTTAAACCAAAGTTAGAAACTAAAGTGGAAACATTTTATAAATCAAAACTAGTAAACCATTTATTGTTGGAAATGGATCTCAAACCCTTTTTAACATCTCAAGTTTCTTACTTTAAACCATCTATCTGTAATCCATGCATGTATGCATAAACCAATCATTTCCATAACACATCCAAGATCACAACTTCCTAACTAAAAATATTACTTTAACCATCATTTCAATTCAAATGCTAAACCATAAGTTAGCATATACATGCACATCCAAACACTTCCATGATCCAAACAAATAATAGTACATACATATAACCATATAACGACATATATATAAAGGTTTATTCTTTCCTAAATTAAGATATTTACTCGCCTAAAATCCAACGAAACCCTTTTTCTTTTTTAAACCACTTTTGCAAAAGCTTAAGACTTCGGATCCTATGCAAAAAGGCTTGAATTTTGCGTGGAAAACTTTGAGATGTGCTTAGCTTTAGCACTATATAGTTCGGCCTCAACCATATAAGGTATGACCTTGACTTTTATTTTTTGTAGGTAGACGTGGCTTGAACTTAGAAGAGAAAGTGAAGCAGTGGAGGAAGAAGTGTTTTAAGTAAACTTGGAAATGATTTTAAAATGGAGCTCTAAGATTTTTGAATTTATAAAATATAATGAGAAGCTATGAAAGCATGCTTAAGAGCTTTAGGAAATTGTAAAGTGAAAATGAGAATGAGAAAATGTGAATTTTTTTTAGGAAATTTGCTTTTTTAAAATGTTAACAAGTGAAATTACAAAAATGCCCTTTGTACTATATACCCCTCTCTTCATTTACCACCTCACAACTCTCTGTCTCCCATGCTATTTCCGCCCCCTTATCCACCATCCTCTCTTGTTAATAAGTGAAATTACGAAAATGCCCTCTGTATTGCTCCCCCATCACTTCTTATGCCACTCACCCCTCCTTTCTCCCATGCAATTTTCGCCCTTTCCTCCCCGTTAGCCACCATCCTATCTTGTCGATGCTAACATAATTATGGTCATTTTGTACTTAACATTGGAAGATGAATCTTAATATTATATATATTTTTTATATTTAAAACATTGTCTTATCATATATATATATATATATATATATATATATATATATATATATGCATCCTAAATGTACATACATGTACACAACTATTCAAACATGACTAAAATGATTTATAAATGTGTGTATGTGTGTTAAAAAGTGTTATAACATTTTCGATAACTTTTAACCGACGAAAAATCAAAAATTCAAAACACGACTTCCGGTCACATTTTCAGTCTTTCTTCAAACTAATTATTTTTGTAAACAAGATTTAAAAATGATTTCATCGTCATTTGTTATTATTTATAAGGAGTTTATTTTATTTATAAAATCCATTAATTAATTATTAGAATTATATTTAAATATCCATAATTAAAGTGATCAAATTCTGGGCCATTACACTCTTCCCTCCCTAAAGGAATTTCATCCTCGAAATTAGAACATAAGAAGACAACTCAAATACATGAAAAGCTATATATTCATATCATAAGGCACATACAAAAGACATACACTAAACATCCATAGCAAACAATGCTTAAACTATACATACAACAACTAGCTATCCTAACATTAACTCAGGATAGGCCTCCTTCACATGATCTACAGTCTCCAACGTGCAGTCTCTAGGATCCTCACTCCTGTGAGTTTTAACTAACCACACTACCTTATTGCGCAACCGCTTCTCATCTTGATCTACAATATAGACTGAATGTCTAACCACTATCAATTCTGGCTCCACTTCTAAATCCTCCTGCTCATAAGGCTGTATAATCAAGGTCGGATCATGCACAAATTACTTTAAATGCGGCACATTGAATACATTATGAACACCTACCAATCTCTTCGGCAACTCAACCTTATAAGCAAGAGACCCAATCCTTTCAAGAATAGGAAAGGTACAATATATCTTGGAGGGAACTTCCCAGCTTTTCCAAATCTAACAGCTCCTCTCATCGGTGAAATCTTAACAAACACAAGATCTCCAACATCAAATTCCAAGTCTCTTCGCCTCATACCAGTATAACTTTATTACCGATCTTGGGCTGCCTTCATCCTTTTATTAATCAATGCAACTTTTTCAATCGTCTCTAGAATCATATCTGGCTCAAGCAATAGACAATCTCCAGACTCTACCAAACAGGCTGGTGATTTGCATAGCCTTCCATAAAGAGCTTCATAAGGTGCCATATCGATGCTTTCTTAGAAGCTTTTGTTGTAGGAGAATTCCACTAGATGCAGATGATCTTCGCAAGATCCTCTAAAATCCAAGATGCATGCCCTCGACATATCCTCCAAGATGCGGTTAACCCACTCAGTTTGTTCGTAGGTTTGAGGGTGTTGGGCAGTGCTCAGACTCTGCTTCGTTCCTAATGCAACTTCCAAGGCTTCCTAGAACTGACTTGTAAATATAAGATCTCGATCGCTTACTATACTCATTAGGACTCCATGTAGTCAAACTACCTCCATCATATAAATCTTCACTAATGAAGCTGCAGTTCTAGTTAGCATGACTGGAATAAAATAAGCACTCTTAGTTAACCAGTCCACAATAACCCATATTCCTTCATTTCCTTTTATAGTTTTAGGTAAATCATCGTTTAAATCCATCGATATCATCTCCCATTTCCAATTTGGGATTTCCCAAGGTTGAAGTAATCCAGCAGGATTCCCTTTGATTTACTGACAGCTCGCATACCTGCTTATAAAGATAAAGATATCCTACTTCATTCCTAGCCACAGAATACTCTTTTCATATCCTTTTACATCTTACGAACTCCAGGATGTATACTTAACTTAGATTTGTAGCACTCTAATAAAACTTCTTATCTTAGTCTGTCCATTTTTGGAATGAATAATCGTTTATTCATCCTTAAAGTCCCTTGACCATCTATCTCAAAATACGAACAACGACCCTTCTTAATTCCTTGAATTAATTCTTTTAGAATTTTGTCCTTCCTTCTATTGCTCACAATCTTTTCCTGAAGAGTCGAGGATACCTCAAAGATAGCTAAGACTACATTCCCAGTTAAATCGTCTGACACCATATTAGCCTTCCCTGGATTATAAAGGATATCCAAGTTGTAGAACGCAAGAAACTCTAACCAACTTTGTTGTCTCAGGTTCAAATCCTTCTAAGTAAAAAGATAATCCAAGGATTTATGATCTATGAAGAGCTCGAATTTTTCACCTAATTAAAGAAAGAAATCTACTCCTAGAATCTCTAAAGATTAGAAAGAAACTAAAGAAGTGATAGAAGGATCATTAACCAACAAGTAGTGCCTCCACATTTTCAATGCAAAGACAATAGCTAGCAACTTTAGCTCATGCGTAGCATAATTCTTCTCATAAGGCTTCAATTGCCTGCTTGCATACATAATCACTCTACCATGATACATCAAAACAATGCCTAGTCCTACTCCACAAACATTTATGTAAACCGTGAATCCACTATTTCCATTTGGAACAGCCAAAACTGGTGCACCGCTCAATTTCTTCTTCAAGTTCAGAAATGCTTCTTCACACTTTAGAGTCAAAACAAACTTCTCCCCCTTCTTAATTAGCTTTGCTAAATAGGAGGAAATCTTAGAATAATCTTGAATAAACCTCATATAGTATCCTGCCAAACCTTAGAAACTACGAACCTCAGTAGAAGTCCACGGTTGCTTCCACTCCTGAACAACCTCCACTTTTACTGGGTCCATCAAAATGCCATCTCCCGATACAATGTACCCTTAAAACCTTACCTCTGTTTTCTAAATATGGAACTTAGAAAACTTTGCCTTGAGGATATGTCTCATTAATGTTTTCAACACCACTTCCAAATAATATTTATGCTCCTCCTTGGATTTGGAATAGATAAGAACGTCGTCAATGAAAAATAACATAAACTTATTAAGAACATCTCTAAAATTATGACTCATTAAATCAATAAAATAAGCTGGTGCATTGGTTAGCCCTAAAGGCATAACTAACTACTCAAAGAAACAATCAAGGCCCCTAAATACAGTAAGGGTATACTATCTTCAACAACCCTCAACTGATGAAATCCAGTAGCTAGATCCATTTGAGAAAATACTGTAGCTCCATGAAGTTGGTAAAAAAGATCATCGATGCGGGGTAAGAGACACTTGTTTCTGATGGTTAGCTTATTCAACTCCCTATAATCCACGTACAACCTTCCATCAGACTTAGCCGCAAACACCATAGCAGACCTCCAACTCGAACGACTGGGTATCTCCTTGACAAATATGGATTTGACTTACGAACTCCTCCACCACTCCCACCTCCCTCCCCCTCCCCCCTGGAGCCATCCTTCGCTTTGGGTGATCCGCAGGCCTTGCACCAGGGAATAAATCAATGCAGAACTCTATCTCTCAGTGCGGGGGTAAACTATTAACCTCCTTAACTACGTTGGGAAAATTATAAACAACTTCAATAGACCCTAAATTTTCTTGGAATGCTTCTAGAGCATATAAGAAACTACACATATGGATATCGGGTTCCTTACATTATACTTTAGCAACTCCTCCCAAATTGGTTACTAATGATATAATTCTTTCATTACAATCTAAAACAGCTCTATATTTCGATAACCAATCCATACCAAAAATAATGTCA
Organism: Allium cepa; assembly: GCA_030765085.1. NCBI lineage: Eukaryota > Viridiplantae > Streptophyta > Magnoliopsida > Asparagales > Amaryllidaceae > Allium > Allium cepa. The sequence continues at coordinate 530,939,727 of CM060928.1, read as the reverse complement.
AATCCTTTAAAGTCCAAGACATATGGATCGCTTGAAAAGTGATGAGAAAGGTAGGAAATTGGCACGTTCTCGCAAATCATATTTAAATTGGTTACTCCGCCTATGGGGTAAGATACAAACATTGGGTTTTCTACAATACTCAGGATAAGATGAAATTTATCCACTGATTCTAAAGAGATAAAACCATGAGAGGCATCAGTATCCAATAATGCTCGAATAAAAATACCATTACTTAATATGGTACCTTTAAGGATGCCTTTTCCCTTCACATCAATTGAAGTAGACAGTTCATTCTTAATAGCGTACAGCTTGGGCTGCTGCACCTTCTTTATGAGTGGTCGGGTTGATGATAATTAAAACAAAGAGTCTTCTGGACCATTGGAGAGGTGGGTCCACTTTGCAACTTTGGAACTTCACAATTCGAACAATATCTGCCAATATGTCCTTTATGCTTGCAAATATAACAACTACTATCTTTAGGCTTGCCTCCGTGACCTTCTCCCTACTTCCCTTTTCCTTGATTCTTCCAGTTCGGATCGAACTTCCTCTTGTTAAACCACTCCCACCAGTATTTCCTCTAGGTGCAACTGGAGTAGGCTTCTTCCTTTCCAAGGTCTCGTACCTTAGAGCCATTTCAACTAAATCCACAAAAGAACCTTTGATATGAGCAGTCCTCTTCTCATGAATACTTTCCCTCATGCCCATAACGAACATGTCGTTTTTCTTCAATGGGGTATTGATCAATTCTGGTCTAAAACATGATAGCATGTTGAACTTTGTCTCATATTCTACTACAGACAGATTCCTCTGCTTTAAGTCCATGAAGTTCATGTACATCGTAGTCCTTCCAGCTGTAGGTAGGAAATGATCCTGAAATTCTTCTCTAAATCGAACCTACAAAAACTCTTCTGTTCATCTGATAAGCCAAGACCTTGAAAAATATTTTCGTAAGATCGCAACCAAGCTTGCACTTCCATGATAGACTCGGTTCCTTTAAATGGTTACCCCCTAGACTGGTGTAATCCTTGCGTGATGTTGCGAAATTCACTCTTTGATCCTTTATTGTTGCCCTTTTAACAATCCGAACTGCTCTAAGATTTGGGGTTCGACCGTTTGTAGTAGTAGTGCTACCTACTCCCCTACCTCTTTCCACTGTTACGCATGTCTTACTACCGGGACATAGTAAGATAACTCTTACTATACTTAGATCAGATAATTTTAAAGGAATGACACTAACCAAAACTATCAAAGTTGATCTAACTATCCGGAATATATATATATATATAAGTATACAAATAAAAATTTAAAAATATGCTCTCTCGGAGTTGACCCTAACCCAAAGCCTAGGTGTTCGTTTAACTTGGTTCTGATACTAAATGTAACGAACCGCCTTTCTTACTCCAAAAGATGAGTCATTAAGGGTAGAAGAAAAGAAAAGATAAGAAGTAGAAACTTCACAATCACATAATCTCACAATGGAATGAAACAACATATATTAAGCAACACAAGATTTTACAGAGTTACTGCCATAATAGTACATCAGAGTCATTATAGTACAAGTTCTAAAACGGGATAGTTATAACTACCTGTCCTTACATCACTAATAAAAAATACATACATATATACACAGTGGAATAAGGTAGTAGTTAGCTAATGTTGAAGCCACCTGCTCCAGCTCCTATAAAATGCAATCGTAAGAAAGCTGGATCACTTGGCCACTCATAAAAAATTTAGTGCCCAAGAGTTTTAGGGAAAGAAATAAAATTCAAGGTCAGACATGGGTCTAGTGTAAGTGAACTCAAACAACTGAATTATTATTTTTAAAACACTTTTAAATCAAGGGTATCTCATAAGACCATGCCACACATAAACACGGAAGGATTTTTACCTCATGATAACCAAAATGCCTTATATAGAAATCCGGTGATATTATCATAATGTCTATGGTTTTCAAGTAAAATAGAACATAGTTGAAATGCTTGCATCTCACATTTCAACATATTTATGTACAACTGCAAACGTACGACACTTATTGGACAATGGATTCCATACAACGATTGGGCTACTAAGCTCCCATCACGATGCATCTGTAGATAAAATAATGTCGAGGACCTCGCCTGGATCCCCTACCAACATAAGATCGACCTACCTTTGTTGGATAGTACCGAATGATCAGCAACGTATCGAAGCATACACGAATTGATAATAAGGACTCTAGATAGGAATAAACGTACCCTAATGGGAGCAACCAACTTAGCCTTGTTGCATCTCCCCTATTTTAGTCATTCTTGGTTGATGAGGTCGGAGGCTCATTTACCTTTGTTATAGCATTTCCACTTGGAATGCTTTCATTGCCTTCAATATACTGACGCAATTTTAGCACTCATCCATACAAGTCATTTGGAAGATGAACTAACCGAAGGCACTTCATAGTCTTCATCTTGGACCTTGCCTTTACTATTTCCAATTCGAACGTTTACGTAAGTTTGAAGTGGTTTTCGGATTAATATCCAATCCTAGTCTCTCCAAATCAACATTTGATAAGTCAAAAGGTCAAATTGTTTATAGTGGACAATCCTACTATCAGGGTATAAATATTTACATATGGAATTACATTCCATATGCTTAGTTATCATGACCCGCTTATCGAAATTAACTCCCTTGCATTTATCACGTTTCCGAAATGTGGTCTTTGTGATAAGTGCAAATCGACTTACTTTCAATAAACATGTCAACGTTTTACTATAACTACTTTGGCTATTTAATGGCATGGACAAAAGATCCATGGTTTAAAAACAATTCATTAAGAGAAGAAGGTTGATTTAAAATAAAGAATTGTTGGAGTTTAAAATGATTTAAAATAATAATAAAAATCATCATTAAATCATAAATTAAAGCTTAATTAATCCTTAATGAATCATACTTAAATCAAAATTTGAACACTAATTATTCTTACTTAATTCTAAATAAATTACTAATAATACCCTTTATTAATCAAAAATTAATTAAATATTTAAACTCTAGTTGAATAATAATTAAACCCTAATTAGTAAATAAATAAATAATTAGACTTTATTTAATAACCATTTATTATAAATTAAACATAAATTAATAATTATTTAAGTGAATAAATAACTCCTAATTAAATAATAATTAATTAAATTGTTAAGTACTAATCAAATAATTAATTTAAAAATAATTTATTTGATTAAACGAAATTAATCAAAATAATTACCTGTTAACTTAATTAATCATTAAATAAAACTTCTTAATTAACTAAAAATGATTAACTTAATTAGTTTATTCTTAAACTCTAATTACTTAACTTAATTAATTAGCAATTATTTTTAATAAATTAATTAACTAATTAACTCATAAAATTAAAAGTTAATTAAGTTTTATAATATCTAACTGAGTTTGAAATAGTTTTCAAGACAATTTTAAAAGAAAACTTAAAAACTTGAAAATCATATATTTTCGAACTACATTCATTGTGGCTATCGGTATGGAGGTAATAACTTAGAATTACTTTTCTAAGTTACCATTTAAAAGTTCATTCTTTTTACCTTTACTTCCTTTAAGTCACAAAAAGAAAGGATTTGAAATTTTGAACCAAAGTTAGAAACTAAAATGGAAACATTTTATAAATCAAAGCTAGTAAACCATTGAAATGGATCTCAAGCCCTTTTTAACATCTCAACTTTTTAAATCTAAACCATCTATTTGTAATCCATGCATTTATGCGTAAGCCAATCATTTCCATAGCACATCCAAGATCACAACTTTTTTATCAAACATATTACTTTAATGATCAATTCATGTCAAACGCTAAACTATAAGTTAGCATATACATACACATCCAAACACTTCCATAATCTAAACAAACAATAGTACATACATTTAACCATATAACAACATATATAAGGTATATTATTTCCAAAATCTAGATATTTACTCACCAAAATCCAATGATACCCTTTTCCTTTTTTAAAAAAACTTTTGCAAAAGATTAAGAATTCAAATCCTATGGAAAAAGGCTTGAACTTTGCTTGGAAAATTTAGAGATGTGCTTATCTTTAGCACTATATGGTTTGGTCTCAACCATATAAGGGTAGGGCCTTGAATTTTTTTTAGGTAGACGTGGCTTGAACTTAGAACGGAAAGTGAAGTAGTAGAGGAAGATGTGTTTTTAGCAAACTTGGAAGTGATTTTAAAATGGAACTCTATGATTTTTGAATTACTAAAATATAATGAAAAGCCATGAAAGTATACTTAAGAGCATTAGGAAATTGTAAAGTGAAAAGGAGAATAAGAAAATATGAAAATAAAATTATTAAATTTTCTTTTATAAAATGTGAATAAGTGAAATTACGAAAATGCCCTCTGTACTGTTCCCCCCTCACTTATTATGCCACTCACCCCTCCTTTCTCCTAAGCAATTTTCGCCCTTTCCTCCCCCTTATCCACCATCATATCTTGTCAATGCCAACATAATTATGGTCATTTTTTACTTAACGTTGGAAGAAGAATCTTGATATTATATATATTTTTTATTTTTAAAACAAAATCTTATCATATATATATATGCATCCTTAAGTGTGCATACATGTGCACAACTATTCAAACATGATTAAAATGATTTATAAATGTGTGTTATAAAGTGTTACGACATTTTCGGCTACCTTTAGCCGAAGAAAAGTCGAAAATTCGGAAAATGACTTCCGGTCACATTTTCAATCTTTCTTCGAACTAATTATTTTTGTAAATAAAATTTGAAAATGGTTTCACTATCATTTGTGATTATTTAAATGTAGTATGTTTTAGTTATAAAATCCATTAATTTATTATTAGAATTATATTTAAATATCCATATTTAAAGTGATCAAATTATGGGTCGTTACACATAGAAAGTTTAAAAAACTGTGGAAACCGTCGCTTTTGTTAGGAAATAAACTACTAGCCATTAAAAACTCTAATCATAATCACTACTAGAAAAACATTTAATTTTCAGTGAAAATCGACTTCGCTTTGCCCGACGCATTGTTCATAGTGCGGTGGAAATTCATACCTTATTGCAAAGGCATTAACAATTCATAGTTAATTGGCCATGCTTTTAAGACAATCCATATTATCATCCATGCCAAAATTTGTGCCATATATTGTCTAAAATTCCCTGCATTTGGATTTTTTTTTAAAAATAATATCTTTTTTTGAGAATTTTTTTCTTCAAAAAACAGTGCTTGGCTTTGATACATGATTAAAATTTCGTTTAGCAACATTTTCTTTAATCAAGTGTTTCTACAATAAATTGTATACTATTTTAAAATTGAAATTATATTTATATATTGCTATGAAATTAATGCAAGGATGCTGTAAATGGTGATAATTCGTACTTTATCTTAGTGCAACTCTCACCTACATAACTACCATTCTTAGGTTTAGTTAGTACATTAATAATCTTAGGTTCAGTTGGTGCATTAACAAGAACACCCATCTTGTGAAAAGACAGATATCGTGAAACATAATTCAATTTGATCCTTGATGAGTAATGTTATATATATAAATTTATATATGTATGTAATCCAAAAACTGTTTAACTCAATTTGATCCTTGATTTTTACTCATGTTTCTCTTATCCATTAATTAAATTATACGCATATTAAATTTGAATTTTAATTAATAAGGAATTTTGCAATAATTAATAATCTAAAAATTGAATTAGACTAAACAAAGGAATAAACGAAGCTAAGAAATTATAAGTATTCCCAATCCCATTTCGACAATTTTTATTCCGTGTATATGAGTTATTTGCATTGGAAAGACGTCGAGAATGCTTATACCTACCCATGACATTCTAAACACGAAATCCCCTATTCCCTTTCGAATACTGCCAGATCACCCTCACTTTCTTCCCTAATTAAAAACCATATTTCCTTAAATAAAAAAGATCTTATGCATTGTGCCACCTCCCCCTTCACCATATAACCTCCAGCAGCTAACACCTCATTCAAGCATCGACCAACATCTAACACCACCTTGGAACACACAGACTCATAACTCTATGGTAATAAATTTACACTTTCATTAAGTGATCTCCGCGATAAGATCGTCACTTTTATTGTAAATAAACAAGTTGCTAAGTCCTATTTTGAGATATATATTTGACTTTTTTTTAAATTTATATCTCAAAGGAAAATTACTAAAATATGAATTATGACTCAAATCATAAAATATATTTAGCAAAAGTAAAATATTAATACAATTATCCACGGGTGCAGCGCAGTGGAAAGGATGCTTGGGTTCTGGTAAAAAGACCCAAGTTTGATTCCTGCCATGCGCTTCCCCATCCTATATAAATTTACCGGGGGATATAGGAGCTTGGATCAGCGGACGACTTTACTATACCCTCTTCAGGAGTTTACCAGCCTGCCGGGTTCTCCTGGGTATTCAAAAAAAAATATTAATATAATTACAAGGCCCACTCAAATGTCCATTTTGTTAGAAATATTTTACAGTATATCATTATTCCAAGGGACTAGTCCTTTTCTTTTATATGTACTAGTCCCTCTTTTTCGATCAATAACTGTCCGCATTTCAGATCGCTTGCATCTTAGCATAATGCTTTACACCCACTCCTTGCGGTCCACCAGTTGGACTCGTGTCTTTATACTAGAGCTTTTGTTTTATCATTTTTTTATGCTATATCCTTAATAGATAATTGGTTACTCCCTGCTCTCCTGAATTGAAATAAGAGAGATAGAAAGAATCAGTAAGAATTTGGAACTAACAAACTCTAGAAATATGAAATTTCCTTTGATTCAAGATTAAAAGGTCGCAGTTCCAAGATTTTGAGATAGTAGTAGAGGACACACTAAAAATAGTGATGGTAATCCTTAATTTAAATTCTCTCAAAAACAATAAATGAATTAGCAAGTGCATGCATGAGTCTACTTTATTTTTTTCTTTGAGTAAGCAACCAATTAGAGCGTTTGTAGTTAAAGTGGATATCATAGAAGTTCAAAGGGCTATAGTAGGAATAAAGCTAGGATATATCTAAAAATAGAGGAGGCGCATAAACCTTTATTGGAGATTAAATCAAATCTCCAAAGATGATTTATTCTCATTCCAACAACATTTATATAGAGAAAAGAAAAATTATTCACTCTTATATAATAGAATAAAAAAATATCATGATCTATGCAGTTTAGACTCTATGAATATAAGAAGGTTCTAATTTATTTTAAGCGCTTAGGACTTTAACATAGACCTATACCCAAAATTTGTTGATCTAGATTATAAGAGAACTGGCCAAATAAACATTTTATATTTTAGTTGTTAAAGCATATACTAAAAGCCCTTATTTAGCTAGCATAGTGGAATATAGTGAGGCTTTAAGCGGACCTACTATTTAATAGCACTAAGTTGAAAAGGTGTAGCGATCAAAGTGCACTAAGTGTTTTAGTTGGGCATTAGTGAGGCTTTAGTGGGTCTTTAACTACGTAGGACAGAGTCACAAATTGACTTTCCCTCATAAACCTTCACTTCATCTTTGTTAGCTAGCCTTACATGTCTTTTGACTCAGAAAAGTAGTGAAATTATACTTTATTATTGTAAGGATTCTTAATTCATGTGCTATATGCAAGGGATTATGTTGCTATAAATAGAAACTAAGTCAAGTGTTACCGATGTACACTAATCAATGTTCCATTATATGGTTACTGGTTGGCATCTATTTTAATTCGTAGATACGAGAGATTCTCTCTCAAAACAGAAGAGCAAAACAACCTTCTGAACTTTGGGCTTACCAAATTGGCTTTCCTACCACTAATCTTCAACTGTTGGTCAAGTTGATGGCCCTTCAAAAGCATAAACCTTTATTTGCTTCAGCTACGAGCAGTCCCTCTTCTTAAGGCCAGGCTTATTACAGTTGACACGCTTGCCATATCCATATTCCCAAGCTATGTACGCATAGTCGAATAATAGTGTAACAACCCAGAATTTAATCGCTAAATAAACGAATATTTAAATATATTATAAAAATAAATAAATGGATTTTTGTTGACAAATAATTATTTTAAATATTTACCGATGATGGAAAAATCGTTTTCAATTTTTTTACCAATATATATATATATATATATATATATAGTTTAGAAAAAATAGAAAATGTGACTAGAGATGTTTTCTGAAATCTTGATATTTCATTAGTTAAAAGTTATCCAAAATGTCATAGCACTATTGTAAACACATATGCGCATACTACAAACTATCTTAATATGAAGTTTACATGTATATATGCATGTATATATTTTCTTGGTTAAGTGTAATATATATAATATAAAAGGAGATTTTATCAATAAAATAACATATAAAAATATTTTTCTCAACAAAAAGGACATGGGTGCATGGCATGAATAGTTACATGGTGGGGGGTACATGGAGAGGGTGGAAATCATAGGAGGGAGATGAGAGCGCACGCATGTGTGTATATTTAATTCAAAGCACTGTACGCATTTGAAATATTCTCCTAAGCTTATAAATACCCATTTCCTTTCATACTTCTCATTTTACAATCCATTTCTTCATTCTAAAATTTCCTAAGAGCAAGATCCTAAGTTGGTTCAAAGTTTTAGTTGAAGTTAGTCTTGAGCTAGTAAATTTACGATGAGTAAAAATCTTAATTTTTGAAAAGAAATCAACTTGTTTTTGATGAACTATATGTTGCAAAAATATAATGTTTGTTGTGTCGAAATTTCATGTTCTTGGATGATATATGATTGCAAGTTGGTAGATGGTGTAGATTTGTGATTTGGATAATATGTTATATGTTTGGATATGGTTATGCTATGTTGGTTTATGATATGATGGTAGTACTATTTGTGAAACAAAAACCAAGTATGGATGAAGTGGTTATGAAACTAACACTTTAAATAATCGTAAAAAGACTTGAGATCCGATGGAAAAAGAAAATATTGTTTTCTAGTTTTGGCTCTTGAAAACGTTTTCCAAGTTTATATCCTGTGTTTTAAGTTTTTTTCAAACTCTTCGATTAAGTTTTCAAATATGTCAGAGTTAGAGTTAAATTGAGATTTCCATTTGGAAATCAATTCTAGCGAAATCCGCTCAGAGCGATAGTCGCTATGGATGCAGTTTGGGAAAATTTACGATTTCAAGTTTTAAAGTGTTTTCTTTTGGATTGCTTTCAAAAATCTTTTCAAACGAATTAAGTAAATCAAAAGTTTAAGTTTTATTATTTAATAATTTACTTATTTAACTTATCAATTAGGTAATTATTATTTAATTAATTAATAAAGTAATTAGGTTATTATAGTTTAAGAAATTATTAACCAAGTTAATTATTTTTAATTAAGGAGGTTTCAATTAATGATTAATTAAGATAAAATAAAATTAATTTTATTTAATCAAGTTTATTTATTGTAATTTATTATTTAATAAGAGTCATTATTTAATAAGAGTTATTATTTAAATTAAAGGTCAATTATTCACTTAGTTATTACTTAATTAGGGTTTAATTTTAAATGAATGTTATTTAATTAGAGTTGAAGTATAAACAAATTTTTAGTTAATTAAGGTTTAAATTTGATTAATTTTGATTTAATGAAGATTTATTAAACTCTAACTAAGTTTTTAACTTATGATTTAATTAAAGTTTATTATTTATAAGAATTGTCTTAAAACACTACTAGTTATTTATTTTAAACCAATTTCCTAAAGTAAATTATTTTTAAACTAGAGGATCTCTTGTCCATGCTATTAAGTAGCCAAATGAATTAAATTAGTAATAGTAAAACGTTGACACGTTTTATTGGAAGTAAGTCGACTTGTATTTATCGTAAATACCACATACGAGAACGTGATGAATACAAGGGAGTTAATTTTGATAATCGAGTTGTGATAATCTGAGCATATGGAACATATGTTCATATGTAAATCCATACACCCTAGTAGTGGAGTGGTCCACTATAAACAACTTAACCCTTTAAATTATTGAACATTTGTTTGAAGAGACAAGAATTGGATAACAGTTATTATCTGAAAACTACTTCGAACCAACGTAAGCATTCAAATTGGAAATATTAAAGTTAAGGTCCAAGATGAAGGCTTTGAAATGAAAGGGCTATTCGCTACTAATCCTGAGAGTGATTCCAAAATGGGTATAGTTGAAGTAGTTCCTTTGATTCATTCATTTGTTGATTGACTTGTATGGATGAGTGCTGACATTATGTCAACATCTGAAAGGCAATGTTTGCATTCCAAGTGGCAGTGCTACAGTAAAGATAAACGTAGCCTCATGCCTCATTAATAGGGAATGACTAAAAAAGGGGTTATGCAGCAAGGCTAAGTGGGTTGCTCCCATTAGGGTAAGATCACCCTTACATAGAGTCCTTACTATCGACTCATGTATGCTTCGGTGTCGTTGTTGATCCCAACTGAGGTGTGATCATATTCGGTACTATCTAGCAAATGGTAGGTCGGTCTTGTGTTAGCAAGGAATCTTGGCGATGTCCTCAATGTTATTTTATCTAGAGGTGCACCGTGATGGGCGGTACCCCAATAGCCCAGTCATTGATGGAATCCATTTCCTAAAAAGTGTCGTACGGATTTAGTTATACACAATATTTTGAAATGTGAGATGCAAGCGGTTTAGCTATGTTCTATTTCACTTGAAAATCCTATACATTATTATAGTATCACTGGATTTCTATATAAAGTTTTTTGGTTATTGTAAGGTAAAAACCCATCCATGTTTTGTGAGGCGAGGTCTTACAAGATGCCTTTGATTATAAAGGGGTTTTAAAAGTAATAATTAAGTTATTTTGAGTTTACCCACATCAAACCCATGGCCGAGCTAGAGTTCTATTTTCTTTTCCTAAAACTCTTGGGTACTTAAATTTTTATGAGTAGCCAAGTGATCTAGGTTTCTTACGATTGCATTTTGTAGGAGATAGAGCAGGTGGCTTCAACGTTAGCTAGTTATTATCTTATTCCACTGTATTTATGTATGATCTATGTATTTTTATGGGCATGTAGTTATAACTGTCCAGTTAAAGGTTGTAATGTAATGACTCTGATGTATTATTATTATGGAAATGACTAGGTATAACTTTATTTTATCTATTATATACATATCTGGTGCATTTTGAGATTCTATGATTGTGTAGTTTCTTCTTATCTTTTATTTTATTTTCCCCCTAATGGCTCGTCTTTTGGAGTAAGAAAGGCGGTTTGTTACATTTGGTATCAGAGCTTAGGTTAAGCGAATGCCTAGGTTTTGGGTTAGGTTAACTTCGAGAGTTCGTATTTATAATTTTTATTCGTATACCTATACATACATACATACATACATACATATCTGATATATAGATCGTCTTGATAGGTTTGATTAGTACCCTTCTTTCTAGACTTATCTCATTCAAGTATTCTAAAGTTTATCTCACATGTCCAGGTAGTAAGACATGAGTAATAGAGGCAGACGAGGTAGGGGAGTGAGTAGCACTATGGCCATAAATGGTGGAACCCTAAATTCGTGAGGAGTTTGGATTATTGAGGAGGCATCACCAGAGCAGCCAAGAGTGAATTTCACGATCTTATGCAAGGATTACACCAATCTAGAAGTTAAACCATTTAAAGGAATTGAACTTATTGTGGAAGTGCAAGCTTGGTTTCGATCTTGTGAAAAGATTTTTAAGGGTCTCAACTTATCAGGTAACAGAAAAGGTTTTTAGCAACATGGCAACTACAAGAGGAGGAATTAACTTGGTAGGACTCCCTTACTGTAAATATTCCAGAAGAAGAGTTTTCGTATGCCCGATTTAAAGAAGTTTTTGAGGACCAATTTGTACCAATAGCAGGAAAGACCAGGATGTATAGGAACTTCATGGATTTGAAGTAAGGGGTCTATCTCTAGCAGAATATGATATAAAGTTCAACGAGCTATCTTATTTTGGACTGGAATTGCTCAATACCCCATTAAAGAAAAATGAGATGTCTGTTTTGGGTATGAGAGAAGAGTACCACGAGAGAATGAATGGTCACGTTAAGAGTACTTTTATGGATTTAGTTGATAGGCTCTAAGGCATGAGGCCATGGAAAAGAAGAAGCCTACTCTAGTAGCATCTAGGGGAAATACCAGTGGAAACAGTTCTAACAAGAGAAAGTTTAATACTAATTGGAAGAAGCAAGGAAGAGGGAAGGGGGAGGAGATCAAGAAGGCAAGCCTAATGTAACAACCCTAGATTTTGCTTATATTTTTAAATTGACTTTATTTTTATTTTAAGTTATTTTAAATTTGTTTTATTTCAAACATTTCATTTTTAAATATAAATGATGATTATTAAGTGACTTATAGTTCAAACTAGTATAATTTGAATATTTTACTGTAAAGTGAATTTCTGGTCAAACTGTTCAAACTTTGACTTTCAAACTTCAAATTTAAATTATTTTAAATCTTAAATTTTATCTTTTATTATTAAAATAGATGTAATAACTTGAACACTGCTTTTCGTTTCGTTGAAAACGGAGTTAAACTGTAAAAGTTATGTACATTTCAATTTTGAGTGTAATTTGATTTATTTAACAATTTTGTCTATTTTTAATTATATAAATTATATTTTCTTTGTCATATTTTTATTTTAATATGTTTTTTATGTATATTTTTGTCTTTTAATATTTTTGAAGTGATAATATAATTTTTCTAAAGTTTACTTGAATTTATTTCAATTTTTAAAGCCTAGTTTGCAATTTTGAGCCATTTTCTTAATTTAAATTGTATTTAATTAAAATTTATATATTCATTTGTGAATGCATTTTATTTTTATGTTATTATCTTTGTTATAAATATTTTTACAATTCCATATAAATTTTCCAAAGTTCATTCTGTTTATTTTCCATTTTTCTAGACTAGTTTGCAATTTTGTGCTATTTTCTTATACTTTTACCTTATATAATTAATAAATATTTATATATATTTTATATTTTGTTATTTTTTCGAATTTGTGACTAAAATAATTATTATTTTCAGTAATTTAAACAAATATAAATAAATTAATGGTAATTTGAAAAGATTTTGACTTTTGACTTTCCCATGGCTCTTTATCTTCCACCTTTTCACATTTAGCCTAACTTTTCATTTATTTTGGCAATAACTATCCACATATTCAGCCGACCACTTCTCCCAACTTTTTTTTCACGTGAATAAACTTCTCATCTCTCAAAAAAATTCGGCAGATTTGGTAATCAATCTCTTCTTTTTCTTGTTTTGTTTGATTTTCTATGTTGTTTTGTTCTTGTTCTCAACTAGATTTGATCGGCCCCACCTACTCCAGCAGCTAGGCTGACCCCACCACCACCTACTCCAACCATCACTGCCTCCAAATCACCACCACCCCAGGCCGAGAACCCTATGGCAAGAGATCCACCACCAAATGTCACAAACCATCACCTTTGTGCTCAATCTAGCCTAGTTTTGTTCCAACACCTCCACCTTCCTTTTGCCACCACTTCCACCACCACCACCAGCCCGGATCTGACCAGTACCGTCCGCCACATCATCCACCACCACCTGGACCTCTGACCATACCCCTAGAGCCTCTGGCCGAACCATATATAGCATAGAAATGTTGATATTTGCCCTGTATTTGCCTTGTAGTGATTCTATGTTACACCTATACTTCTCCACACCATCAACCAGGCTAGGCCGACCCTATAGGGACCCAAACCAGACCTTAATCCATGCCTCGGCTGTGCTATTTTAGTTCATAACTGAAGTATGTGAAGTTGAGAACAAGTGCAAAGCATTTATCTTTGTTTTAGGCTTTGATTCCTAGTGTTGTTTAGTGTAATTTAGCTTTGAAAACTTATGTATTTTGAATTGTTTTGTTTATATGTATACAAGGCAATTATATTTGGCTCTCCACTCTCAAATCATATTCGAGTTGTCGTGTAACGACCCGGAATTTTGGGCAATATCGATTTAATAGTCTGCAATAATAATTTAATTGATTTGATAATTTTCTTTATAATTTTAGTTTAAATTGGTAAATGTAATCTTTAAAGGTTAGTAAATTTTTAATCTGGCAAAATTTGATAAGAATTGTTTTTCAAAGCTAATGAAATTTTATTCTATTTATAATATATATGTTTGATATATATTGTGAATGGGAATATCTTTTGTTTTAAATTAAAAATTGAATTTTCAAATTGTAATATATGTAAGCGTATGTTATAATTTGATATTGTTTTGAAAATTTAATTTAATCAATTAATAATTTATGTATGAATGAATATTGCAATTTTAAAGTTTTGTTTTAAATTCAATAAGATTTTTCAAAAGATAATTTAGTTTAATTCAATTGTTCCAAATATAAGATTGTCATTTATTTTTAAATAGGATAGTTTAAAAAGGTTTTAAACAAAGTTTTGCTTTGTCTTTCTTTTAAAGTATTTAAAATATGATAGTTTGAAAAGAATTTAAACAAGCTTTGTTTTTATTTCTTTTATAATGCTTAAATTTTAAATGATTTTAAATGTTTAGGTATAATGTTTAGATTTTAAATACATGTATAAGATTATATTTATATTATAATTAGTTTAGGATATTTTCTTTAAAAAGTAAACTTACTTATATACATGTAAGTATTTATCAATAAAGTAAGTAAATATATAAGTTTATATTTACATTTAAAATTAAATAAAATTCAATTTAAAAATACTCTATGACATGTGTATTCATATTAACATATCATTAATAACACTTGCAAGCTTTTAAAAATAGGTTAGTGACATTTGTTCAAATTAATAACAAGTGGCAACATATTTTTAATAAATGATTAAAGAAGAAAATTAATTTTTCTCAAACACTTTCACTCTTTGTTTTCTTTTCCACATTCTTTCAAAACTAATGGCAACCTGAAAGTAAAAGTAAAAGTAAAAAAAAAAATCAAAAGCAAGTGGAAATCTGCAAAATAAGTGCTGCAATTTCAAACTGCAAATGCTAATCAACTTCAATCTAACTGCAACTAATGGAGGTTCTTCAAATCTGCATATGCAAATGAATTCAACCTGCAATTTCAAAGGGATCAAGATTCAAGCTGAATTCAATTAAAACCTGCAAGTTTCAACTTTTAAATCACCAAATCAAAGGCATGCAGTAGGATTTTACCAGCAAACATCGAAGTTTTTTTTTTCAAATAAAAGTTAAAGACTGGAAGTTAAAAATTTGCTATGTGCTATGCTCTGCAATTTATCAGGTAAGTAAAATTATTTTTAAAAACAGATTTACTAATCTAAAGTTAGTTGTGTATGCATGCAATAAAATTTAGCTTGGATTATGGATATTAGTTGACAGGAAAGTATGTTTGTTTGAATGCCTGAACATTAAAATATAGGTTCTGCTATTTTGATCTTACCTCTCTTTAAATTCAATAACACATTTTTATGCATTGATAATATGTAAATTGCAATACTGGAGATTATTGAAATCATGAAATTTCATTACTAAATCTTTCTACGAGTTTAAAATAAATATTCAAGTTGAATTTTTTTAAAAATAACAGTGAAACTAAATTTTGATAAAAAATTAACTATTCTAATTTCCAACTTGGATTACATGCATGTAATCACAAAGGGAAATCATGAATTTTGATTGGCATATTGTAAATTTTAGTTGAGAAATTGGTGTGAATTTTGGGTTTGAAGTTTTTTGGGTTTATGGCGAATTGCCGATTGTTCACGCACGTAATTGATTCGAAATTATGGACGAGGCTAGCTTGTAGATGGATGATATTGGGAAGAATACAAATTTTTTTTTCTAATAAGTGAATTAAGGGAATTTGGAGGAGTTAGGGTTTAGCATATTTTTGTTTTTGGTTTGTTTGTAGTGGTTTCTGAGATTTGAATTGGAGACCGGAACCGTGCGCGCATAGGGGAATTTGAAGTTTGTGTCGTAGCGTCTCGATGGTGAGGTCGGCGGAGCATATCGTCGATGTGGTGGTCGGCGTTGGGAGTTTGGTGTTGAGTTGCTGCTGCAATGGTTCGAGCCTTGGGTCAAATTTCGCTTCGTGATAAGATTTTTGGTTTGGGTTGGTCGTAAGGCACGACGTGGTAGCCCCTGACTTGGGGATGGTCAGAGGAAAGATCGGCGACGCTTGGCTCACCGTGCATTGTGCACGCATGTACGCTGTGTTTCTGGAAGCTCATGGGTTTAGGCAGGGGAGTTTGTTAGGGGAAGACGAGTGATTGTCTCGGTGGGGAACTCGCAATATCATAATGTCGTCTCGAAGCAGTTAGGTTTAGGTTGTGTCTTGAGGCAAGCATGGGGTAACTAAGGATTGAACTCGAGATTTTTTTTTCTTTTTCGGCTGAGTTCTATAGTGATAATGCAGGTTTGGTTTGTTGTTTTAAATAAACATAAAATCAAGCTTAAGTTAGAAAACTAGTTAAAGGAAGCAACATATATAAGCTAAACTTGTTGTTTTCAAATTGAAAGTGAATCAAACCTTTAAAAGTGAAATTTTGATTTATATTTAAATTTTAAAACGATTTAAGATGTTTGATTTTAAAAATAGTTATCTTAAAATAAGTTTTAAAATTTCAAATTTTAAAAAGAGAAGTTGGATTGAATTATTAAATCAAAGTTTTAAAGTAAATTTTGAAATAATGTTTTAATAACAAGTTTCAAATTTATTTTAAAATAGATATGTTTAAATTGGATGTTTTTAAAGTATTCTAAATTTTGAAATTTGTTTCTAAATTTCCTATTTTCTAATAAGATTATCATTATGATTTTGAAATCCAAATAAGATAATTTGTTTAAGATGTTAAAATTTGATTTGTTCTAATAATTCATTACAAGATGAATAAAGGTTAATTTATCTTTGATTTGAATATAAATGTTAAATTTGACTTGTTAATAAGTAAAGTTTAATTAAGATTTAATGCTTTCATAATTAATTAAGGATTTTGTAATTTATAAGAAATTAATTAATTAATTAATTAATAAATTTTAAATAATTAGTTAATTATTTTGAAATAACCACTTAATTATGAAATAATTAAGTGTAATCACTTAATGAAATAATCACGAGTTAATCTTTGAACATAATTAAGAACGAAAGTAATTAATATGGAAGAAATTAGTAGAGGTTACTCACGGGAGTAATTTAAATTGAAGTGATTTTTGGATATTCACCAAATGTTATCAATTAAGGAATTGATTAACTTAATTGTTTTAAAATTAATCAACTAAGAAGTAATTAATTAATGAATTAAGAATTATTTAATAATGGAATTAATTATTTGTTAAGTAATTAATTAAGAAAGTAATCAAGATTTATTAATAGAAGATAATTACTTATGTAAGTAATTAAGAGTTAATTACTTAATTATTTTAGTCAAATAATTAATGTGATTAATAAATTAAAGAATGAGATTAATTTAAGATTAATTACTAAGTGTAATTAATTGAAATTGTAATTAATTAATAAAGTAATTAATTAAGGATTAATTATTGATTAACAATTACTTAATGAAGTAATTAAAAATTAATTAATTGGATTAATTAATCAAGGATTAATATAATTAAATTAAAAGTTAATTAATTAAGAAGTTAATTAATTAAGATAAGTACTTACAAATTGCTAATCACTGTTTATGGTTAATGAGATGATTAATTACAAGTTAATTATTTAATCAATTAAAGGATTATTAATTAATAAAAAAATTTAATTAATATAATTAATGAAGTAATTAATTTAAGTAATTAATTTAAATATGATTAATTAATTGTAAATAATTAAGGATTAATGTAGTTTATTATAGTTAATTAATTTATGAAGGATCATTAATTATTGTAATTAATGATAGTAATTAAAGGTTAATTACTGAATATGGTTAAGGATAATTACTTGAATGTAATTAAAGGATAATTAATCGAAGAAGATTAATTAAGGAAGATCATTAAGAAATGATAATGAATTTGATTTGTAATAAATCAATAATCCAAGTGATTAAAGGATAGTAATTAATTTAATTAGAGGTTAATTAAATTTATTAAGAGTTAATCAATTCTGCTATGGGTGATTGATTAATATTGAATGGTTAATATTGAATGATTGATATTTGATATTGAATGATATTGAATGGTTGATATTGGGTGATTGGTTGATACTGGATGATTTGGATGACTATGATATTTGTGATATGTTTCTTTGTGAGATGAATGTTGATATGAATTATCTATTGTGATAATGTTATTCATCTATGTGTTATATCTTCCTGAATAAGTTAATTGTTAATCCCTTAAGTACAACTTGGACATTAAAATGGCGTTTGGATTCGGTGAGACCGGGATTGGGTTTCCATATTTGGAATCCGAAAACCACATCGGTTCCAATTAAACGTTAGGTCGTTAATCCAAGTGGAGCAAGTGAAGACTCGAGGTGTAAGGGCTATACGTCAGTATAACTCTGTGGGTGATTCCGTAATGAGTTTGACGGAATAGTACTTATAGATTCGAGATGGAGATTAGAGTGTAAGGGCTATGGTCGTTGACTCTGAGGGTGATTCCAAAATGAGTGCAACGAGATAGTGCCTTCGGTTTCGTTCGAACCCAGAACGAACTTGTATGGATTGAATGCTTTCAGCACATTGTCAGGCGGACGATGAGCATTCTAAGATAGATGTGTTCTATAAAGGTAATCGCAGCCTCTAGCCTCATCAACCGGGAATGGCTAAAATAGGGGAGGTGCAGCAAGGCTTCGTGGGTAGCTCCCACTGGAGAGCAAGATTTACTCCTGTCTAGAAGTCCCTTTTTATTCGGCTGTGTGGGGCGGCTGAATTCCGGACAACCGTCGGGGTTGTCTTGTTCGGGACTGTTCAGTAAGGAATAATCCCGGCCTTGTGTTGCAGGGGAGTGGGAGTACTCCTCGGTACGGTGATCTAGGTCACGTACTGTGACGGGCGGTACCCCAGTAGCCCTGCCATTGATGGAAACCCATTCTTCCTACGAGACCCTACGGTTTTGTTTGTATTATCCACTTCTGTGGCTAGTAGCTGGAATTTAATAGATGTAACAATTTCGGCTATTTCATATTTACTTGAAAACCCTAGAAACTATTATAATATCACTGGATTTCCTATCAAATGTTTTGGTTAGCGTAAGGTAAAAACTTTTCCATGTTTATGTGTGGGAAGTCTTACGTGATACCTTTTCTTTTCAAAGGATTTTCTAAAGTTAAGCAATTTTAAACCGTTTACTCACACCAGACCCCTGTCTGACCCGAGTGTTTATTTTCTGTTTTATTAAACTCTTAGGTACTCATATTTTGTATGAGTAGTCAAGTGATTCAGGTTAGCTTGACGAATTCTGAAGGAGTAATGGAGCAGGAGGCTTCCACGTGTAGATATATTGGTTCTGCTGTGTTTGGTTGGTATCTGTATCTTATATACTTGAGTTGTATGAATTAGACGGATGTTTATAACTGTCTAATGTGTGTTGTATAGTTGTGTACTCTGATGTATTATGATACTATGTATTATTTTATGTGATATATTATATTTTATTCGTTCCGCTGTGAGTTATCTGTTGCTGTTGTGTTCTTCTTTCTCTTTCTTTTCTTCTTCTATCCCTTTCTTTCTTCAAGATGATGCGATTTCCTGGTGATAGGAAGTCGGTTCGTCACATGTCGTGCCTTCATAGAGTCTATGTTGTGTGCTTGGACGGCTATCTCTAGCTTTGAACAAGTGAGTAAATCTCACCAGACTAATATGTACTTATATAGTGATAAACGGACATCATTTGAATCTGTAACTTATATCATCTTATTATAACTGCTATATTATTATCACATGATGTTCACACCTGTTATTACACCTTTTATATCATATGTTACAGTTATTTCATGCTATTTCAGTTATTTATATCAGTTATCACCATTGCAAGTTTCCTGTAGACTAGAATCACTATGGGTCGAAATGATACATACCTGAATGGACTTTAGAATAAGGGAAAATCGTTATGGGCTGAAATGATAGGCCTGAGCGGTTTTCAAAAATCATTCATTTTACTTGGGACTGCGGGTTTGATATGACAGAACCCGGGTTTTCTTTGTAAACTGCGGATTGAAATGATATACATCTGTATCACTTGACCTAGGCTAGAAAACTATATACAGACCCATGGGTTATAAATTATTTTCTGAAATGTTTTAAAATTATTTCTAAAAGTAAAAGTATAATATTTTGAATTAAAATGAATAAAATGATATATTTTTTATAAAAATAAAAGTGATTTTTTGAATAAAGAAAACGTGAATAAATGAATGTTTTAAGTCAAAATTTTGAAATATAACTTATTGTGGAAAATTTTGAATGTTTGTCAAAAATGATATTTTTATTTAGTAAAATAAATATAAATAAGTTATAATTTGGTAATTTAAAACTTAATGGTTAAGTAATAAAAGTTAATTAAAGAAATGGGATTTAATACTTTAATTTAAATAAGAAATTATATTAAAAATTGATTTTTGGATGAAATGTAACTTTATAAAAATCATAAAAATAAGAGTATTGAAATGATGATTTTAAAATGTGAAAATTTATGATTTTATAAGTTAAATGGTTTAAATTAAAATTAACTGTTGGTGAAATTTGTATTGAAGCCTTGAATTTGATTTAACAGCATTTTTGAAATGTAATGTAAGGGTATTACAGCATTTTGTAAATGCTGTAGTTGTTTTAAATGAATTAAAAAGTTAAATTGAAATAAAGGCTATTATAGCACTTTGTAAATGTTATAATGGTTAAACTTAACATTTAAGTTATTTGAAATTTAAAGGAAATCTATTACAGCACTTAAACGCTGTCTTTTGTCAAATGAACTATTTTAAACTATAACTTTACGTAGCATTTTTAAGTGCTACGGAAACTATATTTTTGTTGTTTTAATAACTTTTATGGAAAAAATAATCTTTGGAAAAATGATAAAATTTTGGAAATTAAATGTTAAATTTCTAAACATAATGAAGAGACATTTATATGGCTTTAAATGGAAGGATTTAAGTTATGGAAATTTAATATTTAATTAATAAATATAAGGAATTGACTTTAAATGATTTAAATGGATAGAATTAATTTTTGATATAAAATCTTTTGAAACGTAAGTTCGAAATGGTAATTAATTCCTAAATAAAATGAAGGGATTTAAAAGTTATTTAAATGAATAAAAATGAATGATGTTTTGAATAATATTTGACATTTTGATATTTTGAAAAGGATATTTGATTTCTGATTTATTTAATTTATTTGATAAATGAATATTTGAAGTATATATCATTTGAGTTTATTTAAATGATATTGGATTTTTGAAAGGTGGGATACTCAAACCTTGAAATATACTAAAGATTGAATATTGTATTTTGTGGATTAAACCTATATTTAAATTTGATAAGATTTAAAATGGTTTGTTAGTAAGCTGAATTTGAATTGAAAATGATGGTTTGAATTAAATTAAATTGAAATTGAAATTTGGGTTTAATTTAATAAATTTGTAAATGTATAGAATTAAAGGATGATTTCAAATGTATGATTTCAAAATGTTCTGATTTTTAAAGTGTAATGATTTCAATGTTTTGGTTTCGAAAGAGTTATAACTTTGAAGGTATAAACTATTTTGAAAAGTGAATATATGTTTGGAATGGAAATGATATTGTTTTTGAAATAAATATAGTTTTGAAATAAAAATGATTTTGGGTTTTTGAAGTATAAACTATCTTTGAAATGATATTTTGATATTAAAATGATTTGTAGTGAAAGGATATGATATTTCGATATATTGAAATGATTTGAAAAGGAAGTTTTGAAAGGATATGCTATTTTGATATATTGAAATGGTTTGGAAATGATTTAATCTTTATTTTGATCAAGATTTGGATTTGAAATGATATTTTATTTCGAAGTATAAAATATTATATTTTAAAATTATAACCATGGGTTATAATAACGATTGGTTGTTAAAGAGACCGGGATCGGATATCTGGCATATTCTCTGTCGATACCGAAAACCACTTTAACAACTGTGTACGCGGTGGAGATTCCAGAATGAAGTAGGATGGTGGCGACGTTCTTGAGGTATATTACGTGGACCCAACTCCCGTGAGTTGCCATAAGGTGGCTAAAACAGGAGCGATCTCGGGTCAAGTGAGGTCATTCCTCCGATCGGACACATTCTTTCGATACTATACTCTTACTGGTGATTGATTAGATGGCCATCCTCCGATTTTGATATGGGAGTATGTTTCGAGGTGGGCGTATGTGGTTGCTGCGTTACCACCAGCCCGTGTGCGTGATTGGTATATCTACCATGGCATTGCCTTGTGTGCCGTGTCACCTACCATACCGAGCCTTTACTACGAGTTTGTTTTTCTCCCGTAGCCCGTGTGGTATCCTCTGACAGTCACCCGGAGTGGAGATGGCATTATATTAGATGGACTACTGGGACTATTATGTGTGAAGGGTGATATGGGTAGCCTGGAACGCTATTTAAAAGTAAGTTTATTTTACTGTAGGCATTATTATAATAGCGCAATATTACTACATAGTAAATAGTTTAACGGATTCTTAGAGGATGGGCGGTCCCAGGCATCCTTTAAGTTACTTGTACCTTATTACAGTTCACTTGAGTTGGTTTACATTATATAAGTATATATTGTCCTGACTCGAGTGTTTGTATTTTCATGTACGCTCGGGTCAGCCTGAGTTATTCACAGATTTGGATTCCACTTTCTGGAGATTGGAATCGCTGGAGATTATCTTCTTATCTAGTTTTATCTATTCCAGTTCTGTCGTCTATTCAGCTTGTACTCGGTTATCATCTTGAGGCTTCCGTTGTACTTTATTTCTTCTGTTGTATTTTATTTAACTCTGATATATTTATATAGTAGCTTCATGAACTACTATTTCTTTTACTTCCGTTGCATTATTAAATACTCTGTGTTTGTGATTTGTGATTTTATTTACTATATATTCTGAGATTTGTCAAATTTCATTTACAACGCGGTATTTTGAGCAATTCAAGTCCGACATGTGCGGATGCGAATGGTTGAAAATACCCGGTTGTTACACCTAAGATAGTGGTTGTTATATTTGCAAGTAGAAAGGACATATTGCCAGGTACTGTCCAAATCGTGAAGTTCCAAAGCAGCAAAGTGGACCCATCTCTCCAATGGTCTAGTAGACTCTTTGTTTCAATTGCCATCAGCACGACTATATAGTGAAGGATTGCACACAAGTGAGGAAGGTGCAGCAGCACAAGGTGTATACTATTAAGGATGGACCGTCGATTTCAACGGATGTGGAAAGGAAAGGTATCCTTGAAGGTACCTTATTGTTTAATGGTATTTTTGTTCGAACACTATTTGATACCGGTGCCTCTCATAGTTTTATCACTTTGGAATTATTAAGCAAATTTCACCTTATTCTGAGTTTGTAGAAAATTTTATGTATGTGTCTAACCCTATAGGTGGGGTAGCCTATTTGAATATAATTTGTAAGAATGTGCCAATTTTCTACCTTTCTCATCACTTTTCTTACGACCCGTATGTCTTAGACTTTAAAAGGTTTGACATAATTCTTGGTATGGATTAGTTATTGAAATATGGAGTTGTTTTAGATTGTAACGAAAGAATTGTATCATTAATTACCAATTTTGGAAGAATTGCTTAAGTATCATGTGAGGAACCTTGTATTCGTATGTGTAGTTTCTTATATGCCCTAGAAGCATCCTATGAAAATTTAAGGTATATTGAAGTTGTTAAGGATTTTCCTAATGTATTCGAAGAGGTTAAAAGTTTACTCCCACACTAGGTGATAGAGTTCCGCATTGATTTAGTCTCTAGTGCAAGACCTGTGGTTCAACCTAAGCGAAGGATGGCTCCAAGGGAGAGAAAGGAGTTGGTAAGTCAAACCTATGACCTACTAGGGAGAGGATTGATTAGACTCGGTCATTCAAGTTGGGGATGAGTTGTGGTTTTTGCGGCTAAGTCTGATGATCTTTAAGTTTGTGCATGGATTATAGGGAGTTGAATAAGCTGACAATTAAGAACAAGTATCCCTTACCCCGCATCGATGAGCTATTTGATCAACTTCATGAAGCTAAGGTATTTTCTTAGATGGATCTAACTTTTGGATTTCATCAGTTGAGGGTTGCTAAAGATGGTATACCCTTAACTGCGTTTAGGGGCCATAACTGTTTTTTTTTAGTGGCTGGTTATGCATTCAAGCTAACTAATGCACCTGCATTTTTTGTAGACTTCATGAACCATGTTTTTCGAGATATTCTTAATAAGTTTTTGTTAGTTTTCATCGACGACATCATTATCTACTCCAAATCTAAGGAGGAGCATAAACATCATTTGGAAGTGGCATTGGAGACACTAATGAGACATATCCTAAAGGTGAAGTTTTCCAAATGCTATGTTTGGTAATTAGAAGTGAGATTCTTGGGGCACATTGTGTCAGGAGAGGGAATTTCAGTTGACCCAGTAAAGATGGAAGCTTTAGAAAAGGAATCGACCACAGACCCTATGGAAGTTAGAAGTTTCCTAGGACTGGCAAGGTACTATTAGAGGTTTGTTCAAGATTGTTCTAAGATTTCCTCCCATTTGACAAAGGTAACCAAGAAGGTAGAGAAGTTGACGCAGCGGATAATTCAAAACAAACTTCAATCGGTGAAAGTAGCGATCGATGGAATGAAGATACCGAAGTGCCCAAATTCGTTGATCCGAAGATACCGAATTCTAGCTATCTTAAACACGTTGATAGCGCACTATACCGTGTTCAAAGATCTACGATTCTTCGTACGTTGATCTAGCGCACTAGATTCCGTGAATCGGCTTCAACAAACGTGGATTCGAGCGCACTCGAATGACGTAAGTGGAGATAGGAGATTACACTCAACTACCAATTGGAGAAGAAAGCACAAAGCAATCAACAAGAAATTTTATTTCAAAAATCAACCACCTTAAATGTACAACACACACCCCTATTTATAGAGTTTTCACAACACAACCCTTAAGTCGTGGCCGACTCATGACTCACGACTCATCATAAGTCATTACCGACTTAGCAACACAACAGACCGAAGTACATCACACGGCTCAAGAGCAAACGACTCAAAAACAACGACTTACGACTCATAACAGCGGCAAAAATAGACAACCTAAACATGACGACTTATATACAACACGAGTCATCAGATACAAACGCCATACGACTCAACTATATATGCGTACAACACGACTCAACATATGTCACGACTCAACCGACTCAACACCCATACAAGTTACAACTACTCACGACTCAAGGCTTCACCGACTCATGGTCTTCCCTGCGGCACATCCCTTCAAGCGAGTCATCTCCGAACGACTCATCTACTTCCACTTCTCTGCTCTTGTTAACTCGTACACGACTTATGGATGAGTCGTTGAGACGTGTACGACTTATCACCAGAAGCGGTGTCTCATTAGGTCGGTCCACATCTTCCTTCGTAGGTCGTTGCCGACATAGACCTTCTTTGTTGAGTCGGAAACGACTCAAAGCCGCTTCATTAGCTTGCAACGTCCCTTCTCGTGACTCCTTAGGTCGTGGACGACTCAAATCTACTCTCCTACGACTCATGCTGCCTTCACTGAGTCGTGTACGACTCATCACACTACACCACAAATTCATGTTTTCAGGAATTAAAGATTGCACAACCTCTTCTCTGGCCTTAGCTGCATCATCCTCCCCTGGTTGAGAAAAATTCGTCCTCGAATTTGTACATTCTTCTTCATCTGATTGTTTACCTCCGTAATATGGAACAAGATGTTTAACATTAAACACGTCAGACGTGTAAACATCTTCCGGCAGTTTCAACTTATAAGCATTTTCATTGATTTTCTTCACAATTTCAATTGGACCAATTTTCTGCGCCTTCAATTTATTGTATGTTCCTACCGGAAAACGGTCTTTTGTCAACACTGCATAAAACAAATCGCCTTCGTTAAATTCAACATTTCGTCGTTTCAAATCTGCAGATTTCTTATATTTCTCATTCGATTTCTCCAATCGTTCCTGAATGATTATATGACATTTCGTCAATCCTTCAACAAAATCAGCAGCTCGTTTAACCGTTCCCTTTGACTGTGGCACTACTGCCAATTCCAACGGTCCCCTGGGTATAGTTGAATATACAATCTGAAATGGACTGAATCCTGTGCTACGATTCACTGCATGATTATGTGCAAACTCGGCTTGGCATAACTTCATGTCCCAATTCTTCAAATTATCCTGTACAAGGCATCGCAACAAATTTCCCAATGACCGGTTAACAACTTCCGTCTGTCCATCAGTTTGCGGATGATAGGCACTACTAAATTTCAGTTTCGTTCCCACCATCTTCCACAAACTCAACCAAAAGTGACTCAGAAAACGAGTATCTCTATCCGACACAATAGACCCTGGCAATCCATGAAGTCGATAAATTTCCTTGAAAAATAACTGCGCCACTCGAACTGCATCCGCTGCCTTTTTGCAGGCAATGAAATGTGCCATCTTCGAAAACCTGTCCACCACAACAAATATCGAATCATTTCCCCTTTGAGTTCTCGACAAACCCAAAACAAAATCCATGCTAATATCAACCCATGGCTTAGACGGTACAGGCAACGGCTTATACAATCCTGCATTCGTCGCTGTTCCCTTTGAAACCTGGCAAATATGACATCTCTCCACAAATCTCTCTACCTCTTTCCTCATTGACGGCCAAAAGTAAGATTGAGAAATCAACTGCAATGTACGATCTCTACCCACATGGCCTTCTTCATGCAACTCCTTGATAATTTTCATTCTCAAACTGCTCTCAGGAATACATAACCGATTTCCTTTAAACAAGAATCCATCAACCATTATAAATTCATCGGTACTCCCATCCTTCACCCTTTCAACATATTTCACAAAGTAAGGATCTTCTTTAATCATCTCTGGTAGTAATTCAAACCCTGTCACCTCAACTTTCAATGTTGTCAGCAAATGACTCCGCCTACTCAAAGCATCAGCCACACGGTTCGTCACCCCTGACTTATGTTTGACCACAAAAGTAAACTGCTGCAAATAAGCAATCCATGATGCATGCCTTGCTGAAATTTTATCCTGTCCATGTAAATGCTTCAAAGCTTCATGATCAGTATAAAGAACAAATTCTTTCTGAAATAGATAATGTCTCCAATGTTTAACAGCTTGCACAACAGCATAAAACTCAACATCGTATGTACTATATCTCATTTTTGCTCCTGATAACTTCTCACTGTAATATGCAATAGGTTTCCCATTCTGACTCAAGACTCCTCCAATTCCCACCTTCGACGCATCAGTGTGCAATTCAAACAACAACTGAAAATTCGGTAAAACAAGAATTGGTGCTGTCGTCAATAGTTCCTTGATCTTCTCAAAAGCAACTCCCGCTTCCTCTGACCATATAAACTGTTTTCCTTTCATGCAATCGGTAACTGGTGCCATCACGCTACTGAAGTGTGGAATGAACCTTCGGTAGAATGATGCCAATCCATGAAAACTTCTAACTTCAGTGATAGTTCTCGGCTGTGGCCAATTTCTGACTGCTTCCACTTTACTCTGGTCCACTTGAATTCCCTTCTCAGATACAACATATCCCAAAAATAACACACTTCTCGTCATGAACACACATTTCTTCGTGGCTGCATAAAATTGTTCTTCACGAAGTATAATCAACACTTTCCTCAAATGTAGAATATGCTCCTCCATACTCCTGCTATATATCAGAATATCATCGAAATAAACCACCACGAACTTCCCAATGAATGGTCTAAAGATTTGATTCATCACCCGCATGAATGTACTAGGTGCATTTGACAAACCAAATGGCATAACCAACCATTCGTATAACCCCTCTCTCGTCTTGAAAGCTGTCTTCCATTCGTCACCTGGTCTAATTCGAATCTGGTGATAACCACTCTTCAAATCAATCTTCGAAAATATAGTTGCCCCACTCAACTGGTCTAACAAATCATCCAACCTCGGCATAGGAAATCTATAACGAAGAGTGATCTTATTCAATGCTCTACTGTCTGTGCACATTCTCCATGTTCCATCCTTCTTTGGCACCAACAATGCTGGCACTGCACAAGGACTCAAGCTTTCCTGAACACGTCGCTGTTCCAACAACTCTTCCACCTGCCTTCGTAACTCTTCGTGTTCCTTCGGACTCATTCGGTAATGTGGTCTATGTGGTAACACTGCTCCCGGAACAAGATCAATTTGATGTTGAATGTCTCTCAATGGCGGTAATTCCTTAGGCAACTCTTCTGGAAATACATCTTCAAATTCTTTCAAAACTGGCTTTGCTTCTTCAGGAATTTCAACCTCTTCACTGCTCTCTCGCCCAATCAACAAATAGACTTCAGGCTCCTCTTCAACCTCCTTAACAAACTCCTTCAAAGTCAACAGAGTTTTCAATTCCTCAATCTCCTCAAGCTTGCTTTCTTTCTGTTGTTGTTTCTTGGGAACTAAAGTGATTTTAGTACCTTCGAACATGAAACTGTAGCTATTGGCACGACCATCATGTTGAACTGATCTATCAAACTGCCACGGTCTGCCCAACAACAGATGACATACGTCCATGTCTACAACGTCACACCAAATTTCATCTTTGTACTTCTTCCCAATAGAAAAATTAACACAAGCCCTTCGACACACCTTCACTTCACCACCCTTCCTTAACCATGCTAGCTTGTACGGTTTAGGATGTTTCTCAGTTTTCAAGTTCAACTTCTTCACAGCCTCGGTAGAAATAATATTATCGCAACTTCCAGCATCAATAACGAACTTGCAAACTTTTCCCAGAATAGTGCATGTCGACTGAAATATGTTACTCCTCAACCAACTACAATCCTCCTCTTGCTTTGGTGTAAGACATGACCTCCTCATCATAAGATTACAACCTTCATCTCCAGATAATTCTTCCTCCTCCTCAACATAAGGTGTATTTGAACACTCTGCTTCCTCACCATCATCCTCCTCAACTTCTGCAACCATTGCTCTCTTCTTCGGCTTCGGACATTCATTGCTCTTATGACCCAACTCCTGACAATTATAACATTTGAACCCACTGCTAACCTTCGCCTTCTCAGCCTCCTTCACCACTGGCTTTGTAACAGGTTTAGGAACATTAGAACTTCCACCAACATCCCTTGCTTGATTATTGGAATTAGTAAACACACCTCCTCCACGCCTTCCTTGTTTCTCCCAAGCCAATGCTTTTTGATGTGCCTCTGCTACAGATCTTGGATCAAACATATTAACCATATCCTGGATCTGCATTCTCAAACCCCCAATGAATCTAGCAGTCAGCTGCTCTTCCGTTTCCATAATATCATTCCTGGCAATGAGTTGGTAAAATTCATCAGCATAATCATTTACTGATTTTGTCCCTTGCCTCAAATTCTGCAACCTTTGGTACATAAGTGACTGATAGTTGTAAGGTAAGAAAGTAGATCTCAGCAACTTTTTCATCTTATCCCACGATTCTATCTTTGACTTCCCCATTCTCTCTCTGGTAAGTTTAGTTTGCTGCCACCACGCCAAAGCTCTCCCCCTCAACCTAGTAGCAACCAACTTCACTCTCCTATGTTCAGGAACCTCTTTGAAATCAAAGATCTCTTCAACATTAGAAATCCAATCGAGAAATTCTTCTGCTACCATCCCTCCTTTAAATTCTGGAATTTCCATCTTCATACCCGATTCCCATCGACGATCCTCTTCAACATCCCGAAATGAATTTCGAACTTGGTCTTGATCTCGATAATGAATACTAGCTCTATCACCTTCTTCAACAAAATCAAAAGTACGCCTACATCGATCTCGACCATTATCATCCCTTCGTTCATGCATGCTTCTTTGACTATGTCTCTCTTCATCTCTATAGGCTTCATTGTCAAATTCATGTTGACTTCTTCTCTCTTCATGTGCATAGTCACGATGATCTCGTCGTGATGAAATTGATGTTTCTCTTCTATCTCTACAAGAATGTGGTGATACCCTCCTCGCTTCCGTAACCGATGGCGAAACTCGGTTTCCTCCATGGTTCGAGTTTGGTGATCTCCTCCTTTGATTCAAATCATTCATCAATTTCTCCAATTTTCCAATGCCTTCATCAAACTTCTCATTAATACGTTGTTCCAAAAGCTCGGCTTCTTCTCTTCGATACAAAGCTTCAACGTTTTGATGACGATTAGCTCTCCTTGGTGGCATGATTGAAACTCCTCACAAAACTTCAACAATTTGAACACAAGACTTCAAAGCTTTAACAAAACAACAAGTCACAGCTTCCCTTGACTCGGCTTGCTCTAGCTCGGCAATAAGGAACGACTCAAAGTAAGGTCGGCTCCTACTCAAGCACAAGGTACGGCTCAAACTCTTTACAAGGCTCGGCTACTTCCCACAAGTATACACGGCCTTTAATTTCAAACACCTTCAACACTTTGATCCGAAATGGAATGGATCGAAAGTTCTCCCTCTTGTTGCAACTTCAATATGAACACGATGAACACAACTTCAAAAATTGGCTCCAAGAATCAACTTAGCTATGATTGGCTAAGTATGGCTCTGATACCAAAACTGACGCAGCGGATAATTCAAAACAAACTTCAATCGGTGAAAGTAGCGATCGATGGAATGAAGATACCGAAGTGCCCAAATTCGTTGATCCGAAGATACCGAATTCTAGCTATCTCAAACACGTTGATAGCGCACTATACCGTGTTCAAAGATCTACAATTCTTCGTACGTTGATCTAGCGCACTAGATTTCGTGAATCGGCTTCAACAAACGTGGATTCGAGCGCACTCGAATGACGTAAGTGGAGATAGGAGATTACACTCAACTACCAATTGGAGAAGAAAGCACAAAGCAATCAACAAGAAATTTTATTTCAAAAATCAACCACCTTAAATGTACAACACACACCCCTATTTATAGAGTTTTCACAACACAACCCTTAAGTCGTGGCCGACTCATGACTCACGACTCATCATAAGTCATTACCGACTTAGCAACACAACAGACCGAAGTACATCACACGGCTCAAGAGCAAACGACTCAAAAACAACGACTTACGACTCATAACAGCGGCAAAAATAGACAACCTAAACATGACGACTTATATACAACACGAGTCATCAGATACAAACGCCATACGACTCAACTATATATGCGTACAACACGACTCAACATATGTCACGACTCAACCGACTCAACACCCATACAAGTTACAACTACTCACGACTCAAGGCTTCACCGACTCATGGTCTTCCCTGCGGCACATCCCTTCAAGCGAGTCATCTCCGAACGACTCATCTACTTCCACTTCTCTGCTCTTGTTAACTCGTACACGACTTATGGATGAGTCGTTGAGACGTGTACGACTTATCACCAGAAGCGGTGTCTCATTAGGTCGGTCCACATCTTCCTTCGTAGGTCGTTGCCGACCTAGACCTTCTTTGTTGAGTCGGAAACGACTCAAAGCCGCTTCATTAGCTTGCAACGTCCCTTCTCGTGACTCCTTAGGTCGTGGACGACTCAAATCTACTCTCCTACGACTCATGCTGCCTTCACTGAGTCGTGTACGACTCATCACACTACACCACAAATTCATGTTTTCAGGAATTAAAGATTGCACAACCTCTTCTCTGGCCTTAGCTGCATCAGAAGTTCATATAGACTCCGAAGTGTGAAGAAGCATTTCTGCAATTGAAGAAGAGACTTACCAGGGCACTAGATTTGGCCGCTGTTCCAGATGGAAATAGTGGGTTCACGGTTTACACAAATGCTTGTGGAGTGAGACTAGGTGATGTTTTGATGCAACATGATAGAATGATTGCGTATGCAAGCAGATAGTTGAAGTCTCATGAGAAGAACTATGATACACATGACTTGGAGTTGCTGGCGATGGTCTTTGCATTACAAATGTGGAGGCAGTACTTGCTGGGTAAGGATCCTTCTATTCCTCTTAGTTTCTTTCTAATCTTTAGAGGTTTTAGGAGTAAGTTTTTTCTTTAATTAGCTGAAAAATTCAAGCTCTTCACTAATCATAATACATGAAGTATCTTTTTTACTAAGAAGGATATGAACCTAAGGCAATAAAGGTGGTTGGAGTTCCGGGCAGCTTATGACTTGAATATTCTTTATATGCCAGGAAAGGTTAATACGGTGGTCGACTCCTTAAACAAAAATGTTGTTTTGACTCCCTTGGAGGTTATCCCGATGCTTCAGGAAAGGATTATGAAAAATCATACGAAGAATGAAATACTGAAATGGTTAATTCAAGGTTTTGAAGAGGGTAGATGTTCGAATTTCAAAGGAGATAGTCGAGGTGCTTTACGGAAGAACAGACGATTTCCCAAAAAAAACTTGTTTTAGTAGCAGTTTAAGGCAGCGTTTCATAACTAAGTGCTACATCTAATTGAAGTAATAAAAAGAATTTAATAAACTCAACATAACCTATTCTACCCATTAATAGGATGAAATTATTTGAAGGCGGGTTAACTTTCTTTTAGCGGCCGCATTTCCCCAATATTTCCCATGACTTCTTATCCTTTTGTTCTCCATCCAATATAGCAAGCAAAACCCTAAAGGGTTCTTCCTCTTTCATTCACACTCGCTTCTTCGCATCTTTCAGCCTCCTTATGAAAACCTACTTTTGATTTGTCTTCATAAAGTAACGATTTCCTTTCTTTGTGCGATTTCAGTTAGTATCACACTTCGTATGGTTGGGAATTTGAATATGTTGGTCACGCTTAGTTTAATGGCATTTGATTTATTTGCAACCCAACAACAAGCAAACATAATTAAGCATGGATGAAAAAGAATGAATCAAAACTAAGGGATGTACTTTATGGTCATTGATTTTGGCCTTGTCGTATATTTTCTTCAATGGTAAAATAGTTAATTCGAATTGTGCTACAAATTGAGTTCGAAAGCATCCATATTTCTTAATATTTTCTGCACAAAGTATCTTCAGTTTATTCATCTATTATTATGTTATTGAGGAGGATGAGAGTTGACACATTCTGCTCATATTATACTTGTGCCAAATGTCAGTTTTCACTTGGTTTTAAAATAGACTCGTGGAAACATTATTGTTCAAATTTATTGGTAACCTATTACTCAAGCTTAGTACAATTTATACATATTCACTACATCAGTTAATCAGACAAATTATTATATGTGATATCTTTGGACCGTTGTATCTTACTTAATAACATCTCTGCCACTTATGATCACTCCCTTATGTATAATCTTGCCATTTTATTAATTTATGATAGCAATATTAAGTAGTTTAGAGCAATCCATACTATTAATTTATGATTGTAATACATGCAACCATACAAAACATAACATAGCTAGAGGTTGGTAGAATTTTTGCATTCTACAAGGTAGCATTTATTTTTTGATGATTAACAAATGTTAAATGTCCCATATTTCTTCCTTTTTAGTTGTGGCTGAATCTAAGTAAAGTTTAATTTACAAAAAATAAACATGTCCGGACCAATATCTTAGCAAAATAATTTGTTCAGCCATGTCATTCCACTTATTAGTAATGAAGTATTTAAAGGCTATTACTGTTTTGTATGTATTATTAACTTGTTGAAATAGTTTTATTACAGCAAGCCTAAAATATATTGTAATGTTGTTTGAATGAAACTTGAAGTAGGAACAGCGAGTTTGCTTTTAGTTACAAGTGTTTTTGAGTAACTGATCCTTGTTAATACTTTCTGAACTCTTTGATACCTCTTCATAGTCAGCATCTGTTTTAAAGTTGTTGGTATACTTTTGATAGTTACTTTTCTATCTTGCAGTTGGCAAAGGGAACCTCTACCTTGATCACATTCAAAAGTGGATTGAATATTGCACTGGTCTCTCGGGATTCCTTGTATTCAATGCAGTTGGTAGTGGTATAGGTTACCATCGCAAAGGTATAATTGAATGCCTTCATACATTATAGTTCAATTCAGTATTTTTTTAATAAGATTTGGTGTGTACGTAGTTCTATACAAAACCCAATTCAAATTGTAATAACTCTCCTTTAAAAGGTCAATTCAAGTTGTCATATAATATTATATGGTACTACAACAATGTAGAAAATGAATAATGTATTTTACTGTTTATTAATGCTAATTTAGTTTATTCTTGTTTTGATTTTCTTTATAAACGGACTACTTGCAACTAATTTGTTAGTAAAAATTCCATTTTACGTCATTATCATATTATTTCAAAATTCAGTATTTCCTTTTTATAACTACAAATTTTGGAGCACTTTAATGTTATAGTGGTTCAACAATACCAACAAATATTTTGATACCTTACAAGCTTTCTTTTTTTTTTCTTTGTCAATTAAAGTTGTAAAATTTCTTATGGCTACTTCAAACCCATAACTGTGTTAAAAAATAGTGCAAATTCACATAAGAGAGCTCAACGACACTTTTTGTTGAATTAGTTTATAAAACGTTACTGCTAGTATAATTTACGTATACCTTGAAAAAAAATTCTTCTAAAAGAATTATAAACCACAGTTTTGAGAACCGACATTTATTGCCACCATCGGCAAGATGGTGCTATCCTGTAGGTATGTTTTTCTTCTTCTTCTTCTTAAAGCATTTTGATTTTTGACTTGTATTCTCTTTTAATATAATTCTTGGATAACTTTTGTTGTTGCAAGCTCCTCTATGTTTTGTTTTGAGTAGAATTCTAATCTAATTCTAATGGATAAATTAACAAGCGTAAATTAGGATTTAAATCAAATTCGGACAACAAAAGGCAAATATAAGATTATCGTCCATATGTAATCATTATCTGCATGAATATAGTAAGGTAATAATTGTTGGGCCCGTCATCTATGATTATCCCTATTTAATCGGTAGCAGTTTGTATGATTTCGCTTTTGACAACCGCAGTTTGTTGTTTGGCGTATCATTTTTAGCTTTATCCTAAATCGTTATACCTAATTGTTGATATGATCAGACACAAAACTGATTGAACTGAAATCATATAAATGAAACTGAGTTTGTAGCTGATGTTAGTTACATTGTTTCAGCTTTATTCACATTATATTAGCTTACTTGAGACAATAAATTAAGTCGTTCTCGATCAAACAGATTGATTTTGATTCTATCCCATGTATATTTTGACGTGGTTATTTTGTGGACATATATGTATATGAGGATTCATTCTTAAATTTTACATTTTTTGAATTAATTTGGTAAAAGTCGATCTTTTGGATAACCTTATTTCATATATTCGTTTAGCAGGTTAATGATAGGTATATAAATTATTTCTAAGTCGTTAGTTGTTGTCGAAAAAATTATTTACATCATTGGATTTTTCGCTGCAGAAAGCACTAAATATAAAATATTATAGTAGCATAATTAGTTTATGTACATGATTTTGAAATGTAATTGTTGGTTGTTACTGTAAACCACTATGCACAATATTAGTATATTTGTTAGATTTAACTTGCAAATAGCATTAGACGTAGATTATTTTTCATTATCACTTTGATGCACTTTCTCGTTATGAAACTACAAATGCCGACTGTTCAATTTTTTTGAATAACAGATATATTCATACTTACTTCTCTTTATCCAACCATTTCACTTTACATGTATAACACTCTGTGTAAGTTTGCTTAGTAATTTTGCACACTTTTTTTTAGGAAGAGTGATTTTCTCAGATATGATGTATTCTCTCCCCCCCCCCCCCCCCCCCCCCCCCTTCTCTCTCTCTCTCTCTCTCTCTCTATATATATATATATATATATATATATATATATATATATATATATATATAGACACACACAATTTACCATTAGACTGAATGGAGAAAAACTTATATTGCATATCCTAGTAGCAGGTTTATAATCAGTTAATGTGTATATTATGGTTATAACTTAAAATTCCAGGAATGGATGCAATCCATGTTTCTAAAATGTTAATATCTATGTCATAGATAATATATCACCCAACATCAACTTTTCATAGTCTTTCTGTAATTCTTTGCCACACAAAATGTAATAACATCACCGAACTTTAGGCTTATGAACTTCATTAAAATTATGTCACCATTTTTATTGCTTCCGTTTCGTTTTTCTTCCCTAACATTAATTTCATCATCTAATTTATGATCGGCAATAAATTTAGGCATCCTATAACAAGCGGAACATGGACATCAATTATCCGATCGACTATCTAATCATTCACTGAGTTTAGAGTTAGAGGTAATAAATTTCAGTTCCTGTTTCTTCGTACCCAAATTCATGTTGCACCATCATATACGATTTCAGTAACGAACATTGTAGAATAACGTATGTTTGAACTTAGTACTATCTATTTTAGTTAATTCTCTTCTTAAATATCGACAAATTATTGTCATTTTGTTTGGTGCAGTTTTTGTATGATGTTTGAAAAAAATTCATAATTTTCTACCAGATTGATTATTCTCGAACTAATCTATGTTAGTTGTGATCTGATTATTAAGCAGTCATGCATGTCCAATGGTAATTGTATCATCCTAATTTATCAACTAAATTTGGTTCAAGACCTAATTTGTTCTCAATTAAATCATATTTTAATTCTTTTATAGAAAATTCTATGGTTTTGGTAGTTCCGGGTGAAGCTCCAATAATTAGTTGATGAACAAGAAATGATAGATTGACAATGAAGACTTGGAACGTAGAATATTTCGTTCAAACAAGTGAAGAGTTAGAAGAAGACAAAAAGGTATTGTTTCTTCATATATTTTCAACAAATTTCATTATTTCAGTTTTATACTAGATTTTTATTTAAAAAAGTTATTGAAAATTAATTATAGTTTTGTTTCATCAGTATAATCATGATTTTGATGCTTGGTGGATTTGGCTCAACTTTAAATCGATGGTAAGTACAATATTGTTCATTTAATTTTTGGAGCAATCTTTTCAGTACAATAAATTTTCTATTTCTTCCATCTTTATTTATAGACTCAATATATAACTTAACCCATTATGCCTGAAATAATTTTTTTGGCATAAAATCTGTAGCACCCTAACCTAATAATAACAAAAGAAAGTGCATAAAATCCTCATGCACTACTGTAAAAACTGTTTTAAAATTCAATTTTTTTTTTGAAGTTTTAAATACAATCTTCAAACATACACAAAATAAGAAACCAATACGTGTTTTACTACTTCAAATTTGAGTCATGTGCCCAATTTGTTTAGCAAATACAGTATAAATCAGACCGAAAATTTTTCATTCTAGAATAGATGATAGTTCATTATTATATCATGCTACTAAATTGATCTGTTTATATAACATTTTACTAAAATCGTATTTTTATGTTGTTGAGGTAATTTGGATATCATGAAGAAATACCAAGTACAATGTACTTCACATTCGCTTCATGAAAATTTTACATTGGAAGTTAAAGTTCAGTTAAGCTTCACTGGGAATAGAGCAATGACTATGATGATGAATACATACATATGTACTAATGGATGTACTTTGGAGCACATAACAATCAGGTACATTCATTTCTCGACATGTTTTAACTGTCCTCATTTTTTAATTGTAGTCAGAATTTAATTCCAAGTATATTAGTAAGAATGTAATTTTTCCCCTGTCCACGTTTATTGAATGATCCAAAATTGATTGTAATTAGAATTTCGATTTAACTCTGTCCTTTTATATAACTAACATGTTTGGAAATACATTACTATAAACAGGAAATTATTGTCAAGGATAAAATTTCACAGCTTTTTACCCTCAAGGACAGACCTTCAATATTTTATCCTGAAGGACAACTTTCTGTAGGTATCAGTTTTTAGTTATTGATAGCAGTTTTTAGGTATCAGTTTGTAGTTATCGGTAGCAGTTTTTAGGTATCAGATTTTAGCTCGGTAGCAGTTTTGTTGTCCTTATGAATAATTTTGAAAAAAGTTTGTCCTCATGAATAATTTTTAGAAGAATTTTTGTCCTCGTGGCAAAAATATTGAGGTCGTGTCCTTGAAGCAAAAAATATACAAATCTTTGTCCTTTAAATTAATTCCCCCAACTATAAACTATAACATTTAAATTATTTTGCTTTGCATAAAATGTTAATCATTGAGCTTTGAATAGTATAATATTTAGAAATAAATAGAATCCGTTTGTTAAATTATGAGATGTCAGCTTAGTGGATGAATCTGTAAAAGATTATATTAATCAGTATGCGAGCATCATTCTTTTCTGTATAGGCGCTGCTTCGTTGCTTTGTCTGAACCTTAGTCGGCACTATTTATCTGATGATGGATTAAAAAGCTGGCTTGTGAGTTATCATATATAATTCATTTTCATCTCAATTGTAATTCTAATGGTTCCTTCGTGTCCCCGCTTTATTTTCATGCCATTACATATAGACCTGTCAAATGGGTCGGGTCGGGTCATAAATGGGTCGGGTAGATTTTACCCGATCAATTCAAGACATAAATAAACCCAACCCATTTAATCCATTTACTAAACGGGTTGTCCTAACCCGATACGTTTATTAAAAGGATCAACCCGGTCCAACCCGTTTAACAAAAACTGCAACAAAACAATATCAAAAACTGCAGCAGAACTGAAAATTACTCCAATATATCATTAATACTGCATCAATTATGAAAGATTCAAAAAATTACATCAGAAGATAACACAACTGGATAATGTTAGAAGATTCTACGTAGTATAATTACAAACGACAACATTTAAAAACCAAAAGATTCAGCATAGTATAATTTAGTCGACAAACTTCACAGTTGAATACAAAATCTGCATCAAATAACTGAATAAACTGAAGCAAATACTACAAAAGCAACAACATGTCATATAAAGTAATAAAACTACAGAATATTTGGAAGTTCTGCATCATAGAAGCAGTCTTGTAGGTTTGAAGCCCTTATGCACAGCCTTGTAACCTGAAGCAAACAACATAAATTATCAGTGCACAGACAAGAAAATGAGAACTTTTATTATGCCTACAGTAAAAAAAGATTATACTCTGTAACAGAATAATAGTTCAACATTATTATGCCTACAAATATTGTGCAACAAGTAATAGGATTACTAGAATGAAGGTTTAAATTATGCTCAGAAGCAACAGGCAGTAACACCATGAATTAGTACAATAGCAAGAAAAGCAAACATGTATGCTTTATAAATAAATTTGTATTCTGATAAACAAACAAAATGTCGTTGTCATTTCTCATTTTGGGAAGTGCTGGGTATTGAAGCTTTATCATTTCATCTTTTTTTATAAATCTAAACATGTTGTACACACATCATAAAGTACAAAAATCAAAAATTCCTTTTCACTCAAAATTGGTGCACCGTCATGTCTAGACATTAACCACTGCCACCTAACATGCAAATCCAATTTAGCAGCTTGGGGAGGATGATGGATAGTGGAGGAGGTAGTGGAGGTTGATGTGTAGTGTTTGTACATTGTAAAGGCGGCAGTGTTTATATGTGGCAGCAGTGAGATTATGGCGATCGAGGAATGCAAGAAATGTTGAGTGAGGGGTGGAGTTGTATGTTGTGATGAAATGTTTTGAGGTGTACATTGTGAAGGCAGGCTGAAAGTTTGTAAGTCAGGCAGAAGTGATTCAGTGGTAAAGTGGTGATGAACTGTTGTCGGATGAAGTTTGAAGATGCTTGCTATGGAGTTGTCAGGTGAGAAGAATGTGATGGGTTGTATGATAGTGGTAGGAAATTCAGTGATGGGTTGTTTGTCAATCAGAGGAGTGGTGGTTTTCAACGTGCAGGGGAATATGCGTAGGAATAATTACATCTTTATATTGCTATAACAAGAATTTCAGCC
Source organism: Allium cepa (assembly GCA_030765085.1). Taxonomy (NCBI): domain Eukaryota; kingdom Viridiplantae; phylum Streptophyta; class Magnoliopsida; order Asparagales; family Amaryllidaceae; genus Allium; species Allium cepa. Next base: position 530,899,773 of record CM060928.1, on the reverse strand, counting down.
GGCAACCTTTATTCAACCTTTTTTCCAAACACGAATATGCACGTTATGGTGTGAAAATATTCCAAAGACAAAAGGTGTGAGCTATAATGTTGCCAAATAGCTTGAAAATATGTAACTATCAACTCATGATAATTGGATTAAACATGCAAGAAAAAATTGTAGAACACAGCAAAATAAAACCGTAACAGAAATAAAACCTGCAACTGTTTTAGGGATCTATTTCACTACATGTACTTATGTAAAAGAGAAATAAAAACAAAATCATACCTTCTACTATGCAATCAAAGATCACCCAAGGATGGTGTAGAAAATTGAGTATTACAAATACCTAATCAAGAACTAAGCATCTCCACTCTGGTTGCGCGATCACTTGCAGAATGCTTGTCCTGACCCTCTTTAAGATCCTGAAGTATTATTCTTGTTAGTACCCACATTTGCCACTCTATACCAATTCATATTTGAACCAATTATGCCATTTTCCTGTTTTATGAGTCTCAACTGTTGACAAAGTACGAGAAACATTAACATAATTCAAAAATAAAAAGTTCCAGGTGGAGGTACAACAAATCATAAGAACATTAAAGGTGAAATGCGGACATGACTAGCAATAGAAGTAGGAAACATAAAGAAACAAAGCATGTAGAAAAGCTACATAATCAAAGTGTTAGGCTACATAATCAAGCATGTCAAGTCAAATTAAAAGTAATATCAAAGCATGTATAAAACGAAAAGCATGTATATATAGTACTATGTGTTTAAAAGGTGTCAAGCTACATAATCAAAGCATGAATAAAGTTCTAAACTTGTATATATGTTTTATGTAAAAGCTAAAAGTCAAAGCAAGAATGGTTTGGTAATAAAAACATGTACAGGAACTTTCAAATTTTTTATATCTCTTGCAAAACTTGTACAGGCAAGTAGGGACAAAAATAATTCAATCAAGGATGCTTATTAATCAATGCATGCACATATCCAACTGTATGTGACTTTTCAAAGCAAAGGCCGATTAAATAAACAAACACAAGGCCACTGCATTTTATGAATTGGACAGGGACATGTATAGCAGTTCCAAGAATCAAAATAAAATGCTAGTAATAGTATGTGATTTTATAAATCAAAGTGCATCCACTAGTTAACATAGCAGGGACGTGTAATTCAAACAAGAAATCATTCTTAACTAATAATGCATGCACATATCCAACATGGCAGGGACAAAAAAACAAAAGAGGTTTTGAGATATGCAACTTTTCTTTAAAGCAATAGTTCAAAAGATAAATAAAATAAGCAGCCACAAATAATGCAATGGCTGGATGAACATAATGAAATGCAAAAGTGCTTGAGTTAACAAGTCACCTTCATGAAATATCATTTTCCATATCACCCTATTATCCCATATAACAAATAATAAATTTAAAGCCAGTGGTTGTACTCATTGACAAGCGTAGACATGGTCTATCCAAATTATTTTAAAAACTGTTCCATGGACAAAAAGAGATTTTGAACTAATAAAACACAATGACACATGTATACCTATGTAAGGGAAGGATTTAGACTTCTTGGAAATCTTTTAACAAACCCATAATTGTTTCTTTGAAGCTAGATTTTTGGATGTAAAACATTATTTTGTTGTTATGCTTTTCATATTTCTCAACTGAAACCATTTTTTTGTTTGTTAAAGCCACATATCATATCGCTAATGAAATAATTAAATTTAACATATTATATCGAATCAAAATACTTTTGAAGGAACTGTGTTTTTACGTCAACTTACTTCTATGCATAAAGTGTATACTTGAAGATGCATAACATACTTATGTCCTATTTTTCACAACAAATTGCATTTAATTGTGTACCACCCTTATCCATGCTTAATTGTTATATTAGTTTTTTTTTAAAACAAAAGACTAAATCTGTATTGAACTTAATCGGTATTCCTGTAAACGTAAAAACAGTGCTTTTTTTTTTGCAAAGATGCATACCATGGTTTGATATTTAAAGTTCATATATCTGAAAAATTAGTGATCAGGCACAATGCAAAGATGCTTTTTGTCTACAACCTGATCAGGCTTTTAGATTTTATACAACCTGAACAAAGAAAATGTTAAAAACATGGTCTATCCAAATTATTTTAAGAACTGTTCCATGGAAAACGATTTTAACACATAATCTCAATACTAAATAGCTTACTCAAATTTAATCCAAAAGTTAAAATTAAATAATGGGTTTGACTCCCACCCCTAATTTTCTCTGTATTACTATCTATATAATGGTTTTTGTCGTGAGATTATGTTGATCGAATGATAACTAATAAAAATAAAAAGTAACTGAAATATACTAATCAAAATTCAAGCTATGACAAGTTACCTACTTTATGTTCATTATTTAACCACCCTTTTAAGTTTCGATTCTATAAATGTTTTTTTCCTTCACTGTAAATTACTGTAAAAGATGCTATTGGTGATTAGGACGGTGCTATTGGTGATTTCCTTCACTGTAAATTACTGTAAATTAAAACCAACTAGAACGATAACAAAAATAGATTACCTGGACACGAACTTCAGAAACAAGGCAGATTAGGCTAGAACTTGTGGATTCAGATCTTGAATCTAGGGTTTTCGAACGAACTGAACGATGAAGAGAAATTGCGTTTTCAAGTCACCGGTTTTCGAACGTACTGAACGATGTAGAGAACTGAGCGAATTAGGGTTGGAAGGGTAGACGGTTTGGGTCGGGTTGAGACTGTTATGTGTTAGGGTGTAAATGGGTTGGGGAGAAAATATAAAGTAGAATAAGAGGGTTGGACCCAACCCATTTAATATCAGGGTAATTAGGTTGGGTAAATGGGTTAGGGTTGGTTCTGACGGGCCTAATTACATATAATCTTTTCTGTCAGATATTTTAAACAACTAATTTGGACACCATCCTTATTATACTGTTCATAACTATTGTATTACGAATAGTAACAAATTGTTGTATACTTCTTTTGCCTACTTTCACTAACAAAACCAATATATGAATACATTAACAAAATAAAACGATTAATATTATCTCAAGTTCAAATTTCTTTGTCTTCATTTGTTTTTACTTTTAGTCCATTACCTATACTGATGCATTACAAGTTATTTGTTATCCATTTTCAAATATTATTAACTGTTATCTGAATAAAAGGACTTGTTTTATTTTAAGTTTATTAATGTTTTAGTCTTTATCTGTTTTTTCTTGTAGTCAATTATGTCTGTACTTTGTGAGGTTACTCTTCTATTTTCTATTTTGTATGTCAAATATGAAAATATAACATATAAGGACAAATAGGCCATCAAATTTTAGTATTGCCTACAAAAAAATTCAATTCGTTGAAAAAAGTTCAACTCTATGTTATCTGATATGAATACATAGATTGACCTTAATGAAAAACCATCTCACAAAATCATTAAGCTTAGAATATGAAGTGAGCCACACTCCACCTTGTAATGAGCTCGCGTCTGCGCTTTAGTCCATGATTCAGTTTTGCAAGTGCTCTGTCATATAGTACATCAGCTATCGCATGCCTACAACAGCCACTGCCTACCTGCTTTGCACTTTGCAATCCACGTCTATACTGAAGTACATGATCTCAACTCATGAATTGCCTTAAGATCTTAATTTGAGCACTCCGAACTACCTCAATGTTCAGGTAATATATTCCTGTTTTTTTATATTTGTAACCGAAACTTCTTGGTTCATACTCCGAACTGCCTCAAGGCTCCACCTTTAGGAATGTCTCTAGCTGCCACATCAAACTTCTAGTTGCATTCTATGACTTCTATTGGATGTATTAAACTATTATTTGCAGTGCTATGCGGCTTGGTATGGAGCTATTCCACGCTTGAATGTACCGAGTCCTTATTTATCAAAAGATGCTTGTGGCTTACTTAAAGCTACCATTAGGTATCTTGATCTTGTCGTGTTCCTTGAAAATGAACTTCGGTATGCTAATTACATTATTTTGTGTCAAGTAAATGATGAATATTTTATATATTGAACTTAGATATAACTTATATTTGTAAACAACCTCAACTTCAAGAACTAATGCGTTTGCACTTTGTAGTTTCAACTAAGTTCGCTGGTTTATTATGTTTTCATGACATCATTAGCTATAGAAATTTTTGATTATCTTGGCTTATGTTCCTATGCCTTATGTTGCAAATCTAAAAAGATTAGGTATTCCATAGGTGATCTATATTCAAACATACACACACACACATGCACACACATACTCACATATACATACATATGTAAAAGATTTTGAATTAAAGATGAAAATGAAGAAAGCTTTTACTGATTGCAAAAGAAAGTTGATAATCAGATATCAAACAGTTACATAACACTTGCTGTATTTATACAAAATGATATAACTTGTAAATGGGCTTCAGCAGAGTCGGCCCGTGTCCATTATACTCTTTTGTAAACAGAGAATGAATATGAATGGTTGGATGATGAATGAATGACTGAGATGTAGTAATCCATATAAGTCTCGTATATACCTTGCTGTATTCATTACTGTGATTTATCTCATTTTCTTATACTCCTCCTCAAACCTAATGTTGGCTAGGGTTTGCTTGAGAGAATGAGATCTGTTTTCTTTGCGAGATGTATGAGTTATCTTTGAAAAATTGAGGATGATCTCAGCAATAATAGTCTTTCTCTTCCCCTATTTGTCACCAGATGGGTTAAAGACTGCGACTTGAGCAAAGAGAAAGGAGAAAGTCTTCTTAGAATGACTTCAAGATGAATTTTTCTGAGTCGCTCATCTTCATTAAGCTCTTGAACTATTTCTGGTATGTATACTGGAACTTGAGATCTTTGATTGATGTCGGCGACGTCAACATTTAACTCCCTTCTGAATTTTGTGAAAGTCTAACGAGAAAGGGGTTTTGTGAAAACATCGGCCTTTTGGTAAGTGGAAGGTATGTAACTCACTATAATTTTGTCTTTCATCACTTGTTCCCTTATAAAATAGAGATCGAGTTCCATGTGTTTGGTTCTAGAATGTAGAATAGGGTTGACTGTAAGTGATATTGCGCTAATGTTGTCACACCAGATCATTTCTTTGCTGTTGGTATTAACTTGTAATTCGCTAAGTAGTGATTGTATCCACATAATTTCTGATGCTGTGCTAGCAATACTTCTGTACTCAGCTTCAGTACTTGATCTAGACACCGTTGATTGTTTTTTTGGCACACCAAGACATTGGATTTTTTCCTAGAAAAATGCAGTAACATGTAGTAGACTTTCTGTCATCATAGTCAGTGGCCCAATTTGAGTCTGCATATGCATTAATATTCAGTGATTTGCTTGATTGCATGATTAGACCTTGATCCAGAGTACCTCTAAGATATCTTAGAATACGTTTCACTGCTCTCCAGTGTTCATCTAATGGTTTCTGCATAAACTGACTGACTTTGTTCACACTGAATGAGATATCTGGTCTTGTTATAGCGGCATACTGTAGTGCAACAACTATGATTCTATACTGCTTATCATTAGATATGGATTCACCTCTGTGTTTTGATAGATGTAAGTTGCTTGTCATGGGTGTAGGCAATGGATTTTCTTCATTCATGTTGGCTTTTACTAAAATTTCTGTGATATACTTCTTTTGACTTAACTGGATTTCATTGTTTGGTAGTCTTTTGACATCAATTCCAAGAAAATAGTTCAAGCCTCCCAGATCTTTGATTGTAAATTCCCTGTGTAGAAATTGTACAGTTTTCTCGATTTCTGACTTGTTATTACCTGTGATAATAAAATCATCAACATAAATCAGTACATATATAATACTATTATTTGAAAATTTAAGGAATAGTGAGTTGTCTGATTTTGTTGAGTTGTATCCAAGTTTGGCAAAAGTTGATTTTAGCTTTTCAAACCACACTCTTGGTGCTTGCTTGAGTCCATAGATAGCTTTATTTAGTCTGCATACAAGATTTTCATTGCCTTTTTCAATGAACCCATGTGGTTGTTTCATGTACACCTCCTCCTGCAAGATACCATTAAGAAAAGCATTATTAACATCTAATTGTCTGATTGTCCAGTTCTTATGCAAAACAATAGTTAAGATAATCCTAATGGTTGAGGGTTTTACAATAGGAGAAAAGGTTTCATTGAAATCAAGCTCATTCTGTTGCGAATACCCTTTTGCCACTAGTCTTGCTTTGTACTTAAGAACTGAACCATCTGGATTTCTTTTAATTCTGTATGTCCACTTGCAGCCAATTATGTTTTTGTGTGTTGGTAGGAGTACAAGATCCCAAGTTTTGTTCTTCATTAATGCATTGTACTCCTCCTTCATGGCTGTTCTCCATTTAGTGTCTTGTACTGCTTGTTGATAAGTACTTGGCTCAGTGCAATCTGACATAACACTATAGATTTTTGGTTTAAATATGCCACTCTTGGCCATAGTTATCATGTGATGTCCAGTGTTTACAGGTTGAGAAGATTGTTCACTGCTGTCTTCAGTAACACCTTGTTGAGTATTGAGTGATACAGTATCACTTAATATTTGACATGTGTCAGACTGTTGACTGATGTTGGGTAGAGGAGAATCACTTGATCTTTTTGAAATGTTGCCTTGCTCTTGCCCTATTTCACTTGCTGACTTAAAGAGATTAGTGCTTGAATTGTCTCTTTCCTCATGTCAGCAGTGCAGTCAGAGGCTAATTCTTCAGAGAAAAGGGTTATTGGAGGTAATGAGTATCTAGCATTATAAATTTTGTCAGATGTTCTTGATTTCTTTATTACTAAATGGAAATTCTTGTTCATTAAAAATTATATGTCTTGATATGTATATTCTTCCTTTGTTATCAAGACACTTAAACCCCTTTTTATTTGGTGCATATCCCAAAAATGTGCAGGGTTGAGACCTAAATTCTAACTTGTGATTGTTGTAAGGTCTTAAGTAAGGAAAACATAGACATCCAAATACTTTTAAGTTTTGATAGTCTGGCTTGACTTTAGTTAGTGCTTCTAATGGATTTTTATAATTTAGTACTTTTGTGGGTAGTCTATTAATCAGATAGAATGCTGTGTAGAAGGCATCTGGCCAAAATTTTAATGGTAATGATGCCTGAGCCAACAAAGTCAAGCCAGTTTCTACAATATGCCTATGTTTTCTTTCTATAAGACCATTCTGTTCAGAGGTACAGGGACATGTAGTTCTTTGCATGATTCCTTTTCTTTGAAAGTAATCTTTCAGTGGTAGAAACTCTTTTCCACCATCTGTTTGAATAATTTTTACCTGACAGCCTGTTTGTCTTTCTGCATTTGCCACAAACTGCATTACTGCATTGTTAGTTTCAGGCTTTGCTTTTAAGAACTATATCCAAACATGTCTGGAATATGCATCAATAAATGAAATATAATATCTATAACCATAATCACTACATACTAGGGCTGGACCCCATAGGTCAGTGACAATCAATTCCAATGGTTTATGATAGACAGTCTCAGAGTCTGGAAATGCAAGCTTATGACTTTTGCCCATTTGACAGAATGTACAATTATAAGAAACTGGAATTTCATTAACAGATATGTCACTGCAGTTGTTTACAACATGTCTTAGAATTTTTATACTGGGGTGACCCAGTTTACAGTGCCAAGTATTAAAATTTTTCTTACTATCATCAGTTTTTAATTCTGAAACATGACACCAATTTTCCTTATGATCATCATTTCTTGAATTTGCAACATCAAATTTGTATAATCCTTTATGTTCTTTACCCTGCAAGAGAGTTTCCCTTGTTAGTATATCTTTTACAAAGCAATGATTTGGATAAAACTCAAAATAGACATTATTATCTTTGGCAAACTGTGATACACTCATTAAATTCTTTTTGATAAGTAGGACTCTTAGTCAATTGTTGAGGTAAAGTTGTCTTATACCTCTTAAGCTTGCATTACCAGTATGAGAGATTTGAATAGATTTACCATTTCCTAAATACAGTAATTGTGTACCTTTGTATTCCCTATTACCAAGATTTAATTTTGTAACAACCCTGCATTTTGTAATTATTTTATTGTATATTTTAATTATTTTTAATGTAATATTTTGATTTTAAAACTTATTTTACTTATTTGAAATGATTAAATTTATTATTTAAATATAACCTTGATTTTTATATGAGTTATAATTCCAAACTTGTGTAAGTTGAACATTTGCCTGAAATGCTGATTTTGGTCAAAATAGTCAAACTGTGACTTTTAACTTAAAATTTTAAAAGTTTAAAATTTTAATTTTTTTTCTTTTATTATGAAAGTACATAAAATTCTAAGAACACCACTTTTCGTTTCGTTGAATTTGGATGTAAATTGTGAAAGTTATACCCTTTACAATATTGTGCGTATATAGGGTTATTTAACAATGACTATTTTAAATTGTATAAACTACTTCTTCTTTGTTATATTTTATTTTAATATGTGATAATATGTTATATTATGTATATTTTGACTTTTAAGTATTTTTAAAATGATAATATAATTTTTCTAAAGTTCATTTGAATTTATTTCTAATTTTAAAAGCCCAGTCTACAATTTTAAGCCATTTTCTTAATTTAATTATATATAATTAAAATTTATTTATTTATTTTATGCACTCACTTTTATTTTCTGTGTTTTACTTTATTTTATTCATTTTACATGTATTTAAATTAAAGTAAATTTTTTCAAAGTGTATTGAAGTTATTTCTAATTCTTAAATCAAGTTTTCACTTTCTGTGCTATTTTTCTTATTTTAATCATATCTAATTAATATTTAATTATTAATATTTTGTTTATCTGTTATATTTTCGAATTCTAACTGAAATTTATAAGTGTTTTCAGTTATTTAAGATGTATATGAATATATATATATATAGGAAGTTTAAAAGGTTTGAAAGCAAAAAAACGTAAAACCGTTTTAACGTTTCTTCTTCCGTTTCTTTTCCAATTAATAGATTTAATTTCCTTTGACCGTTCCTTTCTTTATTGTAGCTGTGCATTTCTTACCTCTTTTTCACATGAAAACATTCCTCTCCACTTCATTTTTCACGGCTAGAAAGGTTTGGTAATGGCTCCTCTTTTCCTCTTCTTTTTGCTCTTCTTTTTCCATTGTTTTCTTATATTTTGCCTTGTTTTCTCATGTGTATTGCTTGGCCTCTCCTCCATAGCCACGGCCACCACCTCCTACACCTCTTCCCTTCCATCACCACCATCTACCCCATCAGATCTGACCATGGCCGAACCCCTTTTTGATGGTCAAACCCCTCAAACTACAACCTAGATGCCTAGATCCATGCTTATTTGACCTCTACATGCTCATCCACTTCAACCACCACCCAAACCACCACCATAGCTGCCACCACTCCCCAGACCTGACCACAACACACCCCTCCTCACCTCTGTCCAGTCATGACACATCACAGGCCGAGCCCAATCCCCAAGGCTGAGCCCTTGTTTTGACTAAAAAACCACCTAATTGCCTTCAAAACCACATCACCTCCTCATGTACAAACTCCACCTTGTCTTGCCTTGAACCCGAGCTATGTTAGCCCAAACCTGACCCAAAACTTGACCACATCTGAACCACATCAGACCCCAAAGCCATACCAAACAATAGAGAAGGCAAAGCAAAAGACTGCGTAGTCGTATCTCCTTTTATTTCAATGTTATTGCATTTTAAAGTCGTATTGAATTTTGTTGTTTTGATTGTTTGTTTTGGGTTGTACACAAGAGTTGTAGATTGGATTCGTTCTCCACTCATGTCCGTAGTCTTGTCATCGTGCTTGTCGTGCTTTTGGAATCGCACTTGTGTTAGTTGTTTTGGTCTTCAACTTGAAAAAAAGTGAGTCTTTCTCACTCTGACATTTATACTTATGAAAAGTGAATTGATGACAAGTGTTTAGTAATAAAAAATGTTTATGCAAGTTAATGATGATCATATGATATGCTATGCCATGTTATTACCATATTATTACCATGTTAAAACTGTTAATTTTCACCTGACATCTGATATATGACTGTATATTGTGATATTGACCTTGTTTATATTATTCATGTATATGATCACACTGCAAGTTCCCTGTTAGAAAAAATGTTATGGGCTGAAATGATAGGCCTGAATAGTTTTAAAATTTTCACTTTGACTTGGGATTGCGGGTTTGAAATGATAAAACCCGGATTTTCTTTGTAAATTATGGGTTAAAATGATATATTACCCATATCACTTTACCTAGCGTAGAAAATTATATACAGGCCCGTAGTTAAAATATGTTTTTCTAAAAAATTTAAATATTTTAGAAATTTAATTATTATAATATTTTGATTTTTAATTTAATAAAAAAAAGGATTTTTGTAAAATATTATTGATTTTCTGAATAATTGTAAGTGACATGAATTAATGAAAAAGTTAGAAATTTTGAACGTAAGTTATTTTGGAAATTTTGATTTAATTTTAATTGGAAATTTAATTGAATATGAAATTATGATAAATTTATGATAATTTGAATTTAAATAATTTAAAGTGATTTTTATATCATATTAATGATTTTAATAAAGGTGAAATGTGAAATGAATGAATATTGTAAGTTGAAATTTTGAAATATAACTAAAACTGAAAATTTATGAAATTGACGTAAAGTGAACTTTTAGTTAAGCAAATAAAAATAAAACTAAGTTATATTTGAGAATTTGAACTTAAATGTTAAGTTGAAATTTAATGTAATGGATTTTAAAATTGAACATTGCATTTTAATAAGTGAATTATTATTAAATCTTGATTTTTGAATGGAAATTTAACTTTATAAAATCATGAACTTGAGGAAAATTAAATGATGTTATAAATGTGAAAATGTATGATTTTATAAGTTAAAAATGTTTTTAATAAAAATATAATTGGTTGAGAAATTTCATTGAATATTTGAAGTTAATTGACTGCATTTTTTGAAATGCTATTAATTACAATGTAAATGATATTACAGCATTTGTAAACGCTGTAGTTGATGATAATGAACTAAAAAGCTAAATTGAATTAAAAGCTATTATAGCAATTTTTGTAAGTGCTATAAATTGTTGAATTTAACTAAGTTTATTTGAAATTTAAGTAAACTCTATTACAACACTTTTAAACGTTGTCTTTTGTTAAATTGAACTGTTTTGAATGTAACTTTCCGTAGAGTTTTCTAAATGATGCGAAAGTGAATTTTCACTGTTTTGATAAACTTAAGTGAATAAATGAACTTTGGAAGTTGAAATTTTGGAAATTTAATAATTTAATTATTAAGCATAATAACTTCATTGAAATGAAAAAAAAAAGAATTTTTGGAATATAAACTGTTTTAAAATATGAATTGAAGTGGTATTTTAGATTGAATAAAATGAATAATGATTTGAAACACGGAGTTTGAAAGATAGGACAGTTTGATATTAACATGATTTAAAAAGAAGTTCTGAAAGATATGATATTTTGGAACTGAAGCTTTGAAAGGTTATGATATTTTGATATATTAAAATGATTTGAAAGGTAGTGTTGAAAGGGTATGAAAATTTAATATATTGAAATGGTTAGAAATGACTTGATATTTATTTTGATAAATATTTGAATTGAAAGATATTTTACGATGATATATTGAAATGGTTTTGGAAATGATTTAATCTTTATTTTGATAAAGATTTGGATTGAAAAGGGTATTTTATTTTGAAGTATATAATATTGTTTTAAAGTTATAACTACGGGTTATAATAACGATTGGTTGTTAAAGAGACCAGGATCGGATATTGTCTTATAGCCGGCCAATACCGAAAACCACTTTAATAACTGTGTACGCGGTGGAGATTCCAGAATGAAGTAGGATGGTGACGACATTCTCGAGGTATATTACGTGGACCCAACTCCCGTGAGTTGGCATATATGACTTAAACAGGAGCTATACCGGGCTACACAAAGGGTCGCACCCTTTCATCGAGCATGCTCCATCGGAAAACCATTCTATTACTGTTGTGATTCGATTCGGTGGCGCCACTTTGATTCGAGGTTATTGTTCGAGGTGGGCGGAAGCTGCTAGCTTGCCGTCACCACCGGTCCGGGAGTGCAAACGGTGTATCCACCCTGGCATTTCCTTGCGTGCCGTGTCATATCCTTATATCGAGCCCACTATGATTTTGGTTTTAAAGATCCGACCGCATTAAGGTTCACCATCCCCTTAACGCTATTTTCTATATGATTATACTTACCTGATTAGACACTACCGTATATAGCGTATATTACTACATAGCAAATAGTTTAACGGATCCTTAGAGGATGGGCGGTCCCAAACATCCTTTAAGTTACTGATGCATTTTGTTACTGTTCACTTGAGTTGATTTACAGTTTATAAGTATTTATGTCCTGACTCGAGGGCTTTGTATTTTGCTTTACGCTCGGGTCAGATTGATTGAGTTAGCATTCAAGATTCACCTTCGGCATTGGAGCTTTCCTTGAAGATCCAGCCATCTATTTTGTTTCAGTATCTAGTGTTTCAGTGATGTATCTTGTTACTCTTCTGTTGTATCTCATTTAACTCTGATGTATCTTATATTTACATAGTAGCTTCATGAACTACTATCTCTTTTACTTCCGCTGCATTATTATATACTCTGTGTCTGTGATCTGTGATTTTTATTTACTGTATATTCTGAGATTTGCCAAAATTTTATTTACAACACGGTATTTTGAGAAATTTAATTCTCGCATGAGTGTCTGCCTATGCACTTATAATGGATGCGAGTGGTTGAAAATACCTGGTTGTTACAGTTGGTATCAGAGCTTTGGTAGCTCTAGGCAAAATTCAGCATATGGGGTGAATGTAATTACAGAATCACTTTCATTCGAGTTGAATCTTTTTCTTTTGACTCGATTCCTTTGAATTTTGGAACGTTCCCTACAGTTCCAAAATCCATTCGTATCCCTCACTATTCATCTTCTTTTGACTATGGAGCATTCCATAACTCCGCTTCGAATGATCTTTCTAGTGAGTCGGCGGTCACGCCAATTTCAAATTTAATTGAAAAAAGGGGAAAACTCCTTTACAATTAGCATCGATTCACCATAGATTTATATCTATCCTTGGTTTAGATGCTAATATCTTTTGTTATTTCAAACTCTAACTCTTGAGATCGAATGTAGATTTACCCTAGAAAAATCAACATTGATCTTATTCTTTAAGTCACGGTTGACCCGGTTAAGGTTGCCCGTGATTTATATAAGCTTATCCCTCTTCCTATTCTGTTATTTAATCATGTCATCCTTGTTTCCAACTTATTTTTAAATCATAATCTCCTTTGATTTGTGTTAATCAAAAATTTGAATCTCTATCCTTCTTTGAAAATCTATTCATGTATAGTGTATTTGTAAACTAGTATTTAAAATTAAAATGTTTTATATATTGTGTTGTTTGAGTTGTTGATGTTAAGTTGGGTTTCTGATCGATACGTCTGATCAGCGCTATCGATAAGATTTCCAAAACACTTTGACAGAATAGACGGACACAAAATATTTAAAAAAAAAATTTGGTTAATGAAATAAATTTTGATATATAAGTAAATTTATGGAACTTAATGAAATGAATTTAAAACAAGAATATGAGGATTTAAATCCCGATTATTTCGAACTTTGGTTTACAGTTTTAAAAGGTTATATTATTTAAAGTATTTTGAATAGAATTTGTTTTCAAAGAATTTTATAGGTTTAAAATTAGTGCTCTTCTCTTTGTCGCTGGAAAATAACTTCGGTGATGATCGCGACATCATCGACGTTCATTTTCGAGTTTCGAAGTTAGGAGACTGTTCTGTAGTCTTGCTACAGCTTTGTTTTGGGAAATTAAATTGATTTGAATTTCTAAAATATGACTTGGTTTATAATGTGTATATATATATATAGATATATGATTGAAATTTGATTTGACATATATTATTACTTATCTCCAAATGGTTTGAAGAAATCGGAAATTTAATTCTTAAATTTTATTTTAAAGAATAATTCCAAAAAAAAAAGTCAAAACTTTGGATGAATATCAAGCATGAAATGATTGAATTGGAAATTTTATTTATATAATACAATTGCATTCAAATATAACTTACCAAAATTTCAGAAGTTAAAAATGTAATTGGATAATATACGATATAAAAAGATTTTATAAATAAAATTTGAGTAGTTATAATAAATGTTATACACTTAAATTTTAATTATAAAATGATTAAAAGAGGTAAATATAATAAAGGGTAATTGAATGACTTACAATAAAATGATGTTAAAAGAACTAAGAGTAAAAGAAAGTAGTTATAATAAGTGTAAATATGTTTAACATAAGTGATAAATATATTGAGAGGAATAAATTTAATTTTGATTAGGAATAAAGAAGAATAAAATTTATTAAGTACAATGTGAGTGTAATAAATGATTATTTTTCAAACCCATGGTTTTAAAAATGGTTAATTTTAGATGATTGGATAATAAGATAATGAAATTTGGGGTAGTTAAGATTTATTTAACTTGTGTAAAGATTTATTCTCTATTTAAGTTGAAATTTCCATGCTTTCAAATTTATTTTCTTATTTTGTTTTTCAAACTATCTTTTGGTTGTCCTTATTATCCTTATCTTGCTATAGACCGGTATAGGCATCTTTCTATAATCTTTCTGTTTAGAAATCTTTCTATAATCTTGATAGACTTTTGGTAACCATTTTGAATCCACCTTTTTCGTGCTTGTGTTCTTGATTCTGGAGGATCTTGGAAAGATCACCTCCACCTTGTTAAACTTACCTATAACAACAGTTATCAGGTATAACTTCAATCTTCTTGTCATCTTATCTTAATCCTATTTCACACTATCTTTTCTGTGCCCTTCCATACCTCATTCCTTTTCGGGGACGAAAAGTTTTGAGTGGGGGAGAGGGTAACAACCTGTATTTTGTAATTATTTTATTGTATATTTTAATTATTTTTAATGTAAGATTTTGATTTTAAAACTTATTTTACTTATTTGAAATGATTAAATTTATTATTTAAATATAATCTTGATTTTTATATGAGTTATAATTCCAAACTTGTGTAAGTTGAATATTTGTTTGAAATGCTGATTTTGGTCAAAATAGTCAAACTGTGACTTTTAACTTAAAATTTTAAAAGTTTAAAAATTTAATTTTTTTTCTTTTATTATGAAAGTACATAAAATTCTAAGAACACCACTTTTCGTTTCGTTGAATTTGGATGTAAATTGTGAAAGTTATACCCTTTACAATATTGTGCGTATATAGGGTTATTTAACAATGACTATTTTAAATTGTATAAACTACTTCTTCTTTGTTATATTTTATTTTAATATGTGATAATATGTTATATTATGTATATTTTGACTTTTAAGTATTTTTAAAATGATAATATAATTTTTCTAAAGTTCATTTGAATTTATTTCTAATTTTAAAAGCCTAGTCTACAATTTTAAGCCATTTTCTTAATTTAATTATATATAATTAAAATTTATTTATTTATTTTATGCACTCACTTTTATTTTCTGTGTTTTACTTTATTTTATTCATTTTACATGTATTTAAATTAAAGTAAATTTTTTCAAAGTGTATTGAAGTTATTTCTAATTCTTAAATCAAGTTTTCACTTTCTGTGCTATTTTTCTTATTTTAATCATATCTAATTAATATTTAATTATTAATATTTTGTTTATCTATTATATTTTCGAATTCTAACTGAAATTTATAAGTTTTTTCAGTTATTTAAGATGTATATGAATATATATATATATAGGAAGTTTAAAAGGTTTGAAAGCAAAGAAACGTAAAACCGTTTTAACGTTTCTTCTTCCGTTTCTTTTCCAATTAATAGATTTAATTTCCTTTGACCGTTTCTTTCTTTATTGTAGATGTGAATTTCTTACCTCTTTTTCGCATGAAAACATTCCTCTCCACTTCATTTTTCACGGCTAGAAAGGTTTGGTAATGGCTCCTCTTTTCCTCTTCTTTTTGCTCTTCTTTTTCCATTGTTTTCTTATATTTTGCCTTGTTTTCTCATGTGTATTGCTTGGCCTCTCCTCCATAGCCACGGCCACCACCTCCTACACCTCTTCCCTGCCATCACCACCATCTACCCCATCAGATCTGACTATGGCCGAACCCCTTTTTGATGGTCAAACCCCTCAAACTACAACCTAGATGCCTAGATCCATGCTTATTTGACCTCTACATGCTCATCCACTTCAACCACCACCCAAACCACCACCATAGCTGCCACCACTCCCCAGACCTGACCACAACACACCCCTCCTCACCTTTGTCCAGTCATGACACATCACAGGCCGAGCCCAATCCCCAAGGCTGAGCCCTTGTTTTGACCAAAAAACCACCTAATTGCCTTCAAAACCACATCACCTCCTCATGTACAAACTCCACCTTGTCTTGCCTTGAACCCGAGCTATGTTAGCCCAAACCTGACCCAAAACTTGACCACATCTGAACCACATCAGACCCCAAAGCCATACCAAACAATAGAGAAGGCAAAGCAAAAGACTGCGTAGTCGTATCTCCTTTTATTTCAATGTTATTGCATTTTAAAGTCGTATTGAATTTTGTTGTTTTGATTGTTTGTTTTGGGTTGTACACAAGAGTTGTAGATTGGATTCTTTCTCCACTCATGTCCGTAGTCTTGTCATCGTGCTTGTCGTGCTTTTGGAATCGCACTTGTGTTAGTTGTTTTGGTCTTCAACTTGAAAAAAAGTGAGTCTTTCTCACTCTGACATTTATACTTATGAAAAGTGAATTGATGACAAGTGTTTAGTAATAAAAAATGTTTATGCAAGTTAATGATGATCATATGATATGCTATGCCATGTTATTACCATATTATTACCATGTTAAAACTGTTAATTTTCACCTGACATCTGATATATGACTGTATATTGTGATATTGACCTTGTTTATATTATTCATGTATATGATCACACTGCAAGTTCCCTGTTAGAAAAAATGTTATGGGCTGAAATGATAGGCCTGAATAGTTTTAAAATTTTCACTTTGACTTGGGATTGCGGGTTTGAAATGATAAAACCCGGATTTTCTTTGTAAATTATGGGTTGAAATGATATATTACCCATATCACTTTACCTAGCGTAGAAAATTATATACAGGCCCGTAGTTAAAATATGTTTTTCTAAAAAATTTAAATATTTTAGAAATTTAATTATTATAATATTTTGATTTTTAATTTAATAAAAAAAGGATTTTTGTAAAATATTATTGATTTTCTGAATAATTGTAAGTGACGTGAATTAATGAAAAATTTAGAAATTTTGAACGTAAGTTATTTTGGAAATTTTGATTTAATTTTAATTGAAAATTTAATTGAATATGAAATTATGATAAATTTATGATAATTTGAATTTAAATGAATTTAAAGTGATTTTTATATCATATTAATGATTTTAATAAAGGTGAAATGTGAAATGAATGAATATTGTAAGTTGAAATTTTGAAATATAACTAAAACTGGAAATTTATGAAATTGACGTAAAGTGAACTTTTAGTTAAGCAAATAAAAATAACACTAAGTTATATTTGAGAATTTGAACTTAAATGTTAAGTTGAAATTTAATGTAATGGATTTTAAAATTGAACATTGCATTTTAATAAGTGAATTATTATTAAATCTTGATTTTTGAATGGAAATTTAACTTTATAAAATCATGAACTTGAGGAAAATTAAATGATGTTATAAATGTGAAAATGTATGATTTTATAAGTTAAAAATGTTTTTAATAAAAATATAATTGGTTGAGAAATTTCATTGAATATTTGAAGTTAATTGATTGCATTTTTTTGAAATGCTATTAATTACAATGTAAATGATATTACAGCATTTGTAAACGCTGTAGTTGATGATAATGAACTAAAAAGCTAAATTGAATTAAAAGCTATTATAGCAATTTTTGTAAGTGCTATAAATTGTTGAATTTAACTAAGTTTATTTGAAATTTAAGTAAACTCTATTACAACACTTTTAAACGTTGTCTTTTGTTAAATTGAACTGTTTTAAATGTAACTTTCCGTAGAGTTTTCTAAATGATGCGAAAGTGAATTTTCACTGTTTTGATAAACTTAAGTGAATAAATGAACTTTGGAAGTTGAAATTTTGGAAATTTAATAATTTAATTATTAAGCATAATAACTTCATTGAAATGAAAAAAAAAGAATTTTTGGAATATAAACTGTTTTAAAATATGAATTGAAGTGGTATTTTAGATTGAATAAAATGAATAATGATTTGAAACATGGAGTTTGAAAGATAGGACAGTTTGATATTAACATGATTTAAAAAGAAGTTCTGAAAGATATGATATTTTGGAACTGAAGCTTTGAAAGGTTATGATATTTTGATATACTAAAATGATTTGAAAGGTAGTGTTGAAAGGGTATGAAAATTTAATATATTGAAATGGTTAGAAATGACTTGATATTTATTTTGATAAATATTTGAATTGAAAGATATTTTACGATGATATATTGAAATGGTTTTGGAAATGATTTAATCTTTATTTTGATAAAGATTTGGATTGAAAAGGGTATTTTATTTTGAAGTATAAAATATTGTTTTAAAGTTATAACTACGGGTTATAATAATGATTAGTTGTTAAAGAGACCGGGATCGGATATTGTCTTATAGCCGGCCAATACCGAAAACCACTTTAACAACTGTGTACGCGGTGGAGATTCTAGAATGAAGTAGGATGGTGACGACGTTCTCGAGGTATATTACGTGGACCCAACTCCCGTGAGTTGGCATATATGACTTAAACAGGAGCTATACCGGGCTACACAAAGGGTCGCACCCTTTCATCGAGCGTGCTCCATCGGAAAACCATTCTATTACTGTTGTGATTCGATTCGGTGGCGCCACTTTGATTTGGGGGTATTGTTCGAGGTGGGCGGAAGCTGCTAGCTTGCCGTCACCACCGGTCCGGGAGCGCAAACGGTGTATCCACCCTGGCATTTCCTTGCGTGCCGTGTCATATCCTTATATCGAGCCCACTACGATTTTGGTTTTAAAGATCCGACCGCGTTAAGGTTCACCATCCCCTTAACGCTATTTTCTATAAGATTATACTTTACTGATTAGACACTACCGTATATAGCGTATATTACTACATAGTAAATAGTTTAACGGATCCTTAGAGGATGGGCGGTCCCAAGCATCCTTTAAATTACTGATGCATTTTGTTACTGTTCACTTGAGTTGATTTACAGTTTATAAGTATTTATGTCCTGACTCGAGGGTTTTGTATTTTGATTTACGCTCGGGTCAGATTGATTGAGTTAGCATTCAAGATTCACCTTCGGCATTGGAGCTTTCCTTGAAGATCCAGCCATCTATTTTGTTTCAGTATCCAGTGTTTCAGTGATGTATCTTGTTACTCTTCTGTTGTATCTCATTTAACTCTGATGTATCTTATATTTACATAGTAGCTTCATGAACTACTATCTCTTTTACTTCCGCTGCATTATTATATACTCTGTGTCTATGATCTGTGATTTTTATTTACTGTATATTCTGAGATTTGCCAAAATTTTATTTACAACACGGTATTTTGAGCAATTCAATTCCAGCATGAGTGTCTGCCTATGCACTTATAATGGATGCGAATGGTTGAAAATATCGGGTCGTTACAAATTTGCTCAGATCATTTGTTACATGATTAGTGGCCCCTGAGTCAGGATACCAACTATTGTCATGTATATCTTCAATTTTGGCTCTATCATCATTCCTTTGTTCAGTTTTGACTTCTGGTTGAGCATTAATCATGTTTGCACTAGGATTTGAAGCTCTTGAATCATTACTGCTTTGTTGAGTTGGAGTGAAGTTTGCATCAAATCTGAAATAACATTTGTTTGCTGTGTGTCCATACTTTTCTCATATTTGGCATCTTGGTCTGTTGTTGTAATTCTGTCTGCCTCCTCTGCCTCTATATCTATTGTATTGACTGCCTCTTTGATTGCTGTTATGTTGATTTCTTGTTGCATTGTTGCTTTCTTGATTCTTGTTTCTACTGTTAGCAACATAATTGATTGAGCAATCTGAGTTGGTTAATTTCTTTTGTTCCAATCTACCTTCATGTGAGAGTAGTATTGAATGAACATATTGTAGTGATGGTAATACTTCATTGGAAGATATTACTGCCACCACTGACTCGTATTCTTCATCAATACCATTTAATATGGATAAGACTTGTTCAGTGTCAGATACTTTGTGCCCAGTAGAAGCAAGTTGATCACATATTGTTTTAGCTTTTGCTAGATACTCTCTCATTCTTAGATTATCCTTCTTTAAATGATGCAGTTGTCATTTATACTGCATGATTCTTGCAGCTGATTGAGAACTGAACACTTGTTCAATAGTATGCCATATTTCATATGTTGTTTTGCATCCAACAATTTGTGGCAATAGATTTGCACTGAATGAGGATATTAACCATAAGCTCATCAAGCTGTCTTGCTTTTGGTGTGCTGTATAATCTTTATTACTTATTAGTTTCCCATCTTGATCTATAATGAATTTGGGTGGAACACTTATGGTTCCAAGAACATAATCTTCAATTCCATAGCCTCTGATGGCAGTTTCCATTTGGAATTTCCACAGCAAGTAATTTGATTCCTCCAACCGGACAGTGAATGCTTGACTTTGTGGCTTGATGATGGATTTCATGAGATCTTGGGTAATGCTGGATTGAGTTTGAGTGATTCTTGGTGCTGAAGTTGATGATGCAGTAGCATTCTCATCGGCCATGATGATAAATTCAAATCAAGAATCAAGAACTGACTTTTTCTGATGATATATAGGATATACTAGTGAAAATGATGAATAGATTTCTCTGATTCACCTTTGTCTGATGCAGATCAGGTAATGTTGTCACTGATCGAATTCTTTGATGATCAACTGATGCAGCCAGTTGGGTGGTGGGTGATGAGTCTCTGACACCTCCTAGCTTGGCACGGCACAGTTATCAAATGATAAGACTGTGATAAATTCTTGAATCTCAGATGATGATCAAAGATCTAATGAGATTCAGAAGTGCAGCCGATTCTCAAGTGATGAGATCAATTCTGATGAGATTATGGCAAGGCACAATGCTGTTAAGAAAATAAAATGCTCTGATACCATAATAGATTTTGAATTAAAGATGAAAATGAAGAAAGCTTTTACTAATTGCAAAAGAAAGTTGATAATCAGATATCAAACAGTTACATAACACTTGCTGTATTTATACAAAATGATATAACTTGTAAATGAGCTTCAGCAGAGTCGGCCCCTGTCCATTATACTCTTTTGTAAACAGAGAATGAATATGAACAGTTGGATGATGAATGAATGGATGAGATGTAGTAATCCATATAAGTCTCGTATATTCCTTGCTGTATTCATTACTGTGATTTATCTCATTTTCTTATAATATGTATATATACACATACACATGTATACAATTACACATGCACACATATACCAATAATAGTAGTAGTAGCAATAATAAACTAAGTTTGATAAAAGTTAACTAAGTTTGTAATAATATGATATTATAATAATAATATTAACATTAATAAACTATAGCTTGATATAAATTAACTAAGTTTATAATAATGATAATAATAACAACTGTAACGACCTGGTATTTTCAACCATTCGCATTCACACATGTCGGACTTGAATTGCTCAAAGTATCATATTGTTAATTTAAATTTGGCAAAACTCGGCATATGCAACAAATAAAATAATCATAGAATCACAGACACCGAGTAATATAATAATAATGCAGCGGAATAGATAAATAGTAGTTCATGAAGCTACTATATAAACAACAGAGTTGGAAATAAAATACAATAGAATATCTCAAATACAGACTGATGACATCTCTGAACAAATCAACACGAAAAGCTGAAAGCTGAATCGATAGTTGGATCACCAAGCGAAGCTCTAAACTCCAAAGGTGAGTCTCAATTACTGTATCACTCAGTCTGACCCGAGCGTAAAGCAAAACATAAAACACTCGAGTCAGGATCAACATTTTTATATCAATAAATCCAACTCAAGTGAAATATCAACTGAAATACAAGTAACTTAAAGGATGTTTGGGATAACCATCCTCTAAGGATACGTGGAACTATCTACTATGTAGAAATATACGCGATTAACAACCAAATGTCATTATAACACCATGGTCATTTCAAAATAATTTATACTTCAAAACCAAAATATCATTTCCCTTTCAAACATATATATTTCCATATTATAGCACTTTCAAAACTAAAATAATTCATATATATCTTATTTTAACTTCATTATTATTTAGTTTTGAAGTATCACTTAATAAATCCATTATCATTTAAATAAACCCCAAATTACAAATAAACTAAATATTTCTTCAATTTATTTAAACTTGACATATTCATTTAATCACTTTAAATCGAAATCCATCTTAAAACCCCCAAATTCGATAAGTTTCAAATCAATTTAATTAAATAAAATTCTTAATTAATACAATAAGTTCAAATTAATATTTCTAACCTTAACTTATAGAGATCATTACAAAATCTATTTTACTATGTAACGTCCCGTCTTTTCGTACGCTTTGAATCGAAGATAAACCACACACGTCAGACTTAAACCATACAGAAGGGCGGATTGTCATGGGATAAATAAGAAAAAGTAGAGAAGAAAAAAAAACAAAGCAAAATCTTGCAGCGGAATGATAAAATATAATAATCAAATATACAGTTCATGAAGCTGTTTTACAAAAAAAACCTTTGATTATACTTATACAATACATATCAGAGTTACACATACCAGAGAAAAATCAATAACGGTTCAGCGGAACAATGTGATGTAGTGGAACAGTATTAGTGCAGCGGAATAATATAATAAATAGTAGTAATACAATCTTCGTCTTCGACCTTCAGAAATAAAGTCTTCAAATCCTGAAATGCTCAGGCTGACCCGAGCGAATTGAAAAGGCAAAACACTCGAGTCAGAACTAAAAGATCTTATGTAAGTTAAATCAACAGGAATAAATATGAGTGGAACGGCGTCAAAGATGTTCACGAGATTTGACATCTCCTATCCAATATCTAACGTGAGTGCTGTAACTTAAGAGATGCTCGGGATTCACATCTCCTAAGGATCCGTTAAACTATTTACTATGTAGTAATATTTCTCTATTATAATAGTGTCTAATAGTAAAATAAACTTACTTTTAAATAGAGTTAAGAGGTTACCCATATAGCCCTTAACACGTAATAGTGCCAGTAGTCTATACAGTACCTGCATATCTCCTGATTGGAAGACTACGAGAAGATACTCCATAGGTACGACACAAATCAAGCTCATACAAGGCTCACTAGGGTAGGTGACATGGCACAACTAGGCAATGCCAGGGTAGATATACCAATTGCTATACGGGCTGGTGGTAACGCGTAACAGCTACTGCCGCCCACCTCGAGCCACACCCCCAAAATCAAAAATCAAAAGTGGCCACCGAATCAATCCAAAAGTCAAAGTATAATATCGAAGGGATGTGTCCGATAAGAGCGGCTACCTCCTTGGCCCGAGAATCACTCATGTTTTAGCCACCTTATGCCAACTCACGGGAGTCGGGTCCACGTATATACCTTAATAGAACGTCGCCACCATCCTACTTCATTTTGGAATCTCCACCGCGTACACGGTTGTTAAAGTGGTTTTCGAAGTTGGCAGAGAGTATGACAACTTTCGATCCTGGTCTCTTTAACAACCAAACGTTATTATAACACCGCAGTCATTTCAAAATAATTATACGTCAAAACCAGGATATAATATTCATCTCAAAACCATATAAATATGATATCATTTCCGTTCTAAAACCCAAATCATATTGATATCATTTTTATTTCAAATATATCCTTTTTCAAAATCATAGCACTTTCAAATCATAATACCTTGAAACCCATAACTTTGAAACATAACTTCCAAAACTTAAGTGGTTTAATATTTGATTACTTTATAAAATAAATTAGCTTCTTTAATTTCACAATCAATTCCAAATACAGATTTGAATCCCCAAATAAACCATTTCAATTTCCATATATTTCAAAGCTTTAAATATTCCACCATTTCAAAACTAATTCTTTGATAATCCCATATACATTAAATTCAATTACTATTATTTAGATTTGAAATGTTTGCGTAATAAATCCAATATCATTTAAGAAAACTTTTAACTTCACATAACTGGATATTCTTTCAATTTATTTAACTTGATATATTTATTTAAATCAACTTTATATTCATTTAAATCACTCTAAACCAAATCAAGCTATAAGAATCATACCCTTTAAAATCTCAATTTTATTTAAATTTCAAATCAAATTTATTCGAGTATAATTCTTAAATAATTCAATTCAAACCAATTTCATATTTATTTTCCAACTTAAATTTTTTATTCAAGTCATTAAAACTCTATATATACAATATCTTAAACAGGTACTTAACCATATAATATAAAACAATCAAACTCCATTATTAAGCTTATTTTTATTAAACAAATTTATACATAGCTTAAATTCAAGAATTTAACTATATATATATAATAATATTTATATAATATCAAAAATTAAAATTTATTAAACCGTATATTTCTTTCCAAAACCATAGAAATCATTTCAAAATATTTTTTTATATAGACCACGGTGTCTGTATATAAATTTCTACCCTATGGTCAAGTGATACGGATATTTATCCTTTCAATCCATAATTTAAAATAAAAATATGATTATATATCGTTTCGAACCGCAATCCCGAATGAAATAAATAGCATAAAAACTTGCAGACAATAACAACATAAAATACAGCATCCATTCACCCAATATCAATCGTCAACCATTTATCACAATCATCATCCAATTCAAACTATAACATCAATATAGAATAGAAATAAATAACAAGTAATTACTGGCAGTTTATGTTCAATAATAAATTGAATACCAATTTAATTAAATAAAATTCAATTTTAACTGGAATAATGATAAAAATATACCAAATAGCAATAAATAAATTTCTAATCACATCAGAAATTAATTTAACACACATAAGAAATTTTATAAATTTTTAGTGGGTTAAAACACCCAACTTTTGAATTTAAATTGAATTTAAATCCAATTTAAACCCAAAAATTGAACAGTCTCAGAATTCGTCCAAATAAGCGCCAAAATATCCGGAATTCCAATACGAACCTAGCAGAGAAAACCGCGTATGAAACGGACCTCATATGTGAGAGTTATACGCATTAGAATGATTGAAATTGAAATTGGAATTAAAATAAAATAATCATAGGAACATTACCCACGTCAGCATTTCCTCACGCAAAACATTGTTCATACTACCCTTAACCCACGTTGAAAACGATCGAGCCGCCACCCTTTATCGTGAAATCACCGCCAACGCATGCGTCACCGACGTTCGAGCCAAGCTCCGCCCCTCCCTACGAGCCGCCGCGTCAGGCGCACATCTTCCTGTGCCGCGTGACCCCCTTCTGACCACGGCGAAAAGCTACAGCCGCCGTATAAAATGCCAAACCCTAATTGAATTGCTGCGCTCGATCTGACCGTCAATCCATCAAACAAACTACGCTGATGCAAACCCCTCAGCGATCTCTACACAACCTTTCAATCGATTTGATGATCCGTCGCAGTTGATTACGATGCAACGGACGACCGAGAAGAAACCATCAAATTCTAAACAACTGGTGATTCGAATTGGAAAACGAATAAAAGAATTGAGATGCGCTCTTCGAGAGCTTTTAGACGATATAAAATATGATATAGTTTGTGGAGTTTAAAATTTTGGCTTTGGATTTGACTTGAAATTGGAATTGGGAATTTTTGTTTTGTCTGCCATTGAAATAAGGAGCTAAGGAGGAATTGTACATACAGACAAATGACAATGAGGGACAATTAGGGTTTATAACAGGGTATTTATAGACAAAGCTGAAATATAATAGATGGACACGATTGATATACGCGTTGAACGATAAAATGGCCCGAAAAGCCCGTTCTGACTCCGGAACGAAATTGGATCAACCCATATATCAAAATAGATGTTTTTAAATATTTTAAATGCGATGGAATAGGTTTCATGTTCAAATTCCATCGTATGAAGAAGTTATGCTAAAATCAATTTATTTCAAATTGATTTCATTTGATTTCAATTCCATTGATTTCAAGGCGTTTCGAGTCCGTACGATCAAACGACAAGTCCGATCGCTACGAAACTTGAAATCCTATAATAATTCACCGTTACGGATTCCATAAAACTGGTTTCGTCGAAATCCGAGTCAATGGCCATAATGGCTATTTTTACATTAATTAAATAAATTTATAATTAATTAATTAAATCGCATCTTAAATTTCAATTCTATAATTGACAAATTTTACTTTTTTCAATTTTCTTAATCATTTACACTAATTTAAACAAATTGATATGTCAATTTAGAGATGATAAATCTATAAATTTCAGTGTTAATTTTCAATTTTATTATATTCAGAAATTATAAATTAAATTTTCAATAATTCCAATTAATTTACTTTTCACTCTATTATTTCTTTCTATAACCATAGTTAATATTTGTTTTACATTCATTACATTAGTGCTCCCATTCCATCCTTTATTTATTGACTATCATATTTCAATTTACTATATTTTGGTCAATTCACACATTATTTGTAATTTAAGTCTCAATTAATTTATTTATCTTGATTCCATTCCTTTATTACATCACTTATTACTTTACAAATAAACTAATATTTCAATTAATCTTATTACCTTCATATCTTGTAATTATTATCCTAAACTCATAAATGTAATACTAAGTTTCATTTTAATTTGTAACGTCCCGCCATTTTGTATGCATTAAATCGACGATAAACCACACACGCATTTTTGTACGCATTAGATCGACGATAAACCACACACGTCAGACTTAAAACCATATAGAAGGGCGGATTGTTATGGGGCAAATAAGAAAAAGCAGGGAAAGAAAAACAAAATAGAATCTTGCAGCAGAACGATAAAATATAATGATAAAATATACAGTTCATGAAGCTGTTTTATAAAATATTCGATTATACTTAAACAATACATATCAGAGTTATACATACCAGAAAACAATAAATACTACAGCGGAACAGTATGAATGTAGAGGAATACTATAATAAATCTTCGTCTTCGTCCTCCAAAGTACGGTCTTCTAAATCAAGAAATGCTCAGGCTGACCCGAGCGAATTGAAAAGACAAAACACTCGAGTCATAACTAAAATACCTTATGTGAGTTAAATCAACAGTAAAATAATATGAGTGGAACGACGTCCGAGATGTTTACGGGATTTGACATCTCCTATTCAGTGTCTAGCATGAGTGCAGTAACTCAAGAGATGCTCGGGATTCACATCTCCTAAGGATCCGTTAAACTATTTACTATGTAGTAATATTTCACTATTATAATAATGTCTATAGTAAAATAAACTTACTTTTAAATAGCATTAAGGAGTGACCCAATATTCCTCTTAACATGTAATAGTCCCAGTAATCCATCCAATATCATAGTTCCTCCTGATCGGGAAGCCACCAGAGGATACCACACGAGCTACGGGAGAAAACCAAACTCGTACAAGGCGCGATAGGGTAGGTGACGCGGCACACAAGGCAATACCAGGATAGATATACCAATTACGCACACGGGCTGGTGGTAACGCGTAGCACGCAACTACCGCCCACCTCGAGCCACACCCCCAAATCAAAATCAAAAGTGGCCACCGAATCAATCCAAAAGTCAGAGTATAATATCGAAGGGATGTGTCCGATAAGAGGGGCTACCTCCTTCGCTCGGGATCGCTCCTTTTTTAGCCAACTTATGCCAACTCACGGGAGTCGGGTCCACATATATACCGAAAACGAAACGTGCCATCATCCTACTTCATTCTGGAATGTCCGCCGCGTACACGGTTATCCTAGTGGTTTTCAGTATCGAAAGAGAGTATGCCCATATCCGATCCCGGTCTCTTTGCCAACCAATCGTTGTTATAACACCGCGGTCCTTTCAAAATAATTATACTTCAAAATCAGGATATAATATTCATTTCAAAATCATAAAAAAACGATATCATTTTCGTTTTAAAAACCAAATCAATATGATATCATTTATAAAGACCAAATCAATATAATATCATTTTTATTTCGAATATATCCTTTTTCCAAAATCAAAGCATCTTCAAATCATAATACCTTGAACCCATAATTTTGACACATAACTTCCAATACTTAAATGGTTTAACATTGAATTATTTTATACAATAAATTAGCTTCGTCAATTTCACAAATCAATTCCAAATACAGTTTTGAATTCCCAAATAAACCATTTCAATTTCCATATATTTCAAAGCTTTAAATATTCTACCATTTCAAAATTAATTCTTTAATAATCCCATATACATCAAATTCAATTACTATTATTTAGATTTGAAATAAGTCAAATATCATTTAAGAAAACCTTTAACTTCGCATAACTGGATATTCTTTCAATTTATTTAACTTGATATATTCGTTTAAATCAACTTTATATTCATTTAAATCACTCTAAACCAAATCAAGTTATAAAATCATACTCGTTAAAATCTCAGCTTTTTTTAAAATATCAGATCAACTTTATTCGAGTAAAATCCCTAAATAATTTAATTCACAACAATTTCCTATTTATCTTCCAACCTCAGTTTTATTTAAGCTATTATAACTATATATACAATATAATTTAAACAGCTACTTAACCATATTATATAAAACCAATCAAAATTTATTATTCAACTTATTTTATATTTCAAAGCAAATTATACATAGCTAAAATCAATTATAAGATAGCATATACATAACATCTAAAATTAATATTTATATAACCCATATATTTCTTTACAAAACCATAGAAATCATTTAAAATATTTATATATATAGACCACAGTGTCCGTATACAATTTTCTATCCTATGGTCAAGTGATACAGATATTTATCATTTCAATCCACAATTAAAAATAAAAAATACGGTTATATATCATTTCAAAACGCAATCCCGAATAAAATAAAGTGCATAACAAATTTGTAGTTTATAACAACATAAAATACAATATCCATTAATCCAATATCAACCATCAACCATTTATCACAATCATCATCCAATTCAAACAATAACATAAATATAGAA
This sequence comes from Allium cepa, assembly GCA_030765085.1. NCBI lineage: Eukaryota > Viridiplantae > Streptophyta > Magnoliopsida > Asparagales > Amaryllidaceae > Allium > Allium cepa. The sequence goes on along the minus strand of CM060928.1, from coordinate 530,870,455 downwards.
TAGAAATAAATAACAAGTAATTACTGGCAGTTTATATTCAATAAAAATTTAATTTAACTAACAGTTTATATGCAACAATAAATTGAATACCAATTTAATTCAATAAATTCAATTTTAACTGGAATGATGATAAAATATACCAAATAGCAATAAATAAATTTCTAATCACATCAAAAATTAATTTAACAACATAAGAAATTTTAGAAGTTGTGAGTGGGTAAAAACACTCACCTTTTGAATTTAAATTAAATTTAAATCCAATTTAAACCCAAAATACCAACAGTCTCAGAATCTGCCTAAACAAGTGCCAAAATGTCCAAAATTCCAATACGAACACAGCGGAGAAAACCGCGCGTGAATTGGATATCGTTTATAAAAGTTATTGCATAAAAACGAATGAAATTTGAAATTAAAACAGAAGGAAAAAAATAAACAACAGCGTACCCTTAAACTCCACGTCACTAACATGTACGTTCTTCCCAGAGAAACCCTACAGCATGAGTCATGCGAAAACAACGGCCATCACAGCTCACGCATCGTTCAAATACTGCCGTCGCACCGCCTGTGAGGCGTTCCACCTCGATCGCGCCCCACGCCACCAAAGGAGGTCACGACGTTGAAGACCCCCACAGTTCGATCGGTAGAAACGGCGCCGGCCGAGACCCCAAACTGCCGCGTTTATCACCCAGGTCCAGCAATATTGGAACCCGTCACGACGAACGAATAGCATGGCCAAGGTTTGCTCGTCGTACTCTTCCCGATGCCGCCCTCCGATCGCCATCCCGTCCCAGATCCACCGTTGGATCATCTAAATCCAATAAGAACGGACAGAATTATCTGATGATTTTTGACTAACCGAGAAATCAAAACGAAAAACGAATTGTAGTGCTTAGATGCTCACATCAAGAGCTTCGATATATAATTTTTCTGAATTTTTTTGAAGAGTTTGAAATTCAATTTGATTTTCGAATTGCAATTGGATTTGGAATTGTCTGCCATTGAAATGAGAAGGTGAAGAGGAATTGCACACACAGACAAATGAGAAAAAAGAGGCAGGCTAAGGTTTATAAAGGTATAAATAAACGAGGTTGAAATAGAATAGATGGACCTGATTTATAAACACGCTGAACGATGAAAGGCCCGAATAGCCCGTTCTGACTCCGGAACGAAATTGGGTCAATCCATATATCAAAATAGATGTTTTAAAATATTTTAAACTCGATGGAACAAGTTTCAAGTCTAAATTCCATCGTATGAAGAAGTTATGCTAAAATAAAAAAAAATCAAATTGATTTCAATTAAATTTATTTCAAGGCGTTTCAAGCCCGTACGATCTAACAACAAGTCCGATCGTTACGAAACTTGAAATCCCACAAAAATTCACCGTTACGGATTTGATGAAACTAGTTTCGTCGAAATCCGAGTCAGTGGCCAAAATGGCTATTTTTTACATTAATTAAATAAATTTAAAATTAATAAATTAAATCACTTTTTCAATTTCAATTTCAAAATTAACAAATCTTATCATTTTTGATTTCTTAAACAATCTCAGAAATTTTAAAAAAATTAGATGTTAATTTAACGTTGATTCATTCTTCAATTTCAGCGTTAAGTTTCAATTTAATTATATTCAGAAATTAAAAATCAAAGTTTCAATAATTCCATTGAATTATATTTTCATTCTTATTATTTAATTCATCATGGTCAAATGGATAACATTAACATTGGGTCCATGCTTTATTACATAAATATCCTCAAATCCCATCTTAATTTAAATTAACGTAATAATTAAATATTAAATTTCACTTAATTGCAATTAATCCCATTATTAAATTTAAGTTAATAAATCTTTATTCCCACTCCTTTTATTAAATCAACCATTATCTTATGGATAACTTCAACTCTACTATATATCCAATTGCCTTAATGGTTTATAGTTATCAGCTAAATTCATATTAACTTGTAATTAATTATGTTTAATTGCAATGGATTTAGATCAAATTTAAATAAATTAAATAAATGGGTAAACAATTAATAACTATTACCATTTGCCTAATTTAACCCCATTCCTGCTTAATTACCAATTTACAAATATTATAATTTCTTACTAAACATTGATTTTTATTCAATTACCCTTTATTACGTATTATTACATCAATTTATATAACTTTGAATTCATTCCCAGTTTACAAATTTAATCAATTATAAGTTTACAGTTTGTTTCCAATTAATAGGTATTGCACAAATTTAGTTACTTATCAACTTGCATCAACGTTATTACATTAATTTACATTCAATTACTATTCAATATATATTAATTCATTAATTAATTCAATATTTACGTTTGTTTTCTTACATTTGATTTATAGCCTAGTATAACATTTACGTTAATCCCATTTCATTCAATCCATTAATTATTAACCTTAAATTAGCATTGGTTATATCTTGATGCATTAATATTTCCCAATTTCATCTCAATTCTTATTTACTTAATATTCAAACATTAAATTTCATTTAATTCCAATTAATCCACTTTATTACATTTATATTAATAATCTTGGTTCCCATTCTTATTTTATTATCAAACAACAACTATCATAATTACTCTCTAGCATTAATCCTATCAACTACAATTATTACGTATTATTTTATCAATTTGCTTTAACCTTATTACCTAAATTTACGTTCAGTTACTATTAAGCAATACTATTTCATTGGTTAATTCAACACTTACTTTTATCTACACATTTTCTATTTAATAACCAAGGCAACAATTTTTACTATTACATTTTCATTGTGACTTCACTTCAATTGTCAATAATTAGTTTTAATAACCATTGCTACAATTCACTCTTAACATTTACTTCAATATAAATTATAAAAAATTTATTTCTTTCTAAATTTAATGTCAAAATTTTATTAAAATAACCAAATTTACTTATTGAAAATTTACTGGTCGTTACACTCACCCCACTCAAAACTTTTCGTCTTCGAAAAGGAAGGAGAAAGGGAAAAGAAAGAATTAAGAAATCAGTATATCTTATTTAAAATATTAAATTTATAAACAAATAGATTCACAAAATTTAATAATTTAAATAAAATATATCAGTTTATAATTATTAAATCTTTTTATACCAAAATCAATAAAGTTTGGAAAAAAATTTCAAATATTTTCTAAGTCCCAGAATTTACGGAAAATTTGGTAGAGTCTCTTTTGTACGGAGAGGCTCGGAAGAAAATGTAATATCAAATATAAGAATATATAACATATATTTTTCAAAATAATATATATCCTAACACGAGAAAACAATATGATAACGCTATAAACCGTAAACCGAGAACGTACCTATTTGTCGGGCAACAACGATTAAATTACGAAACCAAAAGCAGTAGCAATCGCTTCCATAACTTGTATTTCACTTATATAATCCCAAAAAGGTTAACAATTATATAAAATGAAATATTTAAAGCTGTTTCAATAACAACAAACAATCAACATACCAACCATCACTTGCCACAAGCAAACAACCATCACATAAATCAACACACATCAATTATCCATTCATATCAAACAAAACAAATAGTTGTTCGGGTTCAAAACTTTAAATTGTACGGAATGAAAAATAAACTACTAAATGTACCCTTTTACTCAACAGTCTTGGGCGAAACTAAATAGATTATTCATTCATCCAAACAAAGTTAAAGTATCCTAGCCCAAACAACCATAAACCGAACAACAACAATTCCAAACAACAAATCAAATTTACTTATTATTAATTTCATTTCATACATTTGTTGTTTGATTTCCTTTTTATCCATATAATGATTTATCCTTTAATTCAAATTTATTTCTTGCAAATTTTCATTTTTATTTATTCATATCATATAAATTTTCTTTTCATTACATTACATTAATTCATTTCTCAATTTTATTTATTTTCGTTCATTTATTACTTAATCTCGTTTATTCATTTATTTATAATACTTACCTTTCCATTTATTTAATTAGTAGCATTTCAATTTTACTTAAGTTTATAATAACTAAAACATCAAATTCTTATCTACAAAAGAAATTCATTGAACACTTTCACCACTTCTAGTTCATTACTTGTATAACACCCATTACATTTCTTATTAACATTTTAACTTTTTATAATTGTTAAGTCATATATGTGTTAAAGAATGCAATTGAGAATCATACAAGTTTACCTTATTTCTTTTAAATTAATTTAATGTTCAATAATTATATCTTTTGTTTTATAAGTTACAATTTCTACTTTCATTTAATTACATTTATAACTTAGCATTAAATCTCTTATTTTAATTAGAGGTTCCAATTATAAATTAGTTACAACCCATTTTACTACAATAATTGAAATTATTAATTAACGGAAACTTAAGAATTAAATACCGGGTTTAATTACAAATCATTTTAAAATAATAGAAAATTATATCCTTATAATTTATATATCCAATTATCTTTAAACAATTTAAATTTTATATTTGTTTATCAAATAATTCTGCAGTAAAACTACTATAGCAGCCTTCCCACTTCGAAACTCGAAAATGAACGTCGATGATGCGTGCACTCATCACCGAAATTATTTTCCAACGACAGAGAGGGGAGTACATGACTTATTACTTTCCAAAATTTCTTTAAAACAACTCTTTCAAATCATTTCGAAATATTTATATCAGAAAATACTTCTAAAATATTATTATTATATCCCAAAATCATTTGAAAGAAATTTTCAAAACAGCGGAACTTAAGTTCTAAAATTTCCAATTTATTCTTTTTATGTTCAAATCCTACTTTACTAATATTTATATATTACACTACCTAAAAACCAATATATTACAACCAAATATAATCCTTTATAAAACTTTATTTTATATATAGAAAATATAATAGGCAAAATTATTTCATTCACCTATATATAAAACAAATATTGTGTCGGTCTGTCCTATTAAGCGTTTAGAAATCCCTATTGATGTTATAGCATCCTATGCACCAACTAGAATCTATAAATGCAAAACGGAACAAATTAACACAATATTAAACCCTTTTTAAAACACTATATATACACTCAGCGACTCATCATAGGGTATTACTACCCTATTAATAAAGAGTTAGACCCCACAAAGCTAAGGTTTATTGCTAAACCAAAGCTCTGATACCAGATGTAACGTCCCCCTTTTTGTACGCATTAAATCAACGATAAACCACACACATCAGACTTAAAACCATACAGAAGGGCGGATTGTTATGCGGTAAATAAGAAAAAGAAGGGATAGAAAAACAAAATAGAATCTTGCAGCGAAACAATAAAATATAATAATCAAATATACAGTTCATGAAGCTGTTTTACAAAATATTCGATTATACTTATACAATACATATCAGAGTTACACATACCAGAAAATAATAAACACTGCAGCTGAACCGTATGAATGTAGTGGAATACTATAATAAATAATAATAAATCTTCGTCTTCGTCCTCCAGAGTACGGTTTTCTAAATCCTGAAATGCTCAGGCTGACCCGAGCGAATTGAAAAGATACAACACTCGAGTCAGAACTAAAATATCTTATGTGAGTTAAATCAACAGTAAAATAATATGAGTGGAACGGCGTCAGAGATGTTTACGGGATTTGACATCTCCTATCCAGTGTCTAACGTGAGTGCAGTAACTCAAGAGATGATCGGGATTCACATCTCCTAAAGATCCGTTAAACTATTTACTATGTAGTAATATTTCGCTATTATAATAATGTCTATAGTAAAATAAACTTACTTTAAATAGCGTTAAGGAGTTACCCAATATTCCCCTTAATACGTAATAGTCCCAGTAGTCCATCCTATATCATAGTTCCTACTAATCGGGAAAACACCAGAGGATACCACATGGGCTACGGAAGAAAACCAAACTCATACAAGGCGCGATAGGGTAGGTGACATGGCACACAAGGAAATGCCAGGGTAGATATACCAATTACGCACGCGGGCTGGTGGTAACGCGTAGCGCGCAGCTGGTGGTTTTCGGTATCGAAAGAGAGTATGCCCATATCCGATCCCGGTCTGTTTGCCAACCAATCGTTATTATAACACCGTGGTCATTTCAAAATAATTATACTTCAAAACCAAGATATAATATTCATTTTAAAATCATATAAATACGATATCATTTTCGTTTTAAAAACCAAATCAATATGATATCATTTATAAAACCCAAATCAATATAATATCATTTTTATTTCGAATACATCCTTTTTCCAAAATCATAGCATTTTCAAATCATAGTACCTTGAACCCATAATTTTGACACATAACTTTCAATACTTGAATGGTTTAATATTGAATTACTTTATATAATAAATTAGCTTCGTTAATTTCACAAATCAAGTCCAAATACAGTTTTGAATTCCGAAATAAACCATTTCAATTTCCATATATTTCAAATCTTTAAATATTCCACCATTTCAAAATTAATTCTTTGATAATCCCATATACATCAAATTCAATTACTATTATTTAGATTTGAAATAAGTCAAATATCATTTAAGAAAACCTTTAACTTCGCATGACTGGATATTCTTTCAATTTATTTAACTTGATATATTCAACTTTATATTCATTTAAATCACTCTAAACCAAATCAAGTTATAAAATCATACCCGTTAAAATCTCAATTTTTTTAAAATATCAAATCAACTTTATTCGAGTAAATTCCCTAAATAATTTAATTCACAACAATTTCCTATTTATCTTCCAACCTCGGTTTTATTTAAGCCATTATAACTATATATACAATATAATTTGAACAGCTACTTAACCATATTATACAAAACCAATCAAATTTATTATTTAACTTATTTTATATTTCAAAGCAACTTATACATAGCTAAAATCAATTATAAGATAACATTTACATAACATCTAAAATTAATATTTATATAACCAATATATTTCTTTACAAAACCATATAAATCATTTAAAATATTTTTATATAGACCACGGTGTCTGTATACAATTTTCTATCCTATGGTCAAGTGATGCGGATATTTATCATTTCAATCTGCAATTAAAAATAAAAAAATACGGTTATATATCATTTCAAACCGCAATCCCGAATGAAATAAAGTGCATAACAAATTTGCAATTTATAACAACATAAAATACAGCATCCATTCACCCAATATCAACCATCAACCATTTATCACAATCATCATCCAATTCAAACAATAGCATAAATATAGAATAGAAATAAATAACAAGTAATTACTGGCAGTTTCTATTCAATAACAATTTAATTTAACTGTCAGTTTATATGCAACAATAAATTGAATACCAATTTAATTCAATAAATTCAATTTTAACTGGAATGATGATAAAATATACCAAATAGCAATAAATAAATTTCTAATCACATCAAAAATTAATTTAAAACATAAAAAAATTTAGAAGTTGTGAGTGGGTTAAAACACTCACCTTTTGAATTAAATTGAATTTAAATCCAATTTAAACCCAAAATTCCAACAATCTCAGAATCTGCCCAAACCAGAGCCAAAATGTCTGAAATTCCAATACGAACCTATCGGGGAAAACCGTGCTTGAATTGGATATCGTATGTAAAAGTTATTGCGTAAAAACGAACGAAATTTGAAATTAAAACAGGAGAAAAAAAATAAAAATAAACAACAGCCTACCCTTAAACGCCATGTCGCTAACACGTACGTTCTTCCCAGAGAAACCCTACAACACACGTCACGCGAAAACAATGGCCATCACAGCTCACCCATCGTTCAAATACTGCCACCGCACCACCTACGAGGCGTTCTGCCTCGATCGCGCCCCACGCCACCAAAGGAGGTCACCACGTCGAAGACCCCCACAGTTCGATCGCTAGAAACGACGCCGGCCGAGACCCCAAACTGCCGCGTTTATCACCTAGATCCGGCAAAATTCGAACCCATCACGACGAACGAATAGCATGGCCAGGGTCTGCTTGTCGTTCTCTTCCCGATGCCTCCCTCCGATCGCCCTCCCGTCGCAGATCCACCGTTGGATCATCTAAATCCAATACGAACGGCCAGAACTCTCCGACGATTTCTGATTAATCGAGAAATCAAAATGAAAAACGAATTGTAGTGTTGAGATGCGCACATCAAGAGCTTCGGTATATAATTTTTCTAAATTTTTTTTAAAGAGTTTGAAATTTCAATTTGATTTTTGAATTGCAATTGGATTTGGAATTGTCTGCCATTGAAATGAGGAGGTGAAGAGGAATTGTACGCACAGAAAAATGAGAAAATAGAGGTAGGCTAGGGTTTATAACAAGGTATAAATAGCCAAGGTTGAAATAGAATAACATTAACATTAAAAATTAATAAATTAAATCACTTTTTCAATTTCAATTTCAAAATTAACAAATCTTATCATTTTTGATTTCTTAAACAATCTCAGAAATTTAAACAAATTTGGATTTTAATTCAACGTTGATTCATTCTTCATTTTCAGCGTTAAGTTTCAATTTCATTATATTCATAAATTAAAAATCAAATTTTCAATAATTCCATTGAATTACATTTTCATTCTTATTATTCAATTCAGCATAGTCAAATGGATAACATTAATATTGGGTCTATGCTTTATTACATAAATATCCTCAAATCTCATCTTAATTTAAATTAACATAATAATTAAATATTAAATTTCACTTAATTGCAATTAATCCCACTATTAAATTTAAGTTAATAAATCTTGATTCCCACTCCTTTTATTAAATAAACCATTATCTTATGGATAACTTCAACTCTACTATATATCCAATTGCCCTAATGGTTTATAATTATCAGCTAAATTCATATTAACTTGTAATTAATTACGTTTAATTGCAATGGATTTAGATCAAATTTAAATAGATTAAATAAATGAGTAAACAATTAATAACTATTACCATTTACCTAATTTAACCCCATTCCTACTTAATTATCAATTTACAAATATTATAATTTCTTACTAAACATTGATTTTTATTCAATTACCCTTTATTACGTATTATTACATCAATTTATATAACTTTGAATTCATTCCCAATTTACAAATTTCAATCAATTATAACTTTACAATTTGTTTCCAATTAATAGGTATTGCATAAATTTAGTTACTTATCAACTTGCATCAACCTTATTACATTAATTTACATTCAATTACTATTCAATATATATTAGTTCATTAATTAATTCAATATTTACGTTTGTTTTTGTAACGACCCGATATTTTCAACCATTCGCATCCGCACATGTCGGACTTGAATTGTTCAAAATACCGCGTTGTAAATATAATTTGGCAAATCTCAAAATATACAGTAAATAATTAATCACAAAATCACAGACACAGAATCAGAATACTCGCAGCGGAATTTAACAATACTTAGTGGTTCATGAAGCCACTATAAATAGTCTCAACAAATACAAATTACAAAGTCTTCCATCCCAAATATAGTTTAAATCATCAAATAGGAAATCCAAAAATCCCAAAGTCTTGATTTCATAAATAAGATAACGGACAGAAAGAAGCCAGCAACTTGAAAGGATCTACAGAAGTCCTAGCTCCGGGATGATGACTGAACTGCAACTCAGGCTGACCCGAGCGTAAAATAATACATAAACACTCGAGTCAGGACATACATACTTATATAGTGTAAGCTAATTCAAGTGTACTGTAATATAGAGCAAGTAACTTAAAGGATGCTTGGGACCGCCCATCCTCTAAGGATCCGTTAAACTATTTACTATGTAGTAATATTTTCGCTATTATAATAGTGTCTATTTGTAAAATAAACTTACTTTTAAATAGCGTTAAGGGGTTACCCATATAGCCCTTAACACATAATATATTCCCATAGTCTATACAGTACCGTAATCTCCCCCGTAATGGGCGTCGTCAGAGGGCACTCCATAGGTATGGTACAAAACTAAAATCGTATAAGGCTCGCTATGGTAGGTGACACGGCACAACTAGGCAATGCCAGGGTAGATATACCAATTACGCTTCCGGACCGATGGAAACGCGTAGCACGCAGCTACCGCCCACCTCGAACAACACTCCCAACTCAAAGGTGCGCACCAAAACAATCACAAAAGTAATAGAATGGCATACGAAGAAGTGCGTCCGATCAGAGGTGCTACCTCATTAATCCGTCAATCGCTCCTGTTTAAGCCACCTTATGCCAACTCACGGGAGTCGGGTCCACGTATTTACCTCAAAGGAAACGTCACCACCATCCTACTTCATTCTGGAATCTCCACCGCGTATACGGTTGGTAAAGTGGTTTACGGTATCGACAGAGAGTATGCCAGATATCCGATCCCGGTCTCTTTCACAACCAAACGTTATTATAACCCGTGGTTACAGCTTTTAAAATGGTATTTATACTTTGAAATCAAAATAAATTTCAAATACCTTCAATATCAAATATTGTTTGTAAACATTGGTCATTTTATAAAATACCATTTAAATCTATTCAATTTAATTAGAAATTTATTTGCCTTTTTCTCCCTTTTTAAAATTAAATTCTTCCATTTAAAACCATTCAAAGTCAATTACTTATTTTTATTAATTACATATTAACTTCCAAAATTTAAACCCATTTCCCCAAAGATTATTTCCATAAATTTATATTTAAATAATTAAAATCCCAGTTTCTGTAGCACTTATGAAATGCTACCTAAAGTCTATAGGTTAAAACAGTTTGTTTATAAAAGACAGCATTTAAGTGCTGTAATAGACTATTAACTTAACCATCAAGTTTTAAATATCCAAAATAAAACTTAATATCAATTATTTTACTCTTTTAACAAAAATTCATAATTTTCCAAAATAAGATATACTCCAAACTTTTACATAAACATTCATTTATTTAACATTTGACTCATTCAAAAATCATTATAAATAAATAAAAAAAATAAAATCCTTCAAATACATTTAAACCAGAAATTATAAACTTTCTATTTAAAAATATTTTTTAAAACATTTCATAAAAATATTATATAAACCACGGGTCTGTATATAGTTTCCTATCATAGGTCAAGTGATACGGATATATATCATTTCAATCCGCAATTTACAAAAACCCCGGGTTCTATCATTTCAAACCCGCAATCCCAAGTTAAATTTTTAAAATTAAACAATTAAATAAATAAATGAATAAATAATTATCGTACAGGCCTATCATTTCAGCCTATAACGATCTCAATTTACAGGGAACTTGCAGTGATGATTTAACAGTAAATAAGCATTAAATAATATAACTGCAACTATATTACAACAGATAAACAACAGATGAGGTGTCAATTTAAAATGGGGTTTAACATCATACGTTATATTACAGACAGATGACATTTAATAAATAATTTACAAATACACTTGCGATAATTCACATAAATATAGGTATGTTTGTCTGGTGAGAAATACTCACCTTAAACTGCAGATAATCAGATTCAAACGATTTTACCACTTGATAAAGGATCGTACAAATGGCACGATTAGGTTTCCGCGGATGCCACGCCTTGATTCAAATCTAAAATAAGATCCAAATACCAAATACGCGACTTTTAAAATTACGGTCAAAGCAAAATTTTCGAAACAACTGGAACGAATAGAATAAAAGAAATTTTGGTTCAGCTTTTGCTCGACTGCCTCACCCCACATCCCGACCCCAACTTCATAGGCTTGGCAATACTATTTATTATTATTATACATTTTATTATTATTATTATTATTATTATTTCCATCGGCATACCCTAACTTATCTAGTTTTGAAAATATATGTATTTACACAAACTTGCGTCTCTGCCTAAACTATTCTTCAATGCAAACTCTCTCTGTTTCTTAATTACAACACGTCTCTGCCACTTCAATTTCAAAACATTGTCGAATTCAGAAACATTAAAATTTAAATTTTTAACCATTCTTAACTTTAAAAATCATATTCCTACTTCAGAAAAATGTTCATTTGGATACCATTTATCTTATGATTAAATAAAATAAATTTTATAAATAAAATATCCAAATTTACTATGAATCATTTGTAAGTCAGAATTTCCCAATTTTACTTAACTTGTATATATATTTTTCCAAATAACTTTACACTTAATTTAAAAATACCCACTTCCTAAATAAAACTAAATTCTCATTTATTTACTTAACTTAACAATTTTATTTAAAACCAAATTTCAAATTTTCCAGTTAAGTCATAAATTGAAATTTCACCTTTCCATTTGAAAACAACATTTTCAATTATTTACTCACAAAACACATCCGTTCCATAATTTTTTTTTTCCTTTTTATAGTTAATATACACTAAATTTTCTTCACAACTTTATTCATTTAGACGTCAATTCAACTATGATTCAAGTTAAATAAAAGTTATTCCAAAATGTTCCATTTCAACCGTCTTTCATTTTATCAATTCAAAGTACATTATTTATTATACCAAACATATCCATTTTCGGAAATAACTTTTATTAAAATTTCTAGGTTAGATTTCAACTCCATATCAAATTAAATTATTATGTCATTTATCGTAAATAAAATCTTTAAATTCACTTTAAAACCAATTATTAACTTACAAAAATTTAACTTAAAAAAACAACAAAACACCTTTAAAATTTTAAAGCCTTAAGTCAAATTTTTAGTTAAATTACATAAATTTTATTTCAAAAATACTTAATAATTTTTAGAAAAATATTATAATATATTAACCATGGGCTTGTTCGGGATATAAGCTCGGTTATGAAAACTTAGAGGGACCTGACGTGGTGGAGAAGTAGCCAAGCAAGGCAAAAGGGAAACAGAGAACAACAAGAAGAAGAAAGTAAAACTGGAAGAAGAAAGAAAAAGACAAAGAAAAAACCATTACCTGATTTGAAGCTCTGTACGCAAGAAGGAGATAATACAAGCTATAGGAGATGCAAAGGTATTTGGAATAGCTGGTATATATAAATGAGCTTCAGGTTTTAAAGTGGTCACGGCAGGGGAAAAATTTATAAAGTGGCAACATATCTTGATTGAGAAGCAATAAATTTCGTATTAAAACAAAGGAAGGCAGAGAGATTTATTTCCAGTTTCTTCATGTTTGAACGTTACACGAAAATTGTGATAAATGCATGCGTGATTAAAGTGGATAACAGTAAGCAATTATAATTTGCTTTGCACTGAATAGGCAACGAAATAATGTTTACAAAAATTGCTTGATCAGTTACCAGATTGGTTGCAAGATTTCTTTTTGTTGAATGGATAAGACTGCGTGATTTATGTTTCCCCTTGATAAAAGATATTGGCAAGAACAAATTTGCAGAGAGATATATATAATAGGCAGGTTTGAAATTATATTGTAGACCAGAAGACGTAAGAGATAAATTGATAAAGGAAACGAATATAAGGAGGCAAGTGATAAAAGATTGTGATTTCTTTCCAGTTTCTTTAGCTTGAACGGATAAGTCTGCGTGAATTTATACTGCCCATTTATGAAAATTTGATTTCAACATTTGATACCATTTAATAGTGGTGTGATTTTGAATGCAGACCATCAAGATGATATTTAGGCAAGAGATTTGATTGTAGATTGAAGAAACGGCATCACGTTTCTTTTTTTTAATATATTTATTTGAAATAGATAGGCAAATAAGATTTTCGTGATTATAGGAACCAGAGAGATATAATGGGTATGCGAGAATTTGAAAAGATAGGCAAGGTTAAATTTCAACTAAATAGTCAGAACATACAAGGCAACACTAAAATATGTTTTAAAGTTATATGGAAAAAGTAACATTTGCTATAAACTACTGACTGATATTTTAATTCATATAGATGTTGAAATATGATTTTTAAAATACGCAAAACTGACGCAATACAAAACACCCAAGATTTATATAAAAATAACGTTTTAAATTTATACGTTTATTACGTTACTTATACCATAAATTTTACGCGTCCTTTAAACGCGAAATCCAACAGTTCATTAATACACTAAATTCTTCAAAATTATTACTTAACAAACTTAATTGGTTTTCACATATTATATATATATATACACAAAATTCCTTTTATTAAAATTCAAATGGAGTTGTCTTTTAACAAAATTAACCGTTTCACAACTTTAAATTTCCATATTTAGTATTTTAAGGAAATGATTTAAATCAAATTATATATGTATATAATTTGGGAAGTAAATTTTACTGGAAAGAGAAAAATAACGGATTAAAATTCTATACGTTTTCTTATATATATATATATACGATATTTATTCCCTAAATTTACGTGCCCTTTATAACGCGTAATTACCCAGTTCATTTATATACTAAAAAAAAATTCGAAATTCTGACCGTGTTGAGACTCGAACTCGTGAGCTGTGTCGTGAATAGCCCAGATGTCTTAACCACCTAAGCTATTAATGTTTTCTTAATTAAAACTTGATTTTTCTAGAAATTAAGTTATGTACCATCTTCGACAATACCCAAATTACCAAATTAAAGTTAATTCTTAACGATGTCAAAATTTCAGAGATCTTATTATTTAATTAAAAATTTGGTCAATTGTTTTTTATTTTATTTTTAATCACTTTAAATAAACCCCAAAGTTTTTAAAATACAAGTGAAAAATACTTGTAAAAAAATCGGGCTGTTACACTCTCCCCCCACTCAGAACTTTTCGTCCTCGAAAAGGAAGAAGGTGGGGGAATAGAAACAACCTGAAAGAAAACTAAATTGAACTTAAATTAGAATCATTAATCTAAACAATAAAAATTCAATTTTAAATTAATCATTTCATCTATTTATACTTAAAATTTTAACATTTATTTATTTACATATTTACTTGTATAATATCCCTACACTAAAAAAAAATCATTCATTTATTTTTTTTATCCAAATTTTACACAAGGTATTATAACATTCTAATTTAAAATGTTTAATTTTAGTCCAAATTTGAAATGATAATTTAACTTAATTTTTAAAGTAAATTTACCATTTCCCAAAATAAACTAAATTTCCCATTTAGTTTCTTCTTTATTCCAAACTATAATTAAATTTATTTCTCTCAATATTTTTCTCATCTATGTCAAATATTTTTCTCAATATCTAAACCATATAAATTCAGTTTAAATTAATTAATATTCAATAATCGATTTAATTCATTTGATTTTTACAGAAGTTAAATCATTCTTAACTATTTCCAAATTAATTATCTTATTATCCAATTATTATTTTATTTCTATTTACCTCTATTTGTCTTGTTGTAACTGAAACTTTAAATGTATAACATTTATTATAACCACTCACATTTTTATTCATAAAATCCTTTTATATTATACATTATCCAATTACATAGTTAATTTCTGAATGATTTAGGTAAGTTATATTGGCATGCAATTATACAAGTAAAATTTTCCAACTATATTATTCAAGTTTAAATATTCATTCCAAATTTGACTTTATTTTATCATTAGAATCACCTTTTAACATAAATTTATGAATTAAATTTCCAATTAACTTCAAACCCTTTAGAGATAAATAAATACATACATATTGCATATGTCAAATCAAATTTAAATCATATATCTATATATATTATAAATTAAGTCACATTTAGAAATTCAAATCAATTAAATTTTTGAAGCAAAACTACAACATGGTCTCTTTACTTCGATACTCGAAAATGAATGTCGATGATGTTGTAGTCATCACCGAAATTATTTTCCAGCGACAAAGAGAAGAGCACAAAATTTTTTAAAACTTCAAAAAAATTCTTTGGAAACAAATTTATATTCGAAAATAATTTAAATAATAATATATCCTTTTAAGACTTTAAACACAAGGTTTGAAACTATCAGAAATTAAATTCTTAAATTCTTGTTTTAAATCCATTTATGTTTCCAAATAAATTTATAACCATGTTTTATAGTTCAATTATTTATATAAGACAAAACTAATGGTTTACAAAACCATAAATAAAATCAAACACTATTATCTCTAAACAACTAGTTAAATTCTGAAAATTATAATTATATATATTATATTAGATTTTTCCCAAATATAGGAATAAATTTTTTCAAAACAAGGATAGAGATTCAAATTTGATGGATTCAAATCAAAGAGAATTTTGATATAAAGATAAATTGGAATCAGAAGATCCGATGGTTAAATAACTGAATAAGGAACCAGATAAGTTTATATAAATCGCGGGCAACCTTAACCGGGTCAACCGTGACTCAAAGAATCAGATCGAATGTAGATTTACCATTCGATCCGAAGAGATAGAGTTCAGAATAACCAAAGATACTAGCATCTAAACCGAGGTTAAATATAAATCTCTGGTGAATCAATGCTAATTGTAAAGGAGTTTCACCCCTTAATTAGAATATTGGCGAGACCGCCAATTCACTATAAAGATCATCCGAAATGGAGTTATGGGATACTCCAAAAATCGAAAGAAAATGAATAGTGAGGGACACGAATGAACTTTGGAACCGCAGGGAACGTTCCAAAAATTTGAAAAGGAAGAGATTCAAACTCGAATGAAAGTGATTCTGTAAATCAAATTTACCATACATTCTAAGTTTTGCCTAGAGCCAAAGCTCTGATATCAAATGTAACGACCCGATATTTTCAACCATTCGCATCCGCACATATCGGACTTGAATTGTTTCAAAATACCGCGTTGTAAATATAATTTGGCAAATCTCAAAATATACAGTAAATAATTAATCACAGAATCACAGACACAGAATCAGAATACTCGCAGCGGAATTTAAAAATACTTAGTGGTTCATGAAGCCACTATAAATAGTCTCAACAAATACAAATTACAAAGTCTTCCATCCCAAATATAGTTTAAATCATCAAATAGGAAATCCAAAAATCCCAAAGTCTTGACTTCATAAATAAGATAACGGACAGAAAGAAGCCAGCAACTTGAAAGGATCTACAGAAGTCCTAGCTCCGGGATGATGACTGAACTGCAACTCAGGCTGACCCGAGCGTAAAATAAAACATAAACACTCGAGTCAGGACATACATACTTATATAGTGTAAGCTAATTCAAGTGTACTGTAATATAGAGCAAGTAACTTAAAGGATGCTTGGGACCGCCCATCCTCTAAGGATCCGTTAAACTATTTACTATGTAGTAATATTTTCGCTATTATAATAGTGTCTATTTGTAAAATAAACTTACTTTTAAATAGAGTTAAGGGGTTACCCATATATCCCTTAACACATAATATATTCCTATAGTCTATACAGTACCGTAATCTCCCCCGTAATGGGCGTCGTCAGAGGGCACTCCATAGGTATGGTACAAAACCAAAATCGTATAAGGCTCGCTATGGTAGGTGACACGGCACAACTAGGCAATGCCAGGGTAGATATACCAATTACGCTTCCGGACCGATGGAAACGCGTAGCGCGCAGCTACCGCCCACCTCGAACAACACTCCCAAATCAAAGGTGCGCACCAAAACAATCACAAAAGTAATAGAATGGCATACGAAGAAGTGCGTCCGATCAGAGGTGCTACCTCATTAATCCGTCAATCGCTCCTGTTTTAGTCACCTTATGCCAACTCACGGGAGTCGGGTCCACGTATTTACCTCAAAGGAAACATCACCACCATCCTACTTCATTCTGGAATCTCCACCGCGTACACGGTTGGTAAAGTGGTTTTCGGTATCGATAGAGAGTATGCCAGATATCCGATCCCGGTCTCTTTCACAACCAAGCGTTATTATAACCCGTGGTTACAGCTTTTAAAATGGTATTTATACTTTGAAATCAAAATAAATTTCAAATACCTTCAATATCAAATATTGTTTGTAAACATTGGTCATTTTATAAAATACCATTTAAATCTATTCAATTTAATTAGAAATTTATTTGCCTTTTTCTCCCTTTTTAAAATTAAATTCTTCCATTTAAAACCATTCAGAGTCAATTCCTTATTTTTATTAATTACATATTAACTTCCAAAATTTAAACCCATTTCCCCAAAGATTATTTCCATAAATTTATATTTAAATAATTAAAATCCCAGTTACTGTAGCACTTATGAAATGCTACCTAAAGTCTATAGGTTAAAACAGTTTGTTTATAAAAGACAGCATTTAAGTGCTGTAATAGACTATTAACTTAACCATCAAGTTTTAAATATCCAAAATAAAACTTAATATCAATTATTTTACTTAACTAAAATCTCACTTTTAACAAAAATTCATAATTTTCCAAAATAAGATATACTCCAAAATTTTACATAAACATTCATTTATTTAACATTTGACTCATTCAAAAATCATTATAAATAAATAAAAAAAATAAAATCCTTCAAATACATTTAAACCAGAAAATTATAAACTTTCTATTTAAAAATATTTTTTAACACATTTCATAAAAATATTATATAAACCACGGGTCTGTATATAGTTTCTTATCCTAGGTCAAGTGATACGGATATATATCATTTCAATCCGCAATTTACAAAAACCCCGGGTTCTATCATTTCAAACCCGCAATCCCAAGTTAAATTTTTAAAATTAAACAATTAAATAAATAAATGAATAAATAATTATCGTACAGGCCTATCATTTCAGCTTATAACGATCTCAATTTACAGGGAACTTGCCATGATGATTTAACAGTAAATAAGCATTAAATAATATAACTGCAACTATATTACAACAGATAAACAACTGATGAGGTGTCAATTTAAAATGGGGTTTAACATCATACGTTATATTACATACAGATGACATTTAATAAATAATTTACAAATACACTTGCGATAATTCACATAAATATAGGTATGTTTGTCTGGTGAGAAATACTCACCTTAAACTGCAGATAATCAGATTCAAACGATTTTACCACTTGATAAAGGATCGTACAAATGGCACGATTAGGTTTCCGCGGATGCCACGCCTTGATTCAAATCTAAAATAAGATCCAAATACCAAATGCACGACTTTTAAAATTACGGTCAAAGCAAAATTTTCGAAACAACTAGAACGAATAGAATAAAAGAAATTTTGGTTCAGCTTTTGCTCGACTGCCTCACCCCACATCCCGACCCCAACTTCATAGGCTTGGCAATACTATTTATTATTATTATACATTTTATTATTATTATTATTATTATTTCCACCGGCATACCCTAACTTATCTAGTTTTGAAAATATATGTATTTACACAAACTTGCGTCTCTGCCTAAACTATTCTTCAACGCAAACTTTCTCTGTTTCTTAATTACAACACGTCTCTGCCACTTCAATTTCAAAACATTGTCGAATTCAGAAACATTAAAATTTAAATTTTTAACCATTCTTAACTTTAAAAATCATATTCCTACTTCAGAAAAATGTTCATTTGGATACCATTTATCTTATGATTAAATAAAATAAATTTTATAAATAAAATATCCAAATTTACTATGAATCATTTGTAAGTCAGAATTTCCCAATTTTACTTAACTTGTATATATATTTTTCCAAATAACTTTACACTTAATTTAAAAATACCCACTTCCTAAATAAAACTAAATTCTCATTTATTTACTTAACTTAACAATTTTATTTAAAACCAAATTTCAAATTTTCAAGTTAAGTCATAAATTGAAATTTCACCTTTCCATTTGAAAACAACATTTTCAATTATTTACTCACAAAACACATCCGTTCCATAAATTTTTTTTTTCCTTTTTATAGTTAATATACACTAAATTTTCTTCACAACTTTATTCATTTAGACGTCAATTCAACTATGATTCAAGTTAAATAAAAGTTATTCCAAAATGTTCCATTTCAACCGTTTTTCATTTTATCAATTCAAAGTACATTATTTATTATACCAAACATATCCATTTTCGGAAATAACTTTTATTAAAATTTCTAGGTTAGATTTCAACTCCATATCAAATTAAATTATTATGTCATTTATCGTAAAAAAAATCTTTAAATTCACTTTAAAACCAATTATTAACTTACAAAAATTTAACTTAAAAAAACAACAAAACACCTTTAAAATTTTAAAGCCTTAAGTCAAATTTTTAGTTAAATTACATAAATTTTATTTCAAAAATACTTAATAATTTTTAGAAAAATATTATAATATATTAACCATGGGCTTGTTCGGGATATAAGCTCGGTTATGAAAACTTAGAGGGACGTGACGTGGTGCAGAAGTAGCCAAGCAAGGCAAAAGGGAAACAGAGAACAACAAGAAGAAGAAAGTAAAACTGGAAGAAGAAAAGAAAAAGACAAAGAAAAAACCATTACCTGATTTGAAGCTCTGTACGCAAGAAGGAGATAATACAAGCTATAGGAGATGCAAAGGTATTTGGAATAGCTGGTATATATAAATGAGCTTCAGGTTTTAAAGTGGTCACGGCAGGGGAAAAATTTATAAAGTGGCAACATATCTTGATTGAGAAGCAATAAATTTCGTATTAAAACAAAGGAAGGCAGAGAGGTTTATTTCCAGTTTCTTCATGTTTGAACGTTACACGAAAATTGTGATAAATGCATGCGTGATTAAAGTGGATAACAGTAAGCAATTATAATTTGCTTTGCACTGAATAGGCAACGAAATAATGTTTACAAAAATTGCTTGATCAGTTACCAGATTGGTTGCAAGATTTCTTTTTGTTGAATGGATAAGACTGCGTGATTTATGTTTCCCCTTGATAAAAGATATTGGCAAGAACAAATTTGCAGAGAGATATATATAGTAGGCAGGTTTGAAATTATATTGTAGACCAGAAGACGTAAGAGATAAATTGATAAAGGAAACGAATATAAGGAGGCAAGTGATAAAAGATTGTGATTTCTTTCCAGTTTCTTTAGCTTGAACGGATAAGTCTGCGTGAATTTATACTGCCCATTTATGAAAATTTGATTTCAACATTTGATACCATTTAATAGTGGCGTGATTTTGAATGCAGACCATCAAGATGATATTTAGGCAAGAGATTTGATTGTAGATTGAAGAAACGGCATCGCGTTTCTTTTTTTTATATATTTATTTGAAATAGATAGGCAAATAAGATTTGCGTGATTATAGGAACCAGAGAGATATAATGGGTATGCGAGAATTTGAAAAGATAGGCAAGGTTAAATTTCAACTAAATAGTCAGAACATACAAGGCAACACTAAAATATGTTTTAAAGTTATATGGAAAAAGTAACATTTGCTATAAACTACTGACTGATATTTTAATTCATATAGATGTTGAAATATGATTTTTAAAATACGCCAAACTGACGCAATACAAAACACCCAAGATTTATATAAAAATAACGTTTTAAATTTATACGTTTATTACGTTACTTATACCATAAATTTTACGCGTCCTTTAAACGCGAAATCCAACAGTTCATTAATACACTAAATTCTTCAAAGTTATTACTTAACAAACTTAATTGGTTTTCACATATTATATATATATACACAAAATTCCTTTTATTAAAATTCAAATGGAGTTGTCTTTTAACAAAATTAACCGTTTCACAACTTTAAATTTCCATATTTAGTATTTTAAGGAAATGATTTAAATCAAATTATATATGTATATAAATTGGGAAGTAAATTTTACTGGAAAGAGAAAAATAACGGATTAAAATTCTATACGTTTTCTTATATATATATATATATATATATATATATACATACACACACACGATATTTATTCCCTAAATTTACGCGCCCGCGTAATTACCCAGTTCATTTATATACTAAAAAAAATTCGAAATTCTGACCGTGCTGAGACTCGAACTTGTGACCTGTCGTGAATAGCCCAGATGTCTTAACCACCTAAGCTATTAATGTTTTCTTAATTAAAACTTGATTTTTCTAGAAATTAAGTTATTTACCATCTTCGACAATACCCAAATTACCAAATTAAAGTTAACTCTTAACCATGTCAAAATTTCAGAGATCTTATTATTTAATTGAAAATTTGGTCAATTGTTTTTTATTTTTATTTTTAATCACTTTAAACAAACCCCAAAGTTTTTAAAATACAAGTGAAAAATACTTGTAAAAAAATCGGGCTGTTACAGTTTTCTTAATTTGATTTATAGCCTAGTATAACATTTACATTAATCTCATTTCATTCAATCCATTAATTATTAACCTTAAATTAGCATTGGTTATATCTTGATGCATTAATATTTCCCAGTTTCATCTCAATTCTTATTTACGTAATATTCAAACATCAAATTTCATTTAATTCCAATTAATCCACTTTATTACATTTATATTAATAATCTTGGTTCCCATTCTTATTTTATTATCAAACAACAACTGTCATAATTACTCTCTAGCATTAATCCTATCAACTACAAATTATTTCGTATTATTTTATCAATTTGCTTTAACCTTATTACGTAAATTTACGTTTAGTTTCTATTAAGCAATACTATTTCATTGGTTAATTCAACACTTACTTTTATTTACTCATTTTCTATCTAATAACCAAGGCAACAATTTATACTATTACATTTTCATTGTGACTTCACTTCAATTGTCTATAATTAGTTTTAATAACCATTGCTAGAATTCACTCTTAACATTTACTTCAATATAAATTATAAATTTTTTATTTCTTTCTAAATTTAATTTCAAAATTTTTATTAAAATAACCAAATTTACTTATTGAAAATTTACGGGTCATTACATAATTTCAATTAACGTAATAATTAAATATTAAATTTCATTTAATTGCAGTTAATCCAATTATTGAATTTTAAATTTCAATAAGTTAATAAATCTCGATTTTCATTCTTTAAATCAACCAATTGTCATATTATAAATAGAATTAACATTATTTCCAATTATTTCCTTAATTTATACTAACATAACATTAAATTGAGATTCATTGCACTTGATTACAAATTTGATTTAATGGACTAAATAAATGATTACTTTATAATAATTGTTGCCACCAACTCTTAATCATATTTATATAAGTTATCATTTTCAAACAATACCTGATTCTTTTTAATAAATGATTACTTTATAATAATTGTTGCTCACATTTAGCTTCCCATCTAAATACCTGATTCTTTTTCGTCAATCCTGTTAACGGTGCAGCTATCTTGGAAAAGTCTTTGATAAACCGACGATAGTATCTGCTAATCCAAGAAAACTTCTCACATCAGATGCATTCTTAGGTCTAGCCCAATCCTGGAGTGCTGCCACCTTGGCGGGATCAACCGCTATTCCATTTCCAGAGATAATATGGCCTAAGAACCTCACTTCGCTCTTCCAGAAGTGACACTTCGAAAACTTAGCCCTCAGCTGTTGTTTCCGCAAGATCTCTAAAACAATCCATAAGTGCGTCTCGTGCTCCTCTTCAGTTCTGGAATAAATCAGAATATCATCCACGAACACAAGTACGAACTTGTTCAACTGATCTCTGAACACTCTATTCATAAGATCCACAAAATATGCTGGTGCATTGGTCAATCCAAACGGCATTACCAGCCACTCATAGAATACGGATGGTGTCCTAAAATCAGTCTTCGGAACACTATCCTTTGCCACTCTCAACTGGTGAAATCCCGTTGCTAAATCCATCTGAGAAAACACCTTAGCTTCGTGAAGCTGATCAAACAAGTCATCTATTCTCGGCAATGGATACTTGTTTTTCTTAGTCACTTTATTCAGCTCACGATAATCCACACACAATCTCAACGATCCATCCGCTTTGGTTGCAAACACAATTGGTGCACCCCATTCGGACACACTACGCCGAATGAATCCTTTCTGTAAAAGGTCCTCAACTTGCACCTTCAACTCTTGTTGTTCCCTAGGCGCCATCCGCCTAAGAGGCATCACAACAGGTCTGGCTCCTTCAACTAGATCGATACGAAATTCGATCTCCCTATGCGGCGGTAACCCTTTGACCTCATCAAAGACATCCTCAAATCCATTCACTATAGGCACCGATGACAGTCCATCCCGTGGAACAACCAGCGAATACATGAAGCTCATGAAGACGCCTTCTTCATGCTTACATCGTATCACAACCTTTCGCCCCTCCACATTCTCGAATGTCACCTCTAGCCTCTTGCAATCAACCTTTGCCGCATACTTCCAAAGCCAGTCCATACCCAAAATAATTCCGAACCCCGCAAAGTTCAGAACAAAACAATCACAAACAAAAGAGCAATCATGACTCAATACAACTAAACCACGGCATACCATACACAAACAAGACGAACCCCCAACTGGATTAGTCACAACCAATGGTCTATCAACAATATCCGGCTCCAAACCCAACCGGCCTACAAGTTCACTACAAATAAAAGAATGCGACGCCCCAGTATCAAACAACACTCTAACTGGAACACCACAAATGGAAAGAGTATCTTGAACCACCACACTCTTTCCTTTCTCTTCAGCGGTAGGAGCCTTCAAAGATGATGGCACCGTCCCCAAAGGATAGGCTTGCCCAATCTGCTTGTCCTTCCTCGGTTCTGGACAATTCCTCTTGATATGCCCTAGTTTGTCACAGTTGTGGCACTTCACCGGCACTCTCGGATTCTTGCAATCTCTGGAGAGATGACCCTTCTGCCGACAGTTGTAGCAGGTCACTTCACCCTTCGGCTTCTTCTGGCCATCCTTACCCTTCTGCTGCTGCTTTCTCTTCTTGTTTCCACTTGGCTCCTTGGTCACAGCAACAACATATCCTTCTTTAGGAAACAAATTCTCATGCCTGAGAGCTTTCTCCACAAGCCTCTCAAATGGGTCATCCAAATGATCCACCAACTGCCTCCCAAGATAACCGTCCAAGCCTGTCACAAACTTCTCATTCTTCTGATAAGGAGATTCAATATATGACCGAGCATACTTGGACAAGGCTTCAAACTCAGAAACATACTCAAGAACTGGTCTTCCACCTTGCTTGAGTTCCACAAACTCCTTAAACAGAACGGATTTCTGAGCTGTAGAAATGAACTTAGCCTCAAATCTAGCTTGGAATTGCTCCCAAGTGATCTCTTCCTCTGGAGTATCAATGGTGACAGAGTTCCACCAATCAGAAGCTCTTCCTTGAAGCTGTCTTGATGCAAGCTTCCTTTTAGTTGCATCCTCAATTCCCAAATCACCAAAAATCCTTCTACAAGAATCTATCCACCTCTGAACTTCAATGGTTGATTCTGTTCCCAAGAAAACCTTTCCTCCAAGAGCAGTATAGTCCTTACACAACTTAGCAAAATCCACTGGTCTTGGGGCTTGAACTTGGACTCCAACATCTACTGATGGCCCCGGAGCTGGCATCCTTCTCATGATCGAAGTTATCATAGCCTCGAACATAGAAGCATAATCAGCAGCCCCCTCAACAACACGGCCTCCTCTAGCAGCTGGTCTCCCTCTTCGACTCATTCCTAATATCTAAAAGAAATGATTAATATACCCTAGGGAAACAACTGCATAATAAATTCAAATCCTTCTAAGCTACTATATTATATATAGTAGTCATCCATCAAAATTACAATTACGTCTCTCATACGTAGTTACGTCAGCGAGCGTTGGCTAAAATCGATTAACCAAGGCTCTGATACCAAATGCGACGACCGCCCATGACTCCTGCACCAAACAAGGGAATAGTGCGCTGAAAAGTGTGCCAGGCCGCCATGGACGATCATCAGGGTAAGGTAAACACAGAATAGTCTATCGTATTACTCACAACGCATGGATAAAATACAATAGAAAGTATACATAGTGAAGCTCTATAGAACAGAATTCCCATCATATAAGCTCATAACAATTTGATACAAACATCTGAATAGTCAATACATCAAGCCTCGCTACATAACACTCAGAGAATCATACAAACAGCGGAACATCCAGTACATATAGTAAGAAAACAATATGCAAAAGCCTCCAGCTCGTCTTCGTCATCAACAACGTTGGTCACTAAGAACAGCACCTGTCACCTGCTACCTAGTCTGCCCATCCCAACATGGATGAACAGCCCAAGGTAATAAGAGTTAAACATAAAACCTTGAGTCAGACAAAAGTCTTAGTGAGCAGTAAATCAACTATCAAACATACCAAAAGAGCATAAAGGGTTAAAAAGGAATAGGAACTCAACCATCCCACTCCACCTCTTTCTACAGTGATAGCCACCCTAGACACACTAAGCAGAAACAAACATAGCAAAGCAGACAATTAAAGTAAGGTAATTATCACTCGAGTCAAGGTCGATGTTTTCCAAGTACAAACCCCCAAGGCCTAAACCAAGATCAGATAAGCACCCCGAAAACATCTCTCTTGGCCAAAGTGACGATACAACCAAAACATCCAAACATCCATGACTCTGGCTATCACTGTTATCATTGCCTCAATTTCACCGTTAATTGAATGACCGGCCCATTATTTCATCCGTCCGCCAAGGGCTAATGGTAACCCCGGTTCTAGACATAACTCCGCACGTCGTCGTGACCCATGCCTAGGACTATCGAATCTGCCCAGAGTACTAACACGTCACCGTGACCCGTGTCTGGGACATCGTCGTGACCCGTCCCAACGTACTCTTGCTTTGAGCATGCTAGAACCTTCAATAACGATGAGATCTCAGCCTTCTAGTCATCCCCCCTGACGACTATTTTCATACTAGCTCAAGCGCCTCTCGAGCCAACCATTATCAACAAACTCGGACCACATCACCGAGTTATCAACATGCTTAGAATGATCCTCTCTGGATTAAACCAAGGCTTTCTCATATCATACTTTGCTTCATCGCATC
This sequence comes from Allium cepa, assembly GCA_030765085.1. Taxonomy (NCBI): domain Eukaryota; kingdom Viridiplantae; phylum Streptophyta; class Magnoliopsida; order Asparagales; family Amaryllidaceae; genus Allium; species Allium cepa. The sequence continues at coordinate 530,843,655 of CM060928.1, read as the reverse complement.
ATAGCAAAGTCTCATCTCAACATCATGCTTTGCCTCATCACATCATAGCAAAGTCCCATCTCAACATCATGATCAAATATATCCATATGAGCTTTACCGTCCGCTTCATATGCCATGAGCAGCTTTCCTTATCCAAGAGCATTTCCACTTAGCTTTTGAATCATCTTCGACCAACTTGTCCAAATCAAGTCATCAATCAACTAACTTCGAACAATCAATCAAATCAATCATTAATCCAAGTAATAAATCATTCAAACAAGATCTAAATAAACAGTTATAACAATAATGGCAGTTTCGTAAATAAAGGGTCCAAATTTAACAAGCATGAATTCTAAGTAATATCTTGATGAATGAACTAGCATAGGTTAACATGTAGTAAAACGGAAATCAGAACTTGATGGACAATGGATCTACATGCAGACTTAAGGAAAATGCATGAAATCACTATCTTTAACACACAAACAAACCACCGATCCAATATACTCCTTTGGGTCCGTGTGAGAGATAACCACCACTCACCGAATCACCTAAACACCTCAAAAACAACAAACTCCAGATCTGAACAGCAAAGGATCTAGCTTGATCCGACAAGGTTTCCCTTCAAATGATGAAATCTCTCTTCGATGGATGGAGATCTTCCACTTTGGCTCTTGGATATTCAATTTGATCTTCAATCTTGGATGGAAGGAAGCACTAGATTAGAGTGGAGAAAAGAAGTGAAGAAGTGTCGTAGTCGAGCTCTCAAAATAGCAGCACTTCGTTGCTCCAAAATCCGGATCCAAAAAATGAAGATGGGCACTTCTATTTATAGGCTGGAAATTGGGTCGTTCGCACTTAGGTCGGTCGCTCTTAGGTCGGCCACGACCTAACCCTTGCCGACCTAACGACCTACGCCTCAAGAACCCTACGACCTACTGACCTAACACAACACACGGCTCAACAACTAAGCGGCTGAACAGTATTGCCGACCTAGCGGCTTAACCAGATGCCGACCCAACGACTCAACTACCTAACCTTATGGTCGTCCTAACACCTAGCCGACCTAACGACTCAAGTACCACGCGACTCAACAGCTTACGCCGACTTAACTCCCTAACGACTCAACACTGCTGCCGACCTAACACTCATACGACCTAATCACTAAGTCGTTCGCGATCTAACCTTACACTAAGTTATTCCCTGGGTCGCTCGAATGACCTACTCTCCTTAGGTCGGTAACTCGTTCAATCCGACCTATCTCCTATACCACTAACCCTAAGGTCGCAAACTCCTTGGGTCGGTCAATTCCCATAGGTTGTCTACTTCTATAGGTCGGTCCAACACTAACTCGTTAACCACCTTAAGTCGGCCAAACCTTAAGCCGTTACCCCTTAGGTTGGCTAAACTCTTAGATCGGACCATATCTTAAGTCGCTACAACTACTAGGTTTCTCTCTTCCTATAGGTCGGTCGAATCTATAGGTCGCTCCAACCCACTAAGTCGCTCACACGAGCTAACTTCCACATGACCTAAGCTCCTGGACGACATAAGCTCTGGTTGACTTAAACAATAACAACGACCTAATGACAATTATTCTACGATTTATCGACACGTAAAATACGGGTCGTTACATTCTCTCCCCCTTAGGAATTTCGCCCCTGAAATTCCAAACAATCAAGAGCAATCAAAGACTATTCTTCATGCCTACCATCCATAACAATCAACAAACCATGCATCCAATTACTAGCCTAGCATGCAGAATTCTAAGACTAGAACAAGTTACAAATTCATGAGATGTCACGACACCTTAGGGCCATACCTCGAAGAGTTCAGGATGAGCTGCCTTCATCCTCTCTTCCTCCTCCCATGTACAGTCGTTGACATCATCACTCCATTGTACCTTGAGCAACGTAATCGTCTTCCTCCTAAGCTGTTTCGTGTCAGTTTCCACAACATGAAGCGGTTTACGAGGTCTCTTAACAACTGGATCAACCTCTAAATCTTCATAGCTATCAGCAGAAACCACTGTACTTGGGTCATGCACATACCTCCGTAGATATGATACATGAAAACATTGTGCACACCCGACATCTTTTCTGGTAATTCCAATTTATAGGCGAGCTTTCCAATTCGCTCGATGATCGGGAATGGTCCAACAAAACTCGGAGTCAACTTTCCTTTCTTCCCGAATCGAATAACATTCTTCAGTGGAGAAACCTTCACGAAAACCATATCGCCTACGTCGAATTCCAAATCCTTACGACGCTTATCGGCATAACTTTTCTGACGATCTTGGGCTGCCTTCATTCGTCGCCGAATGGTCTCTATGCAATCCAAAGTCTGTCGAATCATTTCTGACACAAGTATCAACTTTTCTCCTGTTTCCAACCAACATGTCGGAGAGTTACATGGTCTTCCATACAATGCTTCATACGGTGCCATACCAATACTTGACTGGTAACTGTTATTGTATGAAAATTCCACCAAATGAAGATGATCTTCCCATGATCCTCCGAAGTCCAAAACACATGCTCTGAGGAGATCTTCCAAAACTCGGTTGACTCTCTTAGTCTGACCATCTGTTTGAGGGTGATAAGCTATACTCAAACACAACTCGGTTCCCAAAACTTCCTGGAAGCTCTTCCAAAATCCACTAGTGAACAATGGGTCTCGATCGCTCACTATGCTCTTCGGAATACCATGGAATCGAACTATCCACTTAACATATAGCTCAGCCAATTTCGATGCAGTCCTAGTTGATCGAACAGGAATGAATCTTGCACTCTTAGTCAATCGATCTACGATGACCCAAATCCCTTCATTTCCTGCTCTGGTTCTAGGTAACCCATCGATAAAATCCATCGATATTTGCTCCCACTTCCATGTTGGAAGTTCTAATGGCTGAAGCAATCCACTTGGCTTCTTCTGTTCGGCTTTTACCAACTGGCAGTTCATGCACTTGGAAATAAAATTTCCAACATCTTTCTTCATACCTTCCCAGTAATAGGTTCTTTTCATATTCCAATACATCTTATTTCCACCTGGATGAATTGTCAACTTCGAGTGATGACTTTCCATAAGAACTTCATCTCTCAATCCATCTATATTGGGAACAACTAGTCGTCCTTGTTTCCGAAGCCAACCCTCTCGAGCGACTTCAAATCCTTTATCCTTTTCTGGGTCCACTCCAGATTCCACATTACGGATAATCTTGACAAGCTTATCGTCTCGCCTTTGGCTCTCGCCAATTCTTTCCACTAGAGTAGGTCTTATTGATAAGTTTGCCAACATCTTAGGTTCCAATTCACATCTAGGCCTGAAGTCAAATCCAGCTAAATACTCAAGGCTCTTCCATTCTGAAAACATGGCTCCCAATCCTGCATGTCTTCGACTTAACGCATCTGCCACTGCGTTACCTTTTCCCGGAGTATAGGCTATACCAAAATCATATGATGCTAAAAACTCTAGCCATCGCTGCTGTCGGAGATTCAAATCCTTTTGGGAGAAAAGATACTTCAATGACTTATGATCTGTAAACAACTCGAATCGAACTCCCAATAGATAATGTCTCCACATCTTCAGAGCAAATACAATCGCCGCTAACTCCAAATCATGAGTTGGATAATTCCTTTCATGCAGCTTCAGTTGTCGACTTGCATACGCAACAACCTTATCCTTTTGCATCAGCACTGCTCCAAGTCCAGTACCACATGCATCGGTGTAAACCACCATCTCATCATTCCCACTTGGAATAGTCAAAACAGGAGCACTTGTCAGTCGCTCTTTCAGGATTCCGAAAGCTTGCTCACCCTTAGCTTCCCATCTAAATACCTGATTCTTTTTCGTCAATCCTGTTAACGGTGCAACTATCTTGGAAAAGTCTTTGATAAACCGACGATAGTATCCTGCTAATCCAAGAAAACTTCTCACATCAGATGCATTCTTAGGTCTAGCCCAATCCTGGATTGCTGCCACCTTGACGGGATCAACCGCTATTCCATTTCCAGAGATAATATGGCCTAAGAACCTCACTTCGCTCTTCCAGAAGTGACACTTCGAAAACTTAGCCCTCAGCTGTTGTTTCCGCAAGATCTCTAAAACAATCCATAAGTGTGTCTCGTGCTCCTCTTCAGTTCTGGAATAAATCAGAATATCATCCACGAACACAAGTACGAACTTGTTCAACTGATCTCTGAACACTGTATTTATAAGATCCACAAAATATGCTGGTGCATTGGTCAATCCAAACGGCATTACCAACCACTCATAGAATCCGGATGGTGTCCTAAAAGCAGTCTTCGGAACACTATCCTTTTCCACTCTCAACTGGTGAAATCCCGTTGCTAAATCCATGTGAGAAAACACCTTAGCTTCGTGAAACTGATCAAACAAGTCATCTATTCTCGGCAATGGATACTTGTTTTTCTTAGTCACTTTATTCAGCTCACGATAATCCACACACAATCTCAACGATCCATCCGCTTTGGTTGCAAACACAACTGGTGCACTCCATTCGGACACACTACGTCGAATGAATCCTTTCTGTAAAAGGTCCTCAACTTGCACCTTCAACTCTTGCTGTTCCCTAGGCGCCATCCGCCTAAGAGGCATCACAACAGGTCTGGCTCCTCCAACTAGATCGATACGAAACTCGATCTCCCTATGCGGCGGTAACCCTTTGACCTCGTCAAAGACATCCTAAAATCCATTCACAATAGGCACCGATGACAGTCCATCCCGTGGAACAACCAGCGAATACATGAAGCTCATGAAGACGCCTTCTTCATGCTTACAACGTATCACAACCTTTCGCCCTTCCACATTCTCGACTGTCACCTCCAGCCTCTTGCAATCAACCCTTGCCGCATACTTCCTAAGCCAGTCCATACCCAAAATAATTCCGAACTCCGCAAAGTTCAGAACAAAACAATCACAAACAAAAGAGCAATCATGACTCAATACAACTAGACCACGGCATACCATACACAAACAAGAGGAATCCCCAACTGGATTAGTCACAACCAATGGTCTATCAACAACATCCGGCTCCAAACCCAACCGACCTACAAGTTCACTACAAATAAAGGAATGCGACGCCCCAGTATCAAACAACACTCTAACTGGAACACCACAAATGGAAAGAGTATCTTGAACCACCACACTCTTTCCTTTCTCTTCAGCAGTAGGAGCCTTCAAAGATGATGGCAACGTCCCCAAAGCATAGGCTTGCCCAATCTGCTTGTCCTTCCTCGGTTTTAGACAATTCCTCTTGATATGCCCTAGTTTGTCACAGTTGTGGCACTTCACCGGCACTCTCAGATTCTTGCAATCTCTGGAGAGATGACCCTTCAGCCAACAGTTGTAGCAGGTCACTTCACCCTTCAGGTTTTTCTGGCCATCCTTACCCTTCTGCTGCTGCTTTCTCTTCTTGTTTCCACTTGGCTCCTTGGTCACAGCAACAACATATCCTTCTTTAGGAAACAAATTCTCATGCCTGAGAGCTTTCTCCACAAGCTTCTCAAATGGGTCATCCAAATGATCCACCAACTGCCTCCCAAGATAACCGTCCAAGCCTGTCACAAACTTCTCATTCTTCTGATAAGGAGATTCAATATATGACCGAGCATACTTGGACAAGGCTTCAAACTCAGAAACATACTCAAGAACTGGTCTTCCACCTTGCTTGAGTTCCACAAACTCCTTAAACAGAACGGATTTCTGAGCTGTAGAAATGAACTTAGCCTCAAATCTAGCTTGGAATTGCTCCCAAGTGATCTCTTCCTCTGGAGTATCAATGGTGACAGAGTTCCACCAATCAGAAGCTCTTCCTTGAAGCTGTCTTGATGCAAGCTTCCTTTTAGTTGCATCCTCAATTCCCAAATCACCAAAAATCCTTCTACAAGAATCTATCCACCTCTGAACTTCAATGGTTGATTATGTTCCCAAGAAAACCTTTCCTCCAAGAGCAGTATAGTCCTTACACAACTTAGCAAAATCCACTGGTCTTGGGGCTTGAACTTGGACTCTAACATCTATTGATGGCCCCGGAGCTGGCATCCTTCTCATGATCGAAGTTATCATAGCCTCGAACATAGAAGCATAATCAGCAGCCCCCTCAACAGCACGGCCTCCTCTAGCAGCTGGTCTCCCTCTTCGACTCATTCCTAATATCTAAAAGAAATGATTAATATACCCTGGGGAAACAACTGCATAATAAATTCAAATCCTTCTAAGCTACTATATTATATATAGTAATCATCCATCAAAATTACAATTACGTCTCTCATACGTAGTTACGTCAGCGAGCGTTGGCTAAAATCGATTAACCAAGGCTCTGATACCAAATGTGACGACCGCCCTTGACTCCTGCACCAAACAAGGGAATAGTGCGCTGAAAAGTGTGCCAGGCCGCCATGGACGATCATCAGGGTAAGGTAAACACAGAATAGTCTATCGTATTACTCACAACGCATGGATAAAATACAATAGAAAGTATACATAGTGAAGCTCTATAGAACGGAATTCCCATCATATAAGCTCATAACAATTTGATACAAACATCTGAATAGTCAATACATCAAGCCTCACTACATAACACTCAGAGAATCATACAAACAGCGGAACATCCAGTACATATAGTAAGAAAACAATATGCAAAAGCCTCCAGCTCGTCTTCGTCATCAACAACGTTGGTCACTAAGAACATCACCTGTCACCTGCTACCTAGTCTGCCCATCCCAACATGGATGAACAGCCCAAGGTAATAAGAGTTAAACATAAAACCTTGAGTCAGACAAAAGTCTTAGTGAGCAGTAAATCAATATCAAACATACCAAAAGAGCATAAATGGTTAAAAAGGAATAGGAACTCAACCATCCCACTCCACCTCTTTCTACAGTGATAGCCCCCCCAGACACACCAAGCAGAAACAAACATAGCAAAGCAGACAATTAAAGTAAGGCAATTATCACTCGAGTCAAGGTCGATGTTTTCCAAGTACAAACCCCCAAGGCCTAAACCAAGATCAGATAAGCACCCCGAAAACATCTCTCTTGGCCCAAGTGACGATACAACCAAAACATCCAAACATCCATGACTCTGGCTATCACTGTTACCATTGCCTCGATTTCACCGTTAATTTAATGACCGGCCCATTATTTCATCTGTCCGCCAAGGGCTAATGGTAACCCTGGTTCTAGACATAACTCCGCACGTCGTCGTGACCCGTGCCTAGGACTATCGAATCTGCCCAGAGTACTAACACGTCATCGTGACCCGTGTCTGGGACGTCGTCGTGACCCGTCCCAACGTACTCTTGCTTTGAGCATGCTAGAACCTTCAATAACGATGAGATCTCAGCCTTCTAGTCATCCTCCCTGACGACTATTCTCATACTAGCTCAAGCGCCTCTCGAGCCAACCATTATCAACAAACTCGGACCACATCACCGAGTTATCAACATGCTTAGAATGATCCCGTCTGGATTAAACCAAGGCTTTCTCATATCATCGCATCATAGCAAAGTCTCATCTCAACATCATGCTTTGCCTCATCACATCATAGCAAAGTCCCATCTCAACATCATGATCAAATCTATCCATATGAGCTTTACCGTCCGCTTCATATGCCACGAGCAGCTTTCCTTATCCAAGAGCATTTCCACTTAGCTTTTGAATCATCTTCGACCAACTTGTCCAAATCAAGTCATCAATCAACTAACTTCGAACAATCAATCAAATCAATCATTAATCCAAGTAATAAATCATTCAAACAAGATCTAAATAAACAGTTATAACAATAATGGCAGTTTCGTAAATAAAGGGTCCAAATTTAACAAACATGAATTCTAAGTAATATCTTGATGAATGAACTAGCATAGGTTAACATGTAGTAAAACAGATATCAGAACTTGATGGACAATGGATCTACATGCAGACTTAAGGAAAATGCATGAAATCACTATCTTTAACACACAAACAAACCACCGATCCAATATACTCCTTTGTGTCCGTGTGAGAGATAACCACCACTCACCGAATCACCTAAACACCTCAAAAACAACAAACTCCAGATCTGGACAGCAAAGGATCTAGCTTGATCCGACAAGGTTTCCCTTCAAATGATGAAATCTCTCTTCGATGGATGGAGATCTTCAACTTTGGCTCTTGGATCTTCGATTTGATCTTCAATCTTGGATGGAAGGAAGCACTAGATTAGAGTGGAGAAAAGAAGTGAAGAAGTGTCGTAGTCGAGCTCTCAAAATAGCAGCACTTCGTTGCTCCAAAATTCGGATCCCAAAAATGAAGATGGGCACTTCTATTTATAGGCTGGAAATTGGGTCGTTCGCACTTAGGTCGGTCGCTTTTAGGTCGGCCACGACCTAACCCTTACCGACCTAACGACCTACGACTCAAGAACCCTACGACCTACCGACCTAACACAACACACGGCTCAATAACTAAGCGGCTCAACAGTATTGCCGACCTAGCGGCTTAACCAGATGCCGACCCAACGACTCAACTGCCTAACCTTATGGCCGTCCTAACACCTAGCCGATCTAACGACTCAAGTACCACGCGACTCAACAGCTTACGCCGACTTAACTCCCTAACGACTCAACACTGCTGCCGACCTAACACTCATACGACCTAATCACTAAGTCGTTCGCGATCTAACCTTACACTAAGTTATTCCCTGGGTCGCTCGAATGACCTACTCTCCTTAGGTCGGTAACTCGTTCAATCCGACCTATCTCCTATACCACTAACCCTTAGGTCGCAAACTCCTTGGGTCGGTCAATTCCCATAGGTTGTCTACTTCTATAGGTCGGTCCAACACTAACTCGTTAACCACCTTAAGTCAGCCAAACCTTAAGCTGTTACCCCTTAGGTCGGCTAAACTCTTAGATCGGACCATATCTTAAGTCGCTACAACTACTAGGTTTCTCTCTTCCTATAGGTCGGTCGAATCTATAGGTCGCTCCAACCCACTAAGTCGCTCACACGAGCTAACTTTCACATGACCTAAGCTCCTGGACGACATAAGCTCTGGTTGACTTAAACAATAACAACGACCTAATGACAATTATTCTACGATTTATCGACACGTAAAATACGGGTCGTCACATCTTGTTTCCTTATATTCAATTCATAGTCAAGCATGACATCTAAATTATTTTAGTAAATGGGAATTTCATTGAAATCGTTAACGGTTAACTTGAATTGACATTCACTTCATCATAAATTATAAAGTTTTTATTTCTTTTTAAATTTAATTACGCAATTTTTATTAAAATAACCAAATTTAATTATTGAAAAATTTACGGGTCGTTACACTCTCCCCTACTCAAAACTTTTCGTCCCCGAAAAGGAAAAGGAGGGAAAAGAAGAATTAGGAAATCAATATATCTTACTTAAAACATTTAATTTATAAACAAACAAATTTTACAAAATTAATTAATTTAAATGAAATATACCAATTTACAACCATTAAATCTTTTTATACTTAAATTTATAAAGTTTGGAAATATTTTCAAAATATTTTATAATTCCAAAATTTTACGGAAAATTTCGGCAGAGTCGCCTTTGTACGGGGAGGCTCGGGAGAAAATATAATATCAAATATAACAATAGACAACATATATCTTTCAAATTAATATCTTCCAAAACGGTAAAAATAAGATAATAGCGCTATAAAACCGTAATCCGAGAACGTACCTATTTGTCGGGCAATTTACGCTTATTTTATGAAACTAAAAGCAATATCAATTGCTTTCATAGCCTATATTTCACTTATATAATCCAAAAAGAGTTAATAATTATATAAAATCAAATGTTAATTTTGTTTCATCCATTAACAAACAAACAATGTCAAACACAACAATCACTTGCAATCACAACATACAACCATCATACAGAATCAACACAATTCAATTATTCATCATATCAAACAAAACAATTAGTTGATCTAGTTCAAAAAATTTAAATTGTACATAATGGACAACAAACTATTAAGTGCATCATTTACTCAACAGTCTTAGATGAAGCTAAATAGATTATTCATTCATCCAACAAATTTAAAGAATCTTTGCCCAAACAACCATAAACCAAAACAAACAACCAACAATTTCAAAAAATAGATTAAATTCATTCTTAATCATTTCTTTTCATAATATTTGTTGTTGGCTTTCTTTTTATTCATATAATGGTTCATTTTTTCTTTTCTTATTTGCATTTTCTTCTTACAATTTTTTTATTTATTAACATTTATTTATTTGTAGTATTCATGTTTAATTCAATTCTTTGCATATCAATTCATTTACTTAAGTCTATAATCTTATACTTGCAATAGTTACTTCCTGTTACTTATTACAGTAACTTTCAATTATGACTTAAGTTCACAACTCTATAACATCAATTCTTATAGATAAAAGCAATTTATTGAACACTTTCATTACATACTTTTACTTGTACAATTTCCATTACATTTTCTTATTATACATTTCAACTTTTAATATTTGGTAAGTTATATATATGTTTTTGAAGAATGTAATTGAAAGTTATATAAGTTTATTTTATTTCTCTTAAATTAACTTAATGTTCAAAAATCATATCTTTTGTTTTATAGGTTACAATTTCAACTTTCTGGAAATTTTATTTATAACTTAGCATTTAATTCTTTTATTTTACTTCGAGGTTCCAATTATTAATTAGTTACTTTCCATTTCACTACAATAATTGAATTATTAATTAATGGAAACTTAAAAAATAAATATCGGGTTTAATTTCAAATTATTATAAAGTAATAGATAAATATATACTTACAACTTATATATCCAATTATATTTAAAACAATTAAAAATTCATATTTGTTTATCAAAATAAATCTGCAGTAAAACTACTACAGTGGCCTTCCCACTTTGAAACTCGAAAACGAATGTCGATGATGCGTGCACTCAACACCGAAATTATTTTCCGGTGACAGAGAGGGGAGTACAAAACTTATTTCTTTCCAAAGTTCTTTTAAAATAGTTCTTTCAAATTATATTGAAATATGTATCAGAAAATACATATAAATAATATTATTACTATATTCCAAAATCATTCGAAAGAAAGTTTCAAAACCCCAGAACTTAAGTTCTAAAATTTCAAATTTTCATAAGATTTATTTTAAATCTTATTTCAACAAATATTTATAAATTTCACTATCTAACGATCAATATAATACAACCAATATATATCATTTATAAAATTTTATTTATATATAAAAAATATAATAGGCAAAATTATTTCATTTACCTATATTCAAAACAAATATTGTGTCGGTCTGTCCTATTAAATGTTTAAAAATCCCTATTGATGTCATAGCGTCCCATGCACCAACCAGAATTTATAAATACAAAATGGAACAAATTAACACAATATCAAACACTTTTATAACACTAACAAATACACTCTTTCATATATACACTCAGCGACTCATCATAGGATATCACTACCCTATTAATAAAGAGTCAGACCCCACAAAGCTAAGGTTTATCGCTAAACCAAAGCTCTGATGTAACGTCCTGCCTTTTCATAAGCTTTAAATCGACGATAAACCATACACGTCAGACTTAAACCATACAGAAGGGAGGATTGTTATAGGCTAAATAAGAAAAAGTGGAGAAGGAAAAAAACAAAATAGAATCTTGCTACGGAACGATAAAATATAATAATCAAATATACAGTTCATGAAGCTGTTTTACAAAAAAACATTCTATTATACTTATACAATTCATATCATATTTACACATACCAGAGGAAAATCAATAACGATGCAGCGGAACAATGTGATGCAGTGGAACAGTATTATTGCATCGGAATAATATAATAAGTAGTAGTAATACAATCTTCGTCTTCGACCTCCAGAAATAAAGTCTTCAAATCCTGAAAGGCTCAGACTGACCCGAGCGAATTGAAAAGACAAAACACTCGAGTCAGAACTAAAAGATCTTATGTAAGTTAAATCAACAAGAATACATATGAGTGGAATGACGTCAGAGATGTTTACATGATTTGACGTCTCCTATCCAATGTCTAACGTGAGTGTAGTAACTTAAGAGATGCTCGGGATTCACATCTCCTAAGGATCCGTTAAACTGTTTACTATGTAGTAATATTTCGCTATTATAATAGTGTCTAATAGTAAAATAAACTTACTTTTAAATAGAGATAAGGGGTTACCCATATAGCTCTTAACACGTAATAGTGCCAGTAATACAGTACCTGTATATCTCCTGATCGGGAGACTACGAGAAGATACTTCATAGGTACGACACAAATCAAACTCGTACAAGACTTGCTAGGGTAGGTGACACGGCACAACTAGGCAATGCCAAGGTAGATATACCAATTGCTATGCAGGCTGGTGGTAACGCGTAGCAGCTACTACCGCCCACCTCGAGCCACACCCCCAAAATCAAAAATCAAAAGTGGCCACCGAATCAATCCAAAAGTCAGAGTATAATATCGAAGGGATGTGTCCGATAAGAGGGGCTACCTCCTTGGCCCGAGAATCGCTCATGTTTTAGCCACCTTATGCCAACTCAAGGGAGTCGGGTCCACGTATAAACCTTAATAGAACGCCGCCACCATCCTACTTCATTCTGGAATCTCCACGTCGTACACGGTTGTTAACGTGGTTTTCGAAGTTGGCAGAGAGTATGACAACTTTTGATCCCGGTCTCTTTAACAACCAAACGCTATTATAACACCGCGGCCATTTCAAAATAATTATACATCAAAACCAAGGTATAATATTCATCTCAAAACCATATAAATATGATATCATTTCCATTTTAAAACCCAAATCAATATGATATCATTTTTATTTCAAATATATACTTTTTCCAAAATCATAGCACTTTCAAATCATAATACCTTGAAACCCATAACCTTGAAACATAACTTCCAAAACTTAAATGGTTTAATATTTAATTACTTTATAAAATAAATTAGCTTCTTTAATCTCACAAATCAATTCCAAATACAGATTTGAATCCCTAAATAAACCATTTCAATTTCCATATATTTCAAAGCTTTAAATATTCCACCATTTCAAAACTAATTCTTTGATAATCCCATATACATCAAATTCAATTACTATTATTTAGATTTGAAATGTTTGCGTAATAAATCCAATATCATTTAAGAAAACTTTTAACTTCACATAACTGGATATTCTTTCAATTTATTTAACTTGATATACTCATTTAAATCAACTTTATATTCATTTAAATCACTCTAAACCAAATCAAGTTATAAGAATCATACCCTTTAAAATCTCAATTTTATTTAAATTTTAAATCAAATTTATTCGAGTATAATTCTTAAACAATTCAATTCAAACCAATTTCATATTTATCTTCCAACTTAAATTTTTTATTTAAGTCATTAGAACTCTATATATACAATATCTTAAACAGGTACTTAACCATATAATATAAAACAATCAAACTCCATTATTAAGCTTATTTTTATTAAACAAATTTATACATAGCTTAAATTCAAGAATTTAACTATATATATATATAAAATAATATTTATATAATATCAAAAATTAATATTTATTAAACCGTATATTTCTTTCCGAACCCATAGAATCATTTCAAAATATTTCTATATATAGACCACGGTGTCTGCATATAATTTTCTACCATATGATCAAGTGATACAAATATTTATCCTTTCAATCCGTAATCTAAAATAAAAATACGGTTATATATCATTTCAAACCGCAATCCCGAATGAAATAAATTGCATAACATCTTGCAAACTATTACAACATAAAATACAACATCCATTCACCCAATATCAATCATCAACCATTTATCACAATCATCATCCAATTCAAACAATAACATCAATATAGAATAGAAATAAATAAAAAGTAATTATTGGCAGTTTATATTCAATAATAAATTGAATACCAATTTGATTAAATAAAATTCAGTTTTAACTGGAATGATGATAAAAATATACCAAATATAAATCGATAAATTTCTAATCACATCAGAAATTAATTTAACACACATAAGAAATTTTGAAAATTGTGAGTGGGTTAAAACACTCATCTTTTGAATTTAAATCCAATTTAAACCCAAAAAATTAAACAGTCTCAGAATCCGTCCAAACCAGTGCCAAAGTCTTCAGAATTCCAATACAAACCTAGCGGAGAAAACCGCGCGTGAAACGGACCTCGTATGTGAGAGTTATACGCATTAGAATGATTGAAATTGAAATTAAAATAAAAATAAAATAATAATAGAAACATTACCCACGTCAGCACTTCCTTACGCAAAACACTGTTCATACTACCTCTAACCCACGCTGAAAATGATCGGGCCGCCACCCTTTATCACGAAATCACCGCCAACGCATGCATCACTGGCGCTCAAGCCAAGCTCCGCCCCTCCCTACGAGCCGCCAGTCAAGCGCACGTTTTCCTAGGCTGTGCGACCCCTTTCTGACCACGGCGAAAAGCTACAGCCGCCGAATAAAAAGCCAAACCCTAATTGAATTGCTGCGCTCGATCTGACCGTCAATCCATCAAACAAACTACGCTGATGCAAACCCTTCGGCGATCTCTACACAACCCCTCAATCGATTTGATGATCCGTCGCAGTTGATTACGATGCAACGGACGGCCGAGAAGAAACCATCAATTTCTGAACAACTGGTGATTCGAATTGGAAAATGAATTGTAGAATTGATATGCGCTCTTCGAGAGCTTTCCGATGATATAAAATATTATATAGTTGATGTAGTTTGAAATTTTGGCTTTGGTTTGGATTTGAAATTGGAATTGGGAATTTTTGTTTTGTCTGCCATTGAAATAAGGATCTGAGGAGGAATTGTACGTATAGACAAATGACAATGAGGGACAACTAGGGTTTATAACAGGGTATTTATAGACAAAGCTGAAATAGAATAGATGGACACGATTGATATACGCGTTGAACGATAAAATTGCCCGAAAAGCCCGTTCTGACTCCGAAACAGAATTGGGACAACTCATATATCAAAATAGATGTTTTTAAATATTTTAAACGCGATGGAATAGGTTTCATGTCTAAATTCCATCATATGGATAAGTTATGCTAAAATCAACTTATTTCAAATTGGTTTCAATTGATTTCAATTTCATTGATTTCAAGGCGTTTCGAGTCCGTACGATCAAATGACAAGTCCGATCGCTACGAAACTTGAAATCCTATAATAATTCACCATTATGGATCCGATGAAACTGGTTTTGTCGAAACCCGAGTCTGTGGCCATAATGGCTATTTTTACATTAATTAAATAAATTTATAATTAATTAATTAAATCGAATCTTAAATTTCAATTCTATAATTGAAATTTTTTACCCCTTTCAATTTTCTTAATTATTTCGCTAATTTAAACAAATTTATATGTCAATTTAGAGTTGATAAATCTATAAATTTCATGTTAACTTTCAATTTCATTATATTCAGAAATTATAAATTAAATTTTCAATAATTCCAATTAATTTACTTTTCATTCTATTATTTATTTCTATAACCATAGTTAATATTTGTTTTACATTCATTACATTAGTGCTCCCATTTCATCCTTTATTTATTGACTATCATATTTTCATTTATTATATTTTGATCAATTCACACATTATTTGTAATTTAAGTCTCAATTAATTTATTTATCTTGATTACATTCCTTTATTACATCACTTATTACTTTACAAATAAACTAAAATTTCAATTCATCTTATTACCTTCATATCTTGTAATTATTGTCTTAAACTCATAAATGTAATACTAAGTTTCATTTTAATTTCAATTAATGTAATAATTAAATATTAAATTTCATTTAATTGCAATTAATCCAATTATTGAATTTTAAATTTCAATAAGTTAATAAATCTCGATTTTTATTCTTTAAATCAACCAATTGTAATATTATAAATAGAATTAACATTATTTTCAATTATTTCCTTAATTTATACTAACATAACATTAAATTGAGATTCATTGCACTTGATTACAAATTTGATCTAATGGACTAAATAAATGATTACTTTATAATAATTGTTGCCACCAACTCTTAATCATATTTATATAAGTTATCATTTCCAAACAATTACATATAAAACGTTGATTTTATTCAATTACTATTTATTATTATTACTTCATTGGTTAATTCAATATTTGCATTTGTTTTCTTATATTAAATTTATTACCAAATATTTCTATTTAAAATCAATTATAACTCTGCAATTGTTTCTATCAATTGTGATTGCATTGAATTAATTATATATTAGCTTACATCAACATTCTTACATTTCATACGCGTTATAAATTCATTAACGGGTTACACATTTTTATTCATTCCCATATTAAATAAAAAAATTGATTACATAACACTGTTCTTATCCAACTATGATTAATTTTATACTAATTCATCAATTTGTTCAATATCTACTCTTGTTTCCTTATATTCAATTCATAGTCAAGTATGACATCTAAATTATCATAGTAAATGGGAATTTCATGGAAATCGTTAACGATTAACTTAAATTGACATTCACTTCATTATAAATTATAAATTTTTTATTTCTTTCTAAATTTAATTGCACAATTTTTATTAAAATAACCAAATTTAATTATTGAAAAATTTACGGGTCGTTACATACTATGATTTTAAATAAATACTTAAACATATTGTATTTTACTTAAATCAAACCTTACTAATTTTAAAGCTTATTATAAGATTTGTTTCATATTAAAACCTATTGATATACATGATATTGTCAAATTTAAACAAAACCATATATATTTCCTTTCAAAACCATAGAAATCATTTTCAAAATATTTATATATAGACCAACGACGTCTGTATATATTTTCTATCCTATGGTCAAGCGATACGGGTATTTATCACTTCAATCTGTAATTTAAATATATACAGTTGTATATCATTTCAACCTGCAATTCCAAATTCAATTCTAATGAAAATCGCTTGGGATTATCATTTCAACCCATAACGATTTTCCCCATTCTACAGATTGTTCGGGCATGTATCATTTCAACCCATAGTGAATTATATACTAACAGGGAACTTGTAGAGTGATAACAGATATGATAATAATATAACAGACATATATCATCAATAACAATATAATATAAACAACAGGATCCGGTGTCATATCCGATAGGTGAACAGATACAGATAATCGCATATATTTCAATTGTCGTTTCAATTGAAATCAAATTTAGTAAATATAAGAACGTTAATCATGAGTGATTGCTTACCTTTTGAGGCTAGAGAGACAAAAGATGACACGAAAACAGATACACATACGAGACACCAACAAGCTAGGATTTGCTGTGATAAATCGATTTGAGATGGTAAGATGGCACGAGATCGACGAAACAAGGTATATTACATATATATATGTATGTATGTATGTATATGTATGTATGTATGTATGTATGTATATGTATGTATGTATGTATGTATTTTCAAAATCAATTTAAAACATACATTTTCAAATTGATATTTAATTCAAACAAAAATAAAATTTCATAAATATGTATTTCAAACACCATTGTTTTAAATTAAACCACATATATTAAAAACCAAGCATATATATATATATATATATTTAAGAATCCACATTAAATTTAAAACATATGCAACTTAAATCTCTATATATATTTACGCCATATATATATATATATGGACACTATATAAATTTTTCCAATATAGACTTACTTCATTATTAATATATAAGCACCTTAAAATTCAATATTAAACCTAAAATATATATAAAGTAACCTCAACAACTATACCAAACTAGACTTGGGTATAAATAGACTTGGAGCTGGTATATCATATATTATCAACATTGCATATAAACTAATTATTTGTACAAAATAATTATATAAATATATGTTAACAAACTTATATATATATATACACATCATGAACATAATATATATAACATGTATTACTTATATATATACATTCAACTACTACAGGTAAACTAAAAGACCTGTAATATTATATACATACATATACATACATATATATATATATAATCACTCAAGCCATAAACTTTATATATTTTTATATATACGTTTCACATCAAAACATATCTATACATATGTTTAACTTAACAGGTCAGTATAACTTTACACAGCTTATATATAATACATGTTATAACCATGGATGTGACTCAGTAAACATAATATATGCAAATTATACACACATATATATCTAATCAGTAAATGAAAACTTGTAATACAAATTTTATATAATATATATATATATATATATATATATATCAAATTAGTAAATGAAAACTTGAAAGACTATATATTTAACCGTAAATGAAAACTGGTAATACAAATTATATATACTATATATCTAATAGTAAATGAAAACTTGAAATGCAAATTATACATAATATATATCTAACATATTATAGTAGATAAAACATATTTAATATTCCTTTTCTATTATCCTATATACCATACATTCTTAATAAAACATACTGTAATAATGTACATAGGTATGCACGTATATAAATCAAATTGAATACAGGCACAAGATTTGTAAAAATTTCTATATATATATAACATGACCTCATTATAAATTTAATATATACAACTTGACATAAATTAAAATACATCAAGAAAGTATATACATAAACTATATATATATTTATGGCCAGGTGGAACGAAATGAAATAGGCTAGAAATATTATTATCAAATATATAGTGCTATATATATATATATACACACCCATATTATATGATACAAAACCGCATAATAATATATATAAATGTACACGTATAACTAAACTATGTGTACCATATATATTAAAATTGAAGAGGAGGAAAAATAGGCGAAGGGGTTTTAGACTTGGTGATGCGACTTAATTGACTGGCAGGGCAGGCTCGATCGGCAGAGGTTGGCATCGTGTGTAGGCGAGGTGACGTGCGGGGGGAATGGGCCGGCGATTTCTGGTGGTAGCAACGGCTGGGGAGTGTGCCAGGGAAGAAGATTCATTGGCTATTGGCTGAGGTGGGAGGAGCGACAGATCTGGGTGGTAAATGGTCGGGTTCAAAGCGGAGCGGTGATGAAGAAGAGAAGAGGCTAGTTTGCTCTGGATTGTTTGGGATGAATGTGGTGGCCACGGTTACTGTGAGGGTAGAGATGAGGGAAAGGGGAAAGCTAAGAGATTGGGGAAGGCAGCAAGAAAGTAGGGTTTTGAAGTAAAGGCTGAAGGAATGAAATTAGAAACGAGATTTGAGAAACATAAGTTTTATAAGGTGCGAACGGTAAGAAATGAAGACCCCAAAATAAACGTACAGACAAATAATAAATTGAAATGGCCATTGATTCAGCAAAAGTCATTAAAGAAAATAATGGCTTGATTTTACAACATGTTTCAAATTTTAAAACCGAAGGAAATAGTAAAGTCACATTTTTTAAGGTACCGTTACAACGAACAGTTTATGGTTCCAGCCGCGTACCGGATTTCAAAATACACAAATGAATATAGCATGGTGATCAGCGCATTGAGACGAACAAGAGAGAAAAAAATATCTGTGTCAGGACCTTCCTATCAAAAGTCCATACGAACACCGATATACATTGCTATTCCGTACAGAAAAATCCAAACGGAGCTAGAAACGTACGAATTCCGCGAAACGAATTTCGTGTCTGCTTCAGAGCGTTCTAAATAAATTTTCTCATTTTGACATATATAGGTTTCGGAATACTTTTAAATTCAACCGTTATTAAGTGATTTAAACTGAATTTCTAGCGACTGATAGAACATCTATATTATTCGATGAAAATTTGCCATTTGTTATATCTAGATGGACGCATAGAAAATATCAAATTTCCGTCATAAAATTCTATTGTTTGTTTAAATGGTAGATTTTAGTTTACCTTTATTTAATTTCAAAATAAACTATATTTCAAATTACTAGAATTGAATATTCATTGGTTTATAATTTCTACTTCCTTATTTAAAATGCTAATATTAACTATTGCATTGTTAAATTCTCAACTTCTCAATTCTGAATCATTTGACTAATTAAGTCTTATTAAGTTAAAATATATATATTTATTTCCTTTTATGAAAAATCAAATTAAACTAAAGTTTATTGACAACTTAATTTCAATAGGTTGATATCTAAGATGAGCAAAAATCAAGACTAAAAATTCAAATAGGATTGGATACAAAATTATTTATTGTTTACAAATGGATTAAAAGTTAATTTATAAATAAAATCCAGTTTTAGTTAATCATAAATTGATTTCATGCTTTACACAATATTAAATCTATCCAATTAAAATTTTATTAAACCATACATTTGAAATCACATAAATATAGTTGCCATTTTATTAAATCAAAAAAAAGATCAGATAGTATAATTCAAAGTAAATTTTATTTCAAGTCATAAATTTTTAATTTTTCACTGTATTAAATTCTAAAATTTGAAATTTTCTTTCTCGAAAAAAAGGGGTTGTTACACTCTCCTCCACCCAAAACTTTCGTCCTCAAAAAAGAACGAAGGCAGGAGAAGAAGAGTAAGTAGAATAGATGAGATATATTTAAAAAAGGAAAAGAAGATAGGAGAATAGATAAAAAAATTTGAAAGAATAAAGGTAGATTCAGAAAAACAAAATATTGGTAAATAAATAAAGTTGAGTAGATAAGGTAGATTCAAAAGAACAGTATCAGGCACGAATAATTAATTCAAACTATAACAATTTCAATTTCAAAAATTACTACAAAATTTCTTTGTTGGAAATATTTATATAATAAAATACTTTTATATCGAAAAAAATTTAATTCCGAAAATACTTTTATAACTTGATGTTTCAACAAGTTTATCCTCGTTTTTGCAGACTCTGGCCATGCGTTACTCAGACGCGAAGCTAGAATTGTTCAAGTAATTAGTAGACCTGTTTCAACACCCAGTGAAAATATTCGAAAAACCTTCAAAACCGACATGGAAAGTACAATCCAAGCAAATCAACCGAATCGAATCATGGATCGCAGATACACAATGGTTATGCTTGGGTCCCCTAAGAAACATCCGTACCTTTAAAGCAATCGCTGCCTTGCGAATTTTGCCATGATAAGAAAAACTATAAACCATGGATACATAATGGTTACGCCTGGATCACCCTGGAAACATCCGTTGTAACGACTCGTAAATTTCGACAATTTAATTTGTTTACTTAATAGGATTTTTGTAGTTTATATTAGTAGAAACAATAAAGGGGATAAATAAATGTTAAAATGAAGGCTAAAATAAATTATGTAAATGGTGACTTAAAACCTATTTATAGAATTTGAATAAAATCCAAACCGAATTAAGTAGAAAAAGGATTCTTACATGGATATAAAATTTAATATGAGAAATTAATGAAAATATTAAATTGATTTAATGCAATAAAAGAGTGTAAACGGTAATTGGAATAAATTAAGCAATCAGGTTAATGCAAGTAATAATTTATGGCTTGAATGAAATTCCAATTCAGTAAAATCATTTAAATGTAATGATTTAATTTTAAATATGAGAAAAACAAATGTAAGGATTTGGTTAATATATATGTTATTCATTCAGGGTATTGAATAAAAAAATTGGGAATCCAATTGTAATTAATGGTAATAATGTTGGTATTGGCTAATAAATTAAATTTCAATGCAATACCCATAAATAAATGTAATGAAATGAATGTATGAAAATGTATACTAGGTTATTTATCAAATAGATGGAAAGAAAAGTAAATATCGAATTGATTTATGAATAAATATGCATTGAATAGTAATTGAATGTAAAGTTATTGGTAATTGTATAAAATCAATATGAGATAACGAATTGCAATAATTGTGGGTTGATAATAAGGTGTGAATGGGAGAGTAATTATAGGATCATATTTATTAAGCGTTACTTTAATAAGTATGATAAATTGTGAAGTTAATACAAGATAGTAATTTGGGTGATAAAAAAAGTATGAAACTAAGAGATAAATTTGCAGAGAATATTTAGTTGTAATTAATATATTTGACAAAAATATAATAAATGTAGTGAAATCAAATTTGTATAAGAAATTGTGAGGTTTTAATTGATTGAAATTTGTAAAATCAGGAATGGATTTAAGGTTATTGGATTTAAACAGGTAATCAATTGAAATGAAATTCAATCATTGAATGTTACGTAAGGTAAATTAAATGTTATGCAATTGAGATAAAGAATTGGAAAATGTTAAAATATCTGTATATATATATATATATATATATATATATATATATATATATATATATATTAAAATAAATGGAACCCAGGATGGTAATGTGATAAATAGTGAATTTAAAGAATGGGAATCAGAATTTATTTATTTATATGGAAACTTAAAGTCTCAAAATTGAATTTTATTGAAACTAAATGAGATTTAATATAGTTAAATAATTCGTTATTTGAAATAAAGATAATGTGAGAAATTTGTGTGATAATTTGGAATCCAATATTTAATCCATCTATTTGACAAGAATGAATGGAATACGAATTAATTTATTTAACTAAACGAAATTTTGGGATATTATTTATAATCTGGGTATTTAATGAAATTAAGGATTTACATTGAAATTATAAATTTACCTTCTTTAAATTTAACATCTAAACTTGTTGGAATTTTGTAAATGATTAAGAATTTTTAAAAGTGATAAAATGAGTCAAATTTTAGAATCTAATATAAAATTGAATTTTATTTATTTATTTTGAATTTATTAATTAATATAAAAATAGCCATTTTGGCCACTGACTCGGATTTCGACGAAAACAGTTTCATCGGATCCGTAACGGTGAATTATAATAGTGTTTCAAGTTTCGTAGCGATCGGACTTGTCGTTTGATCGTACGGACTTGAAACGCCTTGAAATTTATGCAATTGAAATCAATTGAAATCAATTTGAAAATATTGATTTCAGCATAACATCTTCATACGATGAAATTTGGATGTGAAACTTTTTCCGTCGCGTTCATAATATTTTGAAACACCTATTTCGATATATGGGTTTACCCAATTTCGTTCCGGGGTCAGAACGGGCTTTTTGGACCACGTTAGCGGAAGCACGTATACCTATCCAACCTGATCCATCTATTCAAATCTCTAACCTACCTATATAAACACAATTATAAACTCTAGCCTCCATCTATCTCATTTCTTTGTGCGTTCATTTCCCTCAACCCCTCCTTTTCAATGCCTTCAAACCCTAGATCCAGTTTCAATCCAAATCAAAAGTCAAAAATTCAAAATTCTCAGAAAATTCTAAAAAATTATATGTTGATGCTCTCGACGAGGGAAATTCAGTGGTGTAATTCGTTTTTCGATTTGTTGCATTTTTTGCTCTGAAATTAAAAGTTTATCCATGGCCGTTCATCATCGCCGCGACAAAACTCGACAGATCAACAAATCGTTGATGGGTATTGTAGAGAGGACGATGGGGAGCGCATCTATATGGTTTGTTCGTCATTTCGATGGTTGGATTGTCGTGTAAATTGGATTTAGGGTTTGCGTTTAGGGGCGGCGCTGGCTGTGTTCGACGACGAAGTTCGTCGTTGAGGTGGGGCGCAGAAGGCAGTGCGATGTCGCGGTCAGGGGCGTGGTTGGTTCGAGCGGCTTCGGGTGGGTGTTTGCGTGTTTATCTGTAGGAAGTTAGGAGATGATGACGTGAGGAAAGGTTGCGTGTGTCTGTAGGTAGAAGACGAAGACGTGGGAGGGGTGTTTGGGTAGTGCAATAGTGACGTGTCCAAGGGGTAAATATGTTCCTTTTTTAATGATTTCAATTGCATTTATCATCATAACTTTTGCATACGATATCCGTTTTACGTATGGTTTTTTTTGTTAGGATCGTCTTGAAATTCCGGACTTGATGATGCTAGTTTGGACGAATTCTGAGACGGTCAAACTTTTGGGTCTAAATTGGATTTAAATTCAATTTAAATTCAAAAGGTGAGTGTTTTAACCCACACAATTTCTAAAATTTCCCATGTCTTTTAAATTGATTTTAGATATGAGTAGAAATTTATTTATGACTGTTTGGCATGTTTTATTCATCATCTCTGTTAAATCGCACTTATATAATATAACTGTTTATTTAATTTTATTATTGCATATAAATTGACAGTTAAATTTATTTATTTTGCATATATACTGATAGTTAAACAGTTAATAAATTTATTTTGAATATAAACTGTTAGTTAATAACTGTCATCTATTTCCTGTTATATTGTATATGCCATATTTTGATGTTTGTTTAAATTGATGATGATTGAAATAAATTGAAGAGGATTATAATTAATGATTGATGTTTGGTGAATGGATGATGTGTACTATATTTTAAAATATGCAAGTTATCATGTATTTCATTCATTCGGGATTGCGGTTTGAAATGATATACAACCGCATTTTTTTAATTTTAAATTGCGGATAGAAATGATAAATATCCGTATCACTTAACCATAGGATAGAAAATTATATACAGGCACCGCGGTATATATATATAAATTATTTTTGAAATGATTTTTCTATGATTTGGATAGGGTACGGTTAATAAATATAGATTTTGATATTATATAAAATCTTATTTTATATATACATCTATAGTTAAAGTATTGAAGATAAGCTATGTATGGATTTGTTAAATAAAATAAATAAGTTGAATGACGGGGTTTGATTATTTTATATTATATGGTTAAGTACATGTTAAGATATTGAAATTACGTATAATTTTAAAGGATTTAAATTAATTAAGATTTGGAGTTAAATGGGAAAATTTATTTGGAATTGAGCTTAATTAAGAAGTTAACTTCATAAGTTGATGTAAAATTTATTAACTTAAAATTTTAAAAAATGTATGATATTTATAACTGAATTCTATTCAAGGTGAATTAAATGAATATTTCTAGTGTAAAAGTTTAAGGAAATTTTCTTTTATAAATAATTTGAGTTTTACTTAAATGATTACGGGTTTATTTTGCAATTATTATTTCAAACCAATTAATAGGACTTTAAATTGGTGAAATAGAAATTTCCAACCTTAGTTTCAATTGTTTAATATTCAAAGTTTGAAATATATTGAAACGGAAGTGGTTTATTTAAACTTAAAGCGATTTTAAAATTTATGGATTTTGACTTAATCTTAAATGAAATAAATTGTAAGTCGCGGAAATTATTTTATTTTATAAAGAAATTTTGAATCCAAACTATTGATGCTATATACTGTTTGAATATCCAAACCATTTAAATTTTAGAAATTATGGTTTAAAGCTATGAATTTTCGAAGTATTATAGTTTGAAAGTTATAATTCAATGTTTGGTTGTCGATTTTGAATAAGTTTGAAAACAATATGATTTTGGAAAAGAAATATATATTTGCAATAAAATGATATTATATTAATTTTTGTTTTTATAAAAATAATACCAAATGAGTTTGTTTTGGAAAGAAAATGATATCGTATTTATGGGTTTTGAAATGGATAATTATATTCTGGTTTTTGAAAGTATAATTAATTTTTAAATGACCGCGTTGTTATAATAACTTTTGGTTGTTGAAGAGACCGGGATCGGAAGTTGTCATACTCTCTGCCAACTCCGAAAACCACTTTAACAACCGTGTACGCAGTGGAAATTCCAGAATGAAGTAGGTTGGTGGCGGCGTTTCTTGTAAGGTAAATACGTGGACCCAACTCCCGTGAGTTGGCATAAGGTGGCTAAAACAGGAGCGATTGACGGGTTAATAAGGTAGCACCTTTGATCGGACACATCCCTTCGATATTATACTTTGACTCTTGGATTGATTCGGTGGCCACTTTTGATTTTATTTGGGGGTGTGGCTCGAGGTGGGCGGTAGCTGCGCGCTACGCGTTACCACCGACCCGGAAGCGTAATTGGTATATCTAACCTGACATTGCCTAGTTGTGCCATGTCACCTACCCTATCGCACCTTGTACGAGTTTCTATTTGTGTCGTACCTATGGAGTGTCTTCTCGTAGTCTCCCGATCAGGAGATATGCAGGCACTGTATAGACTATTGGCATTATTTGTGTTAAGGGCTATATGGGTAACCCCTTAACGCTATTAAAAAGTAAGTTTATTTTACAATTAGACACTATTATAATAGCGAAATATACTATATAGTAAATAGTTTAACGGATCCTTAGGAGATGTAAATCTCGAGCATCTCTTGAGTTACTGCACTCATATTTATTTATGTTAATTTAACTTACATAAGATCTTTTAGTTCTGACTCGAGTGTTTTGTCGTTTCAATTTGCTCGGGTCAGTCCGATCGTTTCAGGATTTGAAGATTTTATTCTGGAGGACGAAGACGAAGATTTGTAGTATTACTATCTACTATATTATCCCACTACTCTATTTAATTCCGATGCATTGATATTATTGGTATGTGCACTCTGATATTTAATTGTATAAAGAAGAATCAAATGTTTTGTAAACTGTAACGACCCGATATTTTCAACCATTCGCATCCGCACATGTCGGACTTGAATTGTTCAAAATACCACGTTGTAAATAAAATTTGGCAAAACTCAAAATATACAGTAATAATTAATCACAGAATCACAGACACAAAATCAGAATACTCGCAGCGGAATTTAAAAATACTTAGTGGTTCATGAAGCCACTATAAATAGTCTCCACAAATACAAATTACAAAGTCTTTCATCCCAAATATAGTTTAAATCATCAAATAGAAAATCCAAAAATCCCAAAGTCTTAATTTCATAAATAAGATAACGGACAGAAAGAAGCCAGCAGCTTGAAAGGATCTACAGAAGTCCTAGCTCCGGGATGATGACTGAACTGCAACTCAGGCTGACCCGAGCGTAAAATAAAACATAAACACTCGAGTCAGGACATACATACTTATATAGTGTAAGCTAATTCAAGTGTACTGTAATATAAAGCAAGTAACTTAAAGGATGCTTGGGACCGCCCATCCTTTAAGGATCCGTTAAACTATTTACTATGTAGTAATACTTCGCTATTATAATAGTGTCTATTAGTAAAATAAACTTACTTTTAAATAGCGTTAAGGCTTTACATTTTCCACCTTAACACATAATATATTCCCATAGTCTATACAGTACCGTAATCTCCCCCGGAATGGGCGTTGTTAGAGGGCACTCCATAGGTATGGTACAAAACCAAAATCGTATAAGGCGCGCTAGGGTAGGTGACACGGCACAACTAGGCAATGCCAGGGTAGATATACCAATTACGCTTCCGGACCGATGGAAATGCGCAGCGCGCAGCTGCCGCCCACCTCGAACAACACTTCTAAATCAAAGGTGCGCACCAAAACAATCACAAAAGTAATAGAATGGCATACGAAGAAGTGCGTCCGATCAGAGGTGCTACCTCATTAATCCGTCGATCGCTCCTGTTTTAGCCACCTTATTCCAACTCACGGGAGTCGGGTCCACGTATATACCTCAAAGGAAACGTCACCACCATCCTACTTCATTCTGGAATCTCCACCGCGTACATGGTTGTTAAAGTGGTTTTCGGTATCGACAGAGAGTATGCCAGATATCCGATCCCGGTCTCTTTAACAACCAAACGTTATTATAACCCGTGGTTACAACTTTTAGAAATGGTATTTATACTTTAAAAATCAAAATAAGTTTCAAATACATTTCAATACCATAATATCATTTCAACCATCATTTATTTAAACATCAGTCATTTTATTTAATATAAAATACCATTTAAATCTATTCAATTTATTTACGAATTAATTTGCCTTTCAACTCACATTTAAAAGCTAAATTCTTCCATTTAAAACCAATTAAAGTCAATTCCTTATTCATATTATATTCCAAAATTTAAGCTTTTTTTCCAAAGATTATTTCCATAAATTTTATTAAAACAATCAAAATTCAGTTTCCGTAGCACTTATAAAATGCTACCTAAAGTTATAGGTTAAAACAGTCTATTTACAAAAGAAAGCATTTAAGTGCTGTAATTTATTAACTTAACCATTAAGTTTTAAATTCCCAAAATAAAACTTAATATCAATTATTTTACTTAACAAAAACTCACTTTTAACAAAATTTCAGAATTTCCCAAAATAAGTTATATTCCAAAAATTTTACTTAAACATTTATTTATTTAACATTTTGACTTATTCAAAAATCATTATAAATTTTATAAAAATCCTTTACATTTGAACCAGAATATTATAAATTCCCATTTAAAATACTTTTAAACATTTCAGAAAAATATTATATAAACCACGGGTCTGTATATAGTTTTCTAGCCTAGGTCAAGTGATACGGATTTATATCATTTCAATCCGCAATTTACAAAATCCCGGGTTCTGTCATTTCAAACCCGCAATCCCAAGTTAACAAATAAATAATTAAACAATTAAATAAATGAACAAATGATTATTGTTCAGGCCTATCATTTCAGCCTATAACGATCTCAAATTTACAGGGAACTTACAGTGATGATTTAATCAGTAAATAAGCATTAAATAATATAACTGCAATAATATCACAATAGATAAACAACTGATGAAGTGTCAATTTTACAATGGGGTTTAACATCATACGTTATATTTCAGATAGATAAAATTTAATAAATAATTTACAAATACACTTGTGATAAATCACGGATATATAGGTATGTTTGTCTGGTGAGAAATACTCACCTTAAAGCTGCAGAAATTTTGATTCAAAATGAAAATCCCCCGAAAAAGAATCGCACAGCGGGTAACGATCAAATTTTCCCCGGATGTCACGCCTAGATTCAAGATCCAAATACCGAATACGTGACTTTAAAAATTACGGTCAAAGCAAAAATTTTGAGACAACTGGAACGAATAGAGTAAAAGAAATTTTGGTTCAGCTTTTGCTCGACTGCCTCACCCCACCTCCCGACCCCAACTTCATAGGCTTGGCAATACTATTTATTATTATTATACATTTTATTATTATATTTTTTTTTTCTCTTTTTTTTTCCAACGGCATGTCCTAACTTATCTAGTTTTGAAAATATGTATTTGTGCAAAACTTGCTTCTCTGCCTAAACTATTCTTCAATGCAAACTCTCTCTGTTTCTTAATTACAACCCGTCTCTGCCACTTCAATTTCAAAACATGCACACATGCACTAACGCCCAGGCTTATTTCATATCCTATTTTCTTTCTCTACCATATATATCAATTTCCTTTTCAACTACCTCTACGCAACACGTGAACTAGATTTGCAAAATAATAAAACACTTTGGGGAAAAATATGCAGGCAAACACTTATGCATGGCACGGCCCTGGGTTGTTTCACACGCACTACTATATCACAAAGTATTCCAGATGGCTCCAAATATATCCCCATTTGCTAACACACATCAATATGGCTCACATTAAAGGGCACGTGGCCCAACCTATAAGTACGCATGCAACATTTCTCAACAGAATGCAAAAGAAAGAACAAATCTTGGTTTCCTTTATCACTATGGTATGCACGTCAAAACATGGCAACACTATCAGGGGTTGTTCGGGATATAAGCTCGGTTATGAAAACTTAGAGGGACGTGACATGGTGGAGGGGAAAATGGGGTGTAGGCCGAGCATTTTTTTTGAAGCAGTGGAGCAAACGATATAAACTGATCATAAGGAAATGTAAAGAAGAAGAAAGAGAAAAGCATTACCTGAAGCTTGTACGCAACAGCTCGAGAAGATCAGAGGAGAGGAGGTATATGAAAGTTTAGGTGAACGAGTAGGGTATTTATAGATGATAAAACTTGCGAAATCTAGGAAATCAAATAGGCAAGCTTGAATTTATTTTTGTTGACCAGAAAAAACGTAAGAGATAAATGATAAAGGGAAACGAATATAAGGAGGCAAGCGAAATAATGTTTACATAATTATGCGTGATTTATTGCCAGATATACGAAAAATTTGATTGCAACGTTATATCTATTTTTTTTCCAATTAATAGTTGCGTGCTATTTTTATAGTCTGAGAGATTTATATACAAAGAATCAACAAGTATTAATTTGCTTTGGATGCTACTTCAAGGACAGATTTGAATGCATGCGTTGATTTATGTCACGGAGAGAAAATGGTAAGAAATTTAATTTTCTGATTGATTGAATTTTAGAAGGCAAGCAATTATATTTGATTGAGAGGAATGAATGGCAAGTGGAATAAAATTTATTTGTGAAATTTTTTAAATCAAATCTCTATAAAGAGGCAAATGACAAAGATGTTAAAGGAGATAAATTTCACTGATATGTCACGCGCAAGGAAAGCAAGTTTGATTTCTTTCCAGATGATATTTGCGTGAAAGGGAAGCACGATTTTGAAAACAATATTGGTAGTGGGAATCTCCTTAATCAGTGCATGATTTTAGAGAAACGGATAGGCACGAAATCAATACGTTTTGGTTGGAAATCTCCTAACTGATTTTATTAATCCATATAGATATTGAAATATAATTTTTTAAAATACGCCAAACTGACGCATTACAATACACCCAAAAATTTACACAAAAGTAACGTTTTTAATTTATACGTTTTTACGTTACTTATATCATTACAATGCGTACCCTTTTTAAATGCGAAATTTAACAGTCTGTAAAACACTAGATTTTACAAAGTTATTACTTAACTAAAATTTTAACTTGTTTACATTCTTCGTATTTAAAATATACATAGTTCATTTTTATTAAAATTCCAATTGGAGTTGTCTTTTAACAAAGTAAAAATTTCAAAACTTCTACTTTTATATTTAGACTTTTAGGAAATGATTAAATCAAGTTAAAATTTATATTAAATTTCAAGGTTTTATAAATAAAAAGAAATAAAGAGTAGGCAATTAAAACGGCAAGCAATTAAGACAATATAACGCATACCCTTTTAGTTTCTTCCAAGCCATAAATAAAAGATATAAACAAGCAATAATCTAATAAATAAATATGACTGTCAAAAATAAAAATAGAAAGATAAAATAGAGGTGGATGTATGAAATAATAATAATAAGAACATATATATATATATAATATGTAATAAAAGTAGAAAAATTTATTGCGTGTAAAACGCTGTATTTTATCAAAAAAAAGTATAAGTTTTAAATTCCCAATAAATCCATATATTTGATTTTCTCAATCATGTTATTGAATCGACTATTAACTTATCCTCTTATGGGTAGTTTTAAAATTGGTTTTTATACTAATACATAATAAAAAAATTCCCAATTCATCCAAATTTCAATTAATTACTTTCCAATAACTACCATGCTTTAATCCTACTCTTTTATTAAATCTGTTATCACTTTATAAACCTAGTTATTATTTGTTTATCTTTCCTTACAAAAATATATATTCCAATTTTCATCTTTCTTTTGTAATAACTTGTTATTTTCAATTATATTGAATTCCCCAAATATATACATTTATCATAAATAAAACCTAAATCAATTTATTCAACTTGGTTTCATTCCTTTATTTCATCTTATGAATAAAATATAAATTTCCATTTATGTCATTTCATTTACATTCACACATTACAGTTACAGTCCTATCTCACATTAATGAACATTTACCTACATTTAAATGTAATTGACTTCCTACTCTGAATTTAGCAGCCCTAAATAAAAAGGTGACTTGCATAAATGTTGTCACTAACTTTATATTACACTCAAGTTTATTATTTCCACTAATTATCAGAATTGCTTATATAATGTTGAATTTACTCCATTACCATACGTTTATTTGCATATATTCAATTTAATACCCAAATGTAACAGTTGAAACTACATTAATAGACCAATTAAATAGTAACTTACAACCGTTACTATATCCCTATTATTTTCATTTCATTTTAAACACTCACTTCATGATAAATTATAAAGGTTTTTTTTCTTTTTTCTTCTTCTTAAATTTAATTAAAAAAAAATCTTATCAAATTAACCAGTTTAGTTATCGAAATTTACAGGTCATTACATAAACAGTTTTATGAACTGTATACTTTATTATTATATTTTATCCTTCCGCTGTGAGATTCTATTTTCTTTTTATTTTTTCTTGTTTTTCTTATTTACCCCATAACAATCCGCCCTTCCGTATGGTTTGAATTGGCACGTGTGTCGATTTATAGCGTGCGAATAGGCGGGACGTTACATCTGGTATCAGAGCTTTGGTTTAGCGATAAACCTTAGCTTTGTGGGGTTTGACTCTTTATTAATAGGGTAGTAATACCCAATGGGAGTCGCTGAGAGTATATATATGAGAGAGCGTATTTGTTAGTGTTATAAAAAGGTTTTTATATTGTGTTAATCTGTTCCGTTCTGTATTTATAAATTCCGGTTGGTGCATGGGACGCTGTGACATCAATAGGGATTTCTAAACACTTAATAGGATAGACCGACATAATATTTGTTTTATATAGGTGAATGAAATAATTTTGCCTATTATATTTTCTATATATAAAATAAATTTTTTCAAAAGATATCTATATTTGGCTGCAATAGATTGGTTATTGGGTAATAAAGATTGAAAACAATAAAATAAATAAAAAGTGGAAATTTAGAACTTATGATCCGGGGTTTTGAAAATTTTCAAATAAATTTTGGAATATAATAATGTTGTTATAAGTATTTCTGATATAAATATTTAATATGATCTGGAAGAAGTTGTTTTAAAGAAGATTTTGGAGAAAATAAGTTTTGTACTTTCCTCTCTGTCGTTGGAAAATAATTTCGGTGATGGCGGCCGCATCATCGACTTTCATTTTCGAGTTTCGAATGGGAAAGGCAACTGTGGTAGTTCTACTGCAGATTCAATTTTGAAAATATATAAATTTTAAATTGTTTTAAATATAATTAGAAATATATAAGTTGTAAGAATATATTTATCTATTGTTTTAAAATAAATTGAAATTTAACCGGTATTAAATTCTTAAATTTCCATTAATTAATTGTTTAAATTATTGTAGTGAATTGGAACATAGATAATTAATAAATTAAAACCTCTAAAGGAAATAAGAGATTTAATGACAGGTTATAAATGTTATTAAATGAAATTTGAAATTATAACCTACGAAATAAAGGATATTATTATTGAACGTTAAATTAATCATAGGTAACGAGGAAACTTGTGTAACTTTCAAGTACATCCTTTAAAAACATATATAACTTACCAAATATTAAAAGTTGAAATGTTTAATAGGAAATGTAATGAAATTGTACAAGTAAAAGTAGGTAATGAAGTATTTAATGAATTTTCTATTATAAGTGAGAATATAATGTTGTAAACTTAAGTTATAATTGAAATTTTAAAGGTAAGTAATTCAAATAGATGATTATCAACTTAAGTAAATAAAATGGAAATGCTAAGAAATTAAATGGGACATGAATACTATTGATAAACAAATGTAAATAAATGAGGGCATGCAATAAATGAATAAATAATTATAATGAAATAAAAAGAACTAGCATGGCCTGAGATAATGGGAAGGAATAATTGTAACAAATAAGTAAAAACAAATGCAACAAACAATGAATGTGTAAATGAAATAAAAAAAATTGTTAGAAATAAATGTAAATTATAAAAATTTATGTGGTATGAATAAAAAGAGAAATTAAAATATATGAGATGGAATTAATAATAGGCTAAGTCGATTGTTGTCTGGATTGTTGTTGTTTAATTGATGGTTGTTTGGGCAAAATACTTTAAAATTGGTTTGGGTGAATGAATAATCTATTTAGTTTTATCTAAGACTATTGAGTAAATGATGCGCTAGTAGTTTGTTCTTCATTCCGTACAATTTAAAAGTTTTGAACCCGAACAACTATTTGTTTGTTTGATTGAATGGTTGCTTTGTAATTGTTGTATATGCTGTTGTTGAAATTGATGGTTGTGTATTGATTGTTGACAGTGATTGAAACCACTTAGATATTTCACTTTATGAAAATTGTTAACCCTTTTGGATTTCATAAATGAAATGCAGGTTATGGAAGCAATAGCTACTGCTTTTGGTTTCATAAATTTAGCGTAAGTTGCCCGACAAATAGGTACGATTTATAGCGCTATTTTATATATTTTCCCGTGTAGGGATATATATATTATTTTGGAAAATATTTGTATATATTGTTATATTTATATTATATTTTCTTCCGAGCCTCTCGGTACAAAGGAGACTCTGCCAAAATTTTCCGTAAATTTTGGGACTTAGAAAAAAGTTGAAATGTTTACAAACTTTAACAATTTATGTATAAAGGATTTAAATAGGTATAAATTGATATATTTTATGTTAAATTATTTTATTTTGTAAACTTTATTGTTTATAAATTAATTAAGAAAGATATGTTGTTTTCTTATTTTTTCTTTTCCCTTTTTTTCCTTTTCGGGGACGAAAAGTTTTGAGTGGGGAAGAGTGTAACGACCCGTAAATTTCGACAATTTAATTTATTTATTTAATAGGATTTTTGTAATTTATTTTAGTAGAAACAATAATGGGGATAAATAAATGTTAAAATGAAGGCCAAAATAAATTATGTAAATGGTGACTTAAAACCTATTTATAGAATTTGAATAAAATCCAAATTGAATTAAGTAGAAAAAGGATTCTTACCTGGATATAAAATTTAATATGAGAAATTAATGAAAATATTAAATTGATTTAATGCAATAAAAGAGTGTAAACGGTAATTGGAATAAATTAAGCAATCAGGTTAATGCAAGTAATAATTTATGGCTTGAATGAAATTCCAATTCAGTAAAATCATTTAAATGTTATGATTTAATTTTAAATATGATAAAAACAAATGTAAGGATTTGGTTAATATATATGTTATTCATTCAAGGTATTGAATAAAAAAATTGGGAATCCAATTGTAATTAATGGTAATAATGTTGGTATTAGCTAATAAATTAAATTTCAATGCAATACCGATAAATGAATGTAATGAAATGAATGTATGAAAATGTATACTAGGTTATTTATCAAATAGAAGGAAGGAAAAGTAAATATCGAATTGATTTATGAATAAATATGCATTGAATAGTAATTGAATATAAAGTTATTGGTAATTGTATAAAATCAATATGAGATAACGAATTGCAATAATTGTGGGTTGATAATAAGGTGTGAATGGGTGAGTAATTATAGGATCATATTTATTAAGCGTTACTTTAATAAGTATGATAAATTGTGAAGCTAATACAAGATAGTAATTTGGGTAATAAAAAAAGTATGAAACTAAGAGATAAATTTGCAGAGAATATTTAGTTGTAATTAATATATTTGACAAAAATATAATAAATGTAGTGAAATCAAATTTGTATAAGAAATTGTGAGGTTTTAATTGATTGAAATTTGTAAAATCAGGAATGGATTTAGGTTATTGGATTTAAATAGGTAATCAATTGAAATGAAATTCAATCATTGAATGTTACGTAAGGTAAATTAAATGTTATGCAATTGAGATAAAGAATTGGAAAATGTTAAAATGTCTGTATATATATATATATATATATATTAAAATAAATGGAACCTAGGATGGTAATATGATAAATAGTGAATTTAAAGAACGGAAATCAGAATTTATTTATTTATATGGAAACTTAAAGTCTAATAATTGAATTTTATTGAAACTAAATGAAATTTAATATAGTTAAATAATTTGTTATTTGAAATAAAGATAATGTGAGAAATTTGTGTGATAATTTGGAATCCAATATTTAATCCATCTATTTGACAGGAAAGAATGGAATACGAATTAATTTATTTAACTAAACGAAATTTTAGGATATTATTTATAATCTGGGTATTTAATGAAATTACGGATTTATATTGAAATTATAAATTTACCTTCTTTAAATTTAACATCTAAACTTGTTGGAATTTTGTAAATGATTAAGAATTTTTAAAAGTGATAAAATGAGTCAAATTTTAGAATCTAATATAAAATTGGATTTTATTTATTTATTTTGAACTTATTAATTAATATAAAAATAGCCATTTTGGCCACTGACTCGGATTTCGACGAAACCAGTTTCATCGGATCCGTAACGATGAATTATAATAGTGTTTCAAGTTTCGTAGCGATCAGACTTGTCGTTTGATCGTACGGACTTGAAAAGCCTTGAAATTTATGCAATTGAAATCAATTTGAAAATACTGATTTCAGCATAAGTTCTTCATACGACAAAATTTGGACGTGAAACTTTTTCCGTCGCGTTCAGAATATTTTAAAACACCTATTTCGATATATGGGTTTACCCAATTTCATTCTGGGGTCAGAACGGGCTTTTTGGGCCACGTTAGCGGAAGCACGTATACCTATCCAACCTGATCCATCTATTCAAATCTCTAACCTACCTATATAAACCCAATTATAAATCCTAGCCTCCATCAATTTTCATTTCTTTGTGCGTTCATTTCCCTCAACCCCTCCTTTCCAATGGCTGCAAACCCTAGATCCGGTTTCAATCCAAATCAAAAGTTAAAAATTCAAAATTCTCAGAAAATTCTAAAAAAATTATATGTCGATGCTCTCGACGAGGGAAATTCAGTGGCGTAATTCGTTTTTCAATTCGTTGCATCGTTTGCTCTGAAATTAAAAGTTTATCCACGGCCGTTCATCATCGTTGCGACAAAACTCGACGGATCGACAAATCGTTGATGGGTATTATAGAGAGGACGACGGGGAGCGCATCTATATGGTTTGTTCGTCGTTTCGATGGTTGGATCGTCGTGTAAATTGGATTTAGGGTTTGCGTTTAGGGGCGGCGCTGGCTGCGTTCGACGACGAAGTTCGTCGTTGAGGTGGGGCGCAGAAGGCAGTGCGATGTCGAGGTCAGGGGCGTGGTTGGTTCGAGCGGCTTCGGTTGGGTGTTTGCGTGTTTATCTGTAGGGAGCTAGGAGATGATGACGTGAGGAGAGGTTGCGTGCATCTGTAGGTAGAAGATGAAGACGTGGGAGGGGTCCTTGGGTAGTGCAGTAGTGACGTGTCCAAGGGGTAAATATGTTCCTCTTTTTTATGATTTCAATTGCATTTATCGTCATAACTTTTGCATACGATATCCGTTTTACGCGCAGTTTTTTTTGGTTAGGATCGTATTGAGATTCCGGACTTGATGATGCTAGTTTGGACGAATTCTGAGACGGTCAAATTTTTGGGTCTAAATTGGATTTAAATTCAATTTAAATTCAAAAGGTGAGTGTTTTAACCCACTCGCAATTTCTAAAATTTCCTATGTCTTTTAAATTGATTTTAGATATGAGTAGAAATTTATTTATGACTATTTGGCATGTTTTATTCATCATCTCTGTTAAATCGCATTTATTTAATATAACTGTTTATTTAATTTTATTATTGCATATAAATTGACAGTTAAATTTATTTATTTTGCATATAAACTGATAGTTAAACAGTTAATAAATTTATTTTGAATATAAACTGTTAGTTAACAACTGTCATCTATTTCCTGTTATATTGTATATGCCATATTTTGATGTTTGTTTAAATTGATGATGATTGAAATAAATTGATGAGGATTATAATTAATGACTGATGCTTGGTAAATGGATGATGTGTACTATATTTAAAATATGCAAGTTATCATGTATTTCATTCATTCGGGATTGCGGTTTGAAATGATATACAACCGCATTTTTTTATTTTTAAATTGCGGATTGAAATGATAAATATCCGTATCACTTGACCATAGGATAGAAAATTATATACAGGCACCGCGGTATATATATAAAAATTATTTTTGAAATGATTTTTCTATGGTTTGGATAGGATACGGTTAATAAATATAGATTTTGATATTATATAAAATCTTATTTTATATATACATCTATAGTTAAAGTATTGAAGATAAGCTATGTATGGATTTGTTAAATAAAATAAATAAGTTGAATGACGGGGTTTGATTATTTTATATTATATGGTTAATTACATGTTAATATATTGAAATTACATATAATTTTAAAGGATTTAAATTAATTAAGATTTGGAGTTAAATGGGAAAATTTATTTGGAATTGAGCTTAATTAAGAAGTTAACTTCATAAGTTGATGTAAAATTTATTAACTTAAAATTTTAAAAAATGTATGATATTTATAACTGAATTCTATTCAAGGTGAATTAAATGAATATTTCTAGTGTAAAAGTTTAAGGAAATTTTCTTTTATAAGTAATTTGAGTTTTACTTAAATGATTACGGGTTTATTTTGCAATTATTATTTCAAACCAATTAATAGGACTTTAAAGTGGTGAAATAGAAATTTCCAACCTTAGTTTCAATTTTTAATATTCAAAGTTTGAAATATATTGAAACCGAAGTGGTTTATTTAAACCGAAAGCGATTTTAAAATTTATGGACTTTGACTTAATCTTAAATGAAATAAATTGTAAGTCGCGGAAATTATCTTATTTGATAAAGAAATTTTGAATCCAAACTATTGATGCTATATACTGTTTGAATATCCAAACCATTTAAGTTTTAGAAATTATGGTTTAAAGCTATGAATTTTCGAAGTATTATAGTTTGAAAGTTATAATTCAATGTTTGGTTGTCGATTTTGTATAATTTTGAAAACAATATGATTTTGGAAAAGAAATATATATTTGGAATAAAATGATATTATATTAATTTGGGTTTTTATAAAAATAATACCAAATGAGTTTGTTTTGGAAGGAAAATGATATCGTATTTATGGGTTTTGAAATGGATAATTATATTCTAGTTTTTGAAAGTATAATTAGTTTTTAAATGACCGCGATGTTATAATAACATTTGGTTGTTGAAGAGACAGGGATCGAAAGTTGTCGTACTCTCTGCCAACTCCGAAAACCACTTTAACAACCGTGTACGCGGTGGGAATTCCAGAATGAAGTAGGTTGGTGGCGGCGTTTCCTGTAAGGTAAATACGTGGACCCAACTCCCATGAGTTCGCATAAGGTGGCTAAAACAGGAGCGATTGACGGGTTAATAAGGTAGCACCTTTGATCGGACACATCCCTTCGATATTATACTTTGACTTTTGGATTAATTAGGTGGCCACTTTTGATTCTATTTGGGGGTGTGGCTCGAGGTGGGCGGTAGCTACGCACTACGCGTTACCACCGACCCGGATGCGTAATTGGTATATCTACCCTGGCATTGCCTAGTTGTGCCATGTCACCTACCCTATCGCGCCTGGTATGAGTTTCTATTTGTGTCGTACCTATGGAGTGTCTTCTCATAGTCTCCCGATCAGGAGATATGCAGGCACTATATAGACTATTGGCATTATTTGTGTTAAGGGCTATATGGGTAACCCCTTAACGCTATTAAAAAGTAAGTTTATTTTACAATTAGACACTATTATAATAGCGAAATATACTATATAGTAAATAGTTTAACGAATCCTTAGGAGATGTAAATCCCGAGCATCTCTTGAGTTACTGCACTCATATTTATTTCTGTTAATTTAACTTACATAAGATCTTTTAGTTCTGACTCGAGTGTTTTGTCTTTTCAATTCGCTCGGGTCAGTCCGAGCGTTTCAGGATTTGAAGATTTTATTCTGGAGGACGAAGACGAAGATTTGTAGTATTACTATCTACTATATTATCTCACTACACTATTTAATTCCGATGCATTGATATTATTGGTATGTGAACTCTGATATTTAATTGTATAAAGAAGAATCAAATGTTTTGTAAACAGTTTTCTGAACTGTATATTTTATTATTATATTTTATCCTTCCGCTGTGAGATTCTATTTTCTTTTTATTCTTTCTTGTTTTTCTTATTTACCCCATAACAATCCGCCCTTCCGTATGGTTTGAATTGGCACGTGTGTCGATTTATAGCGTGCGAAAAGGCGGGATGTTACATCCGTACCCTTTAAGCAATCTCTGCCTTGCGGATTATGCTGCGATAACAAAACTTGTAGACCGCGGATATACAATGGTTACGCCTGGATCTCCCAGGAAACATCCATACCCTTTAAGCAATCTCTGCCTTGTGGATTACGCTACTAAAATGACCATAGATCACAGATACGCAATGGTTACGCCTGTATCCCCCAGGAAACATCCGTACCTTTTAAGCAATCACCGCCTTACGAATTACGCTATGCGGTTGAGTTCGTAAGACCATGGGCAACACCATGGAATTCGAAGGACACTCGAGTATCATATCCGGAAAACCCAAATCCGAGAGAATAATATCGATAAGATGAACCCAAAATGTGGCCACAAAGAGGATATCAAGCAGAAGGCATTTTCCATAACTTTACTTCAAAAATATGTATCATATAGTAGCCTTTCAAATCAATTTCAAATATCGTACTTATATAAAGTCAATTTCATATAAGATTTCATTTTCAAATCGAATACTTTCCAAAATCAATAGTATATCAATTCACATTTATATAGACTTCGATTATATAAGATTTCCTTTTCAAATTGAGTGCCTTTCCAAATTACAAGTTTTCGAGTCAACTTCATACTTATACAAATCGATTTTAATATAAGTTCGATAACTCCCAAATCAAGTATTTAGAAAAATAAGGTTCTCAATTTCAATTCGTTTTAGTATTAGTTTAGTTTCAAAACCATACACAATTTCACCAAATTATTTCTTCCAAATTAAATATCTTCAGTTTCAAAGTTTTCAAAATAATAGCTTTAGAAAATAATCCTAGTTTCCAAATCAACGTAATTTAGGTCAAACAAATTCATTTCCAAAATCATCATATAAATACTGGGTTTTAAATTCCAATCTATTTTTGAAACCAAATATGTAACGACCCGTTAAATTTGATAATATTAAATGGATTAACTTAATATAATTTTTAATCTAATTTATAATAAATGTAGGAGTTGGATATAGTAACTGAGATTAAAGATTTAACAATTGAAATGTTATATGGCAATAGGTAGAATAACGAAGATTTGTGTTGTGGTTATAAGTCATAATTAGTTGATTAAAATGGTATTAATGAAATAATAACGGAATTGAATTGCAATATATAAACATCAGAAAAATTTAATTGGTGGATTAAATTTGTTAAAGTTCATAAGTTTTGTAATTTAGTTTAGTAGAACTTTAAATTATAAACGAAGATTGAAATAAACGATAAATTTAATTATGTAAATGGTGACTCAAGACCTAGGTTATAGGAATTGGAACATAATCCAATTTTAATTAAGTAGAAGAAGGATTTGGTTAATATGTAAGTTATTGTTCAAGGTATTGAATAAAAACTTGGAATCCAATCATAATTTAATGATAATAACGTTAGTATTAGAGAATAAACATATTTCAATGCAGTACCCGAATGAACGGAATAAAATGAATATATATTGAATAGAAATGAAATGTAAATTGGCACATTTGGTTGAAAGTTAATTTTAAGAAACATATAAATGTTGAATTTGTGAATATTAATATAAATATTAACTTGAATGGGATTCATTAATACAAAGATGTAATAAGTGTAGATAGTAAAAATTTAATGGCTGTAGTGGATAAAAAAATCTAGTAGTAACATAAAATTTATTTATATGGAAAAAGAGTATAGATTTGAACAAATTTATGAAAATTTGATAAGAACAGTGGTTGTAATCAGTTTGGTTATTTAATATTTGGAAGATAGAGATTTGTAAATCCGTTAATGAATTTATAATGGGAAGGAATGGTAAGAATGTAAAAATTATAAGCATTTGATTCAATTAAGGGAATTAAATTTTAAATAAATGGTCATTTAATAAATTCAACGTTCTGTGAGAAATCATAATAGTTGTGTAAAATGTGTACAAACTTCGATTTGGAAATTTATTGGATTTATAACGGTTTTGGTATTACATTTATGAGTTTAAAAGTTATTCCATTTTGTAAAGTAATAAAAGCTTATTTAGGTGACTAGAATTTAGCGTAACGACTATTGTGTGTTACCTATTCTTGTTGCTTGTTAATTTAAATTTTGGGAATCAAATTCAATTTATCCGCCAATTTACCGCAGTTAAAGTGAAATAAATTGGTGAATGAGTAATGTTAAATACAAATAAGATGTAACCAAGAAAATCCCATTTATAATAATTTATGCAGAATAAAGTAAAGAAACCAGGAAATGAAAATGTGAAAATGTGGATGCAATGAGATCTTAAGTAATAATAACTTTGTTAGGTAAGTGATAACGGATTTTTTTGTATAACCAAATAAAGATCCAAATTTATTTGGAAATTAATTGCAATCAATTGAATTTATTGCAATTAAATGGATTTAATATTTAATAGTTATGTAATTATTATTTGGAAGAAATTCGAGTTATTTGTAATAAGTATGAACCTAATGTTAATTTTTCTTATAGGATTGACAATTGATATGGAGTGAAAAGAAGAAAATTTAGGTCAGTAAAATTTGGAATTTATGCATAATAAAATGGATTCTAACGTTAAATACTACGTTATTGAGATTTAAATTAGACTTAAAGAATAATGATGTGAATCAGGAACTAATGTTTATGGCATCTTTATTTTAGGTGAAAGTTGAGAATATAAAGATTAAAAATCTAAAGTATGGGTTTTGAGAATATAATTTATAAAATTCTTAAATATAAGAAAGTGTAGAAATTAACATTGCAATTAATATACTGTCAACTTTTAATTCACAGCTAAACCTGTTAAATCTTTTCAATTGATTACGAATCATATAAGAAATAAAATTTGGCTAATTTTAGAATTTAATATAAAATTTGGATTTTTATAATTTATTTAATGAATATTAAAA
Source organism: Allium cepa (assembly GCA_030765085.1). Lineage (NCBI taxonomy): Eukaryota > Viridiplantae > Streptophyta > Magnoliopsida > Asparagales > Amaryllidaceae > Allium > Allium cepa. The sequence goes on along the minus strand of CM060928.1, from coordinate 530,800,809 downwards.
ATAGCCATTTTGGCCACGGACTCGGATTTCGACGAAACTAGTTTCATCGGATCTGTATCGGTGAATTATTAGAGGGTTTCAAGTTTCGTATCGATCGGACTTGTCGTTTGATCGTACGGGCGTGAAACGCCTTGAAATCAATTTTAATAAAATCAATTTGAAATCAATTTGGAAATTTTGTTTTCAGCATAACTTCTTCATACAATCAAAATTGGACGTGAAACTTTTTCCATCGCATTCAGAATATTTTAAATTACCTATTTGGATATATAGATTTACGAAATTTCGTTCCGAAGACATAGCAGGCTTTTTGGGCCATAGTTTGTTCCGCACGTTCATTCTACGGTCTATCTACGCTACCTCTAACCCTCTATATAAACCCAGCTATTCAGCCCTAGCCTCCGCCTAATTTCATTTATCTGCGCGTATTTTCTTCAAGCTTCTCTTCTTCTTCAATGGGGGTTAACCCTAGATCCAGTCAGTTCAAAAAAAAATGAAAATTCAAAATCTCCAGAAAAATTCCACAAAAATATATGTCGATCTTCTCGAAAAACGTAATCCCATGGTGAAATTCGTTTTTCAGTTGGAGTTACCGTTTACCCAGAATAAATTCAAACAGTTCGTGGTCGTTCATCAGCGTCGCATCAAAGTTCGCCTGATCGAAATTCTGTTTTTGGGTATTGTGGAGATAACCGAGGGGTTTGCATCAGTATAGTTTTTGGGTCGAATCAACGTCTAGATCTTCGTGAAATCGCGATTTAGGGTTTCAGCATGCTAACTTTGGGGCGGCGGCGCGATTACCTGCGAGGCGCCGGAGGCGTGCGGCCTCAGGCCGAAGGAAGAGGGGGAGGAGCCGAGTTCAACGGCGGCAGTGCGGTGCTCTCTGGTGGTCGATGGTGGACGTGGTTCTTCGGTCAAAGGCATGCGTTTGGGTTCGAACGTGAGGTGCTGGGTCGCGTTATTCCTGTAGCTGAGAGGAATTACGTGGCATATGAGTGTGATGTAGGTGAAAGTGTCCATTCCTTTGTTTATTTTAATTTACATTCAAACGCAATTTTCAGCATAACTTCTACATACGACCTCCGATTCAAGCGAGATTTTTTTTTGTTAGGTTCGTATTTAAAATCCGGATCTGATGACGCTGGTTTGGACGAATTCCGAGACGGGCGAATTTTTGGGTTTAAATCGAATTTAAATTCGATTTAAATTCCAAAGGTGAGTGTTTTAACCCACTCACAACTACTAGAAGCTTTTATGTTTGTTAAATTAATTTTAGAAATGAATAGAAATTTATTTATGGGTATTTGGCATGTTTATTTTATTCATATCTGTTGAATTGCATTTATTTAATTTAACTGTTAATTTAATTAATTTATTGCGTATAAATTTACAGTTAAAATTTATTTGTTTGTATATGAACCGCTAGTTAACAGTTATATAATTTATTACTGGATATAGACTGTAGATTAATAGCTGTTAAATTTAATTTGAATAAAATTGCCAGTATTACCTGTTATGTAGTACCAAAAATAATATTGTTATTGATTGATATTGATTGATGATTGTGATTTGGATGATGGATGATGTTGATGAATGGATGTTTATTGTATATCATTAAATTGCAAATTATCATGCATATTTCATTTCATTCGGGATTGTGGTTTGAAATGATATATAACCGCAAAATTTTATATCTTTTAAATTGCGGATTGAAATGATAAATATCCGTATCACTTGGATAAAAAATTATATACAGGCACCGTGGTATATATATAACTATTTAAATGTGATTTCTATGGTTTGGATGGTATACGGTTTATAATAATCTTAAATTTTATATTGTATAAATATTTTTCTTCCATATATATATACATATGAAGTTGAAAATTTTGAAATTAAAAGGTGTATAAAAATCTTTATTAAAAATGGAAGAAAATTAAGAAAATGGAGTTTAATAATTTATATCATATGTTTAAATGTTAAGTTTGGAAATTTTAAGATATGATATTTATAATTGGATTTTGCCAAAATAAATTGAAATGAATATTCTAGTATAATTTGAATTGGGAAAAATATATATATTTTATTACTAGAAATTGAAGTCTTATTATTTATGGATTTTATATGAATATTCAAGACTAATTAATAGAACAATTGATTTGTTGAAAGCATAAAATCCGACTTTAGTTTGAAATATAGATACTCAAAATGGATATACGTATATATAAATCAATTGAAGTGGTTTTGGAACTTGAGAGAGATAATATAAATTTTGGTTTAGAATTTAATAAAGAAATGTATTTGTAAAGCCATGAGAACTATTTTCTTTACAAAGTAACATTTAAGTTAAACCATTTAATTCATATACCGTTGAATGTCCAAACCATTCAAGTTTTTAGAAGTTATGGTTTTAAATTATGATTTTCAAAATATTATGCTTTGAAAATATTTGATTTTCAGACGTTATGAAGTTAAAGCATTATGATTTTGGAAAAGAATTATATTTGGGATAAGTGATAAAATATGGTTTTGGGTTTTGAAATGATATCGTATTCATGGTTATGAAATGGAATGTTTATTCTGATTTTTAAAATATAACCTATTTTTAAATGACCGCGGTGTTATAATAACGATGGGTTGGCAAAGAGACCGGGATCGGATATGGACATACTCTCTGTCGATACCGAAAACCACTTAGAGTAACCGTGTACGCGGTGGAGATTCCAGAATGAAGTAGGCGGTGGCGACGTTTCCTGTAAGGTAAATACGTGGACCCGACTCCCGTGAGTTGGCATAAGGTGGCTAAAACGGGAGCGATTCTCAGGCCAATGAGGTCATTCCTCTGATCGGACCCTCCTCTTCGATATTATACTTTGATTTTGGATTGATTCAGTGGCCACTTCTATAATTTGATTTTGGGGAGTTAGTCCGAGGTGGGCGGTAACTGCGGCTACGCGTTTCCACCAGCCTGGATAGCAATTGGTATATCTACCCTGACATTGCCTAGTTGTGCCGTGTCACCTACCATACCGAGCCTTGTACAAGTTTGGATTTCTCCCGTAGCCCGTGTGGTATCCTCTGGTGGCTTCCCGATCAGGAGGGACTATGATATTGGATGGACTACTGGGACTATTACGTGTTAAGGGGAATATTGGGTCACTCCTTAGTGCTATTAAAAAGTATGTTTATTTTATAAATAGACACTATTATAATAGCGCAATATACTACATAGTAAATAGTTTAACGGATCCTAAGGAGATGTAAATCCCAAGCATCTTTTGAGTTACTGCACTCATATTTATTTCTGTTAATTTAACTCACATAAGATCTTTTAGTTCTGACTCGAGTGTTTTTGTCTTTTCAAATTCGCTCGGGTCAGTCCGAGCGTTTCAGGATCGATGACTTTAGCTTGGAGGACGAAGACGAAGAATCCATATTATTATTTGTAGTATGCACCACACCCTTTCTATTCCGCTGCATTGTTTGGATTGGTATGTGTAACTCTGATATTTATTGTATAAAGAAGAATTAACTGTTTTGTAACCGTTTATGAACTGTATATTTATTATTATATTTTATCCTTCCGCTGTGAGATTCTATTTTGTTTTATTTCTTCTCTGTTTTTTTTCTTATTTACCCCATAACAATCCGCCCTTGCGTATGCTTTTAATTGGCACGTGTGTCGGTTTAAAGTGTGTGAAAAGGCGGGATGTTACAGTTGGTATCAGAGCTTTGGTTTAGCGATAAACCTTGGCTTTGTGGGGTTTGACTCTTTGTTAATAGGGTAGAAATATCCTATGGGAGTCGCTGAGTGTATATATATGAGAGAGCGTATTTGTTAGTGTTAATAAAAGATTTTAATATTGTGTTAATCTGTTCTGCTTTATATTTATAAATTCTGGTTGATGCATGGGACGCTATGTCATCAATAGGAATTTCTAAACACTTAATAGGACAGACCGACATAATATTTGTTTTTAATATAGGTGAATGAAATAATTTTTCCTATTATATTTTCTATATATAAAAATATTTTTATAAAGATATATTTTGGTTGCTATAGTTGGGTGTTTGGTAATAAAAATATTTGTAATGGATTAAAGCTAAGTTGAATTTTAATAAATCAAATTGGAGATTTTAGAACTTAAGTCCGGGATTTTTGAAATCTTCTTTCAAAGGATTTATGAAATATAATGATTTGGTTTATAAGTATTTTCTTATATAAATATTTAGTATAATTCGGAAAAATTATTTTAAAGAAGATTTTAGAGAATTTAAATTTTGTACTTTCCTCTCTGTCGCTAGAAAATAATTTCGGTGATGGCGGCCGCTTCATCGACTTTCATTTTCGAGTTTCGAAGGGGAAAGGCCACTGTAGTAAATTCTACTGCAGATTTGTTTTGAAATTATTTAAAATTTTAATTGTTTTAAAAGATAATTAGAGATATAAAAGTTGTAAGAAATTAATTATCTATTATTTTTAAAGTAATTTTGAAATTTGATCCGGTATTTAATTCTAAAATTTTCCACTAATTAATGGTTTAAATTATTTTGGTGAAATATAAAGTAAGTAATAAATGGATTGAAAACCTCTAATTTAAGTAAGAGAATTATTGCTAAGTATATAGGAAAGTTAAAATTTTAACTGATTAGTAATGGTAAAGATTTATTGAATAATCAATGAATTAAGAGAATTGAGATAAAACTTGTATAAGTTCAATTGCATTTTTCTTTAACATATGTAACTTACCAAATATAAAAAGTTGAAATGTTAAATAAGAGATTGGAATTGAATATTTTACAAGTAGGAAATTTTGGAAAAAAAAAATGAAGTATTCAATGAATTGTTATATTAAATGAGAATTTAATGGTATAAACTTAAGTTATAATTGAAATCTCAAGTTAAAGATAAGTAATATAAATAGGTGATATGAACTTAAGTAGATAAAATGAAATTCTTCATTAAATAAGGATTGATGTGGAGGGTTATAAACTTCAGTACGGTATGAAAACTACTAGTTTAAAATTAATAAAATGGAATTGAGAAGAAACTTGTAAATTTTCACTTACATTCTTAAAAAATACATAACTTACCATATAATAAAAGTTGCAATGTTATTAAGAAAATGAAAGGAGAAATCTTACAAGTGAAGCTTGAGGTACTAAAGGTATTCTATTAATTTGCTATTGTTAATGAGAATTAATTGTATAAGCTTAAGATAAATTGGAAATTTTACTATATAAGTAAAGGTAAATAGTATAAATAGATGATATATACTTTAGTCAATAAATTGGAATACAAATATAATGAATTTTGTAATAAATGGAAAATAAAATTGTAAGAAACAAAGAAATCCCTCCATGAATGAAAGAAAATCAACCCACTGAAGCATGAAATAAATGTATAATAAGTTAATTTGGTTGTTGGTTTGAATTGTTATTGTTGATTTATGTTTGTTGGGTAAGGAATTTGAAGTTGTTGGATGAATAAATAATCTATCCTTGTTCCATCTAAGACTGTTGAGTAAAGGATGCACTTGATAGTTAATTTCATTTCATACAAATTTCAAGTTTGAACCCAAACAACTATTTGTTTGATGGATTAAATGGTTGCTTTGTTTGTGTATGTATGTTGTTTGTAAGGTTGATGGTTGTTGAATTGTTTGGTTGATTAATGATTGAATCCACTTGAATAGTTCACTTTAATATAAATATTTAACTTTTTAGATTATATAAGTGAATACAAGTGATGAAAGCAACTGCTACTGCTTTTGGTTCCAAAATAATAAGCGTATATCGCCCAACAAATAGGTACGTTTTCGGATTACGTTTAAAGCGCTATTTTTCCCGTGTTGGGATATAATATTTTGATAATATATGTAATATATTTGTATATTTTGATATTATATTTTCTCCCGAGCCTCACCGTACGAAGGAGACTCTGCCAAAATTTTCCGAAAATTTTGGACTTAGAATTTTGTGAAAATGTTTTCCAGCTTTAATAATTTAAGTACAAAAGAATATAATGATTATAAAACTGGTATATTTTATATAAGGGAATTAATTTAGTAATATTGTCAATAAGTTAATGTTTGAAATAAGATGTACTGTTTTACTCTTCCTTCTCCCTTCTTATTCCTTTTCGGGGACGAAAAGTTTTGAGTGGGGGAGATTGTAACGACCCGTTAAATTTGATAATATTAAATGGATTAACTTAATCTAATTTTTAATCTAATTTATAATAAATGTAGGAGTTGGATATAGTAACTGAGATTAAAGATTTAACAATTGAAATGTTATATGGCAATAGGTAGAATAACGAAGATTTGTGTTGTGGTTATAAGTCATAATTAGTTGATTAAAATGGTATTAATGAAATAATAACTGAATTGAATTGCAATATATAAACATCAGAAAATTTTAATTGGTGGATTAAATTTGTTAAAGTTCATAAGTTTTGTAATTTAGTTTAGTAGAACTTTAAATTATAAACGAAGATTGAAATAAACGATAAATTTAATTATGTAAATGGTGACTCAAGACCTAGGTTATAGGAATTGGAACATAATCCAATTTGAATTAAGTAGAAGAAGGATTTGGTTAATATGTAAGTTATTGTTCAAGGTATTGAATAAAAACTTGGAATCCAATCATAATTTAATGATAATAACGTTAGTATTAGAGAATAAATATATTTCAATGCAGTACCCAAATGAACGGAATAAAATGAATATATATTGAATAGAAATGAAATGTAAATTGGCACATTTGGTTGAAAGTTAATTTTAAGAAACATATAAATGTTGAATTTGTGAATATTAATATAAATATTAACTTGAATGGGATTCATTAATACAAAGATGTAATAAGTGTAGATAGTAAAAATTTAATGGCTGTAGTGGATAAAAAAATCTAGTAGTAACATAAAATTTATTTATGTGGAAAAAGAGTATAGATTTGAACAAATTTATGAAAATTTGATAAGAACAGTGGTTGTAATCGGTTTGGTTATTTAATATTTGGAAGATAGAGATTTGTAAATCCGTTAATGAATTTATAATGGGAAGGAATGGTAAGAATGTAAAAATTATAAGCATTTGATTCAATTAAGGGAATTAAATTTTAAATAAATGGTCATTTAATAATGTGACGCCCCACCTCTATACCCACGCTAGCGAAGAACACTCCGGAGAAGTGCTGTCAACTAGCACGGAGAATAAGGCTGTTGAGGAGCGACCATCCATGTAATTGCTTATCACACGGTGGCTATAAATAATCTTCGGAAACAAACATAGAAATAATCATATCACAAATCAGTCACAGATATCCATATCACAAAGGCGGAAGAAGATATGAATATATATAACTAACACATGAAAGTGTACATCAGAGTAGTGGTCAATAAGATCCACGATAATACAAAAGAATAGCAACACGTGCTATACAAAGGAATACAACTATGAGTCTATATCTCAAGTGTATACAACAAAAACTGCTAATCTAAACAGTTAGCCAAAAGTCAGAGTGATGAATCCCTGGGAAGAAGTCAAGCAGAAGCACCTGTAACATCTCGGTCTGATCCGAGTATTATTTAAGAAAATAATAAATGGATCAGTCTAGCTATAAATATCAGATGACATGATATAACATAAAAGATATGGCATAAACATAAACATCCATAACGACATACCACTATAAGTATGTAAATAATGATCAACAGAAGATAAATCAATAAGAGATAATCAATATCACAAGAATCTTCTCAAAGATTCGAAGGGGGCATCATACCCTAAACTTGTACTCATAACAAGTCAATGACATAAATTCCAGAAATCAACACGAGAAATCCAGAAATCATAAAAAGGGAAAGAGGCCTATCACATGACGGTCCGAAGACCAAGGGGAGCTACCCCGCATGTGTGAATGGAATCACACAGATTGAGGTCAAGACTAACCAAAAAGCAGAAAGGTATGTGTGAATGGAATCACACAAGTGGTGTCTAGTCTAACCTTGCAATGAAAGAGACATCGCGCAATTGCTAGTCTAATTCATAAAGCGATCATCAAGATCAACGAGAAGTGTCAATTACACTAAGCTAGTAAATATAGAAGTTTAGCTTCATGTCCCATAACCACTTGCTTAACTTAAATATTTACGAACAAACTTAAATCTTCACTAATAAAATTGTCACAAGAGGTTCAATCGAACAAGTCCAAGAATTAACTGACGAAGTAAACGCAAGCGTTTCATACCACTTGTTTTACTAAGTCGTTTAATTAGATTTCTCATCCGAGTGAGGTAAAGGCTTGTATATACTAATAGATTGGAAAACGGTTTAAGAAAAGAGCTTTGTTATTAAAAATAGAGTTGAAATTGTTTGTTAAAAGAGTTTTGATATTTACTACTAGTATTGAAACCTTTATATTATAAAGTGACAAAACACATAAGCAAGTGTAGAAACAATCAGTCACAAAGATCGCATACGGAGATGCGAATAAAATCCAAGGAAATCAGCTCAATGTTTTTCAGATAAGATCCCCTACGGAGGGGGGGTCCGGGGGGGGTGGAAACCCCCCAAGGTGGGGGTGCGGGGGCAACGCCACCGCTTACGGGGTTCGACCTATGACCTAAAGTGAAACGACCTATGACCTATGACCTATGACCTATGACCTAAAGTGAAACGACCTATGACCTATGACCTATGACCTATGACCTAAAGTGATAAAATATGGTTTTGGGTTTTGAAATGATATCGTATTCATGGTTATGAAATGGAATGTTTATTCTGATTTTTAAAATATAACCTATTTTTAAATGACCGCGGTGTTATAATAACGATGGGTTGGCAAAGAGACCGGGATCGGATATGGACATACTCTCTATCGATACCGAAAACCACTTTGACTAACCGTGTACGCGGTGGAGATTGCAGAATGAAGTAGGCGGTGGCGACGTTTCCTGTAAGGTAAATACGTGGACCCGACTCCCGTGAGTTGGCATAAGGTGGCTAAAAAAGGAGCGATTCTCAGGCCAATGAGGTCATTCCTCTGATCGGACCCTCCTCTTCGATATTATACTTTGATTTTGGATTGATTCAGTGGTCACTTCTATATTTTGATTTTGGGGAGTTAGTGTGAGGTGGGCGGTAACTGCGGCTACGCGTTTCCACCAGCCTGGATAGCAATTGGTATATCTACCCTGGCATTGCCTAGTTGTGCCGTGTCACCTACCATACCGAGCCTTGTACAAGTTTGGATTTCTCCCGTAGCCCGTGTGGTATCCTCTGGTGGCTTCCCGATCAGGAGGGACTATGATATTGGATGGACTACTGGGACTATTACGTGTTAAGGGGAATATTGGGTCACTCCTTAATGCTATTAAAAAGTATGTTTATTTTATAAATAGACACTATTATAATAGCGCAATATACTACATAGTAAATAGTTTAACGGATCCTTAGGAGATGTAAATCCCGAGCATCTTTTGAGTTACTGCACTCATATTTATTTCTGTTAATTTAACTCACATAAGATCTTTTAGTTCTGACTCGAGTGTTTTTGTCTTTTCAAATTCGCTCGGGTCAGTCCGAGCGTTTCAGGATCGATGACTTTAGCTTGGAGGACGAAGGCGAAGAATCCATATTATTATTATTTGTAGTATGCACCACACCCTTTCTATTCCGCTGCATTGTTTGGATTGGTATGTGTAACTCCGATATTTATTGTATAAAGAAGAATTAACTGTTTTGTAACCGTTTATGAACTGTATATTTATTATTATATTTTATCCTTCCGCTGTGAGATTCTATTTTGTTTTATTTCTTCTCTGTTTTTTCTTATTTACCCCATAACAATCCGTCCTTGCGTATGCTTTTAATTGGCACGTGTGTCGGTTTAAAGTGTGCGAAAAGGCGGGATGTTACAAAATATTTTTCTCAAAATCAATTATACTCGAAATGATTATCATGTTTATAACCATCCTCTTAAAACCTTTGAACTACTTATTTCTATTCGAAAGATCCAATTTACCCATTTGAAATTTATTGTCATTACACACACACACACACACACACATACGTATAGTTTTATAAAATATGTTACTAAGTTAAAACATTTTAAACTAAATTTTATTTAAAACATTTCAAACTAAATTTTCATGTTAGTATAATTCAAAATGGTCTTATTCACTTACTTAACAAAACAGTTTCAAACTTATTTATATCATATTACTTCATACTTAAACATACAAACTAAACTTATATACTTTATCAAATAATTTATACCTTTTGAAATTACTTAGCTTTGAAAATTAAACCTCGATTTGGAAGTGTTCGAACATTCAAAATAGTCGGAGAAATCAAATTTTCAATCCGAGAGTTGGAAATCAGCAACCAATCAGTAAATCAATTTCAATAGATAGAATTATACTAAATCAAATCCGAAACTCGAGGATTGAACACCAGGCTCACTTCAAATCATTTCAAATATATAAAAATATATCTTTCAAATATCAAATCATACTTCAGAATTTGAAATCAAAATTGTTTCACAAAATCAGTCGCATAGCAAAGCTACTAAATTGGCCTCTCCCCTACTCTGAAACTCGAAAATCAATGTCGACGATGCATGCACTCATCACCGAAATTATCCTCCAGCGGCAAAAGTGAGTTCTAGGCTTCTATTTTCCTTAAAACTTCTTTGAAATTTCTTCGAAATCAGTGGAACTAATTTAAGGTCATTTGAAATGTTTCTTATTCGGAAAATACTTTCAAGTCGTATTATTATATATTTCCAAAATCTTAAAACCAATTTCAAAATATTGGAATACAATTTCTCGAATTTCAAATTTAAAACCCTTCACTTATAAATCCTTTCTATATAAATTAGTTTCTTATCAAATTTTCATAATTTCAAATCCTTTTGAAACTTCAAATTCTCATTTTTAAAAAGTATATAATCATCATCGAAAACGTTTTCACTTTATATATAGAATATAATCGTACTTATCAAAATAACAATTTAGATATATAAAATAATTTCTAAAATACAAACAAACATGATTTTTTCAAAGGATGATTCAAGAATGGATTTCAAAATAAAGATAGAGATTCAAATTAGAGGGACTCTATTCAAATAGAATTCTGATTCGAAGATAGGCTTAAACGAAGATGAGAAAATTAAATTACAAAATAGAAGATGGATATACTTATATAAATCACAGGCGACCTTAACCGGGTCAATCGTGACTTCAGGAATATAATTGATGCGGAATTCTAAGGCAAATCGACATTCGATCGCCAGAGATTGAATTCGGCATAGTAAGCCGCATCTAAACCGAGGGTATAGAAATCTCCGTTGAATCAATACCAATTGTAAAGGAGTTTCACCCCTTTAAAAATCATTCAAAGATTGGCGGAATCATCAATTTTTATAGAGATCATTCGAAGTGGAGTTATAGGATCCTCTAGAATCCAAAGAATACATATAGGGGAGACAAGAATGGATTTCAGAACAAGTGGGAGTGTTCCAAAATTCAAAGGAAACCAAATCAAAGAGGAAGAGATTCAAGCACGAACAAAAGTGATTCTATGATTAAATCTATCACATATGCTAAGTTTTGCCTAAACCAGAGCTGTGATACCAACTGTAGCGACATGGTATTTTCAAACGTTTGCATCCACACATGTTGGACTTGAATTGCTCAAAATATCATATTGTTAATTTAAATTTGGCAAAACTCAGCATATACAACTAATAAAATAATCACAGAATCACAGACATGGAGTAATATAATAATAATGGAGTGGAATAGATAAATAGTAGTTCATGAAGCTACTATATAAACAACAGAGTTTAAAATAAAATAGACCAGAATATCCTCATATACCGACTGATGACATCTCTGAACAAATCAATTGAAAAAGCTGAAAGCTGAATCGATAGTTGGATCTTCAAGCGAAGTTCCAAACTCCAAAGGTGAGTCTCACTTGCTATATCACTCAGTCTGACCCGAGCGTAAAGCAAAACACAAAACACTCGAGTCATGTAACAGCCCGAATTTTAGCAATATTTTATTCTTTATTTATAACTCTGGGGTTTTATTTTTCAAAAATTTGATTGTCTAAATTTAATTATAAATAATCACCCAAGATTTTTATTAGTGTGAAAATTCTAAAATTTTTATTTTGGTTAAAACTTAACATTTTTTTTGAAGTTATAAATCTTTAAATTTTTAATTTTTAATCTTTTCGTTTAATTTAATATATTCGTAACAACGTTTATTTCACCTTTTATTCTTTAAAAAAATTGATTTTATACTTCTAAAATTTTAATATCTTATATTTTACTTGTATGCATTTTTGAATATAAATTTCTTAGTAAATGTGTAAACAAATCATATTTTTATATAAGCAATAAATTTCCAAAATTTTGTGTATAAATAAACTTTTTAATTTCGCGTTTAAAAGGCGCGTTATTTGATGGAATAAATAATGTATATATACATATAAGAAAACGTATAAAATTTAAACCCATTATTTTCATTTTTTGGGCAAAAATCACTGCGTCTGTTGTACGCATTCTACGTTTTCTTTTATACGTATATACAACAGTTTATTTCTTAAATGTTAAGTAAATCAAAAAGATATAAACAAATCATATTTTAATTAAGTAATAAATTTTAAGTTAATAGTGTAAATAAGCTATTTAAGATACACGTTTTAATTTGTACAATTTAGTTGGCATACTAATAGTATGAATTTGATGAAATATTATAACCTATATTTACTACATAAGAAAAACGTACAAATTTAAAAGCGTTTCTTTGTTATAAATTGGGCGTATATTTTTACGTCAGTTTTACACATGTCTCATTTTCTTAGCTTGGATAATAATTAAATTTATCCGTAGGCGTATTTTTTTTAAGTGGGAAAGAATTAAATTCCCTAACCATTCAATTAGTTTAAAATGTTTACCTTGGATTCATGCGGAAAATTTTCTACTCTTTCCAATTTCCTCTTGTTTAAAATTGGTATAAAATCTTTAAAATCCAATCCGATTCAAAATCAACTTTCCTCATGCCTTTTTCTTTCACCATTATCAACGCGTATTTGATTATAAAACACGATTCATTTCATACTTCTCTACCATTCCTAAAGCAATTTATTTCATACCGTTTCCTCCACTCAATCAACGCAAATTACTCCCTTTAAATATAAAATGTGCCTCACCATTTACATGCAAATTATATTCACTTTCCTTTTGCCTTCTAATTTAATAGGAACGTGATCCATAAATTACTAACCGTTCCAAAATCTTTAAATTTCTTTCCATTTTTCCCTTGATGCACGCAAGCTTTTCTTTAAATGCTAAACACGTTTTCTCCCTTGCTTTAGAATTTGCATGCCTTGATTTTTGCTTTCCCACTTTAACAATTGTGTTGTCACAAAAAAATACAAACCACGTATCAAACTTCATCCGCATCTCATTTTGGGTTCCCCTCCTTCTTCCTTGCGTGTGAGCAAAGCATCAAGTAATGACCGAATTATTTTTCCTCCTTCTTTTTTTGCTTTTCTTCATTGTTCTGTTCAAATTTTTGGCTCTACTATTTCACCACATGACACCTACCCTCCTCCACAATCAAGAGCACCCTCCACAGTATAGACAGATTCTTGCTTATATCATTTATAAACACGTTGGAAAAGGATGTAGGTGGCATCGCTGTTTTACTTCGGGATTTTAGTATAATGGATATATGTTGATTATACAGAACGTATGGTCAATAGTTGTTTCTAAACTATTTATATTTTTGGAAAACGTATGTATATAATTTTAATGAGTCTCAAAGTTAATATTAGTTAAGCAAATAATATTTTGGGATTTTATATATTTTATTTCAGTCTACATCAAGCAGTTTCTAATCTATTTTCATCGATCTCTATTTATCAACTCTGTTCATCCTATTCGTGCCAATCTTGTTCATTTTGGAAATTCGTTCTTGGATCCATAACCCATTTCAAATCTCTCTAGCCTCGAAAGGTGAGCAATCACTCATGATTAACATTTTTTTTATTCATTAAATTTGATTTAGATTTAAGCGACAATTGAAATATGCTGTAGTTATTTAAATTTGTTATATATGCTATTATCTGTAACTGTTCACCTGCGGGATATGACACCATATCCTATTGTTTATATTATATTGTTATTGATGATATATGCCTGTTATTTTATTGTATTTTCTGTTATCACTCTGCAAGTTCCCAGTAGTTTAGAAATCACTATGGGTTGAAATGATACATACCCGAACAGACTTTAGAATAGGAGAAAATCGTTATGGGTTGAAATGATAAACCCAAGCGATTTTCATTTAATTGAATTTGGGATTACGGGTTGAAATGATATCCACCCGTATATATTTAGTTTACAGATTGAAATGATAAATATCCGTAGCACTTGACTATATGATAGGAAATATATACAGACACCGTTGGTCTATATAAATATTTTGAAAATAATTTCTATAATTTTGGAAAGAAATATATGGTTTAATAAATATGATTCTTAAGATAATATATAAATGAAAATTGTATATATAGATTTAGTAATAATATGTGATTTAAATTAGATTGATTTAATACATATAATATGGTTAAGTATTTATGTAAATCTATATTTCAAATAGATTCTCTTGTAATAAATTGAATAATTAAGATTGAGAGATAAATTCGGTTTTATAAAAATGGTATTTAAATAAGGATTTATTAAATTAAATCAATTTGAAATTTTTGAATGGGAAATTTAAAGGGTATGATTTTATAATTGGATTTTTGATTTAAGCGGTTTAATGAATATTTCACGTTTAAATAAATTAAAGAAAATATTGAGTAAAATGTAATTTAAGGTTACTTAAATGATATTGAATCTAATAAGGGAGTATTTCAAGACTAAATAATAATGAGGTTAAATCGAGATCTATATGAAACTGGTATATAGAACATTTAAATATTAAAGCCTTAAACTATATTGGAATTTAAATGGTTTATGTTAAGATTCGGATCTGTATTTGAACTCAACGTAGTTGAATTTGTTATTTAGCAACTAAATTGAATTAAAATGAAAATTTAGGTTGAGCTAAATTTGAATTTATTATTTAGAAAACTAAATTGAATGAAAATTTAGATGAAACGTTGAATACTTAAAGTTTTGTAATATATGGAAATATAAAGGGGTATTTGTGATTATAAATTCGAATTTGAGATCAATAAAATTTAAGTGGTTATTTTAGAAATTGAGTTGAATTTAAATTGATAAATTGAGATTGAATTTAATCTGAATGGGAAGGTCAGGTTGATGTTGGAACGATTTGTTAAGTTGAGGAAATTGAAAATACTTTACTGTATAAATTATTTAATATATATAAATACTATTTTGGGAAATATATAGATATTTGAAGTGAAAATGAGATTTGGTTTTAAGTATAAATTAAGCTGAAATGACCACGGTGTTATAGTGTATATTTCTACCTTGTAGAAAGTTCCATGGACCCTTAGAGGATGATTATCCCAAACATCCATTAAGTTATTTGTATTTTAGTTGATATTTCACTTGAGTTGGATTTATTGATATAAGAATGTTAATCCTGACTCGAGTGTTCTGTGTTTTGCTTTACGCTTGGGTCAGACTGAGTGATACAGCATTTGAGACTCACCTTTGGAGTTTGGAGCTTCATTTGGAAATCCAACTATCGGTTTAGATTCCAGCCTTTCCAGTTGATCGGTTCAGAGAAGTCATCTGTTGCATTGGAGACTTCACTGCATTTGAACTATTCGGTTGTATTTTTCTAACTCTGATGTATATAGTAGCTTCATGAACTACTATTCTTTATCTATTCCGCTGCATTATTTTACCTTGTGATCTGTGATTGATTTATTTACTGTATATTTTAAGTTTTGCCAAATTTTAATTAATAATTCGGTATTTTGAATTATTCAAGTCGGATACGTATGGTTTTATTGTCGATTTGAATGGTCCAAAATAGCTGGTCGTTACAAGTCAGAATCAACATTCTTATATCAATAAATCCAACTCAAGTGAAATATCAACTAAAATATAGGTAACTTAAAGGATGTTTGGGATAACCATCCTCTAAGGATCCATGAAACTATCTACTATGTAGAAATATACGCTATTAACAACCAAACGTCATTATAACACCGTGGTCATTTCAAAATAATTTATACTTCAAAACCAAAATATCATTTCCCTTTCAAATATATATATATATTCGAATTATAACACTTTCAAAACTAAATTGATAATTTCATGTATATCTTATTTTAACTTCTTTATTATTTAGTTTTGAATATTCACTTAATAAATCCATTATCGCTTAAATAAACCCCAAATTACGAATAAACTAAATATTTCTTCAATTTATTTAAACTTGACATATTCATTTAATCACTTTAAATCGAAATCCAGTTACAAAATCACTTAAAACCCTCAAATTCAATAAGTTTCAAATCGATTTAATTAAACAAAATTCTTAATTAGTACAATAAATTCAATTCAATATTTCTAACCTTAACTTGTAGAACTCATTATAAAATCTATTTTACTATAATTATAAATAAATACTTAAACATATTGTATTTTACTTAAATCAAACCTTACTAATTTAAAGCTTATTATAAGATTTGTTTTATATTAAAACTTATTCATATACATAATAATTTCAAATTTAAATAAAACCATGTATATTTCCTTTCAAAACCATAGAAATCATTTTCAAAATATTTATATATAGACCAACGATGTCTGTATATGATTTTCTATCCTATAGTCAAGTGATACAGATATTTATCACTTCAATCCGTAATGTAAATATATATGGGTATATATCATTTCAGCCCGCAATCCCAAATTCAATTCAAATGAAAATCGCTTGGGTTTATTTTTTCAACCCATAACGATTTTCTCCTATTCTACAGATCGTTCGGATATGTATCATTTCAATCCATAGTGAATTCTATACTAACAAGGAACTTGTAGAGTGATAATAGTTATGATAATAATATAGCAGACATATATCATCAATGACAGTATAATATAAACAATGAGATATGGTGTCATATCCCACATGTGAACAGATACAGATAATAGCATATATATTAATTTAATTAACTAACCGCAGCATATTTCGATTGTCGTTTCAATTAAAATCAAATTTATTAAATATAAGAATGTTAATCGTGAGTGATTGCTTCCTTTCGAGGCTAGAGAGACAGAAGATGACACGAAAAAAGATATGCACACGGGACAACGAAAAGCTAGGATTTGCTGTGATAAGCCGATTTGAGATGGTAAGTTAAGAAGGCACGAGATCGATGAAACAAGGTATATTACACACACACACAGATATATATATATATATATATATATATATATTCAAAATGGATTAAAACATATATTTTCAAATCGATATTTAATTCAAACACAAATAAAATTTCATATATATATGTATTTCAAACACCATTGTTTTAATTAAACCACATATATTAAAAACCAAACATATATATATATATATATATTAAGAATCCACATTAAATTTAAAACATATGCAACTTAAATTTCTATATATATTTACACCATATATATATATAGACACTATATAAAATTTTCCAATATAGACTTACTTCATTATTAATATATAGGCACCCTAAAAATTCAATATTAAATCTAGAATATATATATATATATATATATATATATATATATATATAAAGTAACCTCAAAAACTATATACGAAACTAGACTTGGGTATAAATAGACTTGTAAACATAATATATGCAAATTATACATAGGTCGGTATAACTTTACACAACTTATATATGATACGTGCTATAACCATGGATGTGACTCAGTAAACACAATATATGCAAATTATACACACACACACACACATATATCTATTCAGTACATGAGAACTTGTAATACAAATTTTATATAATATATATATATATATATATATATATATATATCAAATCAGTAAACGAAAACTTTAAATACTATATATTTAACAGTAAAATAAAACTGGTAATACAAATTATATATATTATATATCTAACAGTAAACGAAAATTTGAAATGCAGATTATATATAATAGGTATCTAACATATTACAGTAGATACAACATATTTAATATTCCTTTTCTAATATCCTATATACAATACATTCTTAGAAAATATACCATAATAATATACATGGGTATGCACATATATAAATCAAATTCAGTACAGGCCCAAGATTTGTAAAAATTTCTTTATATATAACATGACCTCATTAAAAATTTAATATATACAACCGTACCTAAATTAAAATACATCAAGTAAGTATATACATAAACTATATATATTTATGGCCAGGTGGAACAAAATGAAATAGGCTAGAAATATTATTATCATATATATAGTGCATATATAGATATATATACCCATATTATATGATACAAAACAACATAATAATATATATAAATGTACACGTATTACTAAACTATGTGTACCATACACATAAAACACGAAGAGGAGGAAAAATAGGCGAAGGGGTTTTAGACTCGGTGATGCGACTTAGTCGACTGGAAGGTAGGCTCGATCGGCAGAGGTTGGCATCGTGTACAAGCGAGGTAATGTGCGAGGGGAATGGGCCGGCAATGGCTAGTGCTAGAATCGGCTAGGGAGTGTGCCAGGGAAGAAGATGCATCGGCTATCGGTTGAGGTGGGAGGAGCGGCGGATCTGGGTGGCAGATAGTTGGGTTCAAAGCGGAGCGGTGATGAAGAGGAGAAGAGGCTGGTTTGCTCTGGATTGTTTGGGATGAACGTGGTGGCCACGGTTATTGTCAGGGTAGAGACGAGGGAAAGGGGAAAGTTAAGAGATTGAGGAAGGGAGCAAGAAAGCAGGGTTTTGAAGGAAAGCCTGAAGGAATGAAATTAGAAATGAGATTTGAGAAATATATGTTTTATAAGGTGCAAACGATAAGAAATGAAGACCCCAAAATAAACATACAGACAAATAATAAATTGAAATGACCATTGACTCGGCAAAAGTTATTAAAGCAATTAACGGCTTGATTGGATAGCACGTTTCAAATTTTGAAACCGAAGGAAATGGTAAAGTCACAGTTTAAGGTACCGTTACAACGAACAGTTTATTGTTCCAGTCGCATACCGGATCTCAAATTATACAAATGAATATATCATGGTGGTCAGCGCGATGAGACGGAAAGAGGAAATAGAAATATCTGTCTCAGGACCTTCCTATCAAAAGTCCATATGGACAACGATATACGTTGCTATTCCCTAGGAAAAATCAAAACGGAGCTAGAAACGTTCGACCGCGAAACGAATTTCGTTATCTGATTTAGAGTGTTCTAAATAAATTTTCTCATGTTGGCATATTTAGGTTTCGGATACTTTTAAATTCAACTGTTATTAACTGATTTAAACTGAATTTCTAGCGACTGATAGAACATTGATAATATTCGATGAAAATTTGCCATTTGCTATGTATTGATGGACGCATAGAAAATATTAAATTTCCGTCATAAAATTCTATTGTTTGTTTAAATGGTAGATTTTATTTTATTATATTCAAAAGAAATTCACCTTTATTTAATTTCAAAATAAACTATATTTCAAATTACCAGAATTGAATATTCATTGGTTTATAATTTCTAGTTCTTTATTTAAAATGCTAGCATTAACTAATGCAGTATTAAATTCTCAACTTCTCAATTCTGATTCATTTAACTAATTAAGTCTTATTAAGTTAAAATTTAATTTATTTACTTTTATGAAAAATCAAATTATACTAAATTTTATTAACAATTTAATTTCAATAGGTTGATATGTAAGATGAGCAAAAAATCAAGATTAAAAATTCAAATAGGTTTGGATACAAAATTATACATTTATTGTTTACAAATGGATTAAAAGTTAATTTACAAATAAAAACCAGTTTCAGTTAATCATAAATTAATTTCATGCTTTAAACAATATTAAATCTATCCAATTAAACTTTTATTAAACCATACATTTGAAATCACACATATATAGTTGTCACTTTATTAAGAAAAAAAAAGATCAGATGTTATAATTCAAAGTAAATTTTATTTAAAGTCATAATTTTTAATTTCTCACCGTACTAAATTCCAAAATTTGAAATTTTCTTTCTTGAAAAAAAACGGGTGGTTACGCTCTCCCCCACTCAAAACTTTTCGCCTTCGAAAAGGATCGAAGACAGGAGAAGAAGGGTAAGCAGAATAGATGGGATATATTCAAAAAAGGAAAAGAAGATAGGAGAATAGATAAAAAATAATTTTTTGAAAGGGTAAAGGTAGATTCAGAAAAACAAAATATATGTGAATAAATAAAGCTGAGCAGATAAGGTAGATTCAAAAGAATAGTATTAGGCACGAATAATTAATTCAAACCATAAGAATTTCGATTTAAAAAATTAATACAAAATTTCTTTGTTGGAAATACTTATATAATAAAATACTTTTATATCGAAACAAATTTTCCTTCCGAAAATACTTTTATAACTCGATGTTTCAACAAGTTTATCCTCGTTCTTGCAGACTCTGGCCATGTGTTGATTGGGCACAAAGCTAGAATTCTTCAAGTACTTACTAGATCTTTTTCAACACCCAGTGAAAATACTCCAAAACCTTTAAAACCGATATGGAAAGTACAATCCAAACGAATCTACCGAATCGAATCATGGATCGCAGGTGCACATTAGTTATGCCCGGGTCCCCCAAGAAACATTCGTACCTTTTAAGCAATCGTTGCCTTGCGAATTTCGCCATGATAACAAAAACCTGTAGACCGTGGATACCCAATGGTTACACCTGGATCCCCCAGGAAGCATCCATACCCTTTAAACAATCTCTACCTTGCGGATTATGCTACGATAAAAAACTTGTAGACCGCGGGTGCACAATGGTTAAGCCTGGATCCCCCAGGAAACATCCATACCCTTTAAGCAATCTCTGCCTTGCGGATTATGCTACTAAAATGACCATAGATCGCTGATACGCAATTGTTACTCCTGGATCCCCCAGAAAACATCCGTACCCTTTAAGCAATCACTACCTTGCGAATTATGCTATGCAGTCGAGTTCGTAAAACCATGGGCAATGCCATGGAATTCAAAGGACACTCGAGTATCATATCCGAAAAACCCAATATCATGGAGAATAGTATCGATAGAATGAATCCAAAATGTGGCCACAAAGAGGATATCAAGCAGAAGGCACTTTCTATACCTTACTTCAAAAATATGTATCGTATAGTAACCTTTCAAACCAATTTCAATTATCGTACTTATATAAAGTCAATTGTATATAAGATTTCATTTTCAAATCGAATACTTTTCAAAATCAATAGTATGTCAAATCACACTTATATAAACTTCGATTATATAAGATTTTGCTTTTCAAATTGGGTACCTTCCTGTAACGACCCAATTTTTTTTGACTTCCAAAAGTACGTCCACTATATCAAATACCGCACAGTCGAATGCCGAAAACCGACCCATTAGGGTTAAAGAAGAAGAAGATAGAAGAAGAAACAAAAAATATAACAGAATCTCACGTTTCGCCGCGGAACAAATATAATAGGTAAATGAATAATCTTTAAAACAATAGCACTATATCAGTTTATACATCACACTATAAGAGTTTACAACAACACAATAGCGAAACAGAAATATTATATACTAGTGATATGCCTTGCCATCCAGCTTGTCTCCAGATCTCCACAGCATACTTCTTGACTTAGCTTTCAAATAACTGATAACCCGACTCTAGGCTGTCCGTGTGAAAAATTATGGGCATCCAGAGTTTAGAAAGGAAACAATAAACTCCAGGTCAGTCATGAGACTGGTGTGAGATCTTAAAAACAGTTATTTTCACAAAGAAAGGAAAAGAAATCCGCTATGCTTTTGGAAAATGAAACTACCATAAGGCCTCCCGCCACACACACGATGCAAACGCAGAATTGGAGGAGATTTCTCTAGTCAAACATGCTTGATACGCAAAATCTTTTTAATATATCATTAGTGCATAGTGTAGAAAACATTTCGAAATTATAATATTAATCCTAGCCAGCATACACATTTCGTACTTATGCCTACTATAGCTACCATGTTCAATAGCAGGTTACCGCCACATTCCATGGTAGGTTATGCAACTAAAACCGTACAGGGAGCGCATTGTTTCTTTGGATTTCCAACAAATGGTCAGGCAAAGGAACTTCCAACACCGAATGGAATGCCTCTGGAGGGACGCCCCCAAGAACTTAACCAGCTCTCTGCCAACAAAGGCCGAGTTACCTCATGTTGTAATTACAGCTATAACATAGGTAACTACCACAAGTATGCCATCCGCGGTCGTTACCGACCTTTATCCGAGGATCCTCAACCACAAAGCAACAACCACAAAGTAACAACCACAAAGTAATAAATTTGCAGTTATAACATAAGTTAAGTATCTGGGCTCCATACCATGATACCACCTTTTTCCAGAAGGAAATGGACATACCCTGAGGGAGCTACCCCAAAATTGTCTTGCTGCATCCTTCCTGTTTCGACTATTTTCGGGTTGTGAGGTCCGACGAGGTCTCGTCCACAAAGCTACGCTTTTCACAAAAGCCATGCTTCGATCAACAAATGATTAAGCACTCCGTATGCCACATTACCAAATTGGAAATGTATCACTAGTAACCATTAACTACATAACCTTTGAACTCCTACATCTTAGAGAAGGGTGTTAAGCTAAGAGAATAAATTCTCCGCCACCAACAGAAATTTATTTGATAGAAACCAGCTTTATATCTCAAAGTGTAACGTCAGACGCACATCCATACAAGTCCGTTCCAGGATCGAACGAAACCGAAGGCACTTCAAAGTAGCCTTTGCAATCCGGATATTCACTAATCACGTCCGGAATCCCTATAACAAAGGGTGATAAAATATCTATACCGGAGCAACTCGGTGTAGAGACATTCGAAAGGCAATCCTTTCACTTTCGAAAATACCCGGTCTTCAACACCATCGTCAAATGCACTCCCATTTCATCGTATCATTATTCAAAATGGTTTTGTGACATAAAGTCCTCTCCCGGCTAATCCGAATAACGAGCGCTTATTTTAGAAATAAGTGTTACATTCAGATTTCAAGCAAATCACCACAAATTTCCACTTTGATCTTTTAAAGAAAAGATCCATCACAAAGGTTCGATGTGATTTTCGAAAAACCGTTTGGAATCCGACTTCCGGTCGCATCAAAATTCAAACGTCGTTTAAAGGCCAATATTCATAGTCGGTTATTTAACTATCACTAACATTCACAACAATCACCAGATTTCAAATAATTTTCCCCTAATTATTTATTTCCAAAATATCTTCGTAAGATATATTTTCACATTTCAACCTTTTAAAAATAAATATCAAATCACTTTCCTTACATGGAATAAATATCCAAATATTTGTTTCTTTCCACTAAAAATTTTCCGAGTGCAAATACTGTTAAAATAATTTAAATTACTTATCCATGTTAGTCCATGAGATGATGGTTTTGATGACAACAACCTTAGAATAGATTATCAAATATAAATACTAACACTATAAGTTTATATATATATATATATATGCAGGTTTTAACCATGCAGGTACCAAGAATGAAGACTGTACATTATAGAGATTCAAGATATCAAGATTGAAGACTCATAAGTATCAAGAATATCAACAGTTAAAGAATTGAAGTAAATTAGTTTTTAATTAGAAATTTTGTTAAAACTCATAGAAAAGCACTAGCATTTTAAAATCCAATTTATTCGTGGAATGGAATCCATTTCGAGCCTGTTAAAGGGATGGAACCCTAAGTAGGATGGAACCTACGAAAAATCTAGTGGAACATTATTATGTATCCGCTAACTTTTTATTCAAAATGATTTTTCAAGATTATATCCTGTTTTCAAAACCTTCATTTTAAAAGCATCAAAAACCTCTATCCTGATTTTAAATAATTTTAGCCTCAAAATTATCTTTAATTTCAAAGTCAAAATTACTCTTGATTTTAAACTATCTTTTAAAATAATATATTTAACTTTTAAATATTTATACTTAAGATTTAAATTTAAAATTATAGTTAAATTATATATATATATATATATTATGCTCTATATTTACTTATGAATTTTAACTATAGTCAAGTATATTAAAAAAGTTTAAAATAGTTTTAATATAAGATAAAGTTTATTTTCAAAGAAAATCAAATCATCAAAAATTGCTTTGGGATGTCGACATGCCTATGGTGACCATGTCGACATGGTGTCAGTTGAGTTCAAAATTAAAACTTCAAAAGAAGTGCCTACTCGCCATAACTCTTCATGAATGGACATGGCTGTTGTTCTTCTATAAATAGGGGTTAGTTTCAACGAATTTTATATCAGATTTTCTGGTTTTTCACTCCTCTTCTTCTTCCACATTTCTTAATACATATTCTTACCATTACTCTACTGAAATCAACATTGAATCGAACTCGATCATTCATAGTTTGATTCTCTATCACTATCTCAACAAGATCCTCGGTGCTATTCAAAGTTATAGGCTTCTTTGTAATCTACTAAGTGAGAAAAGGTGTGATTGTGGCCTTGAAAATCAATCAACCGAGATAAGGTGTGATTGTAGCCTTGGTAAATCAATTGGGTAAACTTGTGGCTCGGAAATCAAGTATCTCTATCCAGAGGATTGAAATTCTGGAGGGTGTACCTCGTAACCTTGAAATCGAGGGTGTAATTGTACAATTGCTTTTGAAAGGAAATCCATACTTGTGTTGCGGGACTGGATGTAGGGTAACTCCGAACCAGTATAAAATTCGACGTGTTCTTTCCATTACAGCTTTTGTTTTATTTCTGCATATGTGTTTGTTCCTATGATTATCCCTGTATCTGTAGATTGCGTACATCTGTGTCTAAATTAACATAAACTCAAAAAGATTTAGTAATTCTTTATAAACACTATTCACCCTCCACTAGTGTTAATCCTAGCCTTAAGATCCGTAATCCGTATTTCTTTCAATTGGTATCAGAGCAAGGTTTTCAAAGTTTCATAATCTGATTTTTGAAAAGTTTTCAAAATGGCTACCTAACACTGGTAGTGTTACTAACACTAGTATTCTTGTCACTACTTCATTTGTAGAAGGTCAGTCTACTGTCAGACCACCACTTTTTAATGGCAGTAACTATGCATATTGGGCAAGTAGGATGAAAATATACTTACAATTTATAGGATTAGACACTTGGAATATTACACAAACTGAATATTCTGAACCCACAACTGATTTTGCACAGTAGACTACTGAGCAAAAGACTGTTGCACAAAATAATTCTAAGGCAATGAATATTTTGTTTTGTTCATTAGATAGAAATGAATTCAATAGAGTGTCAGTTTGTAAATCTGCATATGAAATCTCAAAAACTTTGCAAGTTACTCATGAAGCAACAAGAAAAGTTAAACAGACCAAAATTTCTATGCTCACAAATCAGTTTCAATTATTTAAAATGAATCCTAATGAGTCTATTTCAGATATGTATAGTAGATTTCAGTTCTCTAATATCTTTGGAAAAGGAATTTTCTGAAGAAGTCAAGTCAGAAAGATTTTAAATTCTCTTACTCCAGAATGGGATCAAAAGACACTTGCTATCGAAGAGGCAAATGACATCAGTACTTTAAAGATAGAAGAATTAATTGGAAAACTAATGTCGTATGAAGTTCAAATGATCGGGAGAAGAGAAAACAAAGCATCTGATAAGAAATCAATGGCATTCAATGCATTGACCGATGGATCAGACTCAAACAGCGATAATGATGAAGAGATATCCTTTATGACCAGAAATTTTAGGAAATTCCTGAAATACTAAAAGATGAATAATCTCAAAAGAAACAACTATAAGAACACTGGAAATCAGAATGTAGTGCCAAATAATGTCAAATGTTACAACTGTGATGAACCAGACCATTTCAAAAGAGACTATCCGTATCCAGATAGGCAAAATTCTCCTATGAACAATGATCCAGCAAAGAAACGAAAACATGCATTTACTGCTACTCTAGATGACTCAGACTCGTCCTCAAGTAATGATGATCAGAAGACAGATAATTCGAATTTGTGTTTCACAGCTGTTCACGACTCCGACGAATTCAATGAAACGGACTCAGAAAAAGGTACACGTTTACAATACAATTGGTTGAAATTGCTTGCTTAGAATTAGTTGCTTGATTGCTTGATTGATTTTGAATTGGTGTGTTGTTTGAATTTTAAATTTTTTTTATTATCTTATTATTTTATTATTTTTTAATTGTATAATTTTCTGAAATATACTATAAATATTTCAGATATATATATATAGACATTAAAAATAATAAGTATACTAATATATATATATTTAAGAGAACTTAGGAAAAATAAATTATCAAAATTCACTGGCACATGTCGACATGGTCCCTACCATGATGTCGACATGGGTACCAAAATTTGAATTCAAATGTTCGAATTTCCCTCCACCTTTTCACTTCATTCAATTCTCTGAAAAGCTACATTTTGACCAGAGAATATATCATTTGATAATCTATTTATTCACTATCTTTTATCATATCTTTTCACTCTCATTTTCAAACTCAAACTCTTTCTTTAAAACTTCAATCTCTCTACTCTCTACTTTAATGGCTTCTTCAAGCAACCCCTCCACCATGAGAATTTCCAGAAAAATAAAAGAGCAATTATTCAATGATCCAGAGGCAATAAAAGCATACATCAATTATGCTAATTATGCCAAAGTCCATCCCGGAAAGTTTTCTATTTTTCAAGATTTCTCTTCTTATGAACTTGATTCACTTTTTGCAAACAATGGAGTTCTTAGTCTTATTGATGCTTCTCAAAATGATTTTGTTTGCTATCCAAATCTTGTCAAAATTTTCTATGCTAATTTAAACCGAGGATTTAATCATGGAAATGAGAATGAAATTTGGAGTAGTGTCAAAGGCACTAGAATTGTTTTGAAATGTGATCTTTTGGGTACCATTCTCAATTGCAAGTGTACGAGAATGGATCTTTCTAATTTTAAAATCGATGAAAATGATCGTGAGACATTTCATCACATTTTCGAAGGGAATGATAACTTTGAATTCAAAAACCTAAATTTTCGACCAAAGGCAAGGATTTTCAATCTTCTTTTGCAACATATTTTGACCCCAAGATCGGGCAATTCTAACAATCATACTTCAAAAGTTTGCAAAGCTCCTTTTTCTATTTTTGGAAATTATGACATAAATTGGGCGCAAGTTATTTTGGATGAACTTCGTCCTAAAAATCTAGAAATGGGTGAGAATACTTTATATCGTGGAATTTATCTCATTCGGATTTTTAACTATTTTGGAGTGGATTTTAAAGGCGAAGAATTTGTTTTTAGAAAAGTTTTCAATCATTCCAACATTTCGCTTATGAAAATTCCATTTCCTTTTCAACCTTATGAGACCCTTGCTGAAAAGGAAGAGCGCTTGGCTCATGAGGAAATGGAAGAAGAGGAAGAGGAAGAAGAAGAAGAAGGGGATGAAATGGAAATTGAAGGAGAAGAAGGTGAAACCTCTTTGGAAAGCATTGACTATCCTCCTAAAGCATCCACCAAAACCCTTCTCAAAAATCAAAAGACGATTGTTGAGAATCAACGGATTCTTAAACGATCCGTTAGTAAGAAGTTGGACAAAATTTCATCCAAGATGAACAAGTTCGTTTCCAAAGTCAGCAAGAAACTTAGACTTTCTTCATCATCATCCTCTAACTAGCTTTATCTTTTCGTATCTTGTTGTATGTGTTTTAGTTTGTTTAGTTCGAAAGTTTATGTAGTTTGGTGTGTGTTTAATCATTGTAACATCTTAGTATGCAATGAAATGAAACTTCTTTCCTGTTATCTACCTTATCTTATCTCCAGAATAAATGTTAGTATAGTGTGTGTATATACACACACACACACAATTATACACACACACAATTATTCACAAAATCAAATTAGTCATAATTTTTCACTAACCCATGTCGACATCCCCTCTATGACCATGTTGACATGTACTGGTCAGAAATGACAATTGATTTTGAATTTGAAATTTGAATAACAACCATATGTCTATTCATTTCAAACGAATTTCTACATCTATATATACCTATTTCTTCCATAATTCTTCACTGAAAACTATTCCATATCTTCTAATTCTTCATTTCTATCACAAATTCAACTATGGCTAATCCAATTCACAATTTATCCGAGAATCTTGAAGAAACTCTTAATTCGTTCAAGAGTATTCTCTCGTTCATTCTTCATAACCAGCGACACTTAGAATTGAGTCAAATGCAGATGATCAAGGGGCAAGAAAGGCATTTCGATGCAATACGATGGATGATTTCTTCCCTACACAAGGATGATAACGAAGCATATCCTCCAGTCTCTCTCATGAACGAAAATGATAATTAGGATGCTATTAAGGAAGATCCAATCTTTAGAGAAGAAGGATGGGTGGAAGTTCCACGTAACATTTGATTTTTATTTTGTTTACTTCGTTTGAATTGTTTGTTTGAATTAATTTGATTTGGTTTGGATTGATACTTGGTGTGAATTGATTTCTTAAATTGGTTTAATGGTTTCTACATACATGTATATATATATACATTGTAATGTATCTAATCCTTGATTAATAATCATGTTCATAAGGATAATTATTTCTTAATATATCTATTATATATTTCATTGTATAGTTTATTAATACAGGTACTCTAGTCCAACAATGAGGGGGAGTTAGTTTTTGTTGATGACAAAGGGGGGAAAATATAAAATAGGTTAGTTAGGCATAAATTAAGGGGGGGTTATAGCTTAAGGGGGAGTTATTAGGATAGAAGTAATATTTTATAAACAAATGTTGTCATCATCAAAAAGGGGGAGATTGTTAGTCCGTGAGATGATGGTTTTGATGGTCCATGCAGGTACCAAGAATGAAGACTGTACAGTATAGATATTCAAGATATCAAGATTGAAGACTCATGAGTATCAAGAATATCAAGAGTTCAAGAATTGAAGTAATTTATTCTTTAATTATAAATTTTGTTAAAACTCATAGAAAAGCAATGGCATCTTAAAATCCAATTTATTCGTGGAATGAAATCCACTTCGAGTCTGTTAAAGGGATGGAACCCTAAGTAGAATGGAACCTATGAAAAATCTAGTAGGACATTGTTTTGTATCCTCTAACTTTTTATTCACAATGATTTTTCAAAACTATATCATGTTTTCAAAATGTTTTCAAAACCTTCCTTTTAAAAGCATTAAAAACCTCTATCCTGATTTTAAATAATTTTAGCCTCAAAATTATCTTTAATTTCAAAGTCAAAATTACTCCTGATTTTAAACTATCTTTTTAAATAATATATTTAACTTTTAAATATTTATACTTAAGATTTAAATATAAAATTATAGTTAAATTATGTATATATTATTCTCTATATTTTCTTATGAATTTTAACTATAGTCAAGTATATTAGAAAAGTTTAAATAGTTTTAATATAAGATAAAGGTTATTTTCAAAGAAAATCAAATCATCAAAAATTGCTTTGGGATGTCGACATGCCTATGGTGACCATGTCGACATGGTGTGAGTTGAGTTCAAAATTTAAATTTCAAAAGAAGTGTCTATTCGCCAAAACTCTTCATGAATGGACATGGTTGTTGTTCTTCTATAAAAAGGGGTTAGTTTCAACGAATTTTATATCATATTTTCTGGTTTTTCACTCCTCTTCTTCTTCTTCCACATTTCTTAATATATATTCTTACCATTACTCTGCTGAAATCAACATTTAATTGAACTCGATCATTCGTAGTTTGATTCTCTATAACTATCTCAACAAGATCCTCGGCGCTATTCAGAGTTACAGGCTTCTTTGTAATCTATTAAGTGAGAAAAGGTGTGATTGTGGCCTTGAAAATCAATCAAGCGAGATAAGGTGTGATTTTAGCCTTGGTAAATCAATTGGGTAAACTTGTGGCCTGGAAAT
Organism: Allium cepa; assembly: GCA_030765085.1. NCBI lineage: Eukaryota > Viridiplantae > Streptophyta > Magnoliopsida > Asparagales > Amaryllidaceae > Allium > Allium cepa. The sequence continues at coordinate 530,770,653 of CM060928.1, read as the reverse complement.
CAAGTATCTCTACCCAGAGGATTGATATTTTGGAGGGTGTACCTCGTAGCCTTGAAATCGAGGGTGTAATTGTACAATTGCTTTTGAAAGGAAATCCGTACTTGTTGCAGGACTGGATGTAAGGTAACTTCGAACCAGTATAAAATCCGGTGTGTTCTTTCCTTTACCGCTTTTATTTTATTTTTGCATCTGAGTTTGTTTCTGTGATTGTCCCTGTATCTGTAGATTGCATACATCTGTGTCTAAATTAACATAAACTCAAAAAGATTTAGTAATTCTTTATAAACAATATTCACCCGCCTGTAGTGTTAATCCTAACCTTAAGATCTGTAATCCGCATTTCTTTCAATCCAAACATATATACTTGGAAATATTTAAAATAAAACTATTTTAAAACACTTTATTTTGTGATATTTGTAATGAAATTTTATACCCATATCCCATATAGATCTTAAGCCCAATATAATTTTAAAATAAAATTATTGGATAGAGTATAATTATTTAAATAACCATTTTCTAAATAAAATATTAATTTAAATCTTTAAATAATCACTTCAATAATTAATTAAACAAATCTTTACTTTAAAGATTTAAAAACAATTTCCGAAAATAATTTCTCCAACAATATTCTTTCAAAACCAATTTCTAGAACTTTTAATTTATACTTTAAGAGGTAGTTTGAAAATATTCTCGGCTTTATAGGGAAGAATACTCTTCCTATTTCAAAATGGTCCAATTAAATCAATTAATAAATCTTTCTTGATTTATTTCAAATTTACATTCCAAACCCGTAAATTTCTTTCCACACCCTTAAAAATAAACCAAATGTTTATTTTTTTAAAAACAAATTTCCCTTCCCTTTAGAAATTCCCATTGTGAATTTAAATTTCCAAATATCCATCGATATACGGTTTGCAAATCGATTTCCTAAAGATTTATTTGAAAACACCAAATCCAATTTCAAATCGACTTCTCAAATTATTTTCAAAACACTAAATCAAATTTCAAATTGATTCTCAAATTTATTTCAAACACCAAATTGATTTCCAAATTTATTTCTTTTTAAAATAAATCCCTTTATTTCTTCCAAACTATTTAAAATCCATTTTTTTAAAATAATTTCTTCAGTTATTAAACAATATTACTTAAAATCCCTTTTCTTAAAATCTTTCCCATATTTTGGAATTAATTCAATAGGATTTCAAAAATAAAACTTTATCCCTTTAAAATTCCTTCTTTTAAATTTATCCAATTCTCAAAAATAAATTTTCACCATAAACTTTCTACTTAAATTTCAAAAATCCAATTTTATTTATTTCTGGTATCCTACGATACCAAAAATACATTCGGCTAAATTATTGCCTTCAATGATTTCAATCACAAATATAATTACATACAGATTATAAATATATCAACACACAATATTGAAACAAATTCAAATATTCGAGGAATCCAGTTGGATCCCTCCAACCTGTTTTCCTACATCCACAACGTTAGCACAATAATTAAATACCAATTCCACTCCGAGATGGAATATCGCGGCATATGGGATTACATAAAATCATCCGCTATGATCCGGCGTATAGAGTCTCATTCGCTATAAAATGCGGGAAATCAATCACTCCAAATATATATAGACACACTATATATACTATCACAATTCAACAATCAATCAATAACTGAAATTTCTGATTTAAATTTGAGTGAGAAGATCTCATCTTCGACTACGCATGCAACCATTTCCAATCCGGCTTGCTTCCTTTAAGAATTTGACCTTATATAAACATTTATACAATTTTACTAATATTCGAATTTGTCAAACAAATTAAATTTCTATTCAATTATTTTAATAAACCCGTGGTTTTTATTTTAGGCTAATAATTTTGATTTTTTTTAAACTAACGATTTTATTTAAACTAATCATTAAATTAAAAATTATTTTTAGTGACAAAATAATTAAATAAGTTTGTTAAACAAATTAATCACCCTAACTATATTAATTTGAAATAACTAGTAGATTAAAAATATGAATATGTACATTAACTTTATTTATATAAGATATTTTCTATTTCCAGTGCTCTACTGTTACTATACAAATTATTAAATAAAATTTTCAAATTTAAATTGAATAAAAAAATTGTAAATACCTTACTGAAATTCCCTTATCTCCCTACCTGTCGCGAACCTAGCCTCGTGACCCGCCGTCCCCATTCGACTGCGGCCTCGACTCCAGTATCACCTCACCACGGCCCCCCTCCTTGCGTGCACGTCTCTCTAGAGTCGTTGATGCCCTAACAATCGATATCGAGCCATCGCTTGCTCCCTCATACCCGCGAGCACGTATGCCACTAACCTAAACCCACGCGCGACTCAGATATAGCCAAACCCTATGCGCGACGCCTATGTTGCTGCTCGAACAAGCCATCTCGATCGACGATTGCTGCCACCTTGTTCGATTTCGGTTTTCTCTTTTTAAAAAAAAATTATATTATCCAAGGAAGGGGGCTTTGGCCATTGATTTATTTGAACGATAAAGCTCGATTTTGACTTTTAGTTTGTTTTCCATTTCACCATTTTTTCCCTTCTTTCTACTGAATTGAAAAGAAGAGGGGACGAGAAAAGCATCATTCATTTATTTTCTTTTGTTCGATATTTTTAAATATTTTTTTTAAAACGACGCGTGTCTCAAAAATCAGCCAAATGTTCAAAATGATGAAACGTGTAGAATTTTTGCCTTATGAAAATATCATTAAATTAATCATATATTTAAAAAAAATTAAATTCAAATTCAAATTGTCAAAATCATGCAACTCAAAATCTCGATCTCCAATCGAGGAGTGACGCAAGGCGTTTATAATATTATACCCCTATTTCAAACGCATTGGAAAAGGTTCCGAGTCCAAATTCGATCGTATGGAGAAGATATCTTTTCAGACCAGTTAAAACATTGAAGGTTTAATTTAAATTTCGGAGCGTTTGCTTAATGTACGACCACACGACAACTCCAAATACTACGAAAATTAAAATTCGATAATAATACAATATTACAGATCCAATGGAACTAGTTTCGTCGAAATCCGAGACTGTGCCTTGGAAGACTATTTTTTAAATATCGATTTAAAAGATATATAATCAAAACTGAATAAATCATTTTTGAATTCAATTCTGAAGCTTCCATTATCTTAAGTGTCATCAATATAAATTTTCTAAGCCTTGAAAATATTTTAAACAAGCATAAAGCTAAAGATTCAAAATTTTACCCAACTTCAATAAATTAAATTCAATAATTTAATTGCCAATTTCATAGTTATATTTGAAATTCAAGCATAAAAAAACTTCAATATTTAAAAATCAATTGAATATTTCATTTTCAAATGTTGAAAATTCTAGGTCGTCACACTCTTCCCCCTTAAAAGAATTTCGTCCCGAAATTACTAGTTAAGAAGAATGATCCTTAACCCGTTTATCATTTTCCCAAAACCAAACAGTTTTATCAATTTGCAAAAGCAAATCTTTTTATTAAAGATCCATTATCACTTCATCTATCTTTCCAAAATCTTCCATAGATTTCAAATAACATTGTTTCCTTAATAACTCAAATTTAAATTTAAGTTCAAATTTTAAATTTCTAAAATTTTCTGAAAATTTTTCTAATCCTCTAAATTTTCGAAAAAATTCGCCAGCGTCTCCTTTGTATGGCTAGCTCGGTACGACTACAAAATGCCACAAGAGACCCCCCAGATTTCAAAAGAAAATAAAAAGCCAAGTGCTTGGTCAAGAAAATCATCAAATTTCATACTGAAATTTAAAATACATACCTTTTTCGAGGAATTCAAATTTATCTTCAAAATCAAATCCCAATTCCATTTTCATTATAATACATGTATGCTATTTAACAACCATGTCCAATTTCTACACTCAAAAATCATTTTGTACATTCCATTACAAAAGTTTCAATATATATTTCATTCAACCCTTTACGATCACTTATATCATTCGTATGCAATATCAAATTCGATCACTCACTCGATCACACAATTTCACTTCCGACTAGTATTGTCCACCCGACTTCCTAGTGCGGACTCGGATCTGGTTTCTTGATCAGAAACGTCATTCTCCTTGCATAGCCTCAAACTATGATAGAGAATTTCTAGAATCAACCAAAAATCCATATCCAGGTTCATCATCGAAAATCAAGTGAAAAATCCCAACTCGGATTGATATAATTATCTCAAAATCCGGTACTCGAATTCTGGATCAAATCGCTATGCGAATAATATAATATACGTACATCCTACATATTTATTCCAAATTGATTATTAGGTATATCAATTTTCCTTTGTTTTATTCTCGTTGATTTTCATTCCCTTATTCATAATTATCATTTCACAATTTTCCATTGAATCTTCATTCACTTATCAATTTAGAATATTTTTCTCAATTCCAAATTTTGCTTAAGAACTTTTCCATTTATTTCTTAAGTTCAATGCAATCTTCCATATACTTCCTATATTTTATTTTCAATTCACCAATTTGGTTTTATCTATGTTTTTATTTAACTGGATTTCCAATTCCATATAATTCAATTCACCTTTCATTTATAAATATTGGATTGAATTCATTTCAAACTATATTTTCTTTGTCATTCGTTTAATTAGTTTCACTTACTAATTTTATTTCAATACTTTGCTTCGTTTATCACAAATCAAATTCAATTCCAATTCCAGTTCTATTTACTTACAAATTCGAAATGAATTTCAACATTTAATTTTACTTCATTTACTTGCAATTGTAAATTCATTTATTCATTCACAATTTTATTTGTCATCTTAATTAATTTTATTCCATAACTATTTTTTTATCGGATTCCAGAGTCTTTCCAATAGTTCAAAAGCATTTTTGAAATCAATTCAAATTATCTTTTGAATTCTCAAAACCAATCCCAGTTTTCCAAACAACTTCCATCTAGAATAATTCGGCAGCAATTTCTCTTCTGGAAACTCGAAAATGAACACCGATGATGTCGCGATCATCATCAGAATTATTTTCCAGTGACCGAAAAAGTTTAGAGCTTTTTATCCTTTCAAAACACTTTTCCAAAACCTTTGAAAATCATTTTCAAACTAAAAAGAGATTTAAACTTTTCCAAATCTCAAAAATTTTTAAATCCTTTTAAATTCTTTTGAACATTCCTCTGGAATTCTATTTCAAATTATAAATCACATTTACGATTATATTTATAAATCCCATTTGTATAAGGGTTTCTTTCTTAACCTTTGGTTATGTTTTCAATTTCTTATTCAATAACAATGATAATAATTTAACATTATCACTTCCTAACAACCAAGTAACCATATATAATAATTTACGGAAAATTATTTCTTTCATGTACGAAAATAATTTGGGTAAAATTATTTCATTTACCCGATTTTAAAACAATACTGTGTCGGTTTATCTTGTTTAAGAGTTTAGAAAGCCTTATCGATACAGTTGGCCAAACTGCACCAATCAGAATCTACAAACAATCAACCGATAAGTCAATACAATATAAAACAATTTTATAGACTAATAAATACGCGCTCATATCTATTATTACACTCAAACTCATTCTAGAGTACTACTGACTCTATATCTAATGAGTATTCCCAACCAGAGCCAAGGTTGTCGCTTAACCAATTGCTCTGATACCAAAATATAACAACCCAATTTTTTTTCGACTTCCGAAAGTCCACATCAGTATGTCCACTGTATCAAATGCCGCACAGTCGAATGCTGGAAAACCAAACCGTTAGGGTTAAAGAAGAAGAAGAAACAGAAACGATAACAAAATCTAACATTTCACAACAAATATAATCCATAAATGAATAATCTTTAAAACAAAAGCACTATATCAGTTTATACATCACACTATCAGAGTTTACAACAACACAACAGTGGAACAGAAATATCATATACTAGTGATGCGCCTCGCCATTCAGCTTGCCTCCAGATCTCCATAGCATACTTCTTGATTTCGCTCTCAAATAACTGATAACCCGACTCTAGGCTGTCCGTGTGGAAAATTATGGGCACCCAGAGTTTAGAAAGGGAACAATAAGCTCCAGGTCAGTCATAGGACTGGTGTGAGATCTTAAAAATAGTTATTTTCACAAAAAAGGAAAAGAAATCCGTTATGCTTTTGGAAAATGAAACTACCATATGGCCTCCCGCCACACACACAATGCAAAAGCAGAATTGGAGGAGATTTCTCCTTATGATAGTCAAACATGCTTGATATGTAAAATCTTTTTAATATTATCATTAGTGCATAGTGCAGAAAACATTTCGAAAGTATAATATTAATCTTAGCTAGCGTAGACATTTCGTACTTATGCCTACTATAGCTACCATGTTCAATAGCAGGTTACCGCCACCTTCCACGGCAGGTTATACAACTAAAACCGTACAGGGAGCGTATTGTTTCTTTGGATTTCCAACAAATGGTCAGGCAAAGGAACTTCCAACACCGAATGGAATGACTCTAGTAGGATGTCCCCAAGAACTTAACCAGCTCTCTGCCAACAAAGGCCGAGTTACCTCATGTTGTAATTACAGCTATAACATAGGTAACTACTACAAGTATGCCATCCCCGGTCGTTACCGACCTTTATCCGAGGATCCTCAACCACAAAGCAACAACCATAAAGTAATAAATTTCCATTAACCATATAAGTTAAGTATCTGGGCTCCATACTATGATACCACCTTTTTCCAGAAGGAAATGGACATACCCTGAGGGCGCTACCCCTAAATTATCATGCTGCATCCTTCCTGTTTCGACCATTTCCAAGTTGTAAGGTCCGATGAGGTCTCATCCACAAAGCTAAACTTTTCACAAAAGCCATGTTTCGATCAACAAATTATCAGCAGCACTTCGTATGCCACATTATCAAATTGGGAATGTATCACTAGTAACCACCAACTACATAACCTCTGAGCTCGTATCTCTCAGAGAAGGGTGTTAAGCTAAGAGAATAAATACTATGCCACCAACAGAAATGTATTTGATAGAAACCAGGTTTGCATCTCGAAGTGTAACGTCAGAAACACATCTATACAAGTCTGTTCCAGGATTGATCGGAACCGAAAGCACTTCAAAGAAGCCCTTGCAATATGGATATTCACAAATCACGTCCGGAATCCCCATCTCAAAGGGTGATAAAATCTCTATACCGGATCAACTCGGTGTAGAGACATTCGACAGGTAATCCTTTTTCTTTCAAAAATACCCGGTCTTCAACACCATCTCCAAATGCAATCCCATTTCGTCGTATCATTATTCGGAATGGGTTTTATGACATAAAGTCCTCTTCCGGCTAATCCGAATAACTAGCACTTATTTAAAAAATAAGTGTTACATCTAGATTTCAAGCAAATCACCACAAATTTCCACTTTGATCTTTTAAACAAAAGATCCATCACAAAGGTTCAATGTGGTTTTCGGATAACCGTTTGGAATCCGACCCCCAGTCGCATCGAAATTCAAACGCCGTTTAAAGGCCAATATTGATTATCGGTTATTTAACTATCAATCAACATTCACAACAATCACCAGATTTAAAATAATTTTCTCTAATTATTTATTTCCAAAATACCTTAGCAAGATATATTTTCACATTTCAACCTTTTGAAAACAAATTTCAAATCACTTTCGTTGCACGGAATGAATTTCTAATTATCTGTTTCTTTCCACTGAAAATTTTGCCGAGTGCAAATACTTTTAAAATAATTTAAATAACTTATCCAGACATATATGCTTGGAAATATTTAAAATAAAACTATTTTAAAACACTTTATTTTAAAATATTTGTTATGAAATTTTATACCCATATCTCATCTTAAGTCCAAAATAATTTTAAAATAAAATTATTGGAAAGAGTATAATTATTTAAATAACCATTTTCTAAATCAAATATCAATTTAAATCTTTAAATAATCACTTCTTTAATTAGTTAAACAAATCTTTACTTTAAATATTTAAAAACAATTTCCGAAAATAATCTCCCCAACAATATTCTTTCAAAACCAATTTCTAGAACTTTTAATATATACTTTAAGAGCTACATTGAAAATATACTCGGCTTTCCAGGGAAGAATACTCTTTCCGTTTCAAAATGGTCCATTTAAATCAATTAATAAATCTTTCTTAATTTATTTCAAATTTACATTCCAAATCCGTAAATTTCTTTCCACACCCTTAAAAATAAATCAAATGTATATTTTTATTTTTAAAAACAACTTTCTCTTCCCTTTAGAAATTCCCATCGTTAGTTTAAATTTTCAAATATCCATCGATATACGATTTCCAAATCAATTTCCCACAGATTTATTTTAAAACACCAAATCCAATTTCAAATCTATTTTCCATTTATTTTCAAACACTAAATCAAATTTCAAATTGATTGTCAAATTTATTTCAAGTACCAAATTTATTTCCAAATTTATTTCTTTTTAAAATAAATTCCTTTATTTCTTCCAAATATTTAAAATCCAATTTTTTTTAAAATATTTTCTTCAATTATTAACCAACATTACTTAAAATCCCTTTTCTTAAAAGCTTTTCCCATATTTCTGAATTAATTAAATAGGATTTCAAAAATAAAACTTTATCCTTTTATAATTCCTTCTTTTAAATTAATGTAATTCTTAAAAATAAATTTTCCCTATAAATTTTCTACTTGAATTTAAAAAATCCAATTTTATTTATTTCTGGCCTACGGTACCAAAAATACATTCGGCTAAATTATAGCCTTCAATGATTTCAATCACAAATATAATCACACACAGATTATAAATATATCAACACACAATATTGAAATAAATTTAAATATTTGAGGAATCCAGTTGGATCCCTCCAACCCGCTTCCCTGCATCCACAGATGTTAGCACAAAAATTAAATACTAATTCCACTTCGAGGTGGAATATCGCAATATATGGGATTATATAAAATCATCCGCTATTATGCGGCGCATAGAGTCTCATCCGCTATATAATGTGGGAAATCAATCACTCTATATATATATATATATATATATATATTATCACAATTCAACAATCAATCAATAATTGAAATTTTCAATTTAAATTTGAGTGAGAAGATCTCACCTTCGACTATGCATGCAACCTATTTCCAATCCGGCTTGCATCCTTTAAGAATTTGACCTTGTATAAACATTTATACGATTTTATTAATATTCGAATTTGTCGAACAAATTAAATTTCTATTCAATTATTTTAATTAACTAGTGGTTTTTATTTTAGACTAATAGTTTTGATTTTTTTTAAACTAATGATTTTATTTAAAATAATCATTAAATTAAAAATTATTTTTAGTGACAAAATAATTAAATAAGTTTGTTAAACAAATTAATCACCCTAACTATATTAATTTGAAATAACTAGTATATTAAAAATATGAATAAGTTTATTAACTTTATTTATATAAGATATTTTCTATTTCCAGTAATTTGCTCTACTGTTACTATACAAATTATTAAATAAAATTTTCAAATTTAAATTGAATAAACAAATTGTAAATACCCGACAAAAAATTCCCTTATCTCCCTGCTGTCGCGAACCCTAGCCTCGTGACCCACCCTCCCCATTCGACTACAGCCTCGACTCTAGTATCATCTCACCACGGCCCTCGCTCCTTGCTTGCACAACTCTCTAGAGCCGCCGTTGCCCTAACAATCGATGCTGAGCCGTCGCTTACTCCCTTATATGCGCGATCACGCGCGCCACTGACCTAAACCCACGCGCGCCTCAGATAGCAGCCAAACCCTAAGCGCGATGCCTATGTTGCTTCTCGAACAAGCCATCTTGATCGATGATTGATTCCGCCTTGTTCGGTTTCGATTTTCTCTTTTTTTTCTATATTATCCAAGGAAGAGGGCTTAGGCCATTGATTTATTTGAACGATTATGCTCGGTTTTGACTTTTAATTTGTTTTCCGTTCCACCGTTTTTTCCCTTCTTTCAGCTGAATTGAAAAGAAGAGGGGACGAAAAAAGCTTCGTTTATTTATTTTCTTATGTTCGATATCTTTATTTTTTTTAAACGACGCGTGTCTCAAAAATCTACCAAATGTTTAAAATGATGAAACTTGTAGAATTTTTCCTTATGAAAATATCATTAAATTTAACATATTTTTTTTTAAATTTAAACTCAAATTCAAATTGTCAAAATCATGCAACTGAAAACTCGATCTCCAATCGAGGCATGCCGCCAGTCGTTTATAATGTTATACCCCTATTCCGAATGCATTGGAAAAGGTATCGAGTCCAAATTCCATCGTATGGAGAAGATAGCTTTTCGAACCTGTTAAAACGTTGAATTTTTAATTTAAATTTCAATGCGTTTGCTTATCGTACGATCATACGACAACTCCAAACACTACGAAAATTGAATTCCGATAATAATACAATATACGGATCCAGTGGAATTGGTTCCTTCGAAATCCAAGACTGTGCCTTGGAAGATTATTTTTTAAGTATCGATTTAAACGATATATATTCAAAACTGAATAAATCATTTTCTAATTCAATTCTGAAGCTTCCATTATCTTCAGTATCATGAATATAAATTTTCTAAGCCTTGAAAATATTTTAAACAAGCATAAAACTGAAGATTCATAATTTTACCCAACTTCAATAAATTAAATTCAATAATTTAATTGCCAATTTCATAGTTACATTTGAAGTTCGAGCGTAAAATAACTTTCAAATATTTAAAAATCAATTAAATATTTCAATTTAAAATGTTAAAAATTATAGGTCAACACACGTTCCAAATCAATAGTTTTCGAATCAACTTCATACTTATACAAATGAATTTTTATATAAGTTCGATAACTCACAAATCAAGTATTTAGAAAAATAAGGTTCTCAATTTCAATTCGTTTCAATATCAGTTTAGTTTTAAAATCATATATGATTTCACCAAATTATTTCTTCCAAATTAAATATCTTTAGTTTCAAAGTTTCCAAAATAATAGGGTTAGAAAATAATCCTAGTTTCCAAATCCACATAATTTAGGTCAAAAAAATTCATTTCCAAAATCGTCATATAAATACCGGGTTTTAAATTCCAATCTATTTTCGAAACCAAATATTTTTCATAAAATCAATTATACTCGAAATGATTACCAAGTTTATAACCATCCCCCTAAAAACTTTGAACTATTTATTTCTATTCGAAAGATCCAATTTACCGTTTTGAAAATTATTATCATTATATTATTATTATTATATATATACACACACATATAGTTTTATAAAAGATGTTACTAAGTTAAAACATTTAAAACTAAATTTTATTCAAAACATTTCAAAACTAAATTTTCATATTAGTATAATTCAAAATGGTCTTATTCATTTACTTAACAAAACAGTTTCAAATTATTTATATCATATTACGTCATACTTAAACATACAAACCAAATTTATATACTCTATCAGATAATTTATACCTTTTGAAATTACTTAGCTTTGAAAATTAAACCTCGATTTGGAAGTGTTCAAAGATTCAAAATAGTCGGAGAAATCAAATTTTCAATTTGAGAGTTGGAAATCAGCAACCAATAAGTAAATCAATTTCAATAGATAGGGTTATACAAAATCAAACTCGAAACTTGAGGACTGAACACCGGGCACACTTCAAATCGTTTCAATTATATATACATATATCTTTCAAATATCAAATCATACTTCGGAATTTGAAATCGAAATTGGTTTCACAAAATCAATCGCATAGCAAAGCTACTAAAGTGGCTTCTCCCCCACTCTAAAACTCGAAAATCAATGTCGATAATGCGTGCACTCATCACCAAAATTATTCTCCAACGACATAAGTGAGTTCTGGACTTCTATTTTCCTGAAAACTTCTTTGAAATTTCTTTGAAATCATTGAAACTCATTTGAAGTCATTTGAAACATTACTTATTCGAAAAATGCATTCAAATCGTATTATTATATGTTTTCAAAGTCTTAAAACCAATTCCAAAATACTGGAATTCGATTTCTCGAATTTCAAATTAAAAACCCTTCAGTTGTAAAGCATTTTTATATAAATCAATTTCTTATAAAATTTTCAAAATTTCAAATTCTTTTGAAACTTCAAATTCTTATTTTTAAATAGTATACAATCCTTATCAAAAACATTTTCACTTATATATATAGAATATAATCATACTTATCAAAATAATAATTTCAATGTATAAAAAAATTTGTAAAATACAAACAAAAACGATTTTTTCAAAGGATGATTCAAGAATGGATTTCAAAATAAAGATAGAGATTTAAATTAGAGGGACTCTAATCAAATAGAATTCTAATTCGAAGATAGGCTCGAACGAAGATGAGATAATTAAATTACAAAATAGATGGATATACTTACATTAATCGCAGGCGACCTTAACCGGGTCAACCATGACTTCAGCAATATAATTGATGCTGAGTTCTAAGGCAAATCGACATTTGATTGCCAGAGATTGAGTTCGGCATAGTAAGAGATTGCAGCATCTAAACTGAGGGTATAGAAATCTCTGGTGAATCAATGCCAATTGCAAAGGAGTTTCACCCATTTACAAATCATTCAAAGATTGGCGGAATCGTCGATTTTTATAAAGATCATTCATAGTGGCGTTATGGGGTGCTCCAGAATCAAAAGAATACAAATAGGGGAGACAAGAATGGATTTTAGAACAAGTGGGAGCATTCCAAAATTCAAAGGAAACCGAATCAAAGAGGAAGAGATTCAAGCACGAACGAAAGCAATTCTATGATTAAATCTACTACATATGCTAAGTTTTGCCTAAAACCAGAGCTCTGTTACCAACTATAACAACTTGGTATTTTCAACCACACATATCGGACTTGAATTGCTCAAAATATCAGATTGTTAATTTAAATTTGGCAAAACTCAACATATACAGCAAATAAAATAATCACAGAATCACAGACACAGAGTAATATAATAATAATGTAGCAGAATAGATAAATAGTAGTTCACGAAGCTAATATGTAAACAACAGAGTTTGAAATAAAATACAACAAAATATCTCAAATATAGACCGATGACATATTTGAACAAATCAAGTAGAAAAGCTGAAAGATGAATCGATAGTTAGATCTCCAAGCAAAGCTCCAAACTCCAAAGGCGAGTCTCAATTGTTGTATCACTCACTCTGACCCGAGCGTAAAGCAAAACACAAAACACTCGAGTCATGATCAACATTCTTATACCAATAAATCCAACTCAAGTGAAATATCAACTGAAATACAAGTAACTTAAAGGATGTTTGGAATAACCATCCTCTAAGGATCCATGGAACTATTTACTATGTAGAAATATACGCTATTAACAACCAAATGTCATTATAGCACCATGGTCATTCCAAAATAATTTATACTTCAAAACCAAAATATCATTTCCCTTTCAAATAAATATATATTTCCAAATTATAGCACTTTCGAAACTAAATTGATAATTTCATGTATATCTTATTTTAACTTCATTATTATTTAGTTTTGAAATATTCACTTAATAAATCCATTATCGTTTAAATAAACCCCAAATTACAAATAAACTAAATTTTTATTCAATTTATTTAAACTTGACATATTCATTTAACCACTTTAAATCAAAATCCAGTTATAAAATCATATCTTAAGACCCTCAAATTTAATAAGTTTCAAATCAGTTTAATTAAACAAAATTCTTAACTAATACAATAAATTCAAATTAATATTTCTAACCTTAACTTATAGAAATTATTATAAAATCTATTTTACTCTAATTTTACATAAATACAAACATATTGTATTTTAGTTAAATCAAACCTTACTAATTTTAAAGCTTATTATAAGATTTGTTTTATATTAAAACTTTTGCATATACATAATATTTTCAAATTTAAATAAAACCATATATTTGCTTTCAAGACCATAGAAATCATTTTCAAAATATATATATAGACCAACGGTGTCTGTATATAATTTTCTATCCTATGGTCAAGTGATGCGGATATTTATCACTTCAGTCTATAATTTAAATATATACGGGTATATATCATTTCAACCCGCATGTGACAAGCTAGAATTTTCAACATTTGAAATCGAGATATTTAATTTATTGTAATTATCTAGGAGTTATTTTAACTTGGATTTCAATTTTTAAATATGAATTTGGCAAATAAAATACTGAATTTAATTATAGAAATTTGGGTAAAATTTTGAATCTTCAATTCTAAGCTTGTTAAAAATAACTTAATGGCTTAGAAAATTTATATTGATAATACCGAAGATAATGAAAGCTTCATAATTGAATTTGGAACTGATTTGTTCAGTTTTGAAATGATATCGTTTAAATCGATATTTCAAAATAGCTTTCCAAAGATCCGTCTCGGAATTCGATGAAACCAATTCCATTGGATCCATGACATTGTATTATTATCGAATTTCAATTTTCGTAGCATTTAAACTGATCGTTTGGCCGTATGATAAGCAAACGCGCTGAAAATTTTATCGAAATTCAATTTAAAAGTTGGGTCCAAAGAGCTATCTTCTCCATATGATCGAATTTGGACTCAGAACCTTTTCCATTGCGTTCAGAATGAGGGTTTAACATTATAAGCGCCTGACGGAACACCTCGATTGGAGATCGAGATTTTGGGTTACGCTCATTGAAGAAATTTGAATTTGAATTTGAATTTGAATTTAGATTGAATATAAATATTCGCTTTTATAAGGCAAATAACATGTTGCTTCTTTTTTCGACACCTAGCGATTGTTATTAACACGCGTCTCTTTTGAAAAGAAAAATAAAATAAAATAAAAGAAGAGGGCCGAGCATTTTATAAACAACGCAAAATCATTCTCGTTAAAAAATTTAAAAAAGAAAAGAAAAATACAACAGAAAGCTTCAAACTAAATCCATGGCCTCTCTAAGCTTTGAATTAAACTTGAGCATATATAATCGATCGAAATTTGATCGATTTTATTTCAATAAAAAAAGGGGAGGACCGAGTCGCAAATTCGTACATCGCCGCGAGGCCATGGAAGCAATCAGGCGGAGGTGTAGTGCGACACTAGCAAGCTCGAGGGCAAAGTAACTTGGTTACTTGTGCAGCGCGAGGTGGAGGCGTTTGCAAAACGTAGGAAGTGACGTCGTTCGATTTGGGGCTCACGTTTAATATCCAAAAGATTTTGGGTTCGACGATCTCGTCAAAGGTCGTTGGAGGAAGGAGCACACGAACGCGCCCGCGTGCGCGAGAAAAGCCATGTTGCGACATGGCGCGACTGGTTGAGGCGATCAATTCAGTAGCATGGCGTCGTCAAGTGGGGGAGGCACGCGCGACGTTGTGGATAGGGTTTCGTTGATCGATTTTGTGGGAGGAGATGTTGTCGCGATTCTCTAGGCTGTAAGTACGTTTTTACAAATTTTAGTTAGTTCTTTTTTTCTTATTTTTCATATTTTTGGAAAGTAGAGATATATATATATATATATATAATAAAATAGTTACAGTAACGGAAATTTTATTTAATGCGTAATGTATGTATGCATGTTGGAAAACTTTAAATATATTTACAATATATAAATCTATAGTAAGAAGGAATTTTGTTTTTAAATCTGTAATTATTTTTATAAGTAGTCTAATAAAGAAATAAATATACATTTACATATTTTAAATTTTCTAGTTTATCTTTAAATTAATGTTTGGTGATTAATTTATTTTATTAACCTACTTAATTATTTTAATTACTGAAAATAAATTATTAAATGAGAATTAGTTTTTAATTTAAAATTTTAGTTAAATAAATTTATTAAAAGGAATCTGTTTAAAATTTTAATTCTTTGTTTAAAATTAAATCATTAGCTTAAAATTAAAATATTAGTTGAATTAACATTTTAAAATGGCAATTGAATCGTTCGATTTATTTCGGATATTAATTAAATCATATAATATTTATACAAGGTCAAAACCGTGAAGAAAGCAAGCTAATTTGGATGGATTGGAAAATAAAAAGCAAATGTGAGATCTTCGCACTCAACCGGATACCATATTTGATTTAAATAGTTAATTTAAATTATTAGTTGTTTGCTTGTATGATGATTATTATCAATTGAGTTGAATTAGACCCTATGCGCCGCATAATAGCGGATGATATTATATTAAACCCATATACTGCGATATTCCACCTCGAAGTGGAATTGGTATTATATATGTATTTGGGGTGAGTGATTTCTCGCATTATATAGCGGATGAGACCCTGTGCGTCGCATAATTGCGGATGATATTTTATAAATCCCATATTCCATAATATTTCACCTCGAAGTAGAATTGGTATGTGATTGTTGTGCTAACGTCTGTGGATGTAGGAAAATAGGTTGGAGGGATCCAACAAGATTGCTCAAATATTGTATTTGTTTCATATGTCGTGTGTTGACTATTTATAATCCCTGTGTGATTATATTTGTGATTAAAATCATTGAAGGCTATAGTTTTGCCGAATATATTATTGGTATCATAAGATACCGGAAATAAATAAAATTGGATTTTTGAAATTCAAGTTGAAAGTTTATAGAAAAAAATTTATTTGAGAATTGGATAAATTTAAAAGAAGGAATTTTAAAAGGATAAGGTTTTATTTTTTAAAACCTACTAAATAAATTCCAAATCGCGAAAAAGAATTTAATAAATGGGTTTTAAGTAATATTGTTTATTAGTTGAAGAATTTATTTAATATTCAGATTTTAAATAATTTGGAGGAGATAAAGGAACTTACCTTAAAAGGAAACAAATTTAGAAATCAAATTTAAAAATTGTTTTAGTGTTTGAATTTTTTTTGGAACTCAATTTGAAAATTGATTTAGTGTTTAAAAATGAATCTTAGGAAATCAATTTGAAATTTGAATTGTTGTCCGAAATAAATTTTTGGAAATTAATTTGGAATTTGATTTGGTATTTGAAAGTGAATATTTGAAAAAAATTTGAAAATCGTATATCAGTCGATATTTTGAAATTTAAATTCACAATGGGAATTTTATAAAGGAAAGGGAATTTTGTTTTAAAAACAAATGTTGGTTTATTTTTAAAAGTGTGTAAAGAAATTTACAGATTTGGAATGTAAATTAAAATAAATCGAGACGATTTATTAACTGATTTAGATGGACCATTTTGAAATGGAAAGAGAATTTTTCCCTGGAAAGCCGAGCATATTTTTTTTAAAAGTAGCGTTTGAAGTATAAATTAAAAGTTCAAGAAATTGATATGAATATATATATATATATATATATATATATATGTTGTTGGAGAAATTATTTTTGAAAATTGTTTCAAATCTTTAAAGTAAAGATTTATTTACTTAATTATAGAAGGGATTATTTTAAAAGTTAAATTAATATTTGATTTAGAAAATAGTTATTTAAATATTTATACTCTATCTACTAATTTTATTTTAAAATTAGTTTGGACTTGAAGTATAATATGAGGTATTGGTATAATATTTTCATATCTAATATTTAAATAAGTATTTAGAAATATTTTTATTCTAAATGTTTCCAAGTATATTTTGAATAAGTGATTTGAATTATTTTAAAGTATTTGAACTCGGCAGATTTTCAGTGGAAATGAATAAATATTTGGAAATATATTCCGCGTAAGGAAAATGATTTGAAATTTATTGCCAAAGGGTTGAAATGCGGAAAGTAATTTGAAATCTATTTTCAAAGTGATGTAATGTTAAAAAAAAATTTAAATTTGTTTTCAAATGGCTGAAATATTAAAATTATATCTTACGAAGACTAATTAAAATCTGGCGATTGTTGTGAATATTGATTGATAGTTAAATAACCGAATATCAATATTGGCCTTTAAATGACATTTGAATTTTGATGTGACCGGGGGTCGGATTCCAAATGGATATTCAAAAACCACATCGAATCTTTGTGATAATGATGAATCTTTTGTTTAAAAAGATCAAAGTGGAAATTTATTATGATTTAATTGAAATCTAAATGTAACACTTATTTTTAAAATAAGCGCTCGTTATTCGGATTAGCCGGGAGCGGACTTTGTGTCATAAAACCCATTTAGAATAATGATACGACGAAATGGGATTGCATTTGAAGATGGTGTTGAAGATCGGGTATTTATGAAAGCGAAAGGATTACCTGTCGAATATTTCTACACCCAGTTGCTCTGGTATAGGGATTTTATCACCCTTTATGATAGGGATTCTGGATGTGATTAATGAATATCCGGATTTGCAAGGGCTTCTTTGAAGTGCCTTCAGTTCCGTTTGATCTCGGAACGGACTTGTATGGATGTGTGTCTGACATTACACGTTGAGACATAAAATTGATTTCTATCAAATACATTTCTGTTGGTGGTGGAGAATTTATTCTCTTAGCTTAACACCCTTCTCTGAGACGTACGAGCTTAAAGGCTATGTAGTTGATGGTTATTGGTGATATACTCCCAATTTGGAAATGTGGCATACGAAGTGCTGCTGATCATTTGTTGATCGAAGCATGACTTTGTGAAAAGTGTAGCTTTGTGGACGAGACTTCGTCGGACCTCACAACCCGAAAATGGTCGAAACAGAAAGAATGCGGCAAGGTTATTTGAGGGTAGCTCCCCCTAAGGGTATGTCATTTCCTTCTGGAAAAGGGTAGTATCATGGTATGGAGCCCAAATATTTTACCTATGTTGCTGCAAATTTATTACTTTGTGGTTGTTGCTTTGTGGTTGAGGATCCTCAGATAAAGGTCGCAAACGACTGGGGGATGGCGTACTCGTGTAGTAGTTACCTAGTTAAAGAGGTAACCCGGCCTTGTGTTGGCAGAGAGATGGTTAAGTTCTCGAGACGTCTCTCCAGAGGTGTACCTATGTGGCAATAGGAAGTTCCTTAGCCTGACCATTTGTTGGAAATCCAATCATCAATACGTGCTTTGTACGGTTTTAGTTATAGAACCTGCCGTCTAATATGGTAGCTATAGTAGACATACTATAATGGTACGTATGCTGGCTAAGATTAATATTATACTTGCAAATGTTTTCCACTATGCACTAATGATAATATTAAAAAGAATTTTGCGTATCAAGAATGTTTGACTATCATAAGGAGAAATCTCCCCCAAGTGCGCGATTGCATTGTGTGTGTGCTGGGAGGCCTTATGGTAGTTTCATTTTCCAAAAGCATAGCGGATTTGCTTTTTATTTTCTTTGTGAAAAATAACTATTTTTAAGATCTCACGCCAGTCCTAAGACTGGCCTGGAGTTTATTATTTCCTTTCTAAACTCTAGGTGTCCATAATTTTCCACGCGGGCAGCCTAGAGTCAGGTTATCAGTTACTCGGGAGTGAAGTCAAAAAGTTGCTGTGGAAATCAGGAGTCGAAGCTGGATGGTGCGACGTATCATTATACTATGTATTATCCGATGTGTTAGGATTGCTGCAAGTTCAGTTTTAATATGGATTAGCTGTTGTAAATGCCTAGTGCTGAATGGTGTCGTTGTACACTATGTTAATGTGATGTAAGTAAAACTGATATAGTTCTTTGTTTTAATGATTATTGATTTGTCTATTATATATTGTTCCGCTGTGAAATGTGAGATTCTGTTATTGTTTATATTTCTTCATCTATCTTCTTTTTTAACACTAATGGTTCGTTTTTCCGGCATTCGACTGTGCGGAATTTGATACAGTGGACGTATTGATGTCGACTTTCGGGCGTCGAAAAATCGAATCGTTACAAATTTGGTATCAGAGCATGTAACAACCCGATATTTTCAGCCATTCGCATCCACACATGCCAGACTTGAATTGCTCAAAATATCGCATTGTAAATAATTTTGGAGCAAATGAAATACAATCACAGAATCACAGACACAGAAATATCAGAATAACTCGCAGCGGAAATTAAAATACCATAGCAGTTCATGAAGCTACTATAAAAAACTCTCAAAACATAATACATAATATCAGTCTGAAAAACATATGAAATAGAAATCTAAATTACATAGCAGTTTATCAATACCAAAGCTGAAGTAGAACAATTGAAACTGAAGGGATAGATAACTAGACAAGCAGAATCTCCAGCAATTCCTAGCTCCAGAAAAGAAATCCAAAGCTAAGCTGTAAATACTCAGGCTGACCCGAGCGTAAAGTAAAAAACAAAACACTCGAGTCAGGACAATATATACTTATATAATGTAAACCAACTCAAGTGAACTGTAGTAGAAATGCACAATAACTTAAAGGAAGCTTGGGATCGCCCATCCTTTAAGAATCGGTTAAACTATAAATTAATTACATCTGTGGTTAAAATTTCAAAATGGTATTTTATACTTCAAAATCAAATATAATTTCAAAATTCAATATCATTCAAAATATCATATCTTCCAAACCACGTTCATTTTTATTTAATTTAAATACCATTACAAAACACATTTCAAAATAGTTTATATTTCGAAACAAATTACTTCATTTTAAATCATAAAATGAAGTTATTATATTTAATAATTAAATTATTAAATTTCTAAAATTTTAGTCTTTCAAAATTCATTTATTCACTTAATTTATTAAAACAGATGAAAATTCAACTTTCGCAGCATTTAGAAATTGCTACGGAAAGTTACATTCAAAACAGTTCAATTTAACGAAAGATAGCATTTAAAAATGCTGTAATAGGGTTACATTAGTTTCAAATAAAACTTAGTTAAATTCAACAATTATAACATTTACAAAAATGCTATAATAACCTTTAATTAAACTTAGCCATTTGGTTCATTATTATCAACTACAGCATTTACAAATGTTGTATTATCATTTACATTAGAATTAATAGCATTTTAGAAATGCAGTTAATTAACTTCAAGTATTCAATATAATTTCACAAACAATTATATTTTTTATTTAAATCATTTTTAGCTTATAAAATCTTATAATTTCACTTTTAAAACAGTCATTCAAATACCCTTATATTCATGATTTTATAAAGTTAAATCTCCATTCAAAAATCAAAATTTAATAATAATTCACTTATTAAATTCCAACATTAAATTTTAAATTCATTAAATTAAATTTAACTTAACATTTAAGTTTAAAATTTTCAAATATAACTTAATTTCATTTTTATTTACTTAACTTAAAATTCACTTTTAAGCCAAATTCACAAATTTCCAATTTTAGTTATATTTCCAAATTTCAACCTAAATATTCATTCTTTTCACATTTTAACTTTATTCAAAAATCATTAATATATAATAAAATCATTTTAAATTAATTTAATTCAAAATATCATAAATTTATCATATTTTCATATTTAATTTAAATTCCATTTATCACCAAATTCTAATTTCCAAAATAACTTACATTTCAGATTTTCTAACTTTACCATTTATTTATTTCACTTATAAATTTTCAGAAAATCAATAATGCTTTACAAAAATCATTTTTTATCGAATTTAAATAAAAATATTATAATATTTACATTTCTAAAATAATTTAAAAATTTTAGAAAAACATATTTTGACAACGGGTCTGTATTTCATTTTCTAGCCTAGATGAAGTGATACGGGTAATATATCATTTCAACCCGTAATTTACAAAGAAAACCCGGGTTTGATCATTTCAAACCCGCAATCCCAAGTAAAAGAAAATAATTGAAAATCATTCAGGCCTATCATTTCAGCCCATAACGATTTTCTCCTATTCTAAAGTCCGTTCGGGTATGTATCATTTCAACGCATAGTGATTCTAGTCTACAGGGAACTTGCAGTGTGATAAACTGATGGAAATAATAGAATAGCATGAAATAACAGTAACATATGGTATAACAAGTGTAAATATAGGTGTGAACTTCATATGAATATAATATAGAAGTTATAACAGGATGATATGCAATTACAGATTCAGGCGATGTCAGTTTATCGCTATATAAGTACATATTAGTCTGGTGAGATTTACTCACCTGTTCAAAGCTGGAGATCGCTACCAAAACAACAATACTGACACTACGAAGGCACGACAACACTACAATGATCTGAGAGTGGGAGAGCCAAGGCTATACCCCTTGAAACATTTAAACAAAACAATACAATATACATGAATAAACACTTCACATATATTTAAATAACTTATATATACAAGCACAAATCAAATCCAAACCAATTGCACTTGCCTCCATCTCGCATAGACTCAGCCATGGCTGGAAAATACACGACTATGGCATGTTCTAGGGTCTGGTTATGGACCTATAGGGGTCGGCCTAACTTAGAGAAATTGGTGCAAATATTTGTGAAGCAAGATCTAATGTTCAAAGGCAAAAGCATAGATTTCAAAGCATCTTACGGCTCGACCAAGGCCAAGGGGGCATGGCTATTTCAGGTGGGGTCAGGTAGTGGTGTGCAGAGGTGTTCCAGGTCGGAATTTGGCTGGTGGAGGTGGTGTTTGGTCGGCCTAGGTGGAAGAGAGAGGTGGTGATAGCATAGGTGATTGGCTATGGCAATTCAAGTGGAGTTTGTGCAAGTTTTGGTGGAGTTTGATCAACTATTGGTGCATGACCAGTCTTGGGCAGAGGGCTGGAAGTGGTGGAAACCTGATGTGGTGGTGGTGGAGGAGGCCAAGGTGATGGAGGAGCTAGGGCTGAGCTACAAAGGTGAAGGCAAGTGCACAAAATCATAAGAAACAAGAAGAAAACGAGAAAAAGATATGAAAATTTACCAAAGCTTTTCAGAATGGAGATGGCCGAAATTTTTAGAGTTTGAGAAGAAAAAATTCGTGAAAAATGAAGTGGAGAAGTGGTCGGCTGAAGGGAATGAGTTATGGCAGCAAATAATGAAAAGGTGATGGTTGAAATGTGAAAAGACAAGAAGACAAAAAGCCTTAAGCAAATCAATGGTCGCAAAACTCTTCAAATTTCCACCATTTCTTTTGCAATTTTAAATAACTGAAAAATAAGTATAAATTCTGATAAAAACACGAAAATTTAGTAAATAAACAAAATAAATAAATAAATAAATATTAATTATATATAATTAAATTAAGAAAATAGCAAAGAAAATGTAAACTAGGCTAGAAAAATTGAAAATAAGTGAAGTGAACTTTGGAAAAATTTTGTGTACTTGAAAAATATTTATAAATAAAGATAAAGACACAAAAATAAAATGCATGCATAAAAATAAATAAATAAATTTTAATTAAATATAATTTAAATGAAGAAAATAGCAAAAAAAATGGAAACTAGCCTTTAAAAATAGAACATATATGCAATAAATTTTGGAAAAATTATATTATCACTTTAAAAATATTAAAAGACAAAAATATACATAAAATAACATATTGACACATATTAAAATAAAATATAACAAAGAAAATATGATTTATATAATCTAAAATTGACAAAATTGCAAAATAAAACAAATTATACTCAAAATTGAAATGTGCATAACTTTCACAGTTTAAGTCCGTTTTCAACGAAACAAAAAGCAGTATTCAAGTTGTTAAATCTATTTCCATAATAAAAGATAAAATTTAGGAGTTTAAATCTTTAAATTTGAAATTTAAAAGTCAAAGTTTGACCAGTTTGAACAGAAATTCATCTTTCAGTAAAATATCCAATTTATACCTGTTTGAAATTATAATTCACATAATAATCAACACTTATATTTAAAAATGTGAAATGTTTGAAATAAAACAAGTTTAAAAATAATTTCAAAATAAAATAAAGTCAAATATTAAAATATATGAAAAATCTAGGGTTGTTACACTCTCCTCCACTCAAATCTTTTCGTCATCGAAAAGGAAGGAAGCGGAGAAACAATAAGAAAGAACAATAAGTTGGAAGAAATCCTCGAAAGAAGGAAGGGAAAAGGTAGCTAGGAAGGGAAGCATGTTGGAAGACAAGGGTGAACCATTATTTAAACCATTATACATTTCAATTAAAATTTCATAACATTTTATAATATGATGAATAGTCATTTGATTCAAATCTGATGGTTCAAGGTAAACAATATTTAAAACATTTTAAATTTTAGAAGGGAACATAACTGATCAAAATATTCTTTATATAGTACTTTATCAAGATGCTTTTATCAAAATATTTTTTATAACTCGATGTCTTAACAAGTTTACTTTCGTTCCTGCAGACTCTGGCTATGCATTGATCAGGCGCAAAGCTAGAATTCTCGAAGTACTTAGTAGACTTGTTTCAACACCCAATGAAAATAATGAAAACACTTTTAAAAACAGATATGGAAAGTACAATCCAAACAAATCAACCAAACCGAAACAGTTGTCTAACCATGGATCGCAGATACACAATAGTTACGCCTGGATCCCACAGGAAACAATCTGTATCCGTAAGCTTTCTCAGCCCTGCGAGTTACACCATGATGACGAGTAGAATGCAGGATACACAATGGTTAAGCCTGGATCCCCTAGGAAACAATTCGTACCCCCAGGTCAGCTCAGCCAGGCATTTGCGCTACTAATGTGACCTAAATAGAGTGCAGGATACACAATGGTTACGCCTGGATCCCCCAGGAAACAATCTGTACCCCTAGGCCAGCTCAGCCAGGCAGTTGCGCTATGTAGTCGCGATCATAAGACCATGGAGATCGCCATGGAATTCGATGGACACTCGAGTATCATGTCCAGAAAACCCAAATCAAAGAGAGAGAATAATATCGATAGAATGAATCCACAGTTTTGCCACAAAGCGGATATCAAGCAGAAGGCACTTTCCATATCTTTACTTCGAAAATATGTATCATATAGTACCTTTCAAAATCACTTCCAAATATCATACTTATATAAAGTTCATTTAATATAAGATTTCATTTCAAATCAAATACTTTTCAAAACAATAGTATATCAAATCACACTTATATAGATTTCGATTATATAAGATTTCACTTTTCAAAATTGGGTACCTTTTCAAATCAACAGTTTTCAAATCAATAGCTTACAATTCTACTGCATACTTATACAAATCAATTTTATATAAGTTCGATAACCCCCAAATCAAAGTGTTAAAAAAAGGTTCTCAATTTTAATTCATTTCAATAGTATTTCAGTTTAAAAATCATATATGATTTCACCAAATCATTTCTTCCAAATTACATATATTCAGTTCAAAGTTTCTTAAAACAATAGATTTAGAAAATATTCCAAATTTCCAAATCTACAAAATTTAAGTCAAACAAATTCATTTCCATTTCAAACATATATTCACTTCAAAAGTCATAATACATTCAAAGTTATGAATCTTTCGAAACCAAAATACTTGAAATCATTACACTTTGAAAATCACAACATTTAGAAATCATGCATTTGAAATCATAAAACATTCCTTTATTTCTTTACATTTCACAAATTTATTCAATTAAACCAAAATCTAAAATTTCTAAATTTCAATTCCATTCAAACCATCAGTTTCAATTCAATTTAGTTTTCCAACGAAACCATTTCAAATATTATCCAATTTCAAATATAGATTTGATTTACAAAATAAACTATTCAATCTTAAATATGTTTCAAGGCTTAAATATACCATATTTCAAACTAAATTTTATAATTTCATATATCTCAAATTTTACTTCATTATTACTTAGTGTTGAAATATTTATTTCATAAATCCATTATTTTTAAATAAACTCAAATTACAGGTAAACCAAATATCCTTTCATACTAATATAAGCTTCAATTATAGATTTATCAAGATCAATGGTTTTCAAAATCATTTTATACTTACATAAAGTTTATCTTATATAAGGATCAAAATTTTCAAAAAAACAAATTTCGCTACATGAAAAGCCATATGGGATTGAACACCTTTGCTTACTAAAAGATTTTTAATTAAGAATAGTTTTGTATATAAAATAGTTTTTATGAAAAACCACTATCAAATTTAAAACCATTTTTCAAAACTATATTTCTTTTTCTTAAACTATGGTTTTTCATAAAAGAAAAATTCCAATTAAAATACAAAGATATCCAACCCGACAACTTTCAATTTCAGCGTCAAGTATACCAATGATATTAGGATATAAGATGTACATATGTCATCATTTTGCAACATTACATTCGATCGCTCGCTCGATCACACAAGTTCGCTTTCGAACTAGTATTGTCCATTCGATTTCCCTAATGCGGACTTCGATATGGTTTCTCGAATAGAAGCCATCAGTCTCCTTGCATAGCCATATACTATGATAGAGAATTCTAGAATCAAGCCCAAAATCCATATCAAATGTTCTCCATCAAGACTCAAATGAAAAATCCTAACACGAAATGGTGTAATTCACCTCGAACTTGTGTACTCAAACTTGGATCAAATTAATTATGCAAATAAAACAGCATACGTACAACTTATGTATCTATTCCAACTTGTTAAATAAATAGTTTCATAAAGATGCTACTAAGTTAAACATTTAAAACCAAATTTTTCTCAAACATTTGAAGACTAATTTTTATCCAAAACATTTCAAAACTAAATTTCATATTAGTATAATTCAAAATAATCTTATTTATTTACTTAACAAAACAGTTTCAATTTATAAAATTCATATTATTTCATACTTGAAACAAACAAACTAAACTTATATTCTTTATCAAATACCTTATACCTTTCAAAAAAATTTAGCTTTGAAAAATTAACCTTGATTTGGAAGTGCTCGAATCTTAAAATAGTCGAAGAAGTCATATTTTCAATCCAAGAATTGAAAATCAACACTAAATCAGTAAATCAATTTCAAAAGTTAGGTCTCAAAATCTGAAACTCGAGAACTGAACACCGGCTTACTTTAAATCTTTTCAAATATATATATACGGATCTATCTTTCGAATATCAAACCATACTTCGAAATCTGAAATCAAAATTGGTTTCACGAAATCACTCGCATATTAAAGCTACTAGAGTGGCCTCTCCCTTACTTAGAAACTCGAAAATCAATGTCGATGATGCATGCATTCATCATTGAAATTATTTTCCAGCGACATAAGTGAGTTCTGGACTTCAATTAACTTTGAAAAACTTCTTTGAAATTCCTTCGAAATCATTGAAATTCATTCGAATACATTTGAAACATTTCTTATTTGAAAAAAATATCTTTAAATCATATTATTATTATACATTTTCCAAAATCTTAAAACCGATTTCAAAACACTGGAATTCGATTGCTCGAAATTCAAATTCAGAACCCTTCAGTTATAAATCATTTTTGTATAAATCAAGTTCTTATAAAATTTTCAAAATTTCAAATTCTTTCGAAATTTCAAATTTTCATTTTTGAAAGGTATATAGTCCTTATCGAAAACATTTCACTTTTATATATAAAAATATGGCCATCCTTAATAATTTCGATGTATGCACAATTTCAAAATACAACCAAACACAAATTTCCAAAGGATGATTCAAGGAAGGATTTCAAACAAACAAATATTCAAAATTAGAGGAACTCTAATCAAATAGAATTCTAGTTCGAAGATAAACTCAAATGAAGATGAGATAATTTAATTACCAAATAGAGGATAGATAAGCCTATATAAATCACGGGCGACCTTAACCGGTCAACCGAGACTTTAGGAATATAATCAATACGGAAATCTAAGGCAAATCGACCTTCGTTCGCCAGAGATAGAATCCGGGTAGAGCAGGAGATAGATAGCATCGACATTCGAGGATACAGAAATCTCTAGTGAATCAATGCCAATTGTAAAGGAATTTCACTCCCTTACAAATCATTCAAAGATTGGCGGAACTGCCGATCTTTAGAGGTTATTCAAAGTGGAGTTATGGAAAGCTCCAAAAATCAAAAGAATGCAATTAAGGGAGATAGGAATAGATTTCAGAACAAGTAGGAATGTTTCAAAATTCAAAGGAATCCTAATCGAAGAAATCCCAACCAAGATAGAAGTTCAAAATTTTAAGGAAATCCTAATCAACTAAACTTACTAACAAGGTGGATACGAAAGGGATAAAGTCCAGAAATTTTCTTTCAAAACAAGAAAATTTTATACCAAAATAATCTTTAAAAATCCTTTAAAATCATTTGGAAATCATTTTATACTTTGAAAATACGTTCTCTCACAAAGAAATGATTCTGAGATTGATTTCACTCATTTTAGGGTATTTCTACCCTATCTCAAATGAGTTTTTTTTTGCTCCACAGGCTAAGGTTTGCCTAGAAACCAAAGCTATGATACCAACTGTAACAACCCGATATTTTCAGCCATTCGCATCCACACATGCCAGACTTGAATTGCTCAAAATATTGCATTGTAAATAATTTTGGAGCAAATGAAATACAATCACAGAATCACAGACACAGAAATATCAGAATAAATCGCAGCGGAAATTAAAATACCATAGTAGTTCATGAAGCTACTATAAAAAACTCTCAAAACATAATACATAATATCAGTCTGAAAAACATATGCAATAGAAATCTAAATTACATAGCAGTTTATCAATACCAAAGTTGAAATAGAACAACTGAAACTGAAGGGATAGATAACTAGACAACAGAGTCTCCAGCAATTCCTAGCTCCAGAAAAGAAATCCAAAGCTAAGCTGTAAATACTCAGGCTGACCCGAGCGTAAAGTAAAACACAAAACACTCGAGCCAGGACAATATATACTTATATAATGTAAACCAACTCAAGTGAACTGTAGTAGAAATGCACAATAACTTAAAGGATGCTTGGGATCGCCCATCCTTTAAGAATCAGTTAAACTATAAATTAATTACATCCCGTGGTTAAAATTTCAAAATGGTATTTTATACTTCAAAATCAAATATAATTTCAAAATTCAATATCATTCAAAATATCATATCTTCCAAACCACATTCATTTTTATTTAATTTAAATACCATTACAAAACACATATAAAAATAGTTTATATTTCGAAACAAATTACTTCATTTTAAATCATAAAATAAAGCTATTATATTTAATAATTAAATTATTAAATTTCCAAAATTTTAGTCTTTCAAAATTCATTTATTCACTTAATTTATTAAAACAGATGAAAATTCAACTTTCGCAGCATTTAGAAATTGCTACGGAAAGTTACATTCAAAACAGTTCAATTTAACGAAAGATAGCATTTAAAAATGCTGTAATAGGGTTACATTAGTTTCAAATAAAACTTAGTTAAATTCAACAATTATAACATTTACAAAAATGCTATAATAACCTTTAATTAAACTTAGCCATTTGGTTCATTATTATCAACTACAGTATTTACAAATGCTGTATTATCATTTACATTAGAATTAATAGCATTTCAGAAATGCAGTTGATTAACTTCAAGTATTCAATATAATTTCACAAACAATTATACTTTTATTTAAATCATTTTTCGATTATAAAATCATATAATTTCACTTTTAAAACAGTCATTCAAATACCCTTATATTCATGATTTTATAAAGTTAAATCTCCATTCAAAAATCAAAATTTAATAATAATTCACTTATTAAATTCCAACATTAAATTTTAAATTCATTAAATTAAATTTAACTTAACATTTAAGTTTAAAATTTTCAAATATAACTTAATTTCATTTTTATTTACTTAACTTAAAATTCACTTTTATCCAAATTCACAAATTTCCAATTTTAGTTATATTTCCAAATTTCAACCTAAATATTCATTCATTTCACATTTTAACTTTATTCAAAAATCATTTATATATAATAAAATCATTTTAAATTAATTTAATTCAAAATATCATAAATTTATCATATTTTCATATTTAATTTAAATTCCATTTATCACCAAATTCTAATTTCCAAAATAACTTACATTTCAGATTTTCTAACATTACCATTTATTTATTTCACTTATAAATTTTCAGAAAATCAATAATGCTTTACAAAAATAATTTTTTATCAAATTTAAGTCAAAATATTATAATATTTACATTTCTAAAATAATTTAAAAATTTTAGAAAAACATATTTTGACAACGGGTCTGTATTTCATTTTCTAGCCTAGATGAAGTGATACGGGTAATATATCATTTCAACCCGTAATTTACAAAGAAAACCCGGGTTTGATCATTTCAAACCCGCAATCCCAAGTAAAAGAAAATAATTGAAAATCATTCAGGCCTATCATTTCAGCCCATAACGATTTACTCCTATTCTAAAGTCCGTTCGGGTGTGTATCATTTCAACCCATAGTGATTCTAGTCTACAGGGAACTTGCAGTGTGATAAACTGATGAAAATAACAGAATAGCATGAAATAATAGTGACATATGGTATAACAAGTGTAAATATAGGTGTGAACTTCATATGAATATAATATAGCAATTATAACATGATGATATGCATTTACAGATTCAGGTTATGTCATTTTATCACTATATAAGTACATATTAGTCTGGTGAGATTTACTCACCTGTTCAAAGCTGGAGATCGCTACCAAAACAACAATACTGACACTACGAAGGCATGACAACACTACAATGATCTGAGAGTGGGAGAGCCAAGGCTATACCCCTTGAAACATTTAAACAAAACAATACAATATACATGAATAAACACTTCACATATATTTAAATAACTTATATATACAAGCACAAATCAAATCCAAACCAATTGCACTTGCCTCCATCTCGCATAGACTCAGCCATGGATGGAAAATACACGACTATGGCATGTTCTAGGGTCTGGTTATGGACCTATAGGGGTCGGCCTAACCTAGAGAAATTGGTGCAAATATTTGTGAAGCAAGATCTAATGTTCAAAGGCAAAAGCATAGATTTCAAAGCATCTTATGGCTCGACCAAGGTCAAGGGGGCATGGCTATTTCAGGTGGGGTCAGTTAGTGGTGTGCAGAGGTGTTCCAGGTCGGAATTTGGCTGGTGGAGGTGGTGTTTGGTCGGCCTAGGTGGAAGAGAGAGGTGGTGATAGCATAGGTGATTGGCTATGGCAATTCAAGTGGAGTTTGTGCAATTTTTTATGGATTTTGATCAATTATTGGTGCATGGCCAGTCTTGGGTAGAGGGCTGGAAGTGGTGGAAACCTGATGTGGTGGTGGTGGAGGAGGCCAAGGTGATGGAGGAGCTAGGGCTGAGCTATAAAGGTGAAGGCAAGTGCACAAAATCATAAGAAACAAGAAGAAAAAGAGAAAAAGAATTGAAAATTTACCAAAGCTTTTCACAAAGCAGATGGCCGAATTTTTTAGAGTTTGAGAAGAAAAAATTCATGAAAAATGAAGTGGAGAAGTGGTCGGCTGAAGGGAATGAGTTATGGCAGAAAAAAATGAAAAGGTGATGGTTGAAATGTGAAAAGACAAGAAGACAAAAAGCCTTAAGCAAATCAATGGTCGCAAAACTCTTCAAATTTCCACCATTTCTTTTGCAATTTTAAATAAATGAAAAATAAGTATAAATTCAGATAAAAACACGAAAATTTATTAAATAAACAAAATAAATAAATAAATGTTAATTATATATAATTAAATTAAGAAAATAGCAAAGAAAATGTAAACTAGGCTAGAAAATTTGAAAATAAATGAAATGAACTATGGAAAAATTTTGTGTACTTGAAAAATATTTATAAATAAAGATAAAGACACAAAAATTAAATGCATGCATAAAAATAAATAAATAAATTTTAATTAAATATAATTTAAATGAAGAAAATATCAAAAAAAATGGAAACTAGCCTTTAAAAATAGAAAATATATGCAATAAATTTTGGAAAAATTATATTATCACTATAAAAATATTAAAAGACAAAAATATACATAAAATAACATATTTACACATATTAAAATAAAATATAACAAAGAAAATATGATTTATATAATCTAAAATAGACAAAATTGCAAAATAAAACAAATTATACTCAAAATTGAAATGTGCATAACTTTCACAGTTTAAGTCCGTTTTCAACGAAACAAAAAGCAGTATTCAAGTTGATAATCAATTTCCATAAAAAAAGATAAAATTTAGGAGTTTAAATATTTAAATTTGAAATTTAAAAGTCAAAGTTTGACCAATTTGAACAGAAACTCATCTTTCAGTAAAATATCCAATTTATACCTGTTTGAAATTATAATTCACATAATAATCAACACTTACATTTAAAAATGTGAAATGTTTGAAATAAAACAAGTTTAAAAATAATTTCAAAATAAAATAAAGTCAAATATTAAAATATATGAAAAATCTAGGGTTGTTACAGAGCATTTGGTTAAGCGACAACCTTGGCTCTGGTGGGGATTACTCATTAGAGATAGAGTCTGCAGTACTCTAGAATGTGTTTGAGTATAATAACAGATATGAGTGCGTATTTTTTAGTGAATATAAAATTGTTCTATATTATGATGATTGGTTTGTTGAGTAGTATATGGATTCTAGTTGGTATAGTCAGTACAACTCTATCGATAGGGATCTCTAAACACTTGTACAGAACAATTCGACAGAGTATTGTTTAAAATCGGGTAAATGAAATAATTTTACCCAAACTATTTTTTGTATATAAAAGAAATAATTTTTCGTAAATCATTATAGTATATGGTTGTCTGGTTGTTAGGAAGTGATACTATTAAACTATTATCATTGATTATTAAATAGGAAATTGAAATCATAACCAAACAGTTAAAAATAAAATCCATATACAAATGGAATTTGTAAATATAATTATAAATGTGATTTATGATTTGAAATAGAATTCCAGAGAAGTATTTTGAAAGAATTTGAAATTTGAAAAATTTAGAAATTAAATCCCTTTTTGGTTTAATTTTTTTTCAAAGTTTGGAAAAATGTTTTTTGAAGGGATAAAATCTCTAAACTCTTTTCGTCGCTAAAAAATAATTCCGATGATGATCGCGACATCATCGGTGTTCATTTTCGAGTTTCCAGGAGAGGAATTGCTGCTAAATAGTTTTAAAAATTGAAATTGTTTGCAAACTGGGTTGGGTTTTTCAAAAGATAATTTGAATTGATTTCAAAGATGATTTTGAAAGGTTGAAAAGATTCTGGAATCTTATTAAAAATGGTTATGGAAGAATAAATAAGTTTGACAACTTAGAAAATTCAGATTTAAACTGAAATTAACTTGAGTTAATTTGAATAAAGGTAAATTTGAGAAGTCTAAGAGACTAAATGATTGGAATAAAATCTATTAAGGTAGAAAATAAATTTGTGAACGAATAAATGAAAGGGAAATTGAATGTTGAAATTCATTTGGAATTTGTAAGTAAATAGACATGAAATTGAAACTGAATTTGATTTGTGATAAACAAAGAAAAGTACTGAAATAAAATTAATGAGTAAAACTAACTGAAGGAGTGATCAAAGTAGATATGGGTTGAAATGAATTGAATTCATATGAAATTTGAAATCCAGTTTAAATAAAAGTATAGATAAAACAAAAGGTGGTGAATTGAAAATAAATATCAGATGTATATAGATATTTATATTGAACTTAAGAAATAAATGGTGTAATTCTTAAGTAAAATTTGGAATTGAGAAAATATTCTAGATTAATAAGTGAATGAAGATTTAACTGGAAGTTGTAAATTGGAAAAAATTGTGAATAAGTGAATGAAAATCAATGTGAATAAAAGAAAAGAAAATTTGATAAAGCTAATAATCAATTGATGTAACAGCCCAAAATTTTAACAAATATTTCATTCTTTTAATTATAAAACTTTGGGGTTTATTGTATAAAAATCTAAAATTTTAAAATTGATTAAAACATTGCCCAATTTTTGATTAAAGGATAAGATTTCTGAAATTTTGACTGTGGTTAAGGATTTACTTTAATTGGAAATTTGGTTTATTTTGTTGAAATGGTAAATAACTAAATTTTAAGCAAAATCGTGTTTTATTTAAGCAATAAAATTTGAAAAAAAATATAGTGTATAAATAAGCTTTATAAAAAGACGCGTATTAATTTACACATTTATACCCGTTTTGATTAATTTGGTGGTATAAATAGTATGTATTTAATGGATACTCTTTAAACGTATAAATGTAAAAAAAAAATGTTATTTTGGTTTTAAATTTGGGCATAAAATGTTGCGTCTGTAGTACGCATTTTTAATTTTTACCTTAGCTGTAAATGGGTAAATTAAACAGGACACGTAAATAAGTGTTAAATGAATCAGAAGATCACAAACAATTTTTTTTTTGTTAAGTAATGAATTTCAAAATTTACAGTGTATTAATATACTGTTTAATTATGCGTTCAAAAGGCACGTTATTTGACTTTTTTTATAAATTTGGGTGTATATTAGTGCGCCGATTTTGCGCATTTCTAAAATTCATACCTTAACTGTTTATCAATTAATAAATTACGTTCAAAAATTTTCCATTTACCTCTGGTTTATAGTAGGAATAAATGCTTTCCTGATCAGTGCAAAATAAATGCTTTCCTATTCACCTTAAATCAGCGCAAGATTTTATTTATTAGAACACGTTCAAATTTGATTTCTTGCCATTCTTTTATTTATCAACGCAATCTCTTCCTGATAATTCTCAGCCGAATATAAATTGTAAAATTCTTGCCTATAATCCCTCATCTTAATCAGCGCATACTTTTAAGTAGAATTTAAAAACCTCACGTACCTCTCTCTATAGCCGTTCCAATATCCTTATTTCTTGCATTTATAAAACATTTACTTCCTTACTAATATAAACGAGTACAAATTAACTGCTTCCAAATCTTTCTCCCCTCTAATTGTGCAATTTTGCAGATTTAATTACAAAACCCACGTCCCAAATTTTTTTCAAAAGTCTACCAAAATCAATTTTATTCTTGCCGTTTCTTTTTATCAACCAACTCAATCAATTCCTACTTGCCTCCTTTATTTTTCACCTACCCATTTTTCATTTATTTCCTACGTTTAAACTTACAAATCATCGCATTTCTTCTGGTCAGAATATCAATCACGTAATTCTTTTTTCCCTTGATTTACGTTACATCACTGATTTAATACCAAATTCCTTTATCCTTGCCTAAAGAAAAAATCTGCATGCCATGATTCACGTTCCCATTTACGCTACCCTTTATATTAATACATTATCACATCCAAATTTTCTCATCACCTCAATTGGATCCATCTCATTTTAGCTTCAGCTTCTTCTTCTTTTCATGAGCTTCACATATCAGGTATGGCTAAATATCTTTTCTCCTTCCTCCTTTTTGCTTTCTTCTTTTATTTCCCTGTTCAAATTGCCCCACCGCATGAAAAACGCCTAACTTCCTTCCCCTCCTCTTCGATCTGGTCGTGCATTGCCGAGCATCTCTGATGCAGTTTTATCCTAGCACTTGAATATTTATTTTATCGCCACCTGTATATTGTTATCCTTTTATAAGACAAACATTTCTTTACCATGTAATTTAAAAGGGTTTTTAAATTTTTTAAACTTTGTTTAAGTTAATATCAATGCCAATCACAAAAGTTAATGATACAAAAATTCACCAATGCACAAATATTGATAAAACTTATCAATGTAAATCACGAAAATTGGTGAAAACACAAATTCCAAAAATCATCGATGGAAATCCAGAAATCACAAAAGGGGGAAGGCCTATCACAAAATGGGAGCATGAAAACTCACCAACACGTGTATCACAAAATGGAATGCTATTCCATGGTTGCTAACTATTAATTTTGAGCTGAAGCTCCACAAAACGGCCCGAAGACCATGGGTCGCTACCCCACCAAATTGAGCCAAAGCTCCACAGAAACGGGGTTTAGTCTCCTTCGTAGACAAAGAGACATCACACATTTGCTAGTCTAAATCACAAAAATGATCATCAACGATCATCAAGAAGTGTCAATTACAGTAAGCTAGTAAATATATAGGCTTATCTTCATGTCCCATAACCACTAGCTTAACTTAAATATTTACAAACAAATTGTAGATCTCCACTCGAAAATTGTCACAAGAGATTCAATCGAACAAGTCCAAGAATTAACCGGCGAAGTAAGTGCAAGCGTTTCATGTCATTTTTTTTACTAAGCCGTTTAATTAGATTTCTCGTACGAGTGAGATGAAGTGACAAATCACAAAAATGATTGTAGAAACAATAAATCACAAAAATTCACATTCGAAGACGTGAATAAAATCCAAAGAATTCGATTCCAAATTCATCAAAGTGGAAATACCCTTACAACTTAACAGCCACGACTTACGACTTAACATAAGTCAACATAAGAAATCAATGGCTCAAGAAATAGCACATGGCATAAAGCAGGGGCGACTTAAAGGGTGGCGCAACCTAACTACATGCGACCTAAGGAACGGCGCGACATAACCGACCGAGCGACTTAAGAGCAGGCGTGACCTATACATGGCGCGACCTAAGCTGGTTGCAAGATATAGCAGGTGCGATCTAAATCAGAAGGCCAAGCGACCTAGTGGTTGCGACCTAATTGCATGCCGACTTAACAAGCCGAGCGACTTAAGAAGTTGGGGCATAAGGATGCAAGCGATCTAAGATGGGGCGACCTAGGTGGTACGAGTTATACCAGGAGCGACCTAGCACGACACGACCTAGCATGGCACGACCAAATCAATGCCGAGCGACTTAAGGACGGTGCGACCTATATGTACGCGCAACTTAATGGGCCGAGCAACCTAACACGAAACGACCTAAGGGGTAGAAGAAGGCCGAGCGACCTAACAACCTATGGGTTGCGACCTATGGCAGGCCGACCTAACTGCAGGCCGAGAATCATCCATGTGAAGGCCGAGCGACCTAGGGGTTTGAAGCGCAAAAACTCTCTCAAATTACAACCGATCGAACACGAACGCTAGGGGATTACGCCCACCGGCTACCCGGTCGTATTGGCTCCTCGATGCATCACCAAAAACGTGTTCAAACATGAAAGATTGGATTTTTAAAGATTTGAACCCAAAACACTAAAAATTGAGATTTTCACCAATTCAATCCAAACCAAAAGCAAATGCACATGAATAAGTGTTAGGAATTCATACCTAAAAATCAAAGATAGTTATAGACAAAGATGTGAGATAAAATCTCACCTTTACACAAAATCAATGAAGAAGAAGCCTAAAAGCAAAGGAAGAATCAACCACACTTCAATCTCAACACAAGAAGCTTGAATCAATGGCTTCTCTTTGAATTTGAAGTTAGATGTTGGGTTTGCAAATGAACTAGGGCTTGGATTTTTAATTTTCCATTCCTCCCTCCATTTTTGATGAAGCTTGAGTGTTAGAAAATGAAAGTGTAGTTATGAAGGGATGAGGGGGTTGAGCTAGAGTTAATAGTTTAGGCTAATGGGCTAAACCAAACCCAAAGCCCAAAGTGAAAAAGTGGAAAAATTCCACTAACTCCAAACATATCAAAGTTTATACTCAAAAAGATCGCAAACGGTGGTTTGGACCCAATAGAAGTGGTCCCGAGTCTTAATTCAACCGTATGCAAAAAGTAACTTTTTGGACTAAAATCCGACTAGCGATAAAATATTCAAATAAAATATTCAAATATTCAATCGTAAAATATTGGGGTTGTTACAGACTCCCCTCCTTAAAGAAATTGCGTCCTTGCAATATTTAAGAAGAAAATATAAGGTAACAACCATGAAAGCATATAAATACAGAAGAAATTTGAAATAAGAAATTCACCTCAAAGAACACGGGAAAGTAAGTCCGGATGTGTTCGCTTGATGAACTCTCTAGATTCCCAAGAGCAATCCTTAGGATTTGAGGACCAATGAACATTAACAAGCGGAACATCTTTATTTCGAAGGCGTTTGACCTCCGAAGCAATAATACGAATAGGATGTTGCTCATAAGTTAAATTAGGTGAAACTTCAATTTCCTCCACAACACCGGGCTCATGATAGAATCGGAATCTCGAAGGCATTTCCGTAATTGAGAAACGTGAAACACGTCATGAATAGCAGAAAACTGAGCCGGTAATAAAAGGAGATAAGCCACGGAACCAATACATTCGGTGATGGGAAATGGACCAATATATCGAGGTGCTAACTTTCCCGATCGACTGAAACGTACAACACCCTTCATAGGCGAAACACGAATAAACACAAGATCTCCCACAGAAAATTCTAATTTCATTCTCCGGTTATCGGCATAGGATTTTTGTCTACTCTGCGCTTCTTTCATCCTATGACGGATAAGGTCGATCTTTTCTGTGGAATCACGAATAAAATCTGGACCTAAAACCAGCTTCTCACCGGCCTCAAGCCAGCAAGAGGGAGATCGGCATGGCCTTCCATAGAGTGCCTCGAAATGTGCCATACCAATACTAGATTGGAAGCTATTATTATAGGAAAACTCAACAAGAGAAATATGATCTTTCCTACTTCCACCAAAATCAAGAACACATGTACGAAGAAGATCTTCAAGAGTTTGATTCACATGCTCAGTTTGTCCATCGGACTGGGGATGATAAGCGGTGCTAAAATTAAGCTTCGTTCCCAATGCTTTTTGAAGACTCTTCCAAAATCCACTAGTAAACAATGGATCATGATCACTAACAATAGAAGTAGAAACTCCATGCAATTTTAAAATTTATTTAATAAAGAGTTTGGCCAAGAGAGGAATAGTCCGGTTAGACCGAACAGGAATAAAATGGGCGGATTTAGTAAGTCTATCAACTATCACCCATAAGCTATCATGACCCGAACGAGAACGGGGAAGGCCGTCTATAAAATCCATGGAAATTTGGTCCCACTTCCAAATTGGAATTTCTAAAGGTTGCAATAACCCACCGGGCCTTTGATGTTCGGCCTTAATGAGTTGGCAAGTCATGCAACACTTAACAAAGTTAGCAATATCATATTTCATTCCCTCCCAATAATAAAGTCGCTTCATGTCCGCGTACATTTTACTACTACCGGGATGAATGGTAA
Source organism: Allium cepa (assembly GCA_030765085.1). NCBI lineage: Eukaryota > Viridiplantae > Streptophyta > Magnoliopsida > Asparagales > Amaryllidaceae > Allium > Allium cepa. The sequence goes on along the minus strand of CM060928.1, from coordinate 530,731,736 downwards.
ATTTAGAATGATGAGAATCTTCTAAAACGTCTTTACGAAGATTACTAATATTTGGCACGATAAGTCTACCAAATTTTCTAATACTGCCACGAGAATCAATATCAAGTCTTTCAAACCCTCAATATCAATTTTATCCCCAAAATTTTGGCTAAGAAGAGCCAATTCGGGATCTAGCTTTTGAGCTTCAAGAATGCAGTCTAAAAGAGAAGAATGAGCCTCAAGGCTACATAAAACAAGATATGAACACAGATTGGATACATGATCTTGAATCTCACAAGTGGATAGAACTCCGAGATCACTCCATTCAGATATCATCATAGAAACAACCGCTTGTTGCTTACGACCATGTAACATCCCGCCTTTCGCACGATTTAAATCGACACACGTGCCAATTCAAACCATACAAAATGCCAGATTGTTATGGGGTAAATAAGAAAAACAAGGAAGAAATAAAACAAAATAGAATCTCACAGCGGAAGGATAAAATATAATAATCAAATATACAGTTTATAAATCTGTTTGAAAACCATTTATATAATAAATATCAGAGTTACACATGCAGCAGAACAGTGTGTAGTGCACTAGTATAAATAATAATGATATAAATCTTCGTCTTCGTCCTCCAGAGCTAAATATTCCAATCCTGAAACGCTCGGACTGACCCGAGCGAATTTGAAAAGACACAAACACTCGAGTCAGAACTAAAAGATCTTATGTAAGTTAAATTAGCAGAAATAAATATGAGTGCGGTAACTCAAGAGATGCTCGGGATTTACATCTCCTAAGGATCCGTTACACTATTTACTATGTAGTTTATGGCGCTATTATAATAGTGTCTAATTGTAAAATAAACTTACCTTTTTCTTAGCATTAAGGGGTTACCCATATAGCCCTTAACACGTAGTAGTCCCATTAGTCCATCCAATATCATGGTCCCTCCTGATCGGGAAGCCACCAAAGGATACCACACGGGCTATGGAAGAAATCCAAACTCGTACAAGGCGCGATAGGGTAGTGACACGACACAACTAGGCAATGCCAGGGTAGATATACCAATTACGCTTCCGGGTCGGTGGTAACGTGTAGCGCGCAGCTACCGCCCACCTCGAGCCACACCTCCAAATAAAATCAAAAGTGGCCACCGAATCAATCCAAAAGTCAAGTATAATATCGAAGAGATGTGTCCGATCAAAGGTGCCACCTTATTAACCTGTCAATCGCTCCTGTTTTAGCCACCTTATGCCAACTCACGGGAGTTGGGTCCACGTATTTACCTTACAGGAAACGCCGCCACCAACCTACTTCATTCTGGAATCTCCACCGCGTACACGGTTGTTAAAGTGGTTTTCGGAGTTGGCAGAGAGTATGACAACTTCCGATCCCGGTCTCTTCAACAACTAAACGTTATTATAACACCGCGGTCTTTAAAATAGTTTATACTTTAAAACCAGAAAATAATTATCCATTTCAAACCCATAAATACGATATCATTTCCATTTCCAAAAAAACTCATTTTGATATTATTTTTATAAAACCCAAATCAATAATATCATTTTTATTTCAAATATATTTTTCCAAAATCATACTGCTTTAAAATTTGTAATAACTGGAAACCAAACATTTGAATTATAACTTTCAAAACATAATACTTTGTTTGGATATTCAACAGTATATAGAATAAAATAGTTTGAATTTAAAATTACTTTATAAAATAATTTCCACGACTTACAATTTATTTCATTAAAAATTAAGTCAAAATCCATAAATTTCAGAATCGCTTTCAGTTTCAATAACCCCTTCAGTCTCAATGTATTTCAAACTTTGATTATGAAACAATTGGAACTAAGGTTGGAAATTTCTATTCAATAATTTAAAGTCCTATTATTTAGTTTGAAATATTTGCATAATAAACCCGTAATCATTTAAGTAAAACTCAGATTACTTATAAAAGATAATTTCCTTCAATTTATTTATACTAGAAATATTCATTTAATTCACCTTGAATAAAAATTCAGTTATAAATATCATACCTTTTTAAAATTTCAAGTTAATAAATTTTACATCAACCTATGAATTTAAATCCTTAATTATGCTCAATTCCAAATAAATTTTTCAATTTACCTTCAAATCTTAATTGATTTAAATCTTTTAAAAACTCTATATATTTTTAATATCTTAACATGTACTTAACCATAAAATATAAAATAATCAAACTCCATTATTCAACTTATTTATTTTATTTAGAAAATTCATACATAACTTAAATTGAATACTTTAACTATATATATAAATAAAATATGATTTTATATAATATCAAAATTTAATATTTATTAAACCGTATCCTATCCAAACCATAGAAAATCATTTCAAAAATATTCTTATATATATATACATATATACCGCGGTGCCTGTATATCATTTTCTATCCTATGGTCAAGTGATACGGATATTTATTATTTCAATCCGCAATTTAAAAATAAAATTTGCGGTTGTATATCATTTCAAACCGCAATCCCAAATGAAATGAAATGCATGATAACTTGTAGCTTATATAATATAGAACACATCATCCATTCACCAAACATCGTTCATCAACCCTTTATTTCAATCATCATCCGATTTGAACAAACATCAATAAATAGCATATGAAATATAATAGGTATCAACGAACAGTTTATATTCACAAATAAATTAATAACTGTTTAATTGGAAGTTTATATGCAAAAAAAATGAAAAATAAACTGTCAATTTATATGCAGTAATAAAATTAAATTTAAATAAATGCAATCTAACTGAGATGATGAATAAAATATGCCAAACAGTCATAAATGAATTTCTACTCATATCATAAATTAATTTAACAGACATAAGAAAACTTAGAAGTTGTGAGTGGGTCAAAACACTCACCTTTTGAATTTAAATTGAATCTAAATTCAATTTAAACCCAAAAATTTGACAGTCTCCAAACCCACCCAAACCAACGCCAAAATGTCTGGAATTCTAATACAATCCCAACAAAAAGAACTACGCGTGAATCCGAGCTCGTACGCAAAACTTATGAAAATTTGAAAATTGGAAAGTTCTGGCCCTGTGTCGACTTCGGGTTCGACTTCGGTGCGCCGCCTCAAATCCCCGATGTTTGCTTGGAGTTTTTGCCAAAACGACCCGGAGCGACCCGAGTCATTTTCTTCCTGACCCGAAGTAGATACAAAGTGACGACCGCCCATGACTCCCGCACGGAAACAAGGGAATGGTGCGCTGAAAGTGTGCCAGGCAGCCATGAGTGACCGTCAAGGGTAAAATAAACATCGCAGACTCTATCGTAAAACTCACAGCGCATGGATAAAATACAATAGAGAAATATAATATAGTGAAGCTCCCATAGAACAGAATATCATCATCTAATCATAATAGCTTTATACATGGTCTGAATCATGAATACAAGAAGCCTCACTACATAGCACTCAGAGTAATCGACAATCAGCGGAATATCCAGTACATAGAATATGAAAATAATATGTAAAGCCTCCTGCTCGTCTTCGTCATCATCAGCGTGAGCCACTAAGATCAGCACCTGCCACCTGTTACCTAGTCTGCCCATCCCAAACATGGATGAACAACCCAAGGTAATAAGAGGAGACATAAAACCTTGAGTCAGACAACAGTCTTAGTGAGCAGTAAATCAACTATCAAACATACCAAAGGAACATAAAGGATAAAAAAGATAGGAACCCAAATCATCCCACTCCACCTCTTTCTACAGTGATAGCCCCCAGACACACACTAAGGAGAAGCAAGCATAGCAAAGCAGATAATTAAAGTAAAGCAATAATCACTCGAGTCAAGGTCGATGTTTTCCAAATACAAACTCCCAAGGCCTAAACCAAGATCAGATAAGCACCCAGAAAACACCGCTCTTGAGACCGAATGATGATACAACCAAACATCCATGACTCTGGCTATCACTGTTATCATTGCCTTGATTTTATCGTTAATTGAATGACCAACTCATCTTTCAAACATCCGTCAAGGGCTAATGGCAACCCCGGTTCTAGACATAACTCTGCACGTCCTCGTGACCCGTGTATAGGTATAACGAATCTACCCAGAGTACTAGCACGTCATCATGACCCGCGCCTGGGTATAACGGATCTACCCAACGTACTCTTGCTTTGAGCTTGCTAGAACCTTCAATAACGATAAGATCTCAGCCTTCTAGTCATCCTCCTCGACGACTATTCCCATTATAGCTCAAGCACCTCTCGAGCCACCATTATCCACCAACTCGAACCGCATCATCGAGTAATCAACATGCTTGGGATGATCCCGTCTGGATTAAACCAAGGCTTCCACATCATGCTTTGCTCCAACGCATCTTAGCAAAGTCCTTCTCATCATCATACTTTGCCTCAACATATCATGGCAAAGTCCATCTCTCGTCATGCTTTGCTTCCTCTAATCATAGCAAAGACCTCGAATCCATCCATATGAGCTTCGTCATACGCTTCATATGCCACAAGCAGCTTTCACCATTCAAGAGCCTTTTCACCTAGCTTTTGAATCATCTTCAACCATCTTGTTCCAAATCAACTACTAGCTAACTTGAAACAACCAAAATCAATCACACATCCATACATTCAAGCATACAAACAAGATCTAATAAGCAATATCAACTATAATGGCAATTTCGTAAATAAATAAGCATAAGTCTAACATGCATGAATCATAGGGTTTTTAGCATAGATTTAGCAAATAGAAATCATGGGTTTTGTCTCTACAACTTGATAAATGAACTTGCATAAGTAAACATCTTCATAAATGATGGATCTACATGCAGACTTAAGGAAAATGCGAGAAATCACTATCTTAAACACATAAACAAGCCACCGATCCAATATACTCCTTTGGGTCCGCGTGAGAGATAACCACCACTCACCGAATCTCCAAAACAACCCAAAAGCAATACGCTTCAGATCTGGACAGCAAAGATTCAAGCTTGATTAGTCAAAATCTCGCTTGAAATGATGAAATCTAGCTTCGTTGGATGAAGATCTTCAACTTTGGCTCTTGGATCTTCGATCTTGGATGGATGTTAGCACAAGATTAGAGTAGAGAAAAGAAGTGAAGAAAATGTTATAGTCGAGCTCTCAAAATGGCAGCACTTCGTGGCTTCAAAATCCGGTGCCAAAAAGTGAGGAAATGGCCGTGTATTTATAGGCAGTTTTTAGGTCGCTCACTATTAGGTCATCCACGACCTAAAACATCACGACCTAACAACCTAGCCACTTCCCCGACCTAACTGGGTTAAGCAACCCCACGATCTATCACTCACGTGGCCTATCATCCCTGCGACCTAACAAACGCAGCATTCTAACGTAGGTCGTTTACGACCTAACCAATCGTAACTTGCCTCCTTAGGTCGCTATCCTTCTTAGGTCGCTACTCCTATAGGTCGCTCCACTTGACCTAACTCTACGCAACACTCTGCTTTAGGTCACTCACTACTAGCTCGTTGGGACCCCTAACCCAATAGCTCTTAGGTCGTTAACTACCTTCATCCCGTTAACTCGTCTAGCTGCTAGGTCGCTAACCCTAAGTCACTCATTTCTATAGGTCGGATACCTACCTTAGGTCGTTCCCATCCTATAGGTCGCTAATCCTATAAGTCGCCCACACTCTTAGGTCGTTAACTCGCCTAGGTCGGCCCAATCCTATAGGTCGCTCAATATACTTAGGTCGTTACCTCTATAGGTCGCTCCACTCGACCTAAACACTAACTCGTCTACCACCTTAAGTCGTATCACCGACCTATCTTCATACGACCTATCTCCAAACCCTTAACTCGAACAACCACTAAGTTGCTAACCCGTAAGTCGCCAACAACCTTAGGTCGCCTACGACCTAAAAACACTCGACCCAGCTCTTAACCCGTTAAATCGTTAGTTACCTTAGGTCGCAACATATTAACCTACTCCAATTACTAACTTGCTAACAACCTATTCCTTAACTCATATCCCCTTAGGTCATCTACGACTCATGAATACCGACCTAAGCTGTCCCCACGAGTTAATCTCTACACGAGTTAACTTTCCCACACGATCTAACTTCCATACGACTCTAACGACCTAAAATCCTACGATTTTATCGACACGTAAAATACGGGTCGTTACATTCTCTCCCCCTTTGGGATTTCACCCCCGAAATTCCAAACAAACAAGAGCAACCAAAGTTATTCCGCATGCCTACCATCCATAGCAACCAACAAACCATGCATCCAATTACTAGCCTAGCATGCAGAATTCTAAAATTAAAATCAAGTTACAAATTCATGAGATGCCACGACATTTTAGGGCCATACCTTGAAGAGTTCAGGATGAGCTGCCTTCATCCTCTCTTCCTCCTCCCATGTACAGTCGTTAACATCATCACTCCACTGTATCTTGAGCAACGTAATCGTCTTCCTCCTAAGCTGTTTCGTGTCGGTTTCAACAACACGAAGCGGCTTACGAGGTCTTCTAACAACTGGATCAACCTCCAAAACTTCACAGCTATCGGCAGAAACTACTGTATTCGAGTCATGCACATACTTCCGTAGATAAGATACATGAAAAACATTGTGCACACCCGCCATCTTTTCCGGTAACTCCAATCTATAAGCGAGCTTTCCAATTCGCTCGATAATCGGGAATGGTCCAACAAATCTCGGAGTTAACTTTCCTTTCTTCCCAAATCGAATAACATTCTTCAGAGGAGAAATCTTCACAAAAACCACATCACCTACGTCGAATTCCAAATCTTTTCGACGTTTATCAGCATAACTTTTCTGACGATCCTGGGCTGCCTTCATTCGCTGCCGAATGATCTCTATGCAATCCGTAGTCTGTCGAATCATCTCCGGCCCAAGTATCAACTTTTCTCCAGTTTCCAACCAACACGTCGGAGAGTTACACGGTCTTCCATACAGTGCCTCATATGGTGCCATACCAATACTTGACTGATAACTGTTATTGTATGCAAATTCCACCAAATGAAGGTGATCTTCCCATGATCCTCCGAAATCCAAAACACGGGCTCTGAGAAGATCTTCCAAAACTCGGTTGACTCTCTCAGTCTGACCATCTGTTTGAGGGTGATAAGCTGTACTCAAACACAACTCAGTTCCCAAAACTTCCTGGAAGCTCTTCCAAAATCCACTAGTGAACAATGGGTCTCGGTCGCTCACTATACTCTTCGGAACACCATGGAATCGAACTATCCACTTAACATAAAGCTCAGCCAACTTCGATGCAGTCCTAGTCGATCGAACAGGAATGAACCTTGCACTCTTGGTCAACCGATCTACGATGACCCAAATCCCTTCATTTCCTGCCTTGGTTCTAGGTAGGCCATCGATAAAATCCATCGACACTTGCTCCCACTTCCATGTAGGAACCTCTAATGGCTGAAGTAATCCACTGGGCTTCTTTTGCTCAGCTTTCACCAACTGGCAGTTCATACACTTGGAAATAAAATTTCCGACACCCTTCTTCATACCTTCCCAGTAATAGGTTCTCTTCATATCTCGATACATTTTATTTCCTCCTGGATGAATTGTCAACTTCGAGTGATGACTTTCCCTAAGAACTTCATCTCTCAATCCATCTACATCGGGAACAACTAGTCGTCCTTGCTTTCGAAGCCAACCCTCTCGATTGACTTCAAATCCTTTATTTTTTTCTGGATTCAATCCAGATTCCAAATCTCGTAAAATCTTGACAAGCTTATCGTCTCGCTTTTGGCTCTCGCCAATTCTCTCCACAAGAGTAGGCCTTATCGATAAGTTTGCCAACATCTCAGGTTCCAATTCACATCTAGGCCTGAAGTCAAATCCAGCTAAATACTCGAGACTTTTCCATTCCGAAAACATGGCTCCCAATCCTGCATGTCTTCGACTTAACGCATCTGCCACTGCGTTGCCTTTTCCCGGAGTATAGGCTATACCAAAATCATATGATGCTAAAAACTCTAGCCATCGTTGCTGCCGAAGATTCAAATCCTTTTGGGAGAAAAGATACTTCAACGACTTATGATCTGTAAACAATTCGAATCGAGCTCCAAATAGATAATGTCTCCACATCTTCAAAGCAAATACGATCGCCGCTAACTCCAAATCATGAGTCGGATAATTCCTTTCATGCAGCTTCAGTTGTCGACTCGCATACGCAACAACTCTATCCTTCTGCATCAACACTACTCCAAGTCCAGTACCGCATGCATCGGTGTAAACCACCATCTCATCATTCCCACTTGGAATAGTCAAAACAGGAGCACTTGTCAATCGCTCTTTCAGGATTCTAAAAGCTTGCTCACACTTAGCATCCCAACTGAACACTTGGTTCTTCTTCGTCGATCCTGTTAATGGTGCAGCTATCTTGGAAAAGTCTTTGATAAACCGACGATAATATCCTGCTAATCCAAGAAAACTTCTCACATCAGATGCATTCTTAGGTCTAATCCAATCCTGGATCGCTGCCACCTTAGCGGGATCAACCGCTATCCCATTTCCAGAAATGACATGGCCTAAGAACCTCACTTCACCCTTCCAGAAGTGACACTTCGAAAACTTAGCCTTCAGCTGATGTTTCCGCAAGATTTCCAAAACAATCCTCAAGTGCGTCTTGTGCTCTTCCTCAGTTCTGGAATAAATCAGAATATCATCCACGAACACAAGTACGAACTTGTTCAATTGATCTCTGAACACTCTATTCATAAGATCCACAAAATATGCCGGTGCATTCGTCAATCCAAACGGCACTACCAGCCACTCATAAAAACCGGATGGTGTCCTGAAAGCAGTCTTCGGCACACTATCCTTCGCCACTCTTAACTGGTGAAATCCCGTTGCCAAATCCATCTGAGAAAACACCTTCGCCTCGTGGAGCTGATCAAACAAGTCATCTATTCTCGGCAATGGATACTTGTTCTTCTTAGTCACCTTATTCAGCTCACGATAATCCACACACAATCTCAACGATCCATCCGCTTTGGTTGCGAACACAACTGGTGCACCCCATTCGGACACACTACGCCGAATGAATCCTTTCCGTAAAAGGTCATCAACTTGCACCTTCAACTCTTGCTGTTCCCTAGGCGCCATCCGCCTAAGAGGCATCACAACGGGTCTGGCTCCCTCAACTAGATCGATACGAAACTCGATCTCTCTATGCGGCGGTAACCCTTTGACCTCGTCAAAGACATCCTCGAATCCATTCACGATTGGCATCGATGACAGTCCATCCCGTGGAACAACCAGCGAATACATGAAGCTCATGAAGACGCCTTCTTCATACTTACATCGTATCACGACCTTTCGCCCCTCCACATTCTCGACTGTCACCTCCAATCTCTCACAATCAACCTTTGCCGCATACTTCCTAAGCCAGTCCATACCCAAAATAATTCCGAACCCCGCAAAGTTCAGAACAAAGCAATCACAAACAAAAGAGCAATCATGACTCGATATAACTAGACCACGGCATAGCATACACAAACAAGACGAACCCCCAACTGGATTAGTCACTACCAATGGCCTACCAACAATATCCGGTTTCAAACCTAACCGGCCTACCAAATCATCACAAACAAAAGAATGCGACGCTCCAGTATCAAACAACACTCTAACTGGAACACCACAAATGGAAAGAGTACCTTGAACCACCACACTCTTCCCCTTCTCTTCAGCAGTAGGAGCTTTCGAAGATGACGGAACAACCCCCAAAGCATAAGCTTGCACAACCTGCCTGTCCTTCATCGGTTCCGGACAGTTCTTCTTAATGTGCCCCAGCTTATCACAGTTGTAGCACTTCAACAACACCTTCGGATTCTTGCAATCTTTGGAAAGATGGCCCTTCTGCCGACAATTATAGCAGGTCTTTTCCCCCTTCAGCTTCTTCTGACCATCCTTACCCTTCTGCTGTTGCTGCTTCCTCTTCTTGTTTCCACCCTGCTGTGGTTTAGACTCCTCCTTGGTCACAGCAACAACAGATACTTCCTTAGGAAACAAACTCTCGTGCCTGAGAGCTTTCTCCACCAGCTTCTCAAATGGATCGTCCAGGTGATCCACCAACTGTCTTCCAAGATAACTGTCCAAGCCTGTCACAAACTTCTCATTCTTCTGATAAGAAGATTCAATATACGACCGAGCATACTTGGACAAGGCCTCAAACTCAGAAACGTACTCAAGAACCGATCTCCCACCTTGCTTGAGCTCAACAAACTTTTTAAACAAAACAGACTTCTGAGCTGTAGAGATAAACTTGGCTTCAAATCTAACTTAGAATTGCTCCCAAGTAATCTCTTCTTCTGGAGTATCTATGGTGATAGAATTCCACCAATCAGCAGCTCTCCCTTGAAGCTGTCTCGATGCAAGCTTCCTCCTAGTTGCATCCTCAATTCCTAAATCTCCAAAGATCCTCCTACAAGCATCTATCCATCTTTGGACTTCAATGGTCGATTCCGTTCCTAAGAAAACCTTTCCTCCAAGAGAAGTATAGTCCTTGCAAAGCTTAGCAAAATCCACCGGCCTTGGAGCTTGAACTTGAACTCCCACATCCACTGACGATCCTGAAGCTGGTATCCTCCTCATGATCGAAGTCATCATGGCCTCAAACATAGGAGCATAATCAACAGCTTCCCTAGCAGCACGGCCTTCCCTAGCAGCTGGTCTCCCCCTTCGACTCATCCTTAATATCTACAAAAAGGAATGACTTAGAACACCTTGAGAAACAACTGCATAAGGAGTTCAAATCCTTCTAAACTACTATATTATATATAGTAATCATTCATCAAAATACAATTACGTCTCTCATATGTAGTTACGTCAGCGAGCGTTGGCTAAAATCGATTAACCAAAGCTCTGATACCAAATGTGACGACCGCCCAGAAACAAGGGAATGGTGCGCTGAAAGTGTGCCAGGCAGCCATGAGTGACCGTGAAGGGTAAAATAAACATCGCAGACTCTATCGTAAAACTCACAGTGCATGGATAAAATACAATAGAGAAATATAATATAGTGAAGCTCCCATAGAACAGAATATCATCATCTAATCATAATAGCTTTATACATGGTCTGAATCATGAATACAAGAAGCCTCACTACATAGCACTCAGAGTAATCAACAATCAGCGGAATATCCAGTACATAGAATATGAAAATAATATGTAAAGCCTCCTGCTCGTCTTCGTCATCATCAGCGTGAGCCACTAAGATTAGCACCTGTCACCTAGTCTGCCCATCCCAAACATGGATGAACAGCCCAAGGTAATAAGAGGAGACATAAAACCTTGAGTCAGACAACAGTCTTAGTGAGCAGTAAATCAACTATCAAACATACCAAAGGAACATAAAGGATAAAAGAGGTAGGAAGCCAAATCATCCCACTCCACCTCTTTCTACAGTGATAGCCCCCAGACACACACTAAGGAGAAGCAAGCATAGCAAAGCAGATAATTAAAGTAAAGCAATAATCACTCGAGTCAAGGTCGATGTTTTCCAAATACAAACCCCCAAGGCCTAAACCAAGATCAGATAAGCACCCAGAAAACACCGCTCTTGAGACCGAATGATGATACAACCAAACATCCATGAATCTGGCTATCACTGTTATCATTGCCTTGATTTTATCGTTAATTGAATGACCAACTCATCTTTCAAACATCCGTCAAGGGCTAATGGCAACCCCGGTTCTAGACATAACTCTGCACGTCCTCGTGACTCGTGCCTAGGTATAACGAATCTACCCAGAGTACTAGCACGTCATCATGACCCGCGCCTGGGTATAACGGATCTACCCAACGTACTCTTGCTTTGAGCTTGCTAGAACCTTCAATAACGATAAGTTCTCAGCCTTCTAGTCATCCTCCTCGACGACTATTCCCATTATAGCTCAAGCACCTCTCGAGCCACCATTATCCACCAACTCGAACCGCATCATCGAGTAATCAACATGCTTGGGATGATCCCGTCTGGATTAAACCAAGGCTTCCACATCATGCTTTGCTCCAACGCATCTTAGCAAAGTCCTTCTCATCATCATACTTTGCCTCAACATATCATGGCAAAGTCCATCTCTCGTCATGCTTTGCTTCCTCTAATCATAGCAAAGTCCTCGAATCCATCCATATGAGCTTCGTCATACGCTTCATATGCCACAAGCAGCTTTCACCATTCAAGAGCCTTTTCACCTAGCTTTTGAATCATCTTCAACCATCTTGTTCCAAATCAACTACTAGCTAAGTTGAAACAACCAAAATCAATCACACATCCATACATTCAAGCATACAAACAAGATCTAATAAGCAATATCAACTATAATGGCAATTTCGTAAATAAATAAGCATAAGTCTAACATGCATGAATCATAGGGTTTTTAGCATAGATTTAGCAAATAGAAATCATGGGTTTTGTCTCTACAACTTGATAAATGAACTTGCATAAGTAAACAGCTTCATAAATGATGGATCTACATGCAGACTTAAGGAAAATGCGAGAAATCACTATCTTAAACACATAAACAAGCCACCGATCCAATATACTCCTTTGGGTCCGCGTGAGAGATAACCACCACTCACCGAATCTCCAAAACAACCCAAAAGCAATACGCTTCAGATCTGGACAGCAAAGATTCAAGCTTGATTCGTCAAAATCTCGCTTGAAATGATGAAATCTAGCTTCGTTGGATGAAGATCTTCAACTTTGGCTCTTGGATCTTCGATCTTGATCTTCGATCTTGGATGGATGTTAGCACAAGATTAGAGTAGAGAAAAGAAGTGAAGAAAATGTTGTAGTCGAGCTCTCAAAATGGCAGCACTTCGTGGCTTCAAAATCCGGTGCCAAAAAGTGAGGAAATGGCCGTGTATTTATAGGCAGTTTTTAGGTCGCTCACTATTAGGTCATCCACGACCTAAAACATCACGACCTAACAACCTAGCCACTACCCCGACCTAACTGGGTTAAGCAACCCCACGATCTATCACTCACGCGACCTATCATCCCTACGACCTAACAAACACAGCATTCTAACGTAGGTCGTTTACGACCTAACCAATCGTAACTAGCCTCCTTAGGTCGCTATCCTTCTTAGGTCGCTACTCCTATAGGTCGCTCCACTTGACCTAACTCTACGCAACACTCTGCTTTAGGTCACTCACTACTAGCTCGTTGGGACCCCTAACCCAATAGCTCTTAGGTCGTTAACTACCTTCATCCCGTTAACTCGTCTAGTTGCTAGGTCGCTAACCCTAAGTCACTCATTTCTATAGGTCGGATACCTACCTTAGGTCGTTCCCATCCTATAGGTCGCTAATCCTATAAGTCGCCCACACTCTTTGGTCGTTAACTCGCCTACACTCTTTGGTCGTTAACTCGCCTAGGTCGGCCCAATCCTATAGGTCGCTCAATATACTTAGGTCGTTACCTCTATAGGTCGCTCCACTCGACCTAAACACTAACTCGTCTACCACCTTAAGTCGTATCACCGACCTATCTTCATACGACCTATCTCCAAACCCTTAACTCGAACAACCACTAAGTTGCTAACCCGTAAGTCGCCAACAACCTTAGGTCGCCTACGACCTAAAAACACTCGACCCAGCTCTTAACCCGTTAACTCGTTAGTTACCTTAGGTCGCAACATATTAACCTACTCCAATTACTAACTTGCTAACAACCTATTCCTTAACTCATATCCCCTTAGGTCATCTACGACTCATGAATACCGACCTAAGCTGTCCCCACGAGTTAATCTCTACACGAGTTAACTTTCCCACACGATCTAACTTCCATACGACTCTAACGACCTAAAATCCTACGATTTTATTGACACGTAAAATACGGGTCGTTACATTCTCTCCCCCTTTGGGATTTCGCCCCCGAAATTCCAAACAAACAAGAGCAACCAAAGTTATTCCGCATGCCTACCATCCATAGCAACCAACAAACCATGCATCCAATTACTAGCCTAGCATGCAGAATTCTAAAATTAAAATCAAGTTACAAATTCATGAGATGCCACGACATTTTAGGGCCATACCTTGAAGAGTTCAGGATGAGCTGCCTTCTTCCTCTCTTCCTCCTCCCATGTACAGTCGTTAACATCATCACTCCACTGTATCTTGAGCAACGTAATCGTCTTCCTCCTAAGCTGTTTCGTGTCGGTTTCAACAACACGAAGCGGCTTACGAGGTCTTCTAACAACTGGATCAACCTCCAAATCTTCACAGCTATCGGCAGAAACTACTGTATTCGAGTCATGCACATACTTCCGTAGATAAGATACATGAAAAACATTGTGCACACCCGCCATCTTTTCCGGTAACTCCAATCTATAAGCGAGCTTTCCAATTCGCTCGATAATCGGGAATGGTCCAACAAATCTCGGAGTTAACTTTCCTTTCTTCCCAAATCGAATAACATTCTTCAGAGGAGAAATCTTCACAAAAACCACATCACCTACGTCGAATTCCAAATCTTTTCGACGTTTATCAGCATAACTTTTCTGACGATCCTGGGCTGCCTTCATTCGCTGCCGAATGATCTCTATGCAATCCGTAGTCTGTCGAATCATCTCTGGCCCAAGTATCAACTTTTCTCCAGTTTCCAACCAACACGTCGGAGAGTTACACGGTCTTCCATACAGTGCCTCATATGGTGCCATACCAATACTTGACTGATAACTGTTATTGTATGCAAATTCCACCAAATGAAGGTGATCTTCCCATGATCCTCCGAAATCCAAAACACAGGCTCTGAGAAGATCTTCCAAAACTCGGTTGACTCTCTCAGTCTGACCATCTGTTTGAGGGTGATAAGCTGTACTCAAACACAACTCAGTTCCCAAAACTTCCTGGAAGCTCTTCCAAAATCCACTAGTGAACAATGGGTCTCGGTCGCTCACTATACTCTTCGGAACACCATGGAATCGAACTATCCACTTAACATAAAGCTCAGCCAACTTCGATGCAGTCCTAGTCGATCGAACAGGAATGAACCTTGCACTCTTGGTCAACCGATCTACGATGACCCAAATCCCTTCATTTCCCGCCTTGGTTCTAGGTAGGCCATCGATAAAATCCATCGACACTTGCTCCCACTTCCATGTAGGAACCTCTAATGGCTGAAGTAATCCACTGGGCTTCTTTTGCTCAGCTTTCACCAACTGGCAGTTCATACACTTGGAAATAAAATTTCCGACACCCTTCTTCATACCTTCCCAGTAATAGGTTCTCTTCATATCCCGATACATTTTATTTCCTCCTGGATGAATTGTCAACTTCGAGTGATGACTTTCCCTAAGAACTTCATCTCTCAATCCATCTACATCGGGAACAACTAGTCGTCCTTGCTTTCGAAGCCAACCCTCTCGATTGACTTCAAATCCTTTATTTTTTTCTGGATTCAATCCAGATTCCAAATCTCGTAAAATCTTGACAAGCTTATCGTCTCGCTTTTGGCTCTCGCCAATTCTCTCCACAAGAGTAGGCCTTATCGATAAGTTTGCCAACATCTCAGGTTCCAATTCACATCTAGGCCTGAAGTCAAATCCAGCTAAATACTCGAGACTTTTCCATTCCGAAAACATGGCTCCCAATCCTGCATGTCTTCGACTTAACGCATCTGCCACTGCGTTGCCTTTTCCCGGAGTATAGGCTATACCAAAATCATACGATGCTAAAAACTCTAGCCATCGTTGCTGCCGAAGATTCAAATCCTTTTGGGAGAAAAGATACTTCAACGACTTATGATCTGTAAACAATTCGAATCGAGCTCCAAATAGATAATGTCTCCACATCTTCAAAGCAAATACGATCGCCGCTAACTCCAAATCATGAGTCGGATAATTCCTTTCATGCAGCTTCAGTTGTCGACTCGCATACGCAACAACTCTATCCTTCTGCATCAGCACTACTCCAAGTCCAGTACCGCATGCATCGGTGTAAACCACCATCTCATCATTCCCACTTGGAATAGTCAAAACAGGAGCACTCGTCAATCGCTCTTTCAGGATTCTAAAAGCTTGCTCACACTTAGCATCCCAACTGAACACTTGGTTCTTCTTCGTCGATCCTGTTAACGGTGCAGCTATCTTGGAAAAGTCTTTGATAAACCGACGATAATATCCTGCTAATCCAAGAAAACTTCTCACATCAGATGCATTCTTAGGTCTAATCCAATCCTGGATCGCTGCCACCTTAGCGGGATCAACCGCTATCCCATTTCCAAAAATGACATGGCCTAAGAACCTCACTTCACCCTTCCAGAAGTGACACTTCGAAAACTTAGCCTTCAGCTGATGTTTCCGCAAGATTTCCAAAACAATCCTCAAGTGCGTCTTGTGCTCTTCCTCAGTTCTGGAATAAATCAGAATATCATCCACGAACACAAGTACGAACTTGTTCAATTGATCTCTGAACACTCTATTCATAAGATCCACAAAATATGCCGGTGCATTCGTCAATCCAAACGGCACTACCAGCCACTCATAAAAACCGGATGGTGTCCTGAAAGCAGTCTTCGGCACACTATCCTTCGCCACTCTTAACTGGTGAAATCCCGTTGCCAAATCCATCTGAGAAAACACCTTCGCCTCGTGGAGCTGATCAAACAAGTCATATATTCTCGGCAATGGATACTTGTTCTTCTTAGTCACCTTATTCAGCTCACGATAATCCACACACAATCTCAACGATCCATCCGCTTTGGTTGCGAACACAACTGGTGCACCCCATTCGGACACACTACGCCGAATGAATCCTTTTCGTAAAAGGTCATCAACTTGCACCTTCAACTCTTGCTGTTCCCTAGGCGCCATCCGCCTAAGAGGCATCACAACGGGTCTGGCTCCCTCAACTAGATCGATACGAAACTCGATCTCTCTATGCGGTGGTAACCCTTTGACCTCGTCAAAGACATCCTCGAATCCATTCACGATTGGCATCGATGACAGTCCATCCCGTGGAACAACCAGCGAATACATGAAGCTCATGAAGACGCCTTCTTCATACTTACATCGTATCACGACCTTTCGCCCCTCCACATTCTCGACTGTCACCTCCAATCTCTCACAATCAACCTTTGCCGCATATTTCCTAAGCCAGTCCATACCCAAAATAATTCCGAACCCCGCAAAGTTCAGAACAAAGCAATCACAAACAAAAGAGCAATCATGACTCGATATAACTAGACCACGGCATAGCATACACAAACAAGACGAACCCCCAACTGGATTAGTCACTACCAATGGCCTACCAACAATATCCGGTTTCAAACCTAACCGGCCTACCAAATCATCACAAACAAAAGAATGCGACGCTCCAGTATCAAACAACACTCTAACTGGAACACCACAAATGGAAAGAGTACCTTGAACCACCACACTCTTCCCCTTCTCTTCAGCAGTAGGAGCTTTCGAAGATGAAGGAACAGCCCCTAAAGCATAAGCTTGCACAACCTGCCTGTCCTTTATCGGTTCCGGACAGTTCTTCTTAATGTGCCCCAGCTTATCACAGTTGTAGCACTTCAACAACACCTTCGGATTCTTGCAATCCTTGGAAAGATGGCCCTTCTGCCGACAATTATAGCAGGTCTTTTCCCCCTTCAGCTTCTTCTGACCATCCTTACCCTTCTGCTGTTGCTGCTTCCTCTTCTTGTTTCCACCCTGCTGTGGTTTAGACTCCTCCTTGGTCACAGCAACAACAGATACTTCCTTAGGAAACAAACTCTCGTGCCTGAGAGCTTTCTCCACCAGCTTCTCAAATGGATCGTCCAGGTGATCTACCAACTGTCTTCCAAGATAACTGTCCAAGCCTGTCACAAACTTCTCATTCTTCTGATAAGAAGATTCAATATACGACCGAGCATACTTGGACAAGGCCTCAAACTCAGAAACGTACTCAAGAACCGATCTCCCACCTTGCTTGAGCTCAACAAACTTTTTAAACAAAACAGACTTCTGAGCTGTAGAGATAAACTTGGCTTCAAATCTAACTTGGAATTGCTCCCAAGTAATCTCTTCTTCTGGAGTATCTATGGTGATAGAATTCCACCAATCAGCAGCTCTCCCTTGAAGCTGTCTCGATGCAAGCTTCCTCTTAGTTGCATCCTCAATTCCTAAATCTCCAAAGATCCTCCTACAAGCATCTATCCATCTTTGGACTTCAATGGTCGATTCCGTTCCTAAGAAAACCTTTCCTCCAAGAGAAGTATAGTCCTTGCAAAGCTTAGCAAAATCCACCGGCCTTGGAGCTTGAACTTGAACTCCCACATCCACTGACGATCCTGAAGCTGGTATCCTCCTCATGATCGAAGTCATCATGGCCTCAAACATAGGAGCATAATCAACAGCTTCCCTAGCAGCACGGCCTTCCCTAGCAGCTGGTCTCCCCCTTCGACTCATCCTTAATATCTACAAAAAGGAATGACTTAGAACACCTTGAGAAACAACTGCATAAGGAGTTCAAATCCTTCTAAACTACTATATTATATATAGTAATCATTCATCAAAATACAATTACGTCTCTCATATGTAGTTACGTCAGCGAGCGTTGGCTAAAATCGATTAACCAAAGCTCTGATACCAAATGTGACGACCGCCCATGACTCCCGCACGGAAACAAGGGAATGGTGCGCTGAAAGTGTGCCAGGCAGCCATGAGTGACCGTCAAGGGTAAAATAAACATCGCAGACTCTATCGTAAAACTCACAGCGCATGGATAAAATACAATAGAGAAATATAATATAGTGAAGCTCCCATAGAACAGAATATCATCATCTAATCATAATAGCTTTATACATGGTCTGAATCATGAATACAAGAAGCCTCACTACATAGCACTCAGAGTAATCGACAATCAGCGGAATATCCAGTACATAGAATATGAAAATAATATGTAAAGCCTCCTGCTCGTCTTCGTCATCATCAGCGTGAGCCACTAAGATTAGCACCTGTCACCTAGTCTGCCCATCCCAAACATGGATGAACAGCCCAAGGTAATAAGAGGAGACATAAAACCTTGAGTCAGACAACAGTCTTAGTGAGCAGTAAATCAACTATCAAACATACCAAAGGAACATAAAGGATAAAAGAGATAGGAAGCCAAATCATCCCACTCCACCTCTTTCTACAGTGATAGCCCCCAGACACACACTAAGGAGAAGCAAGCATAGCAAAGCAGATAATTAAAGTAAAGCAATAATCACTCGAGTCAAGGTCGATGTTTTCCAAATACAAACCCCCAAGGCCTAAACCAAGATCAGATAAGCACCCAGAAAACACCGCTCTTGAGACCGAATGATGATACAACCAAACATCCATGACTCTGGCTATCACTGTTATCATTGCCTTGATTTTATCGTTAATTGAATGACCAACTCATCTTTCAAACATCCGTCAAGGGCTAATGGCAACCCCGGTTCTAGACATAACTCTGCACGTCCTCGTGACCCGTGCCTAGGTATAACGAATCTACCCAGAGTACTAGCACGTCATCATGACCCGCGCCTGGGTATAACGGATCTACCCAACGTACTCTTGCTTTGAGCTTGCTAGAACCTTCAATAACGATAAGTTCTCAGCCTGCTAGTCATCCTCCTCGACGACTATTCCCATTATAGCTCAAGCACCTCTCGAGCCACCATTATCCACCAACTCGAACCGCATCATCGAGTAATCAACATGCTTGGGATGATCCCGTCTGGATTAAACCAAGGCTTCCACATCATTCTTTGCTCCAACGCATCTTAGCAAAGTCCTTCTCATCATCATACTTTGCCTCAACATATCATGGCAAAGTCCATCTCTCGTCATGCTTTGCTTCCTCTAATCATAGCAAAGTCCTCGAATCCATCCATATCAGCTTCGTCATACGCTTCATATGCCACAAGCAGCTTTCACCATTCAAGAGCCTTTTCACCTAGCTTTTGAATCATCTTCAACCATCTTGTTCCAAATCAACTACTAGCTAAGTTGAAACAACCAAAATCAATCACACATCCATACATTCAAGCATACAAACAAGATCTAATAAGCAATATCAACTATAATGGCAATTTCGTAAATAAATAAGCATAAGTCTAACATGCATGAATCATAGGGTTTTTAGCATAGATTTAGCAAATAGAAATCATGGGTTTTGTCTCTACAACTTGATAAATGAACTTGCATAAGTAAACATCTTCATAAATGATGGATCTACATGCAGACTTAAGGAAAATGCAAGAAATCACTATCTTAAACACATAAACAAGCCACCGATCCAATATACTCCTTTGGGTCCGCGTGAGAGATAACCACCACTCACCGAATCTCCAAAACAACCCAAAAGCAATACGCTTCAGATCTGTACAGCAAAGATTCAAGCTTGATTCGTCAAAATCTCGCTTGAAATGATGAAATCTAGCTTCGTTGGATGAAGATCTTCAACTTTGGCTCTTGGATCTTCGATCTTGGATGGATGTTAGCACAAGATTAGAGTAGATAAAAGAAGTGAAGAAAATGTTGTAGTCGAGCTCTCAAAATGGCAGCACTTCGTGGCTTCAAAATCCGGTGCCAAAAGGTGAGGAAATGGCCGTGTATTTATAGGCAGTTTTTAGGTCGCTCACTATTAGGTCATCCACGACCTAAAACATCACGACCTAACAACCTAGCCACTTCCCCGACCTAACTGAGTTAAGCAACCCCACGATCTATCACTCACGCGACCTATCATCCCTGCGACCTAACAAACACAGCATTCTAACTTAGGTCGTTTACGACCTAACCAATCGTAACTAGCCTCCTTAGGTCGCTATCCTTCTTAGGTCGCTACTCCTATAGGTCGCTCCACTTGACCTAACTCTACGCAACACTCTGCTTTAGGTCACTCACTACTAGGTCGTTGGGACCCCTAACCCGATAGCTCTTAGGTCGTTAACTACCTTCATCCCGTTAACTCGTCTAGCTGCTAGGTCGCTAACCCTAAGTCACTCATTTCTATAGGTCGGATACCTACCTTAGGTCGTTCCCATCCTATAGGTCGCTAATCCTATAAGTCGCCCACACTCTTAGGTCGTTAACTCGCCTAGGTCGGCCCAATCCTATAGGTCGCTCAATATACTTAGGTCGTTACCTCTATAGGTCGCTCCACTTGACCTAAACACTAACTCGTCTACCACCTTAAGTTGTATCACCGACCTATCTTCATACGACCTATCTCCAAACCCTTAACTCGAACAACCACTAAGTTGCTAACCTGTAAGTCGCCAACAACCTTAGGTCGCCTACGACCTAAAAACACTCGACCCAGCTCTTAACCCGTTAACTCGTTAGTTACCTTAGGTCGCAACATATTAACCTACTCCAATTACTAACTTGCTAACAACCTATTCCTTAACTCATATCCCCTTAGGTCATCTACGACTCATGAATACCGACCTAAGCTGTCCCCACGAGTTAATCTCTACACGAGTTAACTTTCCCACACGATCTAACTTCCATACGACTCTAACGACCTAAAATCCTACGATTTTATCGACACGTAAAATACGGGTCATTACATACAACGTTTTTGCCACTGAAACTCGAAGCGTGACTCGAAGTGGCTGCAGATCCGAATTTTTTTTAAATTAATTTTTGGAATTTGGGAATTAGGTTATTTTCTGCCATTGGAATGAGGATTTGAGAAGGAGATGTACGTATATAGAAATGAAAATAAGGAGTGTCTAGGGTTTATAACGGGTTATATATAGACAATTCTGAAAAATAATAGATGGATCAGATTGGTATACGCGCTGAACGCTAAATGGCCCAAAAAGCCCGTTTCTACTCCGGAACGAAATTGGGTCAACCCATATATCAAAATAGATGTTTTAAAATATTTTAAATGCAATGGAATAGGTTTCATGTCCAAATTCCATCGTATGCAGAAGTTATGCTGAAAACAATATTTTCCAAATTGATTTCAATTGATTTCAATTGCATAAATTTCAAGGCGTTTCGAGTCCGTACGATCAAACGACAAGTCCGATTGCTACGAAACTTGAAACACTATTATAATTCACCGTTACGGATCCGATGAAACTTGTTTCGTCAAAATCCGAGTCAGTGGCCAAAATGGATATTTTTCCATTAATTACATAAATTTAAAATAAATTAATTAAATCAAATTTCGCGTTAAAATTCTGAAATTTGAAATCTTGGTCACTTTATAATTCTCAAACATTTACAACGATTTAAAAAATTATAAATGTAAATTTGTTAAAGATTAATCAATGTAAATCTTCAATTTCATAAAATTCAAATAAATAAACAAATCTTGATTTACAATCTTTTCATTTACCAATAGTCATATTATAAATGGAATTTACATTACCTTCAATTATTAATTATTATCAGTTTAGATCTTAACATTTGTTCCATAAATTTTATTTGCCTTGAATTAGTTACCGCATTTATTTAATTCCAATTTCGTAACCACATTCAATCCATTAACTGGTATTGCATTGACATTTAACTTATTAGCTTATATCAACACTATTGTCATTAATTGAAAATGGATTACCAAATTTAGTCGCTACCCTAAATAACTAACGTAAATTAATCTCCATTTATTCCACTGATTTAACTTTTATTCAATTAGTTAATGATTCCCTCGGTTAGAAATAACGTAACATTTTCTTTATTTGTATTGCAAATAATTCAAAATTCAATTCCTAATTCTTAATATCCTCTGAATTACAACTTCCAAACATGGTATTAATCATCATTTACGTACCTCTAATTATTTTAATTTACATTAACATAATAAATAAATTACCTTTAATGAAATCTATCCCCCAATTTATTATATGCAATAAATTTTGACCTTACAACAGTTTCAATTAATTATTTATATTTATTGCGATTGAATACCAAAATTTATTTAACACATCAAATAAATGAACAATCTATATTCATTGTCACCTATTTTCTTTTAAATTCAGTTATAAGTTTGTTACTTACCAACTATGCTATAATAACACTAGTTTTTTTATTCCACTGCTATATATGATATATTTGCATCACATACTTGAATTTCTCAATTTCATCTTAATTCCAATTCACAGTAGTATAATTTCTTACTATAAACCCATTTATAATTTGCATACCAATTAATTAGTTTCAACTAAATAGATTGATTCAATTCAACTCTTTTATTAAGTCTATATAAATCAATATACTATTTCATTGGTAAATGTTTATTTCAATTATTCCTTTATTACTTACAAATCTTATTTCATTCATGAATGCCATCATTTATCAATTATTACATAATTTCATTAATTTACATTCAGTTACAACTAAATTAATACACTGATTTCATTTGTAAATTAAATGCTTACAATTTATAAGCTTTCATTCCAAACAATATTTCAATTTCTACCGGACATTGATTTAATTCAATTTGCTATTTAATATTATTAATTCATTAACTAAATTCACTACTTACCTTTGTTCTCTTACATGTAACTCTTAGCCTAGTATAACAATTTACATCCCTTCAATTTATTCGTCATTTTGTTTCAACTGTAAATACTTAGCCTTATATTCCCATGGTTTCATTTCATTCTCATCATTTGCTTCATTATTAATTATAAAATCTTTATTTCTTTTAAATTAAATTTACGTAAATCTTATTAAAATGACAAATGTAATTAACGAAAATTACGGGTCGTTACACTCTCCCCCACTCAAAACTTTTCGTCCCCGAAAAGGAAAAAAAGAATTAAGAAATCAATATCATATTAAATATTAAATTTATAAACAAATAAATTTACAAAATTAATTTAGATAAAGTATACTAATTTATAATCATTAAAAAAATTCTTTTTTTATACTCAAACTAATAAAGTTTGGAAAACATTTTCAAAATATTTTTTAAGTCCAAAATTTACGGAAATTTTTTGGCAGAGTCTCCTTTGTACCGGAAGGCTCGGGAGAAAATATAATATCAAATATATCAAAATATCACATATAATATCCAAAATATAATATCCCAACACGGGAAAATATATAAAATAGCGTTATAAACTGTAATCCGAAACGTACCTATTTGTCGAGCAATTTACGCTTAATTTATGGAACCAAAAGCAGTAGCAATTGCTTCCATAACCTGCATTTCATTTATAAAATCCAAAGGGTTAACAATTTATATAAAGTGAAATATTTAAGTGGTTTCAATCACTAACAACAAATCAATACAACAACCATCAATTTCAACAAACAGCATACACAACAAATACAAAACAACCATTCAATCAAACAAACAACTAGTTGTTCGGGTTCAAAATCTTTAAATTGTACGGAATGAAGAATAAACCATCAAGTGCATCATTTACTCAGCAGTCTTGGATTAAACACAATGGATTATTCATTCATCCCAACAAAATTAAAGTTTCCTTACCCAACCACCACAAACCACGACAAACAACAATTTCAGCAATAGATTTAGTCTATTCTTATTCATTCCATTCATAGATTTGTTGTTTGATTCTTTTCATTCATATAACAGTTTATCTTTTTATTTTCATTTATTTCTTTCAATTTTATTTAGAAATAACTTCAACCCTTTTTCTTAAGTTTACAATTTCTCTTTATTATATTACATTCATTTATTTTCACTTACTACTTACTATTTTTCATTTCCACTAACTCAGGTCGTGCCAGTTCTTTTTATTTCATTATAATTATTCATTCATTTATTGCATGCCCTCATTTATTTACATTTGTTTATCAATAGTATTCATGTCCCATTTAGTTTCCTTGCATTTCCATTTTATTTTCTTAAGTTGATAATCATCTATTTGAATTACTTACCTTTAGTTATATCCACTTATAGTAAAATTTCAATTATAACTTAAGTTTATAACATTAAATTCTCATTTATAATAGAAAATTCATTGAATACTTCATTACCTACTTTTACTTGTACAATTTTCATTACATTTCTTATTAATCAGTTCAACTTTTTTATATTTGGTAAGTTATATATGTTAAAGAAAATGCAAATGAACTTATACAAGTTTTATCTCATCCTTTAATTAAATTTAATGTTCAACAATATTACTCTTTATTTCATATGTTACAAATTTCAAATTTCCTTTAATTTCCATTTATAACTTAGCATTAAATCTCTTACCTAAATTAGAGGTTTCAATTTATTAATCACTTACCTTTCATTTCACTACAATAATTGAAACAATCAATTAACGGAAATTTGAGAATTTAATACCGGGTTAAATTTCGAATTATTTTAAAATAATAGATAAATATATTCTTACAACTAATATATCCCTAATTATATTTAAACAATTCAAAATTTATATTTTTTTTTTCAAAATGAATCTGCAGTAAAACTACTACAGTGGCCTTCCCCCTTCAAAACTCGAAAATGAAAGTCGATGATGCGGCCGCCATCACCGAAATTATTTTCCAGCGACGGAGAGGAAAGTACAAAACTTATTTTTTTCCAAAATCTTCTTTAAAACAATTCTTCCGAATTATATTAAATAATTATATCAGAAAATGCTTATAAACAATATTATTATATTCCAAAAATTTATTCGAGAAATTTCAAAACCTCGGATCTTAAGTTCTAAATTTCCAAATTTCATTTATTTTATTTTTCAGTCTTATTTCTATTATTATTTATACACTTTATTACCCAACAACCAATCTATTGCAACCAAATATAGATGTTATTTGAAAAAATTTATTTTATATAAAAAATATAATAGGAAAACTTATTTCATCCACCTATATAAAACAAATATTATGTCGGTCTGTCCTATTAAATGTTTAGAAATCCATATTGATGTTACAGCGTCTCATGCATCGAACAGAATTTATAAATACGAAGCGGAACGGATTAACACAATATTAAAATCTTTTTATAACACTAACAAATACGCTCTCTCATATATATACACTCAGCGACTCCCATAGGGTATTACTACCGTATTAATAAAAAGTCAAACCCCACAAAGATAAGGTTTATCGCTAAACCAAAGCTTTGATACTAGATGAAACATCCCGCCTTTCGCACGATTTAAATCGACACACGTGCCAATTCAAACCATCCAAAAGGGCAGATTGTTATGGGGTCAATAAGAAAAACAAGGAAGAAATAAAACAAAATAGAATCTCACAGCGGAAGGATAAAATATAATAATCAAATATACAGTTTATAAATCTGTTTGCAAAACCATTTATATAATAAATATCAGGGTTACACATACCAATAACAATGCAGCGGAATAGTGTGTAGTGCACTAGTATAAATAATAATAATATAAATCTTCGTCTTCGTCCTCCAGAGCTAAATCTTCCAATCCTGAAACGCTCGGACTGACCCAAGCGAATTTGAAAAGACAAAAACACTCGAGTCAGAACTAAAAGATCTTATGTAAGTTAAATTAGCAGAAATAAATATAAGTGCAGTAACTCAAGAGATGCTCGGGATTCACATCTCCTAAGGATCCGTTAAACTATTTACTATGTAGTATATGGCGCTATTATAATAGTGTCTAATTGTAAAATAAACTTACTTTTTTCTTAACATTAAGGGGTTACCCATATAGCCCTTAACACGTAATAGTCCCAGTAGTCCATCCAATATCATGGTCTCTCCTGATCGGGAAGCCACCAGAGGATACCACACGGGCTACGGGAGAAATCCAAACTCGTACAAGGCGCGATAGGGTAGGTGACACGGCACAACTAGGCAATGCCAGGGTAGATATACCAATTACGCTTCCGGGTCGGTGGTAACGCGTAGCGCGCAGCTACTGCCCACCTCGAGCCACACCCCCAAATAAAATCAAAAGTGGCCACCGAATCAATCCAAAAGTCAACTATAATATCGAAGCGATGTGTCCGATCAAAGGTGCTACCTTATTAACCCGTCAATCGCTCCTGTTTTAGCCACCTTATGCCAACTCACGGGAGTTGGGTCCACGTATTTACCTTACAGGAAACGCCGCCACCAACCTACTTCATTCTGGAATCTCCACTGCGTACACGGTTGTTAAAGTGGTTTTCGGAGTTGGCAGAGAGTATGACAACTTTCGATCCCGGTCTCTTCAACAACTAAACGTTATTATAACACCGTGGTCTCTAAAATAGTTTATACTTTAAAACCAGAAAATAATTATCCATTTCAAACCCATAAATACGATATCATTTCCATTTCGAAAACAACTCATTTTGATATTATTTTTATAAAACCCAAATCAATAATATCATTTTTATTTCAAATATATTTTTCCAAAATCATATTGCTTTAAAATTTATAATAACTGGAAACCAAACATTTGAATTATAACTTTCAAAACATAATACTTCGAAACTCAAGCTTTAAAACCATATTTCTAAAACTTGAATGGTTTGGATATTCAACAGTATATAGAATAATATAGTTTGAATTTAAAATTATTTATAAAATAATTTCCGCGACTTACAATTTATTTCATTAAAAATTAAGTCAAAATCCATAAATTTCAGAACCGCTTTCAGTTTCAATAACCCCTTCAGTCTCAATGCATTTCAAACTTTGATTATGAAACAGTTGGAACTAAGGTTGGAAATTTCTATTCAATAATTTAAGGTCCTATTATTTAGTTTGAAATATTTGCATAATAAACCCGTAGTCATTTAAGTAAAGCTCAGATTGCTTATAAAAGAAAATTTCCTTCAATTTATTTATACTAGAAATATTCATTTAATTCATGTTGAATAAAAATTCAGTTATAAATATCATACCTTTTTAAAATTTCAAGTTAATAAATTTTACATCAACTTATGAATTTAAATCATTCATTAAGCTCAATTCCAAATAAATTTTTCAATTTAACTTCTAATCTTAATTGATTTAAGTCTTTTAAAAACTCTATATATTTTTAATATCTTAACATGTACTTAACC
Source organism: Allium cepa (assembly GCA_030765085.1). Lineage (NCBI taxonomy): Eukaryota > Viridiplantae > Streptophyta > Magnoliopsida > Asparagales > Amaryllidaceae > Allium > Allium cepa. The sequence continues at coordinate 530,703,764 of CM060928.1, read as the reverse complement.
ATAAAATATAAAATAATCAAACTCCATTATTCAACTTATTTATTTTATTTAGAAAATTCATACATAACTTAAATTCAATACTTTAACTATATATATAGATAAAATATGATTTTATATAATATCAAAATTTAATATTTATTAAACCGCATCCTATCCAAACCATAGAAACTCATTTCAAAAATATTCTTATATATATATACACACACACATATATACCACGGTGCCTGTATATCATTTTCTATCCTATAGTCAAGTGATACGGATATTTATCATTTCAATCCGCAATTTAAAAATAAAATTTGCGGTTGTATATCATTTCAAACCGCAATCCCGAATGAAATGAAATGCATGATAACTTGCATCTTATATAATATAGAACACATCATCCATTCACCAAACATCATTCATCAACCCTTTATTTCAATCATCATCCAATTTGAACAAACATCAATAAATAGCATATAAAATATAATAGGTATCAACGAACAGTTTATATTCACAAATAAATTAATAACTGTTTAATTTGAAGTTTATATGCAAAAATAAAAAAATAAACTGTCAATTTATATGCAGTAATAAAATTAAATAACAATTAAATTTAAATAAATGCAATCTAAGTGAGATGATGAATAAAATATGTCAAACAGTCATAAATGAATTTCTACTCATATCATAAATTAATTTAACAAACATAAGAAAACTTAGAAGTTGTGAGTGGGTTACAACACTCACCTTTTGAATTTAAATTGCATCTAAATTCAATTTAAACCCAAAAATTTGACAGTCTCCAAATCTGCCCAAACCAACGCCAAAATGTTTGGAATTCCGATACAATCCCAATAAAAAAAACCGCACGTGAATCCGAGCTCGTACGCAAAACTTATGAAAATTGGAAAATTCTGGCCCTGTGTCGACTTCGGTGCGCCGCCTCAACTCCCCGGTGCTTGCTTGGAGTTTTCGCCAAAACGACCCGGAGCGACCCGAGCCATTTTCTTCCTGACCCGAAGTAGATACAGCGTTTTTGCCTCTGAAACTTGAAGCGTGACTCGAAGTGGCTGCAGATTCGATTTTTTTTTTTTTTTTTTTTGAAATTAATTTTTGGAATTTGGGAATTAGTTTTTTTTTCTGCCATTGGAATGAGGAGTTGAGAAGGAGATGTACATATAGACAAATGAAAATAAGGAGCGGCTAGGGTTTATAACGGGTAATATATAGACAAGGCTGAAAAATAATAGATGGATCAGATTGGTATACGCGTAGAACGCTAAATGGCCCGAAAAGCCCGTTTCTACTCCGGAACGAAATTGGGTCAACCCATATATCAAAATAGATGTTTTAAGATATTTTAAACGCAATGGAATAGGTTTCATGTCCACATTCCATCGTATGCAGAAGTTATGCTGAAAACAATATTTTCCAAATTGATTTCAATTGATTTCAATTGCATAAATTTCAAGGCATTTCGAGTCCGTACAATCAAACGACAAGTCCGATCGCTATGAAAATTGAAACACTATTATAATTCACCATTATGGATCCGATTAAACTTTTTTTGTCGAAATCCGAGTCAGTGGCCAAAATGGCTATTTTTCCATTAATTACATAAATTTAAAATAAATTAATTAAATCAAATTTCGCGTTAAAATTCTGAAATCTGAAATCTTTATCACTTTATAATTCTCAAACATTTACAATGATTTAACAAATTATAAATGTAAATTTATTAAAGATTAATCAATATAAATCTTCAATTTCATAAAATTCAAATAAATCTTGATTTACAATCTTTTCATTTACCAATAGTCATATTATAAACGGAATTTAGATTACCTTCAATTATTAATTATTATCAGTTTAGATCTTAACATCTGTTCCATAAATTTTATTTGTCCTGAATTAGTTACCGCATTTATCTAATTCCAATTTCGTAACCACATTCAATCCATTAACTGGTATTGCATTGACATTTAACTTATTAGCTTATATCAACACTATTGTCATTAATTGCAAATGGATTACCAAATTTAGTCGCTACCCTAAATAACTAACGTAAATTAATCTCTATTTATTCCACTGATTTAACTTTTATTCAATTAATTAATGATTCCCTCGGTTAGAAACAACGTAACATTTTCTTTATTTGTATTGCAAATAATTCAAAATTCAATTCCTAATTCTTAATATCCTCTAAATTACAACTTGCAAACATGGTATTAATCATCATTTACGTACCTCTAATTATTTTAATTTACATTAACATAATAAATAAATTACCTTTAATGAAATCTATCCCCCAATTTATTATATGCAATAAATTTTGACCTTACAACAGTTTCAATTAATTATTTATATTTATTGCGATTGAATACCAAAATTTATTTAACACATCAAATAAATGAACAATCTATATTCATTGTCATCTATTTTCTTTTAAATTTAGTTATAAGTTTGTTACTTACCAACTAGGTTATAATAACACTAATTTTTTTATTCCACTGCTATATATGATATATTTGCATCACATACTTGAAATTTTCAATTTCATCTTAATTCCAATTCACGGTAGTATAATATCTTACTATAAACCCATTTGTAATTTGCATACCAATTAATCAGTTTCAACTAAATAGATTGATTCAATTCAACTCTTTTATTAAGTCTATATAAATCAATATACTATTTCATTGGTAAATGCTTATTTCAATTATTCCTTTATTACTTACAAATCTTATTTCATTCATGAATGCCATCATTTATCAATTATTTCATAATTTCATTAATTTACATTCAGTTACAACTAAATTAATACACTGATTTCATTTGTAAATTAAATGCTTACAATTTATAAGCTTTCATTCCAAACAATATTTCAATTTCTACCGGACATTGATTTAATTCAATTTGCTATTTAATATTATTAATTCATTAACTAAATTCACTACTTACCTTTGTTTTCTTATATGTAACTCTTAGCCTAGTATAACAATTTACATCCCTTCAATTCATTCGTTATTTTGTTTCAACTGTAAATACTTAGCCTTATATTCCCATGGTTTCATTTCATTCTCAGCGTTTGCTTCATTATTATTTATAAAATCTTTATTTCTTTTAAATTAAATTTACGTAAATCTTATTAAAATGACAAATGTAATTAACGAAAATTACGGGTCATTACAGACCTAGTGCATCGGCAACATGATTTTCCTTTCCTGGAGTATAAAGAATATCGAGATCATAAGATGCAAGGAATTCGAGCCAACATTGTTGATGCAAATTAAGTTCCTTTTGAGAAAATAGATACTTCAAAGATTTATGATCGGTGTAAAGAATAAATTTTACTCCCAAAAGATAATGACGCCAAATACGAAGGGCGAAAACAATAGCCGCGAGCTCTAAATCATGAGTGGCATATCTTGTCTCGGCAGGCTTCAATTGCCTAGAAGCATAAGCAATAACACGTTCTCTTTGCATAAGAACGGCACCCAAACCAATGTGAATAAATGATAAAATCTTGGCTTCCCTCGGGAATCACAAGAATAGGAGCATTGGAAAGGAGTTCTTTTAATTTCTGAAAAGAAGCTTCACATTTGTCCGACCAAAGGTATTTAACTCTCTTCTTTGTCAAACTAGTAAGAGGCACGACAACTTTAGAAAAGTCTTTGATAAAATGACGGTAATAACCCGCCAATCTGAGAAAACTACGAATCTCCGTCACACTCTCCGGTCTCTTCCTATTTTGAATCGCTTCAATTTTTGAAGGATCCACGTAAATTCCGGATTCGGAAATAATACGACCGAGAAACTTCACACGAGATTGCCAAAAGTGGCATTTAGAAAATTTTACTTTTAGTTGATTGCTTCTAAGAGTTTCCAACACAATCTGAAGATGCTTTTCGTGCTCCTCCTTGGTTTTTGAATACATAAGAATATCATCAATATAGATGAGAACAAACGGATCGAGGAAGTCTTTGAAAACTCTATTCATAAGGTCAACGAAATAAGCCGGAGCATTCGTTAAACCAAATGGCATAACAAGCCATTCATAAGATCCATAAAGAGTACGGAAAGATGTTAAAGAAATGCTATCCTCTGCAATATGAAGCTGATGAAAACCGATAGCTAAGTCTAATTGTGAAAAGACTCTAGCACCACTAAGCTGATCAAATAAATCATCTATCCGAGATAAAGGATATTTATTCTTGATAGTAAGATCATTAAGCTTGCGTTAGTCAATGCAAAGCCTAAGTGTACCATCGTATTTCTTCACAAAAATAGCTGAAGCTCCCCAAGGCGAGGAACTAGAGCGAATAAATTACTTCGTCTCCAATTCGGATAATTGTTTGCGCATCTCCTCATTTTCTTTATTGGACATACGATAAGGAGGACGAGTAACAGGTTGAGCTCCAGGGATGAGATTAATTTTGAACTCAATTGCTCGCTTAGGTGGTAATCCTAAAACGGGCTCAAAGATGTCAGGAAATTCACGAACAACGTTAATAAGAGAAATAATATCCTCCTCCTCATCATTATCGTCATCATGAGGATTTAGTGAATATAAAGATGCAACCAAGCTGGAATCCAAATCTTTAAGATCAATAGAGATCTGCTTAACAGATTGAGGATGTCGAAAATAAATAGTCCGCTCAGGACATAGAATTTGGGCTTTATAGTGGTTAAGCCAATCCATTCCCAAAATCTTTCCAAAGACTAAGTAGCGCATAACATGCAAATCGGCTCGGAAAGAAAAATCACACAAAATAATCTCGACATCTTTACACAATAAACTGATTGTTGAGGATTCACCAACCGGATTCGCAATTCACAAAGAAGTCATTAAACACAAAACATCCAAAGAAAAAGTATCAACAAGTTCTTTTGAAATAAAAGAGTGGGATGCACCCGTATCAAAAAGAACTCGAATAGGATGATCACGAAATAAAATAATGCCATCAAGGATAGAATGAGAAATACCTTTACCACAAGATGTGTTGCTAGGGGCTTGAGCAACATTAAGTTTTCCCTCCTTCTTGCCTTGAAGTTTGGGACAAGAAGATAAATAATGATCCGGGCTTTTGCAATAGCGACAAGCACGAGGCTTTGAACACTTGTTTGCATAATGGTCCTTAGAACCACAATTGTAGCATTGTCCACTACTTGAGGTAGAAGTCTTAGTTGCCGGAGTGGCTTGCTTCCCTTTCTTATTGTTGGGATAAGAACCTTTGAATTTATTAGGCCTTTTCTTGTTGTTGAAGTTTGGTTTGGCACCCATAACTTCAACATCACTCTCCCTATCTGCCTCTTCAAGACGAAGAGCGATATCAACGAGTTGATCAAAAGAAACTTTTAATTTTAGAAGTAATGGCTTCTTGAGATTTTTATTCAAGCCATAGACAAATCTTTGGTTCTTCTTCAATGGGGTGTTTATGTACTCGACCCCATATTTAGAAAGTGACTCGAAAGATGCGACATAGTCTGTCACGGAAGATTCACCTTGAACAAGGTCAATGAAACGGCGAGCCAAAGTCACCTTCTCAGCTTCTGGCACAAATTTTAACTCGAAGCGTTCCCGGAATTTCTCCCAAGTAAGGTCCGCTTCATTTATTTTAGAAATCAGAAGCTCATACAAATCTAATGCTCTTTCTTGGAGCATACTAAAGGCTACATGAACACGGTGAAGATCAATAAGATTCATGCGAGAAAAGATTCGATCGCACGTTCTCAGCCAAGCGTGGACTTCAATAATAGTTTCAGAACCTTTGATTGGCTTCCCACCCAAATTGGTATAATCGCTGCACAAACGTGCAAATCCAGACCTAGGGAGAGTAGACTCCGGATTAGATCTGGCTGCTTGAGCATTCCTTACTAGATCAAGAAGCTGCCGGGAAGACATAAATACTCCATCTTGGGGAGTAGCACGAGATTGACCGGCGCTGAGACGGCCAGGTCTAACCATTTCTCTTCCTTTTGAAAGAAAGAAAGAAGAAGGGTAAGGTTATTCACCAAATGAATATCAAGCAATCTTGATAGATAAACAAGGAATCATAAAGGGAATAGGATGAATCGGTATGAAGACTCGAATTGAATCCTAAAGCACGACTCCTAAGATTGACTTAGGACGATGATCCTTGCTAGATTATTCTACATTGTTCCGAAGATTGGCTATGATACCAAGCTGTGACGCCCCACCTCTATACCCACACTAGCCAAGGACACTACGGGGTAATGCCGCCAACTAGCGCAGAGAATAAGGCTGTTGAGGAGCGACCATCCGCGTAATTTCTTTGTGCGAGCAACGATATGTCAGATAGTACAACCAGCATTTGGAATCCGACATACCGGTACTAACTCAAAGCTAGTACAAAGTGGCTATATATATTCTTCGGAAACAAATATAGAAATAAACATAACACAAATCAATCACAGACATCCATGTCACAAAGGCGGAAATAGATATGAATATGTATAACACATGAAAGTGTACATCAGAGTAGTGGTCAAACAAGGTCCACAATGTCACAAAAGAATAGATACAAGTGCTAGACAAAAGAATATGGATACATCAATGAGTCTACGCCTCAATTGTATACAACAAAACTACTAATCTACGTAGTTAGCCAAAAATCAGGGTGATAATCCCAGATGTGAAGTCAAGCAGAAGCACCTGTAACATCTCGGTCTGACCCGAGTATTATTTAATAAGAAAGTAATAAACAGATCAGTCTAGCTATAAATATCAGATAAAATGATATAGAATAAGAGATATGACGTAAACATATGATAACAATAAAGCCATACTGTAATAAGTATGTAATTGAAAATCAACAAGAGATTAATCAATATCACAAGAATCTTCTCAAAGATCAAAAAGAATGTCGTATTCTTTATTTATATTCACCAAACCATAAATATTGACAATAATATCAATGCCAATCACAAAAGTTAATGATACACAAATTCACCAATGCACAAATATTGATAAAACTTATCAATGTAAATCACGAAAATTGGTGAAAAAACAAATTTCAGAAATCATCAATGGAAATCCAGAAATCATAAAAAGGGAGGAGGCCTATCACAAAATGGGAGCATGAAAACTCACCAACACGTGTATCACAAAATGGAACGCTATTCCATGGTTGCTAACCATTAATTTTGAGCCGAAGCTCCACAAAACGGCCCGAAGACCATGGGTCGCTACCCCACCAAATTGAGCCAAAGCTCCACAGAAACGGGGTTTAGTCTCCCTCATAGACAAAGAGACATCGCACATTTGCTAGTCTAAATCACAAAAATGATCATCAACGATCATCAAGAAGTGTCAATTACAGTAAGCTAGTAAATGTATAAGCTTAGCTTCATGTCTCATAACCACTAGCTTAACTTAAATATTTACGAACAAATTGTAGATCTCCACTCGAAAATTGTCACAAGAGATTCAATCGAACAAGTCCAAGAATTAACCGACGAAGTAAATGCAAGCGTTTCATATCATTTGTTTTACTAAGCCGTTTAATTAGATTTCTCGTACGAGTGAGATGAAGTGACAAATCACAAAAATGATTGTAGAAACAATAAATCACAAAAATTCACATTCGAAGACGTGAATAATATCCAAAGAATTCTATTTCAAATTCATCAAAGTGGAAATACCCTTGCGACTTAACAGCCACGACTTACGACTTAACATAAGTCAACACAAGAAATCAACAGCTCAAGAAATAGCACACGGCTTAAAGCAGGGGCGACTTAATGGGTGGCGCGACCTAACTACATGCGACCTAAGGAAAGGCGCGAAATAACCGGCCGAGCGACTTAACAGCAGGTGCGACCTATACATGGCGCGACCTAAGCTGGTTGCAAGATATAGCAGGTGCGACCTAAATCAAAAGGCCAAGAAACCTAGTGGTTGCGACCTAACTGCATGCCGACTTAACAAGCTGAGCGACTTAAGGAGTTGGGGCATAAGGATACAAGCGACCTAAGATGAGGCGACCTCGGTGGTGCAAGTTATACCAGGAGCGACCTAGCACGGCGCTACCTAGCATGGCGCGACCAAATCAATGCCGACCGACTTAAGGATGGTGCGACCTATATGCACGCGCGACTTAATGAGCCGAGCGACCTAACACGAAACGACCTAAGGGGTAGAAGAAGGCCGAGCAACCTAACGACCTATGGATTGCGACCTATATGCACGCGCGACTTAATGAGCTGAGCGACCTAACACGAAACGACCTAAGGGGTAGAAGAAGGCCGAGCAACCTAACGACCTATGGATTGCGACCTATGGCAGGCCGACCTAACTGCAGGCCGAGAATCATCCATGTGTAGGCCGAGCGACCTAGGGATTTGAAGTACAAAAACTATCTCAAATTGCAACTGATCGAAACGAACGTTGGGGGATTACGCCCACCGGCTACCCGGTCGTATTGGTTCCTCGATGCATCACCAAAAACGTGTTCAAACATCAAAGATTGGATTTTTAAAGATTTGAACCCAAAACATAAAAAATTGGGATTTTCACCAATTCAATCCAAACCAAAAGCAAATGCACATGAATAAGTGTTAGGAATTCATACCTAACAATCAAAGATAGTTATAGACAAAGAATATGATAAAAATCTCACCTTTACACAAAATCAATGAAGAAGAAGCCTGAAAGCAAAGGAAGAATCAACCACACTTCAATCTCAATACAAGAAGCTTGAATCAATGGCTTCTCTTTGAATTTGGAGTTAGATGTTAGATTTGCAAATGAACGAGGGCTTGGAGTTTTAATTTCCCATTCCTCCCTCCATTTTTGATGAAGCTTGAGTGATAGGAAATGAAAGTGAAGTTATGAAGGGAAGAGGGGGTTGAGCTAGAGTTAATAGTTTAGACTAATGAGCTAAACCAAACCCAAAGCCCAAAGTGAAAATGTGGCAAAATTCCACTAACTCCAAACATATCAAGGTTTATACCCAAAAAGATCGCAAATGGTGGTTTGGACCCAATGGAAGTGGTTCCGAGTCCTAATTCGACCGTATGCAAAAAGTAACTTTTCGGACTAAAATCCGACTAACGATAAAATATTAAAATAAAATATTTAAATATTCAATCGTAAATATGCGGGTTGTTACATAATTAAGGAATAATTAGTTAATTTAATTAATTAATGATTAGGGGTTAATAAATAATTGATTAAGGGTTAATCAATTTGAAATTAAAGATCATTAATTAGATAATTAAAGATTATTAATTAATGAATTATTAATTAAGCAATAAGTTATAATCAAGGTTAATTAATCATGTAATTAAGGATTAACTGCAAACTTGTTTGAGTATAGGCGCACTTCAGTTTGAAGAAAAAAATATAATGTAAAAGCCATACGCCACCTAAGATTAGCCCAACCTAAAAATTTATAGATAATTCCACTGCTTTGTTTACGCGAGTGTTCAGGGAAGAAGTATTTCCAGACCGTACGCGTTTTTTTTGTTGGTCACATGTGTTTTCAAATTTAGAAACATTACGTATGAGGATATATGTTATATGTAAGAACAGTATAAAGTTGTTTTGATTTGGAGATTTTGATATTTTACTTGTTTACTAACAGAGAAAAAAGAAAAGAAAAAAAAGAAAAGAAAAAAAAGAAAAGAAAAAAAAGAAAAGAAAAAATAAGAAAAAAAGAAAAAGGAGAAAAAAATAATAAATAAATATTGCATGCGCCACCTTCATGTATCATTGCCGTGAATTGCATGTTGCCCACATAAGATTTGCCACCTTTTTATTAACATGTCATAATATTTTGTAAAAAGGGTAAAAAAATAGAGTATAAATTTATCTTGTAAATATTGATTTGGAAAAAATAAATGAGTAGGTTGAGCTTTTGTTTTAAATGGGTCAAGTCGTGTGGTGGAGTGGTCGAGCAATTTGAGTCAATTTTCATTTTATTTTAGCTCGTTCCAATTTTGTTTTATTTAAAAAAATTGCTTTGTCCGTAATTGGAATTCGCGTACTCAGTTTTATTTATTTATCTTGTTTCAAGATCGAAATCTGTTTGTCTCATCTTCCAATATTTGATCGTGCTTTCTAGGCTGTTTCGGTGTGGTTATCGTAGTTTTGAATCTAATCTTCAGCAGCATAAAGGTGGGTATTCTCACTAGACAAACGTACTTATAGATCGATAAATTAATAACAAGTGTAATTATAGAATATTTATATTTTATTTTTCTTGCCTGCAATATAAATTTATGATGTTAAAAACCCTGTTATTAATTTGACACGTCATCAGTCATATTTTTTACTGTTATATTTAAGCTGTTGTACTATTTATTTATTTACTGTTTATCACTGCAAGTTCCTTGTAGAATTAAATCGTTACGGGCTGAAATGATAGGCCTGAACGATATTTATTCATTTATTTAATTATTTATTTAACTTCGGATTGCGTGTTTGAAATGATAGAACCCGGATTTTTCTTTGTAAATTACAGATTGAAATGATATATTATCTGTACCACTTGACCTAGGTAGAAAACATTATACAGACCCGTGGTTATATATATATATATATATATATATATATATATATATATTTCTGGAAAAATTTAAGTAATTTAAATTGGTATAGTATTATTTTGATTTAAATTGAATTAAAATAATTTTTAGTGATTTATACAAGTTATATATATATATATATATAAATAAATAAGTGGGTAAGTTGGAATGTGGAATATAAATTTGTTTTGAAAATTGATTTTGTAAAGGAATGAAATTTAAGTTAAGTAAAAAGTATAATAAATTTGATGTAATTGAATTTTAATGGATAAATAAGGTGTTATTTAAATTTTTTATAAATTAAATGGCTAATAAAATAAATACATAAAATAAAATATAACTAAACTTAGGAGAAGTGGAGTTTATTTTTTATTTTATTTTTTTGCAAAGCAAGCCAGTTTTATAGTGGGCCGTCCACTTTTATTACGAATGTAATAAAGTTGAAGTACAGGAGATAGGTACAAGCACCTACACTACTATAGATAAACAGAAAAAATACAGCACAGGTATGTGGCAGACATGCCACAATAGCTATGAAAATCACCGAGAACTAGGACTCCTCCGAAGAGGATGAATCACCATCTTCTGCAGTAACCAAAGGGACATTCCCCCATAGTCCAGCAAAGGGTCTGAAACGGATAGCAAGACTCGGGTCGTAACCCATTACATCAAAAGAATAAATGAAAGAACGATCCCATGATAGATCAGCTAGCATAGCAGAATTCCTACTCGCGTCCACACCATCCAAATCTAGGACTAAAGAATCATCAGACGGTTTGTAATAAAGGCAATGAAGGTCCTCCTGATCATTGGAAACAAATCTGAAATACGAGTCATCCACGGGGCTAAATCTCACATCAGAGATGATATCAACCCAACATCTCTCTGACTCAGCGCAAACAATCCGGGCAGAATCAGGGGCCTGCAAAGGAGTGGCTGGGGCACCACAACAAATCACAGCAACTGAAGCGGATGCAGGCCTAGCACCAGAAAGGGACGGACCCATATCATGAGGAGTCAGGGGAAGGATCTGAGAAGCAGTTGAAGGTACCTTAGGAATCCATTTCCGAAGCGGGGGGCGAGGTAGAGGAATCTTAGGAGCAGCCACGGAAGATTTGGGTTGAAGGTAGGAGAATTCCAGGTGACCAAAGGAGTGATAGGAGGAACAAATATCTGGAACCCAACCATAGCGAACACGAACCTCTGCAACATGCCCAACAACAAGCTGAACAGGTATCGAAACAGGGAGAGGCTTGAAGGGGGTTATCTCAATTAGTGCCTTTGCATACATCATTTTTTCTCGGGATACCGTATTAGCGTCAAAACACTTCAATTTTCCAACATTGCAAGCTAACCAATTCAACCCCAGCAAGGGCTGAAGCGCCGAAGGAATCTGAGAAAAGTACACCCAAACGGGAATGGAAAGCACTTGCTCGCGAGCACGCGCCACAGTAGGAGACTAAGGAGTGATGATAAAGGGTCTACCATCAAAAAAAGAAGGCTCAGCACTAAGAACAAGATGATGATCCTGAGCGGAGGAAAACTTGAGATAATAAATAGAGTCAAACAGCTTAACATTCAAGTTACCACTCAGCTTCCAAGCCTTCCGCAAAACTGAGGACGGATCACGAAGACGGTGATTTGGTTCTAGAAAGAAACCAACCAAATATTCGGACCAAAAATCAACTCCAGCTTGGATAACATTTGGAGGAGGAATCTTCACTCCATTTTCTTCTACAATTTCAAAATCAATTGGAGAGTAATCTCCAGCATTTCACAGCAATGATTTAAACAAAGAAGTCCACGGTTTGGGGAAAGCAGGCATAGCCGAAGGAGGCCCAGGACAATCCCCAACAGAAGGCAATTCAGGAGTAGCAACAGGCAAGGGTGCTTCCATACAATTAGCACTAAAAAAGGTCCATATCCCACTGATGCATTTAAACAAACACTAGACGTGCAATGATCAGGCACAACAGTCTTAACCAAGCCACAATCACCACCTGACCGACCACCTATATCACGCTCATTGTCCAATGAAACCGAAACTTGCTTGCCCAAATCGCTATTGGGAATTTCATGGAGACACACATTTGAACCAGGCGAAGGAAGAAATCTATGCTTACCTGTAGGAGACGGAGGCAAAGTCGCTGCAGGAAGATCACAGGCAGCGACTGCAGAAATGTCATTCGTGCACGGCCGAGCTATAGGATCTTGGAGTGACAGATTGAACGCACGAAGGGGAGGAAACTCACTGGACGAGAGTAGGTTAGGGTTAGCGACGTCAACAGAAGACGTGGATCTAAAACGACGGCCAGATCTAGTTGAAGAGGGAGAGGGGAGACGCAGGGAAGAGGGATGAGAAGGAGAAGAGGACATGTAGGGGGGAAGGAACGGGTGACAGGGAAGATTCATGGTGGGGAAGTAGTAAACGCGAGACGAAGAAATCGCCAGGAACAGGTAGACATTAATCGCAGTTGCGTGGTGGACACAGATTGGACTACCAATTCACAGTCTTTTTTACCTTTTAACCTTTGTTTGGACTACCAATTCACAGTCAAGTATTTCGTTATCAACCACCTATGTACTTCAACTGCATGTTCATATGTTTGTTTACATATCAAACACCTATCAACCACCAATTCACAGTGGAGTTTAGTTTAAGAAAATGGGTAAGTTAAGGAATAAATTGAAAAATAGTTATATTTTGGAATTATAAATCAAATTTAATTATTAAATAAAATTTGAATGCGAAGAATAGACAATTTGATTTGACTTTAATTAGTGAAGCCTTAAGAAGTTGAATTTATTTGTGAAATTTACCTTATATAAATCATAAATTTTGAGAAATTTAAATGACTATTTTAAAAGTGGAAATATGATTTTATAAGTTAAATTGGTTAAATTTAAGTTTAATTATTGATAAATTTATACTAAAGTCAAAAATTTAATTTACTTAAATACTATTGTAAGGGATATTACCGCACTTTGCAAGTGCCGTAGTTGATGAAAATGAACTAAAGGCTAATATTAATTAAAGGCTACTGCGGTACTTGGTAAGTGGTGTGGTTGCGAAATTTAAAACTAAACCCGAATAAAAAAAGGGCTACAGTAGCACTTGTTAAGTGTTGTCGTTGGCTGAAATGAGATTTTTGAATATTTGATTTGAAAATATAATAATTTCACTTTTGAAAATTAAAATGAAGTATTTTGATTCAAATATAAACTATTTTTGAAACTTATAACCACGGGTAATAATAACGAGTGGTTGGCAAAGAGACCGAGATCAGATATGGGCATACTCTCTGTCGATACCGAAAACCACTTTGACAACCGTGTACGCGGTGGAGATTCCAGAATGAAGTAGGTTAGTGGCGGCGTTTCTTATAAGGTAAATACGTGGACCCAACTCCCATGAGTTGGCATAAGGTGGCTAAAACGAGAGCGATCGACGGGTTAATTGAGGTAGCACCTTTTATCGGACACATCCCTTCGATATTGTACTCTGACTTTGGTTTATTCGGTGGCCACTTTGATTTCTTTGATTTGGGGGTGTTGTTCGAGGTGGACGGTAGCAGCAGCTACATGTTACCACCGACCCGAAAGCGTAGTTGGTATATCTACCCTGGCATTGCCTAGTTGTGCCGTGTCACCTACCCTAGCGCGCCTTATACGATTTTGGTTTTGTACCATACCTATGGAGTGCCCTCTGACGACGCCCAGTACGGGGGAGATTACGGTACCGTGTAGACTATGGGAATATATTATGTGTTAAGGGCTATATGGGTAACCCCTTAGTGCTATTTAAAAGTAAGTTTATTTTACTAATAGACACTATTAGAATAGCGAAATATTACTACATAGTAAATAGTTTAAAGGATCCTTAGAGGATGGGCAGCCCCAAGCATCCTCTAAGTTCCTTGCCTTCATATTATAGTTCACTTGAATTATCTTACACTATATAAGTATGTATGTCCTGACTCGAGTGTTTGTGTTTATTTCTTACGCACGGGTCAGCCTGAGTTTCAGTTCGGACTTTATCCCCGGAGCTAGGGCTTCTTCAGATCATCTTTTCAAGCTGCTGTCAAAGTTCCTTTCAGTTCTTTATCTTAGTTTTGGAGACAAATAAATTTGGATTTTTCGGTGGTTGATTCAAACTATATTTTATTTTAAAAACTATGTAATTTATACTTATTTTGAGACTATGTGATAGTGGCTTCATGAACCACTAAGTTATTCTTATTCCGCTGTGAGTATTCTGAGTCTGTGTCTGTGATTCTGTGATTACTTATTTACTGTATATTCTGAGATTTGCCAATTTTTATTTACAACGCGGTATTTCGAACAATTCAAGTCCGGCATGTGCGGATGTGAATGGTTGAAAATATCGGGTCGTTACATTTGGTATTAGAGCTTTGGCTCTAGGCAAAACTTAGCATGCATGGTAAATTTGATTTACAGAATCACTTTCTTTAGAGCTTGAATCTCTTCCTTCTGATTCGATTTCCTTTAAATTTTGGACGTTATCTGCGGTTTCAAAGTTCATTCGTGTCCCTCACTATTCATCTTCTTTCGATTCTGGAGCATTCCATAAATCCACTTCGGATGATCTTTATAATGAATTGGCGGTCTCGCCAATATTCTAATAAAGGGGTGAAACTCCTTTACAATTAGAATTGTTTCACCAGAGATTTATATTTATCCTCGGTTTAAATGCTAGTATCTTTGGATTCCGAACTATATCTCTGCAGATCAAATGTAGATTCACCCCAGAAAAATCCACATCGATCTTATTCTTTAAGTCACGGTTGACCAGGTTAAGGTTGCCCTCGATTTATATGTACTTATCCAGTTCCTTATTCTGTTATTTAATCATCGGATCTTCTGATTCCAACTTATCTCTAAATCAAAATTCTCTTTGATTTGAGTCCATCAAATTTGAATCTCTATCCTTGTTTTGAAAATTTTATTCCTATATTGGGAAAAAATCTAATATTATATATATAAGTATAACTTTTTAGAATTTTATAATTAATTTAACTAGTTGTCAAGAGATAATAGTCTTTGATTTCATTTATGGTTTTGAAAACCATAGGTTTTGTCTCATATAAATAATTGAACTATAAACAATGGTTATAAATTAAATTGGAAACGGAAATGAATTTAAAACTAGAACTTGAATTCCCGATGGTTTCAAACCTTGTGTTTAAAGCTTTAAAAGGATATATTATTTAAATTATTTTTGAATATAAATTTGTTTCCAAAGAATTTTAAAGGTTTAAAAATCAGTGCTCTTCTCTTTGTCACTGGGAAATAATTTCAATGATGACTACAACATCATCGACATTCATTTTCGAGTTTCGAAGTGAAGAGACCATTCTGTAGTCTGGCTACAGTGTTATCTTGAGAATTTAATTTATTTGAATCTCTAAAATATGACTTGATTTATAATATATAGATATATGATTTAAATTTGATTTGACATATTATGTACATATATTTATTTATCTCTAAATGGTTTGAAGGGAATCAGAAATTTAATTCTTAAATTTCATCTTGAGGAATAATTTCAATTATAAAAAAAATCAAATTTTTGAATAAATGATTCCAACTTAAGATAATTGAATTTGAAAGTTTTATTTGTATAATACTCAATTGCATTTCAATATAACTTACCTTGATTTTCAGAAGTTAACAATGTAATGGGATAATATACAATATAAAAAGATTTTATAAATAAAATTTGAGTGGTTATAATAAATGTTATACACTTAAATTCTAGTTATAAAAAGATTAACAAAGGTAATGGAATTATTTACAATATAAAATGATGTTAAAGGAACTAAGAATAAATGTAAGCAGTTGTAATAAGTGTAAACATATTTAACATAGATGATAAAAATATATTAAGAGAAATAAACTTAGTTGTAAAAAAAAGATATTAATTTATTGAACACATTTTTGAGTATAGCAAATGATTTTCAAACTTATGATTTTAGAAATTTTTATTTTAAGATAATTGGAAGATGAAGTAATGAAATTTGAAATAGTAAAATTTAACTTAAGTGAAACTAAATATATGAAATCAATTATTAATTTAAAATTTAATTTGTATGGTTTAGATTAATGATTCTATTTTGAGTTTCAATTTAGTTTTCTTTCAGGTTGTTTCTATTCCCCTACCTTCTTCCTTTTCGAGGGCGAAAAGTTCTGAGTGGGGGAGAGTGTAACAGCCCAAAATTTTAACAAATATTTCATTCTTTTAATTATAAAACTTTAGGGTTTATTATATAAAAATCTAAATTTATAAAATTGATTAAAACATTGCCTAAATTTTTAATTAAAGGATAAGATTTCTGAAATTTTGACTGTGGTTAAGGATTTACTTTAATTGGAAATTTGGTTTATTTTGTTGAAATGGTAAATAACTAAATTTTAAGCAAAATCATGTTTTATTTAAGCAATAAAATTTGGAAAAAAAATATAGTGTATAAATAAGCTTTATAAAATGACGCGTTTTAATTTGCACATTTATACCCGTTTTGATTAATTTGGTGGTATAATAGTATGTTTTAATGGATACTCTTTAAACGTATAAATGTAAAAAAAATGCCATTTTCGTTTTAAATTTGGGCATAAAATGTTGCTCTTTAGTACGCATTTTTAATTTTACCTTGGCTGTAAATGGATAAATTAATCAGGAGACGTAAAATTCTAAGTCGTAAATGAATCAGAAGATCGTAAACAATTTTTTTTTGTTAAGTAATAAATTTCAAAATTTACAGTGTATTAATATACTGTTTAATTACGCGTTTAAAAGGCATGTTATTTGATAGAATAAATAACGTATAAGCGTTACTTTTGTATAAATTTGGGTGTATATTAGTGCGTCGGTTTTGCGCATTTCTAAAATTCATACCTTAATTGTTTATCAATCAATAAATCAGGTTCAAAAATTTTCCATTTACCTCTAGTTTATAGTAGGAATAAATGCTTTCCTGATCAGTGCAAAATAAATGCTTGCCTATTTTTATCTTAAATCAGCGCAAGATTTTATTTATTAGAACACGTTCAAATTTGATTTCTTGCCGTTCTTTTATTTATCAACGCAATCTCTTCCTGATAATTCTTGTCTATAATCCCTCATCTTAATCAACTCATACTTTTAAGTAGAATTTAAAAACCTCACGTACCTCTCTCTATAGCCGTTCCAATATCCTTATTTCTTGCATTTATAAAAATCCATTTACTTCCTTACTAATATAAACGCGTACAAATTAACTGCTTCCAAATCTTTCTCCCCTCTAATTGCGCAATTTTGCTGATTTAATTACAAAACCCACGTCCCAATTTTTTTTCAAAAGTTTACAAAATCAATTTTATTCTTGCTGTTTCTTTTTATCAACCAACGCAATCAATTCGTGCTTGCCTCCTTTATTTTTCACCTACCCATTTTTCATTTATTTCCTATGTTTAAACTTACAAATCATCGCATTTCTTCTGGTCAGAATATCAATCACGCAATTCTTTGTTCCCTTGATTTACGTTACATCACCGATTTAATACCAAATTCCTTTATCCTTACCTAAAGAAAAAATCTGCACGCCATGATTCACGTTCCCATTTACGCAACCCTTTATATTAATATACTATCGTGTCCAAATTTTTTCATCACCTCAATTGGATCCATCTCATTTTAGCTTCATCTTCTTCTTCTTTGCGTGACCATCACATATCACGTATGGCTGAATATCTTTTCTCCTTCCTCCTTTTTGCTTTCTTCTTCTTTTATTTCCCTGTTCAAACTGCTCCACCGCAGACAAACGCCTAACTTCCTTCCCCTCCTCTTCGATCTGGTCGTGCACTGTCGAGCATCTCTGATGTAGTTTTAGCCTAGCACTTGAAAATTTATTTTATCGCCACATGTATATTGTTATCCTTTTATAAGACAAACATTTCTTTACCATATAATTCAAAAGGGTTTTTAAATTGTTTAAACTTTGTTTAAGTTAAATTGTATTCATTTTACATCTCATTTTTGAAATGAAAATTTTAAAGTAAATTCAAAAGTAAATTTTTTTCAAATATTTTTGTAATAACAATTTAGTCATAATTAAGAAATGTTTTTATCTTAAAGTTAAATTAAGATTTAATGATTTGAAATTAATTAAATTAATGAGGTAATTTGTGACGCCCCACCTCTATACCCACACTAGCCAAGGACACTACGGGGTAATGCCGTCAACTAGCACGGAGAATAAAGCTGTTGAGGAGCGACCATCCGCGTAATTTCTTTGTGAGAGCAACGATATGTCAGATAGTACAACCAGCATTTGGAATCCGACGTGCCGATACTAACTCAAAGCTACTACACAGTGGCTATATATATTCTTTAGAAACAAATATAGAAATAAATATAACACAAATGAATCACAGACATCCATATCACAAAGGCGGAAATAGATATGAATATATATAACAAATGAAATTGTACATCAGAGTATTGGTCAAACAAGGTCCACAATGTCACAAAACAATAGCTACGAGTGCTAGACAAAAGAATATGGATACATCAATAAGTCTAAGTCTCAAATGTATACAACAAAAACTACTAATCTAAGTAGTTAGCTAAAAATCAGGGTGACAATCCCAGATGTGAAGTCAAGCAGAAGCACCTGTAACATCTAGGTCTGACCCGAGTATTATTTAATAAGAAAATAATAAACGGATCAGTTTAGCTATAAATATCAGATAAAATGATATATAATAAGAGATATGACGTAAACATATGATAACCATAAAGCCATACTGTAATAAGTATGTAATTGAAAATCAACAAGAGATTAATCAATATCACAAGAATCTTCTCAAAGACCAAAAAGAATGTCATACTCTTTATTTATATTCACCGAACCATAAACATTTGCAATAATATCAATGCCAATCAAAAAAGTTAATGACACACAAATTCACCTAAGGTTATCCCAGCCTAAAAATTTTCAGATAATTCTACTGCTTTGTTTACGCGAGTGTTCAGGGAAGAAGTATTTCCAGACCGTACGCGTTTTATTGTTGGTCACATGTGTTTTAAAATTTAGAAACATTACGTATGAGGATATATGATATATGTAAGAATAGTATAAAGTAGTTTTGATTTGGAGATTTTGATATTTTACTTGTTTCCTAAAAGAGAAAAAAGAAAAGAAAAAAAGGAAAAGAAAAAAGAAGAAAAAAAGAAAAAGAAGAAAAATATATAATAAATAAATATTGCATGCGCCACCTTTATGTATCATTGCCGTGAATTGCATGTTGCCCACATAAGATTTGCCACCTTTTTATTAATACGTCATAATATTTTGTAAAAAGGGTAAAAAAATGGAGTATAAATTTATTTTGTAAATTTTGATTTGGAAAAAATAAATGGGCAGGCTGAGCTATTGTTTTAAATGGGTCAAGTCGTATGGTGGAGTGGTCGAGCAATTTGAGTCAATTTTCATTTTATTTTAGCTCGTTCCAATTTTCTTTTATTTAAAAAATTTGCTTTGTCCGTAAATAGAATTCGCGTACTCAGTTTTATAATTTATCTTGTTTCAAGATCGAAATCTGTTTGTCTCATCTTCCAATATTTGATCGTACTTTCTATGTTGTTTCGTATGTGGTTATTGTAGTTTTGAATCTAATCTTCAGCAGCATAGAGGTGAGTATTCTCACCCAAAAAACGTACTTATAGATCGGTAAATTAATAACAAGTGTAATTGTAGAATATTTATATTTTATTTTTCTTGCCTGCAATATAAATTTATGATTTTAAAAACCCTGTTATTAATTTGACACATCATCAGTCATATTTTATACTGTTATATTTAAGCTGTTATACTATTTTTTTATTTACTGTTTATCACAGCAAGTTCCCTGTAGAATTAAATCGTTACGGGCTGAAATGATAGGCCTAAACAATATTTATTTATTTATTTAATTATTTATTTAACTTGGGATTGCGGGTTTGAAATGATAGAACCCGGATTTTTCTTTGTAAATTACGGATTTAAATGATATATTATCCATACCACTTGACCTAGGTAGAAAAACATTATACAGCCCGTGGTTATATATATATATTTCTGGAAAAATTTAAGTAATTTAAATTGGTATAGTATTATTTTGATTTAAATTGAATTAAAATGATTTTTAGTGATTTATACAAGATATATATGTATATAAATAAATAAGTTGGAATGTGGAATATATATTTGTTTTGGAAATTGATTTTGTAAAGGAATGAAATTCAAGTTAAGTAAATAAAGTATAATAAATTTGATGTAATTGAATTTAAATGGATAAATAAGGTGTTATTTAATTTTTTTATAAATTAAATGGCTAATAAAATAAATACGTAAAATAAAATTTTAAATATAACTAAACTTAGGAGAAGTGGAGTTTAGTTTAAGAAAATGGGTAAGTTAAGGAATAAGTTGAAAAATAGTTATATTTTGGAATTATAAATCAAATTTAATTATTAAGTAAATTTTGAATACGAAGAATAGACAATTTGATTTGACTTTAATAAGTGAAGCCTTAAGAAGTTGATATTTATTTGTGAAATTTACCTTATATAAATCATAAATTTTGAGAAATTTAAATAACTATTTTAAAAGTGGAAATATGATTTTATAAGTTAAATTGGTTAAATTTAAGTTTAATTATTGATAAATTTATACTAAAGTCAAAATTTTAATTTACTTAAATACTGTTGTAAGGGATATTACCGCACTTTGTAAGTGCCGTAGTTGATGAAAATGAACTAAAGGCTAAAATTAATTAAAGGCTACTGCAGCACTTGGTAAGTGCCGTGGTTGCGAAATTTAAAACTATACCCGAATAAAAAAAAGGGCTATAGTAGCACTTGTTTAGTGTTGCCGTTAGCTGAAATGAGATTTTTGAATATTTGATTTGAAAATAGAATAATTTCACTTTAGAAAGTTAAAATGAAGTATTTTGATTTAAATAAAAACTATTTTTGAAATTTATAACCACGGGTAATAATAACGATTGGTTGGCAAAGAGACCGGGATCGGGTATGGGCATACTCTCTATCGATACCGAAAACCACTTTGACAACCGTGTACGCGGTGGAGATTCCAGAATGAACTAGGTTGGTGACGGCGTTTCCTATAAGGTAAATACGTAGACCCAACTTCCATGAGTTGGCATAAGGTGGCTAAAATAGGAGTGATCGATGGGTTAATTGAGGCAGCACCTTTGATTGGACACATCACTTCGATATTCTACTCTGACTTTGGTTTAGTCGGTGGCCACTTTGATTTCTTTGATATGGCGGTGTTGCTCGAGGTGGGCGGTAGGAGCAGCTACACGTTACCACCGACCCGGAAGCGTAATTGGTATATCTACCCTGGCATTGCCTAGTTGTGTCGTGTCACTTACCCTGGCGCGCCTTATACGATTTTGGTTTGGTACCATACCTATGGAGTGTCCTCTGACGACGCCCAGTACGGGGGAGATTACGGTACCATATAGACTATGAGAATATATTATGTGTTAAGGGCTATATGGATAACCCCTTAACTCTATTTAAAAGTAAGTTTATTTTACTAATAGACACTATTATAATAGCGAAATATTACTACATAGTAAATAGTTTAACAGATCCTTAGAGGATGGTCGGTCCCAAGCATCCTTTAAGTTACTTGCCTTTATATTACAGTTCACTTGAATTAGCTTACACTGTATAAGTATGTATGTCCCGACTCGAGTGTTTGTGTTTATTTCTTACGCTCGGGTCAGCCTGAGTTTCAGTTCGGACTTTATCCCCAGAGCTAGGGCTTTTGCAAATCATCTTTTCAAGCTGCTGTAAAAGTTCCTTTCAGTTCTTTATCTTAGTTTTGGAGACAAATAAATTTGGTTTTTTCTGTGGTTGATTCAAACTATTTCGTTTTAAAAACTATGTAATTTATACTTATTTTGAGACTATGTGATACTGGCTTCATGAACCATTAAGTTATTTTTATTCCGCTGCGAGTATTCTGATTCTGTGTCTGTGATTCTGTGATTACTTATTTACTATATATTCTGAGATTTGCCAAATTTTATTTACAATGTGTTATTTCGAACAATTCAAGTCTGGCATGTGCATATGTGAATGGTTGAAAATATCGGGTCATTACAATTGATAAATACGTAGGATGTACGTATATTATTTTATTCGCACAGCGATTTGATCCAGAATTCGAGCACAAAATTTCGAGATTGTTTTGTCGATCCGAGTTAGGATTTTTGACTCGATTTTCGACGGCAAACCTGGATATGGATTTTTGGTTGATTCTGAAAATTCTCTATCATAGTTTGAGGCTATGCTAGGAGAATGACGATTTCTGATCAAAAAACTAGATCTGAGTCCGGACTAGGAAGTCGGGTGGATGATACTAGTTTGAAAGTGTAATTGTGTGATCGAGTGAGCGATCAAAATTGATATTGCGTACGAAAATATAAGTGTATCGTACAGATTTGAATAAAATAAATATTGAATCTTTTATAAAGAAAAGTGCAAAATGGTTTTGAATGTTGTAATTGGATATTCTTGTTAAGTATAATACACAGGTGTGTTAAAGGAAAATTGAACTGGGATTTTGATTTTGAAGATAAATTTAAATTGCTCGACAAGGTATGTATTCGTATTTCTATATGAAATTTGATGATTTTCTTGTCTAGCCGCTCGGATTTTTTTCTCTTTTAAAATTTGGGGGCCCGTGGTGCCATTTTGCAGTTGTATCAAGCTAGCCGCGCAAAGGTGACACTGGCAAAAATTTACGAAAATTTAGGGAGTTAGAAAATTTTGAAAATTTAAAATTTGAATTTAAAATTAAATTTGAATTGCGAAGTAAACAAATGTTGTTTGGAAACTATGAAATATTTTGGAAGGTTCTTGAAGTGATAATGGATCTTGGATAAAAAAAATTGTTTTGGTAAGTTGGTAAAACTATTTGGATTGGGAAAAATAATAACCAGGTTAGGGATCATTCTTCTTAACTAGTAATTTCGAGATGAAATTCTTTTAAAGGGGAAAGAATGTGACGACCCAGGAATTTTGAACATTTGAAATCGAGATATTTAATTGATTGTAAATATTTGGAAGTTATTTTAACTTGGATTTCAATTTCTAACTATGAATTTGGCAAATAAATAATTGAATTTAATTATAGAAATTTAAGTAAAATTTTGAATCTTTAATTCTAAGCTTGTTAAAAATAATTTGATGGCTTAGAATTTTTTTATTGATAATACTGAAGATAATGGAAGCTTCAGAATTGAATTTGGAACTGACTTGTTCAGTTCTGAAATTATATCGTTAAATCGATATTTAAAAATAGCTTTCCAAGGCACAGTCTCGGAATTCAACGAAACCAGTTCCGTTGGATCCGTAATATTGTATTATTATCGGATTTCAATTTACGTACCATTCGAAGTGATCGTTTGACCGTACGATAAGCAAACGTGCGGAATTTTTTTATCGAAATTCAATTTAAAAGCTAAGACCAAAAAGCTATCTTCTCCATATGATCGAATTTGAACTCGGAACCTTTTCCATTACATTTGGAATAGGGGTTTAACATTATAGGCGCCTGGCAGCACGCCACGATTGGAGATTGAGAGTTTGGGTTGCGCTTATCGAAGCAATTTGAATTTGAATTTAGATTGAATATAAATATTCACTTTTATAAGGCAAATAACACGTTGCTTCTTTCTTCAACACCTGGCGATTGTCATTAACACGCGTCTCTTTTGAAAAGAAAAATAAAACAAAATAAAATAAAAGAAGAGGGCCGAGCGTTTTATAAACAAAGCAAAATCATTCTCGTTAAAAAATTTAAAAGAAAAAACAACAGAAAGCTTCAAACTAAATCTATGGCCACTCTCAGCTTTGAATTAAACTCGAGCATATATAATTGATCGAAATTTGATCGATTTTGTTTCAATAAAAAAAGGAAGGGGATCGAGTCGTAAATTCGAACATAGCCGCGAGGCCGTGGAAGCTATCAAGTAGAGGTGTCGCACGACACTGGCAAGCTCGATGGCAAAGTAACGCGGGTGCTTATGCAGCGCGAGGTGGAGGCGTTCGCAAGGCATAGGAAGTGACGTCGTTCGATTTGGGGCACACGTTTAATATCCAAAAGATTTTGGGTTAGACGATCTCGTGGAAGGTCGCTGGAGGAGGGAGCACACGCGTGCGCTCGCACGTGCGAGAGAAGCCAAGTTACGACATGCCGCGACCGGTTGAGGCGATCAATTCAGTAGCATGGCGTCGTCAAGTGAAGGAGGCACACGCGACATTGTGGCTAGGGTTTCGGTGATCGATTTTGGGGGAGGAGATGTTGTCGGATTCTCTAGGCTATACGTACGTTTTTACAAATTTTAGTTAGTTCTTCTTTCTTATTTTTCATATTTTCAAAAAGCAGAGAATATATATATGTGTGTGTGTGTGTTTGTATATACATATGTAATAAAATAGTTACAGTTTCAGAAATTTTATTTAATGTGTAATGTATGTATGCATGTTGGAAATTTTTAAATATATTTACAATATATAAATCTACACTAAGAAGGAATTTTGTTTTTAAATCTGTAATTATTTTTATAAGTAGTCCAATAAAGAAATAAACATACATTTACATATTTTAATTTTTCTAATTTATCTTTAAATTAATGTTTGGTAATTAATTTATTTTATTAACCTACTTAATTATTTTAATTACTGAAAAAAATTATCAAAGGAGAATTAGTTTTTAATTTAAAATTTTAGTTAAATAAATTTATTAAAAGGAATTTTTTAAAAAATATAATTCTTTGTTTAAAATTAAATCATTAGCTTAAAATTAAAATATTAGTTGAATTAAAATTTTAAAATGGCAATTGAATTGTTCGATTTTATTTCGGATATTAATTAAATCATCTAATATTTATACAAGGTCAAAACCGTGAAGAAAGCAAGCTAATTTGGATGGATTGTAAAACAAAAAGCAAATGTGAGATCTTCTCACTCAATGGGATACCCGATTTAATTTAAATAGTTAACTTAAATTATTGGTTGTTTGCTTGGATGATGATTGTTATCAGTTGAGTTGAATTAGACCCTATGCGTCGCATAATAGCAGATGATATTATATTAAACCCATGTACCACGATATTCCACCTTGAAGTGGAATTGGTATTATATATGTATTTGGAGTGATTGATTTCTCGCATTATATAGCGGATGAGACCCTATGCGCCGCATAATAGCGGATGATATTTTATAAATCACATATACCGTGATATTCCACCTCGAAGTGGAATTGGCATTTAATTGTCGTGCTAATGTCTGTGGATGCAAGAAAATAGGTTGGAGGGATCCAACTGCATTCCTCAAGTATTGAATTTGTTTCATATGTTGTGTGTTGGTAATTTATAATCCCTGTGTGATTATATTTGTGATTAAAATCGTTGAAGGCTATAGTTTAGCCAAATATATTTTTGGTATCGTAGGATACCGAAAATAAATAAAATTGGATTTTTGAAATTCATATTGAAAGTTTATAGTAAAAAAATTTATTTTTGAGAAGTGGATAAATTTGAAAGAAGGAATTTTAAAAGGATAAGGTTTTAATTTTGAAAACCTATTAAATAAATTCCGAATTGCGGAAGAGAGTTTAATAAATGGGTTTTAAATAATATTGTTTATTAGTTGAAGAATTTATTTAATTTTGGATTTTAAATAATTTGGAGGAGATAAAGGAATTTATCTTAGAAGGAAATAAATTTAGAAATCAAATTTGAAAAAAAAAATTGAAATCAATTTGGAAATTGATTTGGTGTTTAAAAATGAATCTTAAGGAATCAATTTGAAATTTGAATTGGTCCCTGAAATAAATTTTTGAAAATTAATTTGGAATTTGATTTGGTATTTGAAAGTGAATGTTTGAAAATGATTTAAAAATCGTATAGCAGTCGATATTTGGAAAGTTATATCCACAGTCGAATTTTATAAAAGGAAAAGGAATTTTGTTTTAAACATAAATGTTGGTTTATTTTTAAAAGTGTGGAAAGGAATTTACAGATTTGGAATGTAAATTAAAATAAATCGAGAAGATTTATTAAATGATTTAGTTGGACCATTTTAAAATAGAAAGAGAATTTTTCCCTAGAATGCCGAGCATATTTTTTTTAAAAGTAGCTTTTGAAGTATAAATTAAAAGTTCTAGAAATTGATTTGAAAAAATATATATATTATTGGAGAAATTGTTTTTGAAAATTGTTCATCTTTAAAGTAAAGATTTATTTACTTAATTATAGAAGGTATTATTTTAAAGATTAAATAAATATTTGATTTAGAAAATAGGTATTTAAATATTTATACTCTATCTACCAATTTTATTTTAAAATTAGTTTGGACTTGAAGTATTATATGAGGTATTGGTATAATATTTTCATATCTAATATTTAAATAAGTATTTATAAATATTTTTATTCTAAATGTTTCCAAGTATATTTTGGATAAGTGATTTGAATTATTTTAAAGTATTTGAACTCGGCAGATTTTCAGTGCAAATGAATAAATATTTGGAAATATATTCCGAGTAAGGAAAATAATTTGAAATTTGTTTCCAAAGGGTTGAAATATGGAAAGTAATTTGAAATTTGTTTTTAAAATGATGTATTGTTAAAAATAAATTGAAATTTGTTTTCAAATGGTTGAAGTGTTAAAATTATATCGTGCGAAGATTTTTTGAAAATAAATAATTAGGGAAAATTATTTAAAATCTGTTGATTGTTGTGAATATTGATTGATAGTTAAATAACCGACTATCAATATTGGCATTTAAATGACATTTGAATTTCGATGCGACCGGGGGTCCGATTCCAAATGGATATTCGAAAACCACATCTAATCTTTGTGATAATGATGGATCTTTTGTATAAAAAGATCAAAGTGGAAATTTTTTGTGATTTGTTTGAAATCTGAATGTAACACTTATTTTTAAAATAAGCGCTCGTTAGTCGGATTAGCCGGGAGAGGACTTTGTGTCGTAAAACCCATTCTGAATAATGATACGACGAAATGAGATTACATTTGAAGATGGTGTTGAAGACCGGGTATTTTTGAAAGCGAAAGGATTACATGTCAAATATCTCTGCATCGGGTTGCTTCGGTATAGAGATTTTATTACCCTTTGTGATAGGGATTCCGGACGTGATTAGTGAATATCTGGATTTGCAAGGGCTTCTTTGAAGTGCCTTCGGTTCCATTCGATCCTGGATCGGACTTGCATGGATGTGTGTCTGACATTGCACATTGAGATATAAAGCTGATTTCTATCAAATACATTTGTGTTGGTTGCGGATGTTTGCACAAAAAATGGGCAAACACCTCCAAGTCGTATAATTTAGTTGATTTTACGTTGTTCTTAGCGAGTTGGGTGATTTATACGAATATGTAAAAAGCAGGGACTAAACTGTAAAAAACACACAGATTTATAGTGGTTCGGCCAGAATGTGCCTACGTCCACTTTATATGTTATTCACCTTTGCTGTTCAGATTACAAGTACAAAGCTTTGATTACAAGTATATGAATTGAAAGTTCTATCCGTGCTTGAGCTCTCAAACTTGTCTGCCATTGTTGCACCCCTACCCCTCTATTTATAGAGTGAGGCTGGGGGTAGGGATCTTGGATGTACATAGCTGCTGTTGGGCCTGGGTTGATGTAATCTGGCATGGAAATGTTGGTTCGGCAAAGCCTTGGTCCGGAGATGATTGGAGTGGCTTTCGGTCCGGTAGTGGTTGATTCGGTAGTGGTTGATCCGGTGGAGAGTGGTGAGTGAGAATTGGTTCGGTAGTGGTCGATTCGGTAGTAGTTGGTCCGGTGGTAGGTGAGTTGGTGTTTGGTCCAGTGGTAGGTGAGTTGGTGTTTGGTCCGGTGGTAGGTGGGTTCGGTGAGGCCTTGGATCGGTGGTGAGAATTCGCCCAACATTTGCCCCCCAAAGTGGGGCATATGCCTGCATATGTCGCGCTTTGTTTTAGGCCATTCAACTTCGACACTCTCATTCGGTCCCAAGCGCCGAACCAGTTGATTCGGTCGTCTGTGTTGGTCTATAAGTAGGGGCTTCGTGCCTCTGTTATTCCGTACTAGCCGAACCAAACTCTTGTCTTTGTCGAATCAAACGTATCACTAGACCTCAACTGCCGGACCAGGTGAGGTCCTCTTCTGCCGAATGAGCTTTCGCTTTGACTTACCGAATGAGCTCGGGGATTCCGAGTGCCGAATGAATCTTTAGCTTTGACTTACCGAATGAGGCCGGGGAGTTTGAATGCCGAATGAACTTCATGTTGGAAATACCGAATGAGATCGGGGAGTTTGAATGCTGAATGAACTTTGAGCCTTTTATGTTTTGAATTACAAATGAAATTCCAGACTGTACGCACTTGCTTGTTCATATCTCTACTTTCCTTGTTCTAACAATATGTTTTCTCGTGTTGTAGATAATGTCTCATAAAGTAGAAACTCGTTCTGATAAGAAGAAATCCAAAGACAGAGGAGAGCCCCAATAGTTCCCCCAGTTCAGGCAGAACGTCAGGGACCAACCCCGAGATCGTTAACAGACGGGTACGGTCCTCAAGAGCTCTTGAATTCACCGCCAGACTGCTTTCCCAGCTCCCTCAAAGATGAGCAGCTTGATGTTATATCTCGCTCTTTCGGGATCGACAAAGCGCATATGTTGTTGCCGGGGGAAGGAGTGATGCCGTATAATCACCCTGAAGGATATTTCGCTTATAGTAGGTACCATTGCATGTGCAGGGCCATTCCTCCGATCAACGCTTGGGTAGTCAGCTTCATCACCTATTTGAAGGTGGCCCCTTTCCAGCTTCAGCCCAACTCTTATGCCATCTTGGTGAGTCTATTTATTATCTTCCAGAGAAAGTAAGGGCGTCCCCCTTCCAACCGGGAGATTCGCTACTTGTACAACTTGAGAGGCTATATGAAGGGGTCTCCATATATCAGCTTAGAGTCGGCCGTGTCTTTCAAGTCAGTCCTGGACTTGTATTCGAAATTCAGCATGTTCAAAAAGGAATGGTTTTTTGTCAAGGATGACTCTGTTTCTTTCCACCTCTTCACCTCTAGCTGTAAGTCGAATCTTATTTATAATTTATGTCCTAACTACAATGCTCCTCCTTATGTGCTTTATTTCTTGCTAGCGACAGGTGGTTTTGCTGTTGTGGAGAGCGATCGCCTGGTTCAGATGGTTGCGGAGATAGAAGCCATTCCGGAAAGGGAGAGGGCAACCTCTTATTTGATTAGGAATGCTACTCTTCTGAAGCTCAACTTGATTCTTCCACGCCATTCTGTGGTCAAGCAAAGAGACACAGCTGAGGAGAAGGCTGCCAAAGCTAAAGGAGGGGATACGGCGAAGAGCAGCAAAAGGAAACCCTTCTCCAAACATCCAGTCGTCGGGGGGAAGAAACTTAAGAAGTCTGATGGACCCTCCCCCAGCACATGTCCAGATGTTCCGAAGGAGGAAGATGTGGAGGAGGAAAGAGGCGAGGATG
Organism: Allium cepa; assembly: GCA_030765085.1. Taxonomy (NCBI): domain Eukaryota; kingdom Viridiplantae; phylum Streptophyta; class Magnoliopsida; order Asparagales; family Amaryllidaceae; genus Allium; species Allium cepa. The sequence goes on along the minus strand of CM060928.1, from coordinate 530,673,637 downwards.
AAGGAGGTGAGGCGGAGAGTGGAAGTGGTGGAGAAGGCGATGGTGATGATGGCGGCGAAGGACAGAGCGGTGATGGCACTGGGGCTTTGTCTTCTGGGCAGGTAGGTGAGATCCAGGAGTGGACAGATGATGCTTTCCGCCTAGCTTTTGAGGGGTTGGAGGAAGGATCGGTCTTGGTGGAGAAGCCAAAGAAAGCTGACAAGGCCGGGACTGGTGCCGATTCATCTTCTAAGAGCATTTCAGCTAAGGCACCTCCTGCGAATCAAGGTGAATTTTTGACTCCTGCAGACTCCATTTGTGATAAGGATTTAGGAATATTTTATGATCGGCTTCTGTCCTGGAGTGAGATCCAGGACTTATTGCAGCATCCTACTCCTCCCCAGGGTTTGTATAACAAAGCACTTCTTTACTCTTCTTAACTTGATATATTTCTTGAATTATAGTTCAATGTATGCTTGTAACACTTGGTTTCATATCACAGAAGCAGGTAAGGTGGCCAAGACATCGGACGTTCGGCACCGTCTCGAACAATACAAACTTCTCAAGGCTTCTACTAAACCAAAGCCTCTGGCTAACCGCCCCGGAGACGTAGTCGGCTACCGTCCTCTTCTTGGAGTTATCGAAGAGGATATCCAAAGGAAGAAGAGGAGCCGCCCCTTGCTTGAATCTTCACCTGGTCGTCAACTTCCAACTCAGCCTCCCCAGGATATCACGGAGGAGAGTACTGGGTTTATACCTTCTCCACATCCGTCTGAAAATCCTACCGTTACCCAGATAGATCGTCCCGGTTTAGTCCGTAATCCGTTTGTGGGTCATCCGGATCTGGATCCAGGTTTTCATGATGTTACTTCGATGAGGCTACCGGTGAGCACCTTCTCCCTCGCAATCCTATGGTAAGGGTACTCGATGAAGCTAAGTCCCTGGACCTTGATTTGCTTACCACTCGGGTTGTAACTTTGGGGGACGAAGCTAAGGCAAACATCGACCGGGTTGCTGAGGAGACCAAGAAGCTGATGGGGCATCATGCCCGACTGGTCAAGGCTGGGGAAGAAATCGGGAGCTCCAACATTCGACTGCGGTTAATGGTTTCCGACCAGGCCAAACAACTCTCTGATCAGGCCATCCAGGTCTCTCAACATGAGGCCGCCTCTAGGCAATTAAAGATAACCATGGAAGAGGCCAGCAGGGTAGAGTTGCGGAAAATGGAGGCCGCTTGTAAGGAACGGATTGATATGGCCATTGCAATGGTGGATGAGGTTCGGAAAGCGGATCTTGAGCGGGTATAGGAGTTGTCTGGGAAGCTTGAAGCCGCAGAGCTTGCTCAAACCAAGCTGAAGGAGGAGATGGAGGCGATGAGGAAATCCTTTCAGGCTGACTGCTCACGATACCGATCGGAGAGGGATGCTGCCATTGTAAAGCTGCTGGCTTCTGGGGACCGTATAAGGGAGTTCGAGGAGAACGAGGGGATAATGGATGAGATGCTTCAGGATATGTACTTTCACACTTGGAAACAGGGCAACTTATCCTGGATGGATGATTATCCCCGAGTCATGGCCAGGATTTACCTTAGGGCCCTGGAGGTGGCTAAGGCCGATGCGGATAAGGAGGGTGGCGTGGCCTTCAGAATGGACGTGGTCACGGCCCAGTTTACCAAGGAGGAGAAAGCGGCGGTGAAGGAGGGTATGCGGCTGCTTACCGCTGAGGAGGTAGGGGTGCAGTTGGAGGATGATGATCAAGGAGCAGATGCTGGTAAGTCTTCCCTTTCAGTCTTTTCGTAACTTGATTGCTTATTGTTCGCGACTATTAATGGATTCTTTCCCGAATTGGACAGGCGGGACCCCTGAAGCACCAACTACCTCTGGTCAGCATGCTGAGAATTCCGATCCCACGGTTAAGTAGATCTCGGGGGGGGGGGGGGGCAGTAGGATAGATGTGAAGCTCTGATGCAGCCGACTCCTTGACTTGACCTGGACATCTTTTGGTTTACCTGACATTGTTGTCTATGCTAGTCCAAAAACATTAATGTAACTTTTAGGCTGTAATTATGTTATTTGTAACGATCAACTTCATTTTTGGGCATGTAATTTTTTAACTTAAGGTGGTTCTGTTATATTTAAATGCTTTCGTTATTTTGGTGTGTTGCATAAGAAATGCAGCTATGCATATGCCTGTGATTCAATTGTGTTTGATGTCAAGTTCTTGCTTAAAATATAATTTCATATCTTGAAATGTTATTGTGATGTGTGAATAAATTATAGCTGCGCATTCATAGACAAAGGAAGAGAGTACCACCCTTCGTGTTTTAGTTGTAGATGGTAGCTTTGAATGTCGTGTGTGACTTAGTATGGAATGCAGCAGAGTGTCCTCTCATCCAGTTGTGAGTTCCTATCCCCATTTGCGGGTGTCTCCTATTTTGTGCCCTGTACTTTAGGGATCGTTATATAGGATAGGAGGAAACTTTTTAAATAAAATAGGAATATAAGAAATAGTAAAACTTCCAATCACGGAAGGCCTTCGATGTGCTTAAGTTCGTGGCAAACGGGTTTTGTAGTCACTTTCCCTAGCTGTGGGTCTTGGAGACATTTGTCACCCATCTTACGCCTCCGCGGGGAGTTTTCTTTTTTACCATAGCCGTACTTAAGACACATCGGAGCCGAGATCGCGCACAGTAACTACCCGGGCCATTATGGCCCGTAATCGTGGGTATTATTCGATTTACCGTAGCCGGCTAGCGTGGGTGCCGATCGTCAACCGTGAACTACCCCTGGTTGGCCACACCTTATGTTGGGGCTTAAAGTAGGTTCATAGTTGTCGGCGAGCCGAACGCCGTAATGAGCTGCCTCGGCTATAGTCGGCCTTCTCGGTGGCTTATAATCGGCTCATTACAGTTGGCTTTAAGGGCCGATCGCGAGCAATGAGTTAACTCGCAGCAGAGGGATGCTGGAGCAAAAGTGTCTCATTGGCGAGGACATAGATTCGTATAGTACCTGTTAGGTCTTGTCGAGAGGAGGTCGCACCGTGATGTGTCTTGAATGGAAATGTCATTACACAGCATTTTGTTCAACAGAAAAGGATAAAGTTAACAAGCAGCCAAGATATAAAGGAACAAGTTAAAAAGAGACAAGTTTTTAAAGTGTTTCGGCACGAAAATGCCTACGTCCATTGATTCTCATTGTTAATTCACTTCATATGGGCAGTACAAATTAAGAAAAGTATCGACGAAGGTGTTGGATGTTCCATGCCCTCTGGAACACCTCTCCGTCCACTGTTGACAAAATATAAGCTCCATTGTGGAGATCTTTATGAATTACATATGGTCGGTCCCAGATTGGATCTAGTGCACCGGGGCGCGGGAAGATTCGTTTGAGGACAAGATCTCCTTCTTGTAAGCTACGATGCTTGACTTTGGAGTTGTATTGCGCCGCCACTTTTTGCTTGTGAGCTGCTGCTTTGGGCTCTACATCGTTTCTCCTCTCTTCAATTAGATCCAAATACATGTGAAGGAGTTCTTCGTTCTCTTCTGGGTTATAGTGGATCCTAAGGTGGGAAGGTACTACAGTTTCGACTGGGAGCAAGGCCTCTGATCCGTATGCCAAAGAGAAAGGAGTATGCCCCGTTGATGTTCTGAAAGATGTGCGGTAGGCCCAAAGTGTCGTAGGAAGTTCATCCACCCAAGCGCCTTTCGATTTTTCAAGCTTCTTTTTGATTAGAGTTTTGAGAATTTTGTTGACAGCTTCGACTTGTCCGTTTGCCTGGGGGTAAGCCACAGATGAGAAGCTTTTGCGAATTCTGTGCTTTTGGCACCAGTCGGCAAACTCTTCGCTGTCAAACTGAAGTCCATTGTCCGATATGATTTTGAGTGGAACCCCGTACCTGCATAGAACATTTTTGATCAAGAAGTTAATAATTTTTGCCGAAGATATTTTATTTAGAGGTTCTGCTTCCACCCATTTGGTGAAATAGTCAACTGCCACTATAGCATATTTGGCTCCGCCTCAACCCACTGGCAGCTCGCCAATCAGGTCAATTCCCCATACTGCAAATGGCCAAGGGCTGGTCATTTGAGTAATCTCATTTGTTGGTAGACGAGGAATCTTAGCAAATTTCTGACATCTGTCACATTTTTTAACGAAGTCTAAGGCGTCTTTGTTTAAGGCGGGCCAGAAATATCCATATCGGAGTATTTTCTTTGCCAGAGTCTGCCCTCCAGTGTGATCCCCGCAGCTTCCTTGCTGGATGTTGGATAAGATTTCCTTAGCTTCCCTTCCAGCGACACATCTTAATAAGGGGTTAGAGAAGCCGCGCCGATAGAGGATGCCTTCTTGTATTGTGTAGGGGAAGCTTTCCTCAAGATTTTCCTGACTTCGTTATGCTCGCTGGGCAGTGTGCCATCTTGTAAGAATTTTCGGATGGGAGTCATCCAAGTTTCTTCTTCGATTGCAGCTACCAGATTCACTTGCTCAAAACTCGGGGTTAGTTGCTTTAAGATGGCTACTGTTCCAGAAGTGGTACCGTCTTTCATGCTAGCTTGCTTTGCCAGCTCGTCGGCCTCTTGGTTCTCTTCTCGAAGGATGTGTTTGATTAAATAGTGATCCAATTGATCGAGTAGCAGCTTGGTCTTCTTGAGATATGCTGTGAGTCGTTCTCCTCGAGTCTGAAATTCTCCTAGTATTTCGTTTACAATAAGCTGGGAATCACTATGAAGACAAAAAGAACTAACTCCAATCTGTAGGGCAAGTTCTAATCCAGCTATTACTGCTTCGTATTCTGCATCGTTGTTGGTGGCAGCGAATTCCAGCCTTAGAGCATAGTGTAGCTTCCTTCCCCTGGAGTGATTATTACAATACCTGCCCCCGAGCCTTGTTCGTTTGAAGCTCCATCCACAAAGAGATTCCACTTAATGTCTTTTGCTATTTCAGATTGCTCCTTACCTTCGTTGGTAGTGAATTCGGCAATGAAATCGGCCATGGCTTGTCCATTGATGGCGGTGCGATGGTAGGTGATATCATATTGACTCAGTTCAATGCACCATTTAAGTAGTCGTCCTGAAGTGTCGGGACAATGGAGTACCTGCCTTAGTGGTTGATCGGTTAGAACCCATATGGAATGGGATTGGAAATAGTGTCGTAGTTTCCGTGATGTGATTAGTAAACAGTATGTTAGCTTCTCAAGTTTAGAATATCTGGCTTCTGCCCCGTAAACCTCTTGCTCACAAAGTATACTGGTCGCCGTGCGCGGTTGTCTTCTCTCACCAAAGCGACGCTCAGAGCATGAGATGACACAGCAAGGTATAGGTATAACTCTTCGCCTTCGTTTGGAGTTGAGAGTACTGGTGGTCTCTGGAGGTGTTCGATTAGGTTGAGGAAGGCTGTTAAGCATTCGTCGGTCCATTCGAACTTTCCTTTATCTTTTTTTAGAGCTTCGAAGGAAGGGATGCACTTGTCAGTCGCTTTAGAGATGAATCTGCTTAGGGCGGCCACTTTCCCATTTAGGCTTTGCATTTCTCTTCGAGTGGAAGGTATCCTGATATCTCTCAGAGCTCGGACTTGTTTGGGGTTTGCTTCAATCCCTCTGGCATGGACGATGAATCCCAAGAACTTTCCTGACGATACTCCGAATGAGCACTTTAGAGGATTCAGCTTCATTCCATATTGGCAAAGTACTTGAAACATCTCGCCCAGGTGGCTTACGTGATCCTTGGCTTTCCTCGATTTTACTAGCATGTCATCTACATAAACCTCCATAGTTTGTCCTATTAGTTCCGCAAACATTTTGTTGATGAGGCGCTGATAGGTAGCCCCGGCGTTTTTGAGTCCAAAAGGAATTACTCAATGGAAGTACAATCCCCGGTCAGTGATGAAACTAGTGTGGTCTTGATCGGGGGCGTGCATAGGAATTTGGTTATATCCTGAGTATGCGTCTATAAAAGATAGGAGTTCGTGCCCGGCGGTGCTGTCCACAAGCTGATCGATTTGGGGGAGTGGGAAGCAATCCTTCGGGCAAGCATCGTTTAAGTTGGAGAAGTCAATTCATGTTCTCCACTTCCAATTAGCCTTCTTTACTATTACCGGGTTAGCGATCCACTCTGGGTAGATGGCTTCTCGTATGAAGTTATTGGCAAGTAGGTCCTTTACTTCTTCATCAAGGGCTGCTGATCGTTCTGCCCCCATACTTCTCTTTTTCTGCTTTACTGGTGCCTTGGTAGGATCGATGTTTAGTACGTGGCATGCCATGTCTGGGGAGATTCCAGTCATGTCAGCGTGCGTCCATGCAAACACATCTAAGTTGTGGCGGAGAAAATCAATGAGTTGATCCCTCAATTTTGCTCTTAGCTGAGATCCATTTTTCAACAGTCTACTCGAATCGTGTTTTTCTACAGGTACAAATTCCATAGCCTCTGCAGGCTCGGCGGTGGCCTCCTCCTCTTTATCCCTGGGGTCTAATTCATTGAAAGGATCGCTGGTATATCGAAGAGGAGGGGCTCTCTTTAGTTGCTATGCTTCCAAGTTTTTCATACAGAGAGTAGTCTCTGCATTCTTCCCTTTATCCTTCCTGCGATTATTGCGAAGTTCATTTACATAGCAATCTCGAGCGGCGTCTTGATCCCTCTCTACTTCCCCTATTCCATTGTCGTTGGAAATTTCATCTTTAGGCACCACGGGGCCAAGACAATTTGGAAGTCAGACAAGGCTGGTCTTCCTAAAAAGGCGTTGTATGCCGAGTGGTTATCTATCAGCACAAATGTTTGTTTCCGCACAACGGAGCGGGGGTGACTTCCTATTTCAACAAAAAGGTCCAATTGCCCGAGGGGCATCTTCGCGTCTCCAATGAAACCGTGTAGTGATTTGTTGCAAGGCGACACATCCTTCATTGACAGCTTCATTCTATCGAAAGCATGCTTGAATATCGACACATCCTTCATTGACATGGAAATGTTGGTTCGGCGAAGCCTTGGTCCGGAGATGGTTGGAGTGGCTTCCGGTCCGGTAGTGGTTGATTCGGTAGTGGTTGATCCGGTGGAGAATGGTGAGTGAGAATTGGTTCGGTGGTTGGTCCGGTGGTAGGTGATTTGGTGTTTGGTCCGGTGGTAGGTGAGTTGGTGTTTGGTCCGGTGGTAGGTGAGTTGGTGTTTGGTCCAGTGGTAGGTGGGTTCGGTGAGGCCTTGGATCGGTGGTGAGAATTCGCCCAACAGCGAAGAATATATTCTCTTAGCTTAACACCCTTCTCTGAGACGTACGAGCTCGGAGGTTATGTAATTGATGGTTATTAGTGATATACTCACAATTGGGTAATGTGGCATACGAAGTGTTGCTGATCATTTTTTGTTAGAAGCATGACATTGTGAAAAGTGTAGCTTTGTGGACAAGACTTCGTCGAACCTCACAACACGAAAATGGTCGAAACAGGAAGGATGCAGCAAGGTTATTTGGGTGTAGCGTCCCTTGAGGATATGACATTTCCTTCTGGAAAAGGGTAGTATCATGGTATGGAGCCCAGATATTTTACCTATATTGTTGCTGCAAATTTATTACTTTGTGGTTGTTTCTTTGTGGTTGAGGAACCTCGGATAAAGGTCGCAAATGACCGGGGGGTGGCATACTCGTGTAGTAGTTACCTAGTTACAGAGGTAAACCGGCCTTGTGTTGGCAGAGAGCTGGTTAAGTTCTTAGGACGTCCCTCCGGAGGCGTACCCATATGGCAATAGGAAGTTCCTTAGCCTGACCATTTGCTGGAAATCTAATCATCAATACGCGCCTTGTACAGGTTTTAGTTGTAGAACCCACCATCTAATATGGTAGCTATAGTAGGCACACTATAATGGTATATATGCTAGCTAAGATTAATAGTATACTTGCAAATGTTTTCCACTATGCACTAATGATAATATAAAAAAGAATTTTGCGTATCAAGCATGTTTGACTATCATAAGGAGAAATCTCCCCCAAGTGTGCGATTGCATTGTGTGTGTGCCGGAAGGCCTTATGGTAGTTTCATTTTCCAAAAGCATAGTAGATTTTCTTTTTATTTTCTTTGTGAAAAATAACTATTTTTAAGATCTCACACCAGTCTTATGACTGTCCTAGAGTTTATTGTTCCCTTTCTAAACTTTGGGTGCCCATAATTTTCCACACGGCCAGCCTAGAGTCAGGTTATCAGTTATTCAGAAGCGAAGTCAAAAAGTTGCTATGGAAGTCAGGAGTGGAAGCTGGATGGTGCGACGTATCATTATACTATGTATTATCCGCTACGTTGGGATTGCTGCAAGTTCAGTTTTAATATGGATTAGTTGTTGTATATGCCTAGTGGCGAAAGGTGTCATTGTACACTCTGTTAATGTGATGTACGTAAAACTGATATAGTTCTTTGTTTTAAAAATTATTGATTTGTCTATTATATATTATTCCGCTGCGAAATGTGAGATTCTGTTATTGTTTCTGTTTCTTCTTCTATCTTCTTCTTTAACCCTAACGGTTCATTTTTTCAGCATTCGACTGTGCGGCATTGATACAGTGGACGTATTGATGTTGACTTTCGGACGTCGAAAAATCGGGTCATTACACGTAATCCTGAATTCCATTCAAAGAAAAATCTCTTGGGTTTATCATTTCAACCCATAACGATTTTCCCTTATTCTACAGATTGTTCGGGTATGTATCATTTCAACCCATAATGAATTCTATACTAAAAGGGAACTTGTAGAGTGATCACAGATATGATAATAATATAACAGACATATATCATCAATAACAATATAATATAAACAACCGGATATGATGTCATATCCCACAGGTGAACTGTAGCAACTCACAATTTTTATTAAATATTTTAATTCATTTTGTTTAAAACTTTGGTGTTTAGTTATCCAAAATTTGAATTTTGAAAATTTTCCAATAAAGTTTGATTTTTTTTGTAATTTCCTTTCCAAATATAATAAAATAAATAATTTCTGTATATATATATATTTTCATATATATTCATCTCTATTTACTCATCTCTATTTTATCTTTCTATATTTTCCTTTTTAACATTCATTTTATTATTTGAATTGTTATGTGTTTATATCTCTTGTTAATTGCTTGGAAAAAATTTCAATGGATATACGTTATATGGTCTTAAAGGCATATCTTTTTAAAATTTCATTTATTTTGTTTATTGAATGCTTCTTTGTATATACCTTTTAATTAATGGCAATGAAACAAATCAAATTGACATATGTTACTTTGCTTCAATTTGGCATACGTTACAATTGTTTTATTTCTTACCTCTTTATTTGCCTATCTATTTATTTCCTACCATAGTTATTTATAACTTATGTTATTTTCTATTCGTGTGTATACATTTTAATTTATTTATTTGGATGTTCATTTGTATATTTTGTATTTAACAGTTGGGAAACGAATCAATTAGTTGTACGTTACGTTGTTTCATTTTGGCATAAGTTTCTTTGCTTTATTTCTTGCCTTTTTATGTGCCTTTCTATTTAATTTCCTACCATAGCCATTCACTATTTTAACCATTCCTCACATGCTATACCCGTGTATTACTTCTCCTAATCACGCATAAAAATCTTCTCAATATATTTCTTCCTTTGATTGAAGATCTTTGCATACGTTTCTTTTATTAAATAGGAATTAAATCTCCTTTATTATTTTTCTTACCATTTACTCTTTTGGCCGTTCATACCTCAAACCTTAGCTGCCTCCTCTATTACTAATTCATGTACAAAAACATTTTTCCCACATCTCATTTTATTTCCTAAGAGAAAAAAATTATAGATCTAAATATCCATGGCTTCTTCTTCCTCTTCTTTCTCTTCTTTCTCTTTTTCTCTTTTTCTTTCTTTGTTTCCTTCATGAATAAGCTCGGCCTCTACCTCCTTGCCAACCCTGTCACCACTTGCATAGGGTAGAGCAAGATTATGTCATCTTATCTCAATTATTTTAATTGTTTAATTCATCTAATCTTTTGTATTAAATATACTTATGTATGTTGTATTTGTTTGTGTACATAAGTTAAAATCTTGGCTCTCCTATCACTTAAGTTGAATCGTGCTTTGTCGTGCCTTTTGTGCTTTCCGAAGTTTTATCTTTGTGTTTGAATTGTTGCCTTCAGCTTTAAAAAGGTAAGTATTCACTCTAGACATTACATGCTTATATTATTGTGAAATGATGACAAGTGGATCTGTATAAATTGATATGTTATTCATCATGCCTGTGATATGTTATATGATGTTCAATGTTGTTTATATATTTGTTACACCATCTAATATGTTATTATATGATATATTATTCATTTTATTTACTGTATCATTACTGCAAGTTCCCTATCACTATGGGTTCAAATGATACATATCCGAACGGACTTTAGAATAAGGAAAAATCATATGAGCTGAAATGATAGGCTCAAGTTATTTTTATTGTGATTTCTATTACATTTATTTTACTTGGGATTGCGGGTTTGAAATGATAGAACTCGGATTTTTCTTTTAAATTACGGATAATGATGCACATCCGTATCACTTGACCTAGGTTAGAAAATATTATACAAGCCCATGGTTATATTTTTTAAGTAATATTTTCCTAAAGATTCAATAAGTGTTTTGAATATTTTCTGAAATTTTTTAAGTATTTTGAAATTATGAATATATTAAGTTTTAACTTAATTTGATTTGATGCTTTAAATGGTAAAGGTGTATTTTGTTTTTATATAAGTTAAAATTTTATAAGTCTATTATTGTTTAAGAAATTTAAAGATTTTATTTATGATCAATATCTTAATAATTAAATCTGATTTTATATGGAATCTTAAATTTAATCTAATAACTTTAATAACGGTTATTTCATGAAATGGATTTGGTTTGCATAATAAATGATGTATTTCGGATACAATGAAATATAGTTTAATTGGACTTTTGTAATAAATATTTAACTTGGAATCATAGTTATTTGAAGTATAAATAAATAACTTTGTAAAGAAAATTGATTATTATATTAACTATGATAAAATATTTTATGGATATGTTTTAGAAAATGAATACATATGATTTATATGGTAAACATGTAAGTAAAAAAAATGTACATTTGACATGTAATTGTAATTAATGTGATACTGATTATGGCAATAAATGCTCTTTATTGTGATAATAAAATGTAAGTTAAAAAAAGTACATTTGACATGTAGTTGTAATTAATGTGATATTGATTAAGACAATAAATTCTCTTTATTGTGATAATAAAATGTAAGTTAAAAATGTACATTTGACATGTAATTTTAGTTAATGTGATATTGATTAAGACAATAAATGATCTTTATTGTGAAAATAAAACATAAGCTAAAAATGAACATTGGACATGTAATTTTAGTTAATGCAATATTGATTAAACCAATACATGTTCTTTACTGTAATAATGAAAGGCAAGTTAATAATATACTTTTAACTTGACATAAGGAATTTCAACTTTAAATAGGAAATTACAGTAATTAAATTTATTTAACTTAAAAGCATGGTTTATTTAATATTCAAGTAAATTAATTAGTGTAATTGAAATTGTTAAGTTAAGTAAGTAAATGGGAATTTAGTCTTATTTATGAAGTGGGTATTTTAAAAATAAAGTGACAAGTCATTTGTTGAAATAAAAGAAGTAAAAGAATGTGTTTTTGCCTTTATAAATGAATTATAGTTTAACTTGGATATTTATTGATAAAATTTTATTTTATTAAATCATAAGTTAAATGACATCCAAATGAATATTTTGAAGTGGGAAATATAATTTATATAAGTTAAATTGGCTAAGAATTGAAATTTTAATGTAGCTAAAATATACAATGTTTTTGGAAAGTTTATAATTGAATGAATAAAGTTATAAATGCTATAACTTTGAAATGAATATTATTTGACATTGAATTTAAATGGTTAAATGAATCTTGTTTGGAAGATATTAACATTGAATTTAGATGGCCTAAATAAATATGTTCCAAGATGTTTGGTTTCAGAATTGTTATAACTGGAAAGTAATATGGCATTAGAAATGAAATTTTTGGAAATTGTATTTAATTAAGAATTGTCTTTAAATATATAAATTTGGAACTTATTGAAAATGGATGATTTAAGGATATGACCTTGTAAAGTGGTTTGGGTTAAGACGATTTAAAGGAATACTTCAAGTTTAGTAAATTGAAGGAAATATTCAGTGATTTGGAAATTTGAGTTTTGGTTAAATGATATATAGATTTGGCTTTGAATTTAAATGATATATTATTACTTTGGGTTTGAAATGGAAATGATACATTTATTTGTTTTTTAATATGAAATAATATAATATTTAGTTTTGAAATGGATATTAAATTTGAGAAGTATATGGATTTGGAAATATTACCATTTTGAGAATGGATATTATTTTGTAAAGTAGTAGTATTTGATTTTAAATGGTTTGGAATAGAAATGATTTTGAAATAAATATCCATGGGTAATAATAACGTTGGGTTGTTAAAGAGACCGGGATCGGAAGTTGTCATACTCTCTGCCACCTCCGAAAACCACTTTAACAACCGTGTACGCGGTGGAGATTCCAGAGTGAAGTAGGATGGTGGTGACGTTCTATCGAGGTATGTACGTGGACCCGACTCCCGTGAGTTGGCATAAGGTGGCTAAAATAGGAGCTATTCTCGGGTTAATGAGGTAGCACCTCTTACTGGACACACTTCTTCATATGCCATCATATTACTTTGTGATTGTTTGGTGCGCACCTTTGATTTTAGGAGTGTGGTTCGAGGTGGGCGGTAGTAGCTGCTGCGTGTTACCACCGGTCCGGCTGCATAATTGGTATATCTACCTTGGCATTGCCTTGTTGTGCCGTGTCACCTACCCTAGCGCGTCTTGTACGAGTTGATTTGTGTCGTACCTATGGAGTATCCTCTGGTAGCCTCCCGATCAGGAGGTGTTACAGTATTGTATAGACTACTTGCACTATTTATATGTTAAGGGGAATATTGGGTCACTCCTTAACGCTATTTTAAAGTAAGTTTATTTTACTATAGACATTATTATAATAGCGAAATATTACTACATAGTAAATAGTTTAACGGATCCTTAGAGGATGGACGGTCCTAAGCATCCTTTAAGTTACTTGTACCTTATATTACAGTTCACTTGAGTTGGTTTACATTATATATGTATGTATGTCCTGACTCGAGTGTTTTGTGTTTTGCTTTGCGCTCGGGTCAGACTGAGTGATCCAGCATTAGAGACTCATCTTCGAAGTTGAAGCTTTGCTTAAAGATCCTACACAATTCACACTGATTCACTGGAGATTTATGTATCCTCGGTTTACGATGCTAATATCTCTTGTTGTCCAGAATTCTATCTCTTGAGATCGAATGTAGATTTACCCCAGGGTTCTGCATTGATCTAATTCTTGAAGTTGCGGTTGACCTGGTTAAGGTTGTCCGCTATTTATACAAGCTTATCCACTTCCTATTTCGGTTTGTTTAATCATCTTATCTTTTGTTAACCTTATCCTCAAATCAAAATTTTCTTCGATTTGAGTTAATCAAATTGGAATCTCTATCCTTGCTTTGGAAATCTATTCCTGTATAGTGTATTTGTAAATCTTTATTTAAAATTTTATATATATATATATATATATTGTATTACTTGAGTTATTGAGGTTGATTTGGGTTTTCGATCGATTCGCCTAATCAACGCTATCTATAGGATCTCCAAAAACACTTGAACAGAATAAGCCGACATAATATAGTTTTCAAATATAGTAAATGAAATAAATTTTTGTATAATTATATTACATATGCATAAGTATGATTTTCTGAATGCGATAGTTAATTGAATTGTATGTTAGGAAATAATATTCGACTTTGTATATATATAGCTTGTAACCATTAGCTTTTGTTTCATATATAAATGATTAAACTACAAAACATGGTTGTAAATTTATTTGGAAATTTAAATGGATTTAAAACAAGAAACTAAGAATTTAATTTCCGACAGTTTCAAACTTTGTGTTTAAATTTTAAAGGGAGTATTATTTAAAGTATTTCAAGTAGAAATTATTTCAAAGAATTTTGAGTTAAATCAGTGCTCTTTTCATTGTCGCTGGAAAATAATTTCGACGATGACTGCAGCATCGTCGACTTTCATTTCCGAGTTTCAAAGTGAAGAGACCATTCTGTAGTTTTTCTACAGTCTTGCTTTAGAGAATTAAATGGATTTGGATTTCTAAAATTTGATTTGATATATATTGTGTATGTTTATTTATCTCTAAAATCATATGAAGTAAAATCTCTATATTTATTTAGGAATCCACATTAAATTATATGCAACTTAAATATCTATATATATATTTACGCCATATATATATATATATATATAGACACTATAAAATTTTCCAATATAGACTTACTTCATTATTAACATATAGGCACTTTAAAAATTCAATATTAAATTTAGAATATATATAAAGTAACCTCAACAACTATACGAAACTAGACTTGGGTATAAATAGACTTGTAGCTAGTATATCATATATTATCAACATTTCATATAAACTAATAATTTGTACAAAATAGTTATATAAATATATCTTAACAAACTTATACGTATATGCCATGAACATAATTTATAAAACATGTATTACTTATATATACACATTCAACTACTACAGGTAAACTAAAAGGCATGTAATATTATATATCCAAACTCACTCAACCCATAAAATTTATATATTTTATATGTATATTTCATATCAAAACATATCTATACATATGTTTAACTTAATAGGTCAATATGACTTTACACAACTTATATATAATACATGTTATAACCATGGATGTGACTCAGTAAACATAATATATGCAAATTATACATACATACATACATATATATATATATATATATATAAAATCAGTAAATGAAAACTTGTAATACAAATTTAATATAATACATAAATATATATATATATATATATATCAAATTAGTAAATGAAAACTTGAAATACTATATATTTAACAGTAAATGAAAACTGGTAATACAAATTATATATACTATATATCTAACAGTAAACGAAAACTTGAAATGAAGATTATATATAATATAAATCTAACATGTTATAGTACAACATATTTAGTATTCCTTTTCTAATATCCTATATACAATACATTCTTAATAAAATATACTGTAATAATATACATAGGTGCGCACATATATAAATCAAATTGAGTACAGGCACAAGATTTGTAAAAATTTATATATATATAACATGACCTCATTACAAATTTAATATATTTAAATTTACCTAAATTAAAATACATCAAGAAAGTATATACATAAACAATATATATTTGTAACGACCCGATTTTTGAGTCAAATGTAATTAATCATTAAATTAGAATTTTGAATTTAATTGTGAATTAATTGGGAATTTATTTGGATTTGAAATATAAAAATAAAATTAAATTAAATTTTAAGCTGGAAATTCTAGAGGAATAAATTTTTTTGTAGACAGAATTTTGGGCATATTTGAATTCTCCAATTTTAAATAAGATATATAGTTATATAAATGAATTATAATTAGAAATTTGATTTTGATATTTAATTAATATATTGACAATGAATATTATCGATTTGAAAATACTAAAATGAATATCCTGAAAAGCAAAATAAGTATACATACCTTCTTTTGAAAAGAAAAGGATTCACTTATTAATAAAATTAGTTTTCAAAATCATTTCTTTCTTTAAATTGGTATAAGTAGAAATAATAAAACAAAATGTAGATGAAACAAGAAATAAAAGTTTAAATAATACATATAAAGATAATTTTTTTAGATTTGAATATTTTCATTTGAAAATAGCTTGTAAATGTATAAAAGTGTAAAGTTTAGAGTGCATAAGAAAAACATAAGAAACATGTTTTATAAAATGAAAATAAAGTAAGGTTTAAAAACAAAGTTATAAATTAGTTTTGTACATATTAAAGCTAAAAAAAATAGGATATATACTACATAAACTTAGGTAGATATAAAGATTAAGTAAGAAAGGGTTATGTTTATTTATAAAATAAATATGATATAAAAATTTATTTAAAAAAATCTTTTGTCTTGTAAAATTTCAAATGAAAACCATATACAAAGGGGATGGAGTAGAGGAATTAACATATATTGGGGTCTCATGATTACTTTTTACATATGGAATTCAATAGAATTGATTGAATAAAATAATAAATTCAAAAAATCACAAAAACTTTTCATCTCCCCATATTCAAATTATTTATCTTCTCACCAAATCTGAAAGAACAGTAAAACAAAGATTGTGTATCTAAAATCTCAGCACCTAAGAAAAAAAATAATAAAGAGTACAACCATAAAAAAACAAAGATAGCAGTAGAAAAAAAAACAAGATATGTTTCAAAAAAATCAAGCTGGAAGCAAACTACAAATCAAATTCAAGACTACATCTTCTTCAAATGTGGAATCAAACAGTTTCAGATGTTCCCAAATCTGATGAAAACAAAACTGCAAAATAAGTAAGCCTGGAAATCAAGATATTTTTTGAGTTCAACCTGGGAAAAATTCAAAGCATCAACAGCTTCAACAAGTTTCAATTCAAAGCTCAGCAAATTCAAAATAGATGCAAAGGTTCAACTTCAACAAACTAGAAATCTGAAGCCTGGAATCAAATTTGTAATCAATACGAGATCAAAGTTCAACAACAAAACAATTCAAGAGAAAAAGAAAATCAATTTCCAGATTTAAAATGTAAACAGTCCTCTGTTCTTCTTGTCCTCTGTCCTTCCAAATGCCAAGTGAGCAAACCCCACTTGGATTTTCTTTTATGGTTTAACTGTTTGGATTTACATTTAAAAATGTTTGTTTAGTTGCTGAAATATGCTCGCATTGTCTGTGCATGTGTGTGTAAACAGTTGGACATATATTTCTGTACATTTCTCTGTAGTTCGTAAAACACCAGAATCTCATATCAAAATTTATATTTCAAAATAAAAGCAGATTTTGGCAAAGATCTTTAAAGGAAATATGATGGCATAATCAAGTTTTAAGTTTTAAAAACAATTCCAAGCGATCGAGTTAAACAGTTATTTCAAAAAAATAGAAAGTTACAGGTTTTAGTACCTGTCTAAGCAAAAATAAAATAAAAAATATAATTAAAATCATTACATCTAAACGATTATAAGCTTTAACTTCTAAATGACAAATGCCTCTATGTAAGTAATATGATTTTTAAAAATGGTCTAAGGAAATTTTGTTTAGTAATCATTTCAAAACTGACAGTTTACAGTGATAGGCTAAAAATGGTTAGAAAATTTATAATCTTTATATTAAATTTAGATTATATGAATTAATTCATATTGGAAAATTATGATTTTTGAAAATCATTTCATGATTTTTAGATCTATAATCATTGAGGAAACTCGAAATGAACGAATTTTAGTTCTTTAGTGATCCACGATGATCTGCGAGGTTATGATCATCAAGACAAATATGGGAGGAGACTGTGATGAAAGTGAACACAGGAAAAATACTGAGTGGTCTTTCTGATGATCGTGGTGATGTGGCGACCTGATTATAGGGTAAAACCTAAGTTTCAATTAGGATCGAAATTCGATCAATTATGGCGTCGATGTTGAATCGGACTTCACCGTAGGGGTTGGAAACGAAGCTTGAGTGGTTGACGATGCTTTGGGGGTAGTGGTGTGATTTCCGGTGGCGTAGTTGGTCGACGGCGAGGTGGTTTATCAATTTGGGTTCGGTTCCAGGTTTGATTCAACGAGCTCGATTTCGAGTTCGGCTTTTGCAGACGGTTTGGGTGGTCGAAGTTGTTGCTGGGATCGTAGGCGACCTGTTGGGGGACTCGGCGACGGCCAGTGATGGTCGAAGTGAAGGTACACGTGCATGTTTGGGTTGGTGGGGCTGCGAAATTGGGGAAGACGAAGATGTGCTCGATGATGGTATCGAGTAAACTCGAGTTTGGCTCGAGCGTTGTTCCAGGGAAATTTGCTGTGTATTACACAGCTTGTCAATTTAATAAAGTCAAAAGAAGAAGAAAAAAGGTGGTTGAGGTCGGGAGGAACGCGAGTTTGATTAAATAGTTGCTCGAGTTTTCTAATTGTGCAGTAACAATTTGTTTTCCCGATTTTTTTATGAAGCTTAGAAAAGTTTTAAATCAAGTTTGTAATAACATAATAAAAATGTTAAACGAGTTCAAAACCAAATGAAAATTTATCATTTTTCATCAATATGAGTTAACTAAGTTTCAAAGTTAAAAAATAATAAAATAAAAAGTAATAATAAATATGAATTTAGTTTTCAAAGTAAAATTTATTTAAAAACAAGTTTTAAACAAGATTTAAAGGTTTAAAATTAAAGTTAAATGGTTTCAGAAGATTGTTTGGGGTATAAAATTAAGTATTGGGTTAATTTGTGAATGTGATTAATTAAAAGGAATTAACTAACGATTTAAAGCTGATTAATCAAGAGAATAAAATTAATTTGAGAATTATTAATAAAAGTAATTAAGGTTAATCACTTATTGTAATTAAAGATAATTAATTTAATTAAGGGTTAATTAGTTATGCGACTAACTTAATGGTTAATTTAATTAATATGATTAATCAAGGGATATTTAATCAGGGTGTTTTAATTTAATTATTAATGGTTAATTAATTAAGATAATTAATTAAGAATAATTAATTAAAGAATAATTACTTAATAACTAAAGGTTGTTAGTTAAAGTAATTAATAAAAGTATAATTAATTCAATGTGATTAATTAAGGAATAATTAATTAAGTTAAGGTGATTAATTAAAAAATTAAGGTTGATTATTCTCATTAATTAATATCAAGTGATTTGTAATTAATTAATTAAGATTCAATAATAAATTCATAAGTAATTAATTTGATTGGAAACTGAATTGAATTAATTAGGATTTGAACAATTAATAAATCATATTTATAAATGATTATTGGATGTTTGGATTGCTTAAGAATGTTTTTATTGTATGAAATGCCTCGAATTGATTGTTATCTCTATATTGTAATATTCTGTTCTGTGAATTTAGCTGTGTGTAATTTATTTATTTATTCCTTTTATCCATGATACATTTATCTATGAATCTGTGAATAAAGGTAAGCGTTATAGATTATACCGCTTATCGATAATTGATGTTCTTCAATTGGTGATGTGATGATTGATGTTGTTGCACTATTGTGTGAAACCCCTGGACTACACCTTGCACACACAAATATGGATTGCAAGAGGAAATCAGTTAAATCACAGAATTTTAATGACTTTAAGATTGAATTTTTGAATCCAAAATAGTTTTGGAATTAAAATTGAAATCCTTTGAAAATGAGTTTCAAAATATAAAAGTTATTTTGAATAACTTAACAAAGTTTTGAAATTTAAATAATTTAATTTATATTTGAATTTAATATTTTAAATTGAATTCAATAATTTAGGAATTATAGTTTAAAAAGATCATACAAGTTATAAAGATGTTTATATGGCTTTTTAACCATTTAAAAGAGTATTGTTTTGGGAATTTAAATTTGAACCCAAGTTTATACTTGAATGGCTTTAACTTATGTAAAGGTAATCAGCTTTAACTTATGTGAAAGATTATTAAAACTTGTTTGGAAATCAAAGAGAGATTTAAATGGTATATCTTTCATATAAAAGATTTGAATCGAAAATAGTTTGAAAAGTTATGAATTAAATCTTTAACTTAAAGATTGAATAAGTTAATCCAATTTGAAATGAAATTGTCTTGAAAAGCCATAAATCAACTTTTGTGGAAATTTGGTGAACTTTGTGAAATGAACCTTTTTGTTTAAAAGATTTGAAATGGTAATTTGTTTTAAACCATTTAAAGAAAGGTTTTGGATAATAAGTTGTGACTTAACTGAAATCCTATATCCATATGCTTTAAACATTGCACTCATTATTCGGTTTAGCCAGGAGAGGACCTTGTGTCATATAACCCATTCCGAATAATGATACGTCGATATGGATAGCATTTTGAATACCGGTTGTGAAGACCGGGTATTTTCGAGAATGAAAGGATAACCCGTCGATTGTCTCTACACTTAGTCGCGCCGGTATGGAGATTCCCAATGTGATGGAAAGTCCGATCGGGATTGTGAATACCCGAATTTGCAAGGGCTTCTTCGGAAGTGCCTTCGGTTCTTTTCGAACCCGGACCAGACTTTCTTATCTAGGTGAAACATGATGGGGGTTCTCAATTTTGTTTGGTGGCGAGAAGGAGGCTTTTACCCCTACACGTCCTCTTTAAGGGGTTGGTTGCCGTAAGTCGTGACAATCGAAAGGTTGGCCATAAAAGCAAGGGCAGGGTACCATTGTGAGCCACGGCGGGGCTGGGATGGTTGAAAAGCCTACCAGTCAAGATTGGCCACTTTCAATGGTTGAAAAGCCTAGACTATTATAACTGGTATCAGTGCTGAAGGTTAAAACTTTAGCTCAGGAGTATAACACATTAGGTAACTCATTAGAGATAGGGTGAAGTATACCCTAGAATGAGTATCCCTATGATATCCGTTCGGATGCCTCAGTAAATTCTCTTACTATCCACTGATAGTAAGTATGAGTGCAAGAAGAGAACGAGATAGGGTACAGGGAAATACCAGTACAAATGGTCAATATCCTGCATCAGTGGAAACAACTTTCTTATCAACCTCCTTTGATTTGTCTTTTCAAATTTCTTTGATTGCTTCGGGGCAGCTCGAGGAAGAAGCTTCGGTGTGATGGTGGCCCTACGAGTCATGTAGATAAGTCTCCATTTCGTATTCTCTTCGTCAAATTTCTATCAGCTTTTCGTTTTTAACTTTAGCGAAATTGAAATTTGATTTGAAATAAATTGGTTAACTAAAATATAAAGTTAAATAAATTGTATCGATAAAACGATTTCGATTAAAACCAAATTTAAAATTCTATTGTGATTTCTTAGGGGTATCAAAGTCCGAAGATGGACAAGTTATATATACTTTGGGGTGTTCCGACTTGAGTTTGGAATCCATTTATCTATTGTTTGGGTCTACATAATCTACGAACGATTAGTTATCCCTTTGAACTAATCAATGCCCTTGCATATTCGTAGACCGGTGAGTATCTTGTAAGAGTTAAATAGATTCGTTCTTGTATCTATTATTGATATTCTGATTTGGTAAACCGAACGTATAATGAATATTTCGATCTGATCTGCTCAATCATTTCCGTATCTATCATCTATTCTTTCTGGTCTCCTTTGAAAATTTCGGGGACAAAATTTTCTTCAGGAGGGGAATCTGTAACGATCCCGATTTTTGAGTCAAATATAATTGATAATTAAATTAGAATTTTGAATTTAATTGTGAATTAATTGAAAATTTATTTAGATTTGAAATATAAAAATAAAAATTAAATTAAATTTTAAGCTGGAAATTCTAGAAGAATAATTTTTTTTGTAGATAGAATTTTTGGCATATTTGAATTCTCCAATTTTAAATAAGATATATAGTTATATAAATGAATTATAATTAGAAATTTGATTTTGAAATTAAATTAATTTATTGACAATGAATATTATCGATTTGAAAATACTAAAATGAATATCCTGAAAAGCAAAATAAGTATACATACCTTCTTTTGAAGAGAAAAGGATTCACTTATTAATAAAATTAGTTTTCAAAATCATTTATTTCTTTAAATTTGTATAAATAGAAACAATAAAACAAAATGTAGATGAAACAAGAAATAAAATTTTAAAATAATACATATAAAGATAATTTTTTTTAGATTTGAACATTTTCATTTGAAAATAACTTGTAAATGTATAAAAGTGTAAAGTTTAAAATGAATAAGAAAAACATAAGAAACATGTTTTATAAATTAAAATAAAGTAAGGTTTAAAAACAAAATTATAAATTAGTTTTATACATATTAAAGCTAAAAAAATAGGAAATATTCTACATAAACTTAGGTAGATATAAAGATTAAGTAAGAAAGGGTTATGTTTATTCATAAATAAATATGATATAAAAATTTATAAAAATAAATTCTTTTATCTTGTAAAATTTCAAATGAAAAACATATACAAAGGGGATGGAGTAGAGGAATTAACATATATTGGGGTCTCATGATTACTTTTTTTTTTTGGCAAAGCCAGTTGGTTTTATAGTAGACCATCCACTTTTTATTACGAACGTAATAAAAAACATGAAGTACAGGAGTAAGGTAGAGACACCTTAACTACTAAAAAGAGAGAAATAAATATAACACAGGAGTGTGACAGACATGTTACAGCTACTAGAAAAAACAGACTAGACTAAGACTCCTCCAAAGATGTAGTGCCACCAGCATCAACTTCAACCTGGGAAGAAACCAAAGAGACATTCCCAAGAAGACCAAAGTAGGGGCGAAAAACGAGAGCAAGCGAAGGATCATAGATGTCAACATCAGATGAGTATAGATATGATCGATCCCAAGAAGAATCAGCAAGCATGGCGGAATTTAAATCAGCATACGTACCATCCGAATCAAGAACCAAGGAGTCACCAGACGGTCTGTAATAGAGGCATCGAAGGTCCGAAAGATCGTTGGAAACATATCTAAAGAAGGAATCATTCAAAGGGTTGTAACGCAAGTTAGAACATCGATCAACCCAACATCTCTCAGACACAACCCAAACAATAGGCAACTGAGACGGAACAAGATCCGGAATAGCAATGGAATCCACAGGAACAACATCAGAAACAATGGATGCAAAGGGGAAGCAGGCCATGCAGAGCAAGACGGCGATCCAGGGACAGGATCAACAGGAGGTGAAGCCTGCGACACCTGGGGAACCCATTTCCTGATCGGAGGCCGCGGCAGTGGTATCTTAGGCGCAGAAGCGGAAGCAGCAGAATGGGAGCATGCAGAAACTAAGTGGCCGAAGGAGTGACAAGAAGTACATATGTCGGGGATCCAACCATATCGAACACGAACATCAACTACATGGCCAACCGCTAACTGAACATGAATAGAGGTAGGGAGAGGCTTAAGGGGGGTAATCTCAATCAAGGCCTTAGCGTACACCAGCTTTTCACGCGCAACTGTATTCGCATCAAAACATTTCAGCTTACCAACGTTGCAAGCAAGCCAATTCAAACCCAGAAGAGGTTGAAGTGCCGAAGGAATTTGAGAAAAATAAACCCAAACAGGGATAGATAACACTTGTTCACTAGCACTAGCTACCGTAGGGGACCAGGGAGTAATAATAAATGGTTTCCCATCAAAAAAGGATGGCTCCGCCTCAAGAACACGACGACGTTCCTCAGCGGAGGAGAACTGTAGGAAATACATAGAGTCGACTAGCTTAACACGGAGATTACCTCGTAGCCTCCAAGCCTTATGACAAACAGTAGACGGGTCATGTAGACGTTGATTAGGATCCAAAAAGAACCTAACTAAATATTCGGACCAGTAGTCCAAACCAGCTTGCATAACATTTGGAGGTGGGATCATCACTCCATTCTCCTCTACAATATCAAATTCCACAGGTTCGTAAACCCCCGCGTTACGGGGCATAGAAGTAAAAAGCGAAGACCAAGCTTTGGATCCTGTAGGAGAAGCAGCTGGTTGAACGGCATCCAGAAATGTACCACCGTCAGAAGACGCAAGCACATCAGTGGGGGAGGCCGCAAGAAACGTACCACCAAATCTTAAAACACTGCAATTGGAAACTTCCTTCTCAATGGACTTGTGACAAACACTTGGAGTGCGTTGAGGCAAATTCGAAATTTTAGGATCAGCCGAACAAATCTCACTTCCAATCACTCCACTGACCTCACCAATATCACCAATATCACCAGCAACATCAACTACTTTCGCAAGTGAATGCAAAAAACCACTGTTAGTCAGACAGACTTGACCCACCAAAACACGCTCAAGACTCACAGATGGGCACGCAGTGGCCACTGTGCTCGTCTGAGCAGATGGGAGCGGAGGGAACTCCGTCGCAGATAGCAAGGCCGGCATAGATTTATACGTTACCAGGGGAACCTTAAAAACTCTACCAGAACGAGTAAAAGAGGGGGAGGAAGAAGGAGGAGGGGCTGTGGGGCGAATCGGAAGATGAGGGGGGGAGCTCATCACGAATGCGGACGGGAGGGAAGATGATTGAGAGGATGGCTACGGCGAACTGGAAACGAGAAGCACTGTCCTGGAAAACACGCAGGAGCACGCCATTATTAGCACGCCATTTCTTTGTTACTTTTTACATATGGCATTCAATAGAATTGATTGAATAAAATAATAAATTTAAAAAATCACAAAAACTTTTCATCTCCCCATATTTAAATTATTTAACTTCTCACCAAATCTGAAAGAATAGTAAAACAAAGATTGTGTATCTAAAATCTCAGCACCCAAGAAAAAATGATGAAGAGTATAACTAGTAAAAAAAGATAGAAGTAGCAAAAAAAAATAAGATCTGTTTCAAAAAAATCAAGCTGAAAGCAAACTACAAATCAAATTAAAGCCTACATCTTCTTCAAATCTGGAATCGAATAGTTTCAGATATTCCCAAATCTGATGAGAACAAAACTGCAAAACAAGTAAGCCTGGAAACCAAGATTTTTTTTGAGTTCAACCTGGGAAAAATTCAAAGCATCAACTGCTTCAACAAGTTTCAATTCAAAGCTCAGGAAATTCAAAATAGATGCAAAGGTTCAACTTCAACAAACTAGAAATCTAAAGCCTGGAATCAAATTTGTAATCAATACGAGATCAAAGTTCAACAAAAAAACAATTCAAGAGAAAAAGAAAATCAATTTCCAGATTTAAAATGTAAACAGTCCTCTGTTCTTCTTGTCCTTTGTCCTTCCAAATGCCAGGTGAGCAAACCCCACTTGAATTTGCTTTTATGGTTTAAATGTTAGGATTTACATTTAAAAATGCTTGTTTTGTTGCTGAAATATGCTTGCATTGTCTATGCGTGAGTGTATAAAAATTTGGATATATATTTCTGTAAATTTCTCTGTTGTTCCTCAAACACCAGAACCCATATCAAAATTTATATTTCAAAATAAAAACAGATTTTTGTGAAGATCTTTAAAGGAAATATGATGGCATAATCAAGTTTTAAGTTTTAAAAACAATTCCAAGTGATCAAGTTAAACAGTTATTTCAAAGAAAATAGAAAGTTACAGGTTTTAGTACCTGTCTAAGCAAAAATAAAAAAATTAAAATTAAAATCATTACATCTAAACGATTATAGGCTTTAACTTCTAAATGGAAAATGCAAGTATGTAAGTAAAATGATTTTTAAAAATGGTCGCAGGAAATTTTGTTCAGTAATCATTTCAAAACTGGCAGTTTATAGTGATAGGCTAAAAATGGTTAGAAAATTTATCATCTTTATATTAAATTTAGATTATATGAATAAATTCATATTGGCAAATTATGATTTTTGAAAATCATTTCATGATTTTTAGATCTATAATCATTGAGGAAATTCGAAATGAACGAATTTTAGTTCTTCAGTGATCCACGATGATCGGCAAGGTTATGATCATCAAGACAAATATGGGAGAAGACTGGGATGAAGGTGAACACAGGAAAAATACTGAGTGGTCTGTCTGATGATCGTGGTGATGCGGTGACCTGAATATAGGGTTAAAACCTAAGTTTCGATTAGGATGGAAATTCGATCAATTATGGCATCGATGTTGAATCGGACTTCACCGTAGGGGTTGGAAACGAAGCTTGAGTGGTTGATGATGCTTTAGGGGTAGTGGTGTGATTTCCGGTTGCGTAGTTGGTCGACAACGAGGTGGTTTATCAATTTGGGTTCTGTTCCAAGTTTGATTCAACGAGCTCAATTTCGAGTTTGGCTTTATGCAGACGATTTGGGTGGTCGGAGTAGTTGCTGGGATCGTAGGCGACCTGTTGTGGGACTCGGCGACGGCCAGTAATGGTCAAAGTGAAGGTACACATGCACGTGCACGTTTTGGTTGGTGGGGCTACGAAATTGGGGAAGACGAAGATGTGCTCGATGATGGTATCGAGTAAACTCGAGTTTGGCTCGAGCATTGTTCTAGGGAAATTTGCTGTGTATTACACTGCTTGTCAATTTAATAAAGTTAAAAGAAGAGGAAAAAAGGTATTTGAGCTCGGGAGGAATGCGAGTTTGATTAAATAGTTGCTCGAGTTTTCTAATTGTGCAGTAATAATTTGTTTTCTAGATTTTTTTTATGAAGCTTAGAAAAATTTTAAATCAATTTTTTAGTAACATAATAAAAATGTTAAACGAATTCAAAACCAAATGAAAATTTATCACTTTTCATCAATACGAGTTAACTAAGTTTTAAAAGCAAAAAAATAGTAATAAAATAAAATAGTAATAATAAATATGAATTTAGTTTTCAAAGTAAAATTTATTTAAAAACAAGTTTTAAACAAGATTTAAAGGTTTAAAATTAAAGTTAAATGGTTTCAGAAGATTGTTTGGGGTATAAAATTAAGTATTGGGTTAATTTGTGAATGTGATAATTAAAAGGAATTAACTAATGATTTAAAGTTGATAAATCAAGAGAATAAAATTAATTTGAGAATTATTAATATAAGTAATTAAGGTTAATCACTTATTGTAATTAAAGATAATTAATTTAATTAAGGGTTAATTAGTTATGTGACTGACTTAAAGGTTAATTTAATTAATATGATTAATCAAGGGATATTTAATCAGGGTGTTTTAATTTAATTATTAATGGTTAATTGATTAAGATAATTAATTAAGAATAATTAATAAAGAATAATTACTTAATAATTAAAGGTTATTAATTAAAGTAATTAATAAGAGTATAATTAATTTAATGTGATTAATTAAGGAATAATTAATTAAGTTAAGGTGATTAATTAAAAAATTAAGGTTGATTAATCTCATTAATTAATATCAAATGATTTGTAATTAATTAATTAAGATTTAATAATAAATTCGTAAGTAATTAATTTAATTGGAAATTAAATTGAATTAATTAGGAACAATTAATAAATCCTATTTATAAATGATTATTGGATGCTTGGATTGCTTAAGAATGTTTGTATTGTATGAAATGCCTCGAATTGATTGTTATCCCTAGATTTTATGTTCTGTGAATTTAGCTGTGTGTAATTTATTTATTTATTCCTTTTATCCGTGATACATTTATCTGTGAATCTGTGAATAAAGGTAAGCGTTATAGATTATACCACTTAACGATAATTGATGTACTTCAATCGGTGATGTGATGATTGATGTTGTTGCACTATTGTGCGAAACCCCTGGACTACACCTTACACACACAAATATGGATTGCACGAGGAAATCGGTAAAGTCACAGATTTTTAATGACTTTAAAGATTGAATTTTGGAATCCAAAATAGTTTTGAAATTAAAATTGAAATCATTTGAAAATGAGTTTCAATATATAAAAGTTATTTTGAATAACTTAATAAAGTTTTGAAATTTAAATAATTTAATTTAATATTTGAAATTGAATTCAATAATTTGGGAATTATAGTTTAAAAAGATCATACAAGTTATAAAGATGTTTATATGGCTTTTTAACCATTTAAAAGAGTATTGTTTTGGGAATTTAAATTTAAACCCAAGTTTATACTTGAATAGCTTTATCTTATGTAAAGGTAATCAGCTTTAACATACGTGAAAGATTATTAAAACTTGTTTTGAAATCGAAGAGAGTTTTAAATGGTATATCTTTCATATAAAAGATTTGAATCGGAAATAGTTTGAAAAGTTATGAATTAAATCTTTAACTTAAAGATTGAATAAGTTAATCCAATTTGAAATGAAACTGTCTTGAAAAGCCGTAAATGAACTTTTGTGGAAATTTGATGAAATTAAAGACTGAATAAGTTAATCCAATTTGAAATGAAACTGTCTTGAAAAGCCGTAAATGAACTTTGTGTAATGAACCTTTTTGTTTAAAAGATTTGAAATGGTAATTTGTTTTAAACCATTTAAAGAAAGGTTTTGGATAATAAGCTGTGACTTAACTGAAATCCTATATCCATATGTTTTAAACATTGCGCTCATTATTCGGTTTAGCCGGGAGAGGACCTTGTGTCATATAACCCATTCCGAATAATGATACGTCGATATGGATATCATTTTGAAGACCGGTGGTGAAGACCCGGTATTTTTGAGAACTAAAGGATAACCCTTTGATTGTCTCTACACTGAGTCGTGTTGGTATAGAGGTTTCCTAAGTGATGGGAAGTCCGAGCGGGATTGTGAATATCCGGATTTGTAAGGGCTTCTTCGGAAGTGCTTTCGGTTCTGTTCGAACCCGGGACAGACTTGTATGGTTGTATGTCTGACACTACACTTTGAGATATTAAAACGATCTCTATCAAATACATTTCTGCTTGGTGGCGGAGAATTTATTCTCTAAGCTTAACACCCTTCTCTGAGACGTACGAGCTCAGAGGTTATGTAGTTGATAGTTATCAGTGATATACTCCCAAATTTGGTAGTGTGGCATGCTGAGTGCTTCTGTGTATCATTTGTTGATCAAAGTATGGCTTTTGTGTAAAGCGTAGCTTTGTGGACGAGACTGCATCAGGACCTCACACCCCGGAAATGGTCGAAACAGGAAAGATGAGGCAAGGTTATAAGGGTCGCTCCCTTTAGAGTGTGTCATTCCCTTCTGGAAAAGGGTGGTATCATGGAATGGAGCCCAGATACTTAACTCATGTGGTCACTGCAAATCTGTTACTTTGTGATTGCTTTGTGGTTGTTGGATTAGAGGTACCTCGAATAAAGGTCCCAAAGGACCGGGGGATGGCACGCACGTGTAGTAGTTACCTAGTTACAGAGGTAACCCGGCCTTATGTTGGCAGAGAGCTGGTTAAGCTCTCGGGACGTCCCGCCAGAGGCGTACCCATGGACAGTAGGAAGTTCCTTAGCCTGACCATTTGTTGAAAAATCCAACCTTCAATAAGCGTCTTGTACGGTTTTAGTTGTAGAACTTTCCATTTACTTATGGTGGTCACCACTGTTTAGATGGTAGCTATAATAGGCATAGTTCGAAATGTCTACGCTGGCTAGGATTTATATTATAATTTCGAAATGGTTTTCTACACTATGCACTAGTAATAATATCAAAGAAAATTTTCTCGTATCAAGCATATTTGACTATCATAAGGAGAAATCTTCTTCAATTCTGCGTTTGCATTATGTGTGTGGCGGGAGGGCTTACGGTTGTTTCATTTTCCAAAAAGCATTGCGGATTTATTTTAAATTCTTTTATTGTTTATTTTAAAAGATAAACTGTTTCTGTTTGCTCATACCAGTCCCACGACTGACCTGGAGTTTATTGTTCCTTTCCTAAACTCTGGGTGCCCACAATTTTCCCACATGGGCAGTTTAGATTTGGATTTTTCAGATAATCAATAATAGGTGTAGATTCGATAGCTTTCAACCTTAGGATTTGGCAATCGCAATTGGATCGAGTTGCTTCACTTCATCGTGATTGGGAGTTCGAGCTATTTCTGGGTTGGTGCCTTGGAGATGGAGATTACCGATATTGGAGTTCTCTCTCGAAGACCATATTGGAGATTTTGTTCCGCTGTTGGTGTTATCTTTTCTTTCCGCTGCTATTGTCTTGTATCATATCTCTGATGTATATTAATATTCATTGTATGAGTTATTGTATCAAATGTTGTAAATGATATATGTATTATTCATTCCTTCCGCTGTGTTTTACGTAATGTGTTATAAGCTCCGAAGAACCAGATTCGACGTTTGGATCTGCGGCATTTGAATTCGAGTGTCGAATTCGGGGACGACCTTCGAAGGTCGAGTCAGGGTCGTTATAATATTTATGGCCTGGTGGAACGAAATGAAACAGGCTAGAAATATTATTATCATATATATATATAGTGCTGTATATAGATATATATACCCATATTATATGATACAAAACAACATAATAATATATATAAATGCACACGTATAACCAAACTATGTGTACCATATATATAAAACACGAAGAGGAGGAAAAATAGGCGAAGTGGTTTTAGACTTGGTGATGCAACTTAGTAGACTGGAAGGGCAGGCTCGATTGGCAGAGGTTGGCATCGTGTGCAGGCGAGGTGACGTGCAAGGGTAATGGGTCAGCGATGGCTGGTGGAAGCAATGGCTGAGGAGTGTGCCAGGGAAGAAGATGCATCGGCTATTGGCTGAGGTGGGAGGAGCGGCGGATCTGGATGGTAGATGGTCGGGTTCAAAGCGGAGCGGTGATGAAGAGGAGAAGAGGCCGCTTTGCTCTGGATTGTTTAGGATGGACATGGTGGCTACGGTTACTGTGAGGGTAGAGATGAGGGAAAGGGGAAAGCTAAGAGATTGGGGATGGCAGCAAGAAAGAAGGGTTTTGAAGGAAAGGCTGAAGGAATGAAATTAGAAACGAGGTTTGAGAAATATTAGTTTCATAAGGTGCAAACGGTAAGAAATGAAGACCCCAAAATAAACGTAGAGACAA